>CM056489.1:22219521-23419521 GCA_029783415.1 Anisodus acutangulus
ACTCGAATAATGAATGATTCTTTTAATAAATTCACATCTTTTAGGTTTTCCAATTCCAAACCACTTTCTCCTTTTCTTTCTCCATTAGCAAGGAGAAAAAATAATGAAAAAGGATGTTTTATTTGACATATGCGCGCGCACGCAACACACACGCTATGTGTGGACTTTGATAGTTGTTAAATCAAACGTGAACTAAATGAAATGTTTACATTATTTATATAAAAATAATATTTTAGCCACTTCAGATAACCAATGATAACCTTATCATATATATCATAAGAGAGCATTATATGTTGTTCATAAAATTGGACAATTACAATTTTAATAAATTGTTATACATGTCTTAATACTTTTTTTGTCTTAGCTATTCTTCTGACTTACTTTTTTATGTTTCGTCCATGCTCATTAGATTAACCTATATGTTTGAAGATTAAGTATTGCATGTTAGTATGTAACTCTAGTGTATCTCATTCTTATTAATGACATATGCGTCTAAAATAATTCAATTTTTTATTAGAATTTATTTTATTTTTTCTATTTTCATATCCTTTCAAAATTGACAAACAAATGACCAATTAAAGTTATATGTTAACTAACACTATAATATTCATTTTTAAAAAGATAATAAAGGAATATATAGCAATGTAGGTAAGTAAATATCGAGTCGCTAAAAGTTAAATAAGATAACTCCATTCACTTCCTTCAATTCAATTTAACTTTAAGAACATTATCACAGGGTGCGAAAATAAAATCAAAAAAAAAATTATGAGCGAATAAAACTCTTAGACTATGATGTATGATGAATCATACAAATTTTAAAGGTAACAGAACTTTTAATTTTCAAAGTTAGTGTAGATATTAATAAATTCATTTACGGTATTCGAGACTATCAACTAGTTTGTTTACCCGTAAACTGGTACAATTAAATTTGTATACGTGGTCAAGGACACGTGGATCTCAAGTGACCAAAATAGCAAGATAATTAGCAATTGAAACTAATATGAGTTGAACTTAATAGAAAGATTAAAGTTAGGATAGCATGAGCCTTGGAGAAGTCTTGAATTGCAATTCCTAGACAAGTTGTTGATATTAATGTTGAAATACTAAATTGAGACAAATCACTTAGAAAATTGTGCAAACTAAAAATTTACTACAGCTCTTCGATATCTCCCCCTACAATGAAATGTTTGGTCATATTTATACTTGGACTCATGGATACACATTCTATTAATTATGCCCCTATTATTATTATTACATTAATATTGTAATAATCAGAATCACTTAGAAAATTGTGCAAACTGAAAATTTATTACAGCTCTTCGATATCTCCCCCTTACAATGAAATGTTTGGTCATATTTATACTTGGACTCATGGATACACATTCTATTAATTATGCCCCTATTATTATTATTACATTAATATTGTAATAATCAGACAATAAGGATGACCATAAATGTCATTAATGCTATCTTGTAAGGTGTAAAGATGTAATTGTAATGGTCCGTTGGGATTCAAACCAACCTCTTAGTATTCTGTTTTCCGGTACCGTGACTCTTGGGTGCCTCTGGTACAATGCTAGCACCTCCGGAGGCACTGAGGCTAACCTGGAGCTGACTCATCTTCTTTGCCCACGTGTCATAATATAATTACTCCATCTGTATCATATGAATTTAACCCCATATGTTGCGCCCATTCCACGCGCCGTTCTGGTTCAAAAAGATAATCCCTGCACTTTCCAGGCGTACCCCTTTGTGCGTTCGGGAAGTGGCTTTGAATTCTGTACGGAACTCGGAAAACCAAAGAACTTTTTTGGCAGGAAGACTGAGACACACTGACGATTTAATTCATAATGTTAAATGTCACCACTATGAAACGACAACAGCTTTTCAATCACACTTGATTGACGTAAAGCTACAAATCATAATGAGACGTGCCTTTTCTGCATTCATATCTCTCTCCCTTGCACATGGTACCCCTGCATTCATATCTCTCTCCCTTGCACATGGTACCCCCTGATTAGTAGTCGATCGGCATTCTCTCTCGCCGAGTATCGAGGCAATGATGAATCTTGCAAAATTGTATGTATATAAATACTTGCTTACCTAATCAGTTTGCTATTCCACCATTCCCATTGACATCCTTCAGCAATCTGACCTTCTAATTTCTAGCAAAATTTCTTTCCCTATATTCATAAGATGGCCAATCTTCCAAACTTTTTTTCTGAAGGCAACATCTCTCCTAACTCCGATGCCACTGAAGGTAACCTTACTCATCACTATGAGGTTCCACCTAGCCGAAATCCTTTTGTCTCGTTCTTCATGCTAAAAAGTTTGTGATTTGACAATGACCTTCAAGAGAAAATCGCTACTAAAGGTCAGCTAAGTGGCTGAGATTCCCATGTCGGTGACTACCAATCTAAGATTACAGCCGATATATTGTCATTGGTGAAGGTTGACTGCCAATGGACCGATGTTGAGGTCCTCATTCTCAGTGATAATGAAAGAATAATCTTGTTCCGACAAGGGTATTCTTATGTATATACATACCCCTTTTCGATGAAAATTGGTGATGGAGTGGACGAAGTTATTCTTGATTTCTGTCATCGTTCTAAAATTTGTTTGGCCCATGCGGGTCCTCAAGTCTGGAGAGCAGTCGGAAGCCTCTTGTACTTCACTCATCTAGCTGATGTGTACTTCTCTGTAGACCATTTGATCCATATTTATTCTCCACGCATTATTTTGGCAAAATCATTAGCATAAATCGGATGGGTAGAAAGGCCATCCTCACCAGTCTCGAATTTTGATGATGAACATGATAGAGGCTGGACGGAAAGATTTATGCTCATTACTACTGCTGATCTTCTTCCTCCGGGTAGTTGTATTATTCCGGAGCGTTGGAACCTTACTCGTAATTTTTTTTACTTCGAATCATACCATTCTTTTCTCAAAAGAGGCCTTTTCCCGTATTAACTACAATACGTTTTCTTTACAGCTACCCCTTGGGAGCCCAAAGAAATTCCAAATCTTGTTGTCTTGATTCAAAACATTATTGATCTTTCCACCCCAGAATCCAGAACGTGGAAAAGACTTTCGGAAGAGTGAATTGGATCCCTAGCAATCATGGTAAATTCTTTACTTTCTCCGAACATTTGACTATATCTTAGAAACCTTACCTCAAAGCTTTCTTTTCAGGCTTATCCAAATCCACTCCTGCTGCTCCTCTTTCTGAGGCACCGGATGACTCGGACATAGTAACCTGAATTATTCAACAAGCTCAGAAACACAAAAGGCTTTACAAGGACTTCTCTTCCAAGCCCCGGCTAAGCTCCAAGCGGTTCAAAAGAATGGACCATGACATAAGTGACCGTTCCCTTCCAATACTCTTGGTGCAGCAAATTCGACATCTGGCTCCTTCCCCGTTGTAGACTTAGACATTGAGGGTCCTGATGAAGAAAATCATCCCTTGGAAAAAAGAATAGCTGAAGCGTCCTGACTGTTTGCAAAAATAGAAGTCGTTAGTCAGGGGGTCACTCGGGCGTGAGCTTCATTTGCTCCTGTTGGTTCTAGTGCGGCTACCCGGAGCATCCCATCATGTTCATTCACAACTTCTCATCTTTTTGTGCCACCGGACCCTGAAGATGCTGAACTAGCAGATCCACCAGCCGTTCAACCTCCCCGAATTGTGAATCAGCAAAATAGGTCCCCTTCTCTAGAATGTCAGCCCTCACCACATCGGGAAGAGTTGGTAAATGAATATCCAGCTCCGGCCACATAGCCTAGTGAATTTATGGCCTTTACCTTCCAAGTTTCGATTGAGTGTCATATGTTGTCCAAACTCGTGGGAGTGGCCAATTACCTGAAGTATGTGGCCTCAGAGAATGACCACAGGAAATCCCACAAAGACTCTGTGGAATATGCCATCAATGAAGGCATGAATGCCGCTGTTGAGGTAAACAATTTTTTCCTCTTACACATGCTACTTCTCCCTTTCTTAAATATTGAAACTGAATTCTTTCTCTAGGCTAATTTCCTTTGCTGTGACAGACTTCAAATGTTGATTGAAGATAAATTATCTCTTATGAGCAAAATGGATAATGTTGTGGATCAGATATCGATGGCGGAGGCTGAGCTTGCCAAAGTTAATGAATTGGAAGCAAAACTTACCCGATCGGAAAATGATGAGAGGTTTTCAAACAATAAGTCTTCATTCTCTAAAGTCGTGTGGATGACTCAAAGAAGAAATGGACCTAGGCTAATGACATTGTTCCAGATTTGATGGTGTGTATATCTAGTCTTGAGGCCGATGTGCATATTTTTACCGAGCGCCTTCAAATCAAAGACACTGAATTTGAGGTCATGTGAATAGAGAATGAATCTTTAAGGTCCACCTATCCACCATGACCACTCAGAAGGAAAGGCATCGAGAAGCGACCGCAAAATTGACCAAGGCCAATGTGCTCTTCGTCCAACTAATGATGATCTCATTCATGCTTCTAAACTAGCTGAAACCAAGCTCCAAACTACCATTGACAGTTACAACTTATCAATGGTAAGTAGTGGTTACAAATGTGTGGTAGAACTCTCGGGGCAGTAAGAGTAGGAAGCATTAAGGACATTGATACTGAAATTGACAAGGCCCTGCTGTCACGACCCAAACCGTAGGGCCGCGACGGGCGCCCGGACCCCACCCACCGGGTACCGCTAATCACATTATCAATACATATTCATAATTAATTATGGACTAAGCTAAAAGAAAATTATGAACAACCAGGTAACCAACTTATACATATACATGTACCAAGGCCGACAAGGCCGTACAAGTCTACTACTCACAAAACACCTGTATACAAGCTTCTAAGAGTAGCAACATCAAAGGTCGGGACAAGGCCCCGCTATACCCATATAGACACGCAAAATTGTATCATACCAAAATCAGACCGACACCCCAGAAAGAGAGGAGTGCTTCCAAAATTCGCTGAAAACTGCAATCTATTCACGTGGGCTGTCGCCTTGCCTATGCAAACCTGCGGGCATGAAATGCAGCGTCCCCCGACAAAAGGGACGTCAGTACGACTGATGTACTGAGTATGTCAGGCATAAATAACAGCATAACATGAATATACCAATAACTGAAACATAAATATTGACCAACAGGAACTGCCTCTGAGGGCCCTAATACACTTGCCTACATGTTATGTACAATGCAGTGTTGACACCCAATTTTGTCCCATTTTTTATGATTTTATTTGCAATTTTTAATATTTTTGACACTTTAAAACAGATTTTCAATATAGGCATATATGTGTATATATATCATTATTATTATTATTATTTACATTCTTTACTGTAATTTGCATTTTATATCACAATCATACTTTTATCCTAATAATATATGTTATTTTATTTTCGCAAAATCGCATTGCATTTTTATTTTTATTTAAGCATCAAGCATTTCACAAATATTATATTTTTATCATATTGTCATCTTTACAATTTATAAATTTTGCAAAGCTTTCTTTTATATAATAAAATCTCTTTTTATATTTTTAAACCCATAACCCTTTTCATTTCCCCCCAAAAAACAACTTGTACTCTACTCAACACAAAATAATTCCTACCCAACCCAAACTAAAACCCATTTTCGTCCAAGCCCAACCCATCACCCATTTTATTTCCCCAACCCAAAAAACAAATACCCAGGCCCAACCGAAAGCCCACCCGGATCGGCCCAATACTCAATTCCCTTTCCCTTTTATTCCCCCAACTCATAACCCTAAAAACATTTTCTCATTCCACACCCTTAACTCTCTCTCTCTCTCTCTCCATCACCAGACACACCCTCGCACTCCCACACCAAATGAATTCCCACATCGCTTGCCACCTCGCCAACACCCTAACACCACGACGCCAACACCACCACACCACCAGCCACTCTACCCCACCTACGCCGGTCATAACACCCTCACCACTACCATACCCACAGTCGACGACCCCCACACCCGCGACCCCCCCACGCCGGCCACCGCCCGACACTAACCCACGCCAGGACACCCTACACCACCCACACCACCGTCGATTTTGGGGGTTTTTGAGGTCCTAAGTCCGAAAATGAGGGTTCCGGTTTACTCTTGTTGGTGGTTTCCGGTTTGCTTTTGTTGGTGGTTTTGGTACTTTTATTGGTGGTATCGGGTTTGATTCGTTGGTGGTTTTCGATCTGTTTTGGTGGTTTTATTTCCGATAGGGTCACAATCCGGGTCGGGTCACCCCATGTCGGACGAAAATCTCCAGGTTTATGTTTTACTTTGTTGTTTGTGTATCTGGAATTTGGAGAAAATCGATTCGGGTTGAAAAACATTCGATTCGGGTCGGGTCACTGACCCGGGTCGGGTCGACCCGGTTCGGTTAATTTCCAGATTTTTGTATGTTTATATTGTGTTGTTGGTTAGCTGTAATTTGGAGAAAATCTATTCGGGTTGAAAAACATCCGATTCGGTCAGTCATCGACGGTCCGTGGACCCGATTGATTACTTTTTCAGATTTTTGTATGTTTATATTGTGTTGTTGGTTATCTGTAATTTGGAGAAAATCAATTCGGGTTGAAAACACATCCGATTCGGTCGGTCACCGACCTGCCTCAGTTAATTCCCAAATTTTTGTATGTTTATATTGTGTTGTTGGTTATCTGTAATTTCGAGAAAATCGATTCGGGTTGAAAAACATTCGATTCGGGTCGGGTCACTGACCCGGATCGGGTCGACCCGATTCGGTTAATTTCCAGATTTTTGTATGTTTATATTGTCTTTGTTGGTTACGAAAATTTGGAAAGAATTTGATTCGGGTTGAAGTATCCGACGCGGTCGGGTCATTGTTCCGGAGTCGACCCGATTCGAATAAATTTCGGATTTTGTGTTTTAATATCTTGTTGTTTATTATCTGAAAATTCAAGAAAAAATGTGTGATTCCTGGTCGGTCAACCTGAAATCCGCCAATCACTGCTCATGATCCGGTCGGGTAACTTTCAGAATTGGGGTCGGACGTTTTAATTGTGAACTGTTGCTGTTTTTTTTTTTGGCATTTTAAACATCTGTTACACAACTATCTTGTTGTTTTGCTGTTTTATCATTTTAACTAATACTGCATTTAGGCCGATGAAATTAAATTAGTCCGCGCTTTTTGTTTGTTTCTCTGTTTTTACATTTCTTGTTTTAAACATCCGTGGCAAATGATATTTACTGTTTTTCTGTCTTACTGTTTTAAACTAAATATCGCGTCCCTTCGGATATTATTTCTCAATTTCTGTTTTCTTTTTCTTTGTTTCGACACCATTTCTCGATTTGAATATTATACTACATAGACCGATGAAATTAAATTGAGGCCGCACTTTTTTCGTTTCGTTTCTCTGTTCTTGTTTTCTTTAACATCCGTGCGACGGATATCTTTACATTTTCTTGTTTTACTTGTTTTATTTTCTTAACTAATACTGCACTTGTGCCGATGAAAATAAATTCGAGGCCGCGTCCCTTCGGACATCATTTCTCAATTTCTATTTTTTTCTCTGTTTCGATACAAATTTTACTGATTCGAATTAAATACTACACTTGGCCGATGAAAAATATCCGTCGATTTTGAGGCCTCCACGATTGCAAAGACGGAAATATAACTTCGGGCAATGATGAGGCTTAAACCTTTTTCACCCGAGAGACCAACATGTTCGATAGGCAAGGCAACTAAAATGACCAACGAGTCATATGTTACTTAACCACGACGTGATTGGAATGATCTTTTCAAAATTTAAGTCCGAGCCCTCCGTAATAAAAACATTTATTGTTTTGGATACTGATTCAAGTTATGTATATTTAATTGTTTCTAACCGTTTATTCTTGATGACTTGCAAAGATAAAGTCAAAGAAGACAAATAACCCCTCGGAGATTATTTATTTTGTTGTTGTCATTTACTTTCTTAATTCAGCTTTATTTCATTCTGTATTGTAATATTATTGTACTCGTGAAATTATTGAAATGTTTAGAATAGGCAAACATAGAATTAATTAATAGGGTAGTCTAAAACTTGAAACCCATTGCTAGTTCATTTATTTTTAGGCTCGGTTAGTTTTAAAATTGTTAATCGCTAGTTTATCTATTTTTAGGCCGTCGCCCATAAGAAATCACATTGCATACATCTTTATCAATTTTCATACGAATGCATATTCATAGTCTTTTTTAGCTTTACATGTATATTATTGTCATACAAATGCATGCTTGTACAAATGCATAATTTCATTAAATACTTGCAACATTATTTTTATACTTGTAAAACATGCACTTTTAACATAATAATTAACCTGAGTTTGATCGGATAACCGCAAGTTAGCGGATCTTAAAGGATGCCTAACCCCTTCCCTTTAGGATAATAAAGAACCCTTACCTAGAATCTCATTAGTTTCGTAGATCATAAAATTCGAGTTATTTTACAGCTTTTAGTTAGTATTTAGGTGTCCTAATTCACCTTAGAATAATTAGGTGGCGACTCCTCAAAGCAAGCATTTTATTCAATCCAGAGGGAATCGACGCCATAGCGTCGCGAAGCCCGTAGGTCAAAATCGGGCGCGACAACATGGCGACTCCACTGGGGAGATTCAGGTTCTTAACCATAGCAAGTTCAGGTTAATTATTATTGCGTTTTATTTTGCTTATTTATTCTACTGCTTCTAATTATTTTCTTTTTGAAATTTTGTACGTTTAACTTCTTTAATTGCTATATTCTTTTATTGCTTTCCTTAAATTGGCATTCCGCTCATATTTCTTCCATTATGGAAAATTGACACTATCACACATTACACGCGAGGTGTGTTTTGTGCACCCGCAAATTCTTTCAAATTACCAAATTTTAGGAGAGTTGGCGTATGCGCGGAGTGTCCGGATCATCCGGAGGCCGCGTAGCCTTCTCACTCGAGTAGTCCGCTCGGGAACCTTGAGTCCAGTAAGCCTAATCTTAGTAAATTTTGGATAGAGCTATACCCTTTTATTTTTAATCATGCATACATACACCATAGGTGGGTCGATCCTTGGCATCGACTCCACAATTAAGAAATCCACCAAAATTGTCGACGGGTCTCGCTCCCCCAACAACCATCAACATATTATTTGTAGTGTGATAATGATGGACTAATCCAAGCCTAATCATGACATGTCGATATTGGAAAATGTACATACATTTTGTCTTTATTTCCAACAAAAGCACTGTAGTTTGACAGCTTGGATTATTCTGTCATAATCTCTCATGTTTGGCGTTTAGGCCCACCTCTGGCATAATAGAGGCTCCATGCATGATAGGACGCATATTTAATTCCCGCCCAGTTTGTTTGCTATTTTTCTTCTTTTATCTCTGTACATATTATTCAATGCAATAATTACCTGCTTCAATTCTATACATATAATGCTATGTCACTCGCAACTCTGGGTATGAACATTTGCCCGTTGCACTTTTGGGCTATAGCACTATAATCAAGACTTCTACCGGGCAACACCATATCTTTTGATCCTCGGGACGAAAATTATTTCATTGCCCGAGAATAAAGCGTTCTTGAACATCAAGACTTGGACCTTGTGAAGCAATCAGGGGGGTCTTTGACCATATTGTCACACTCCTACATTTTATTATTTTTTGCGACTTTCCTACTTTCACCAATGTCTCTCATTTTGCAGGAAGACCGTTCTCACAAACAGTCGAGAGCGGTCGTTTACAAAGATGACCGGGAGATACTTTGACTGAAAGAAGTAATCCAACCTCCAGTCTGAACAAATCAATCAGGGAGTCTTTGACTATACTATCACACTTCCACATTTTATTATTCTTTCTGTGACTTTCCTCCTTTCACCCGGTGCCCTTATTTTTTGCAGGAAGATCGTCCTCTCGAACAGTCGGGGCGGTCGTTCTAAAACATTATCCTTGGATATACTCCAAGAAAGAACAAAGCAAAAGGTTTTCACAAAGATGATCGAAAGATGTTTTGATTAGAAAAGTCAGCTAACACTAGATTAAATGAGGCATCACTCTAGTTTGTCTATACTTTTATTTTTTTTACATATTTGCAAATTCAATTGATAAGCTTAATTTTCATTACATAATTCCTTTATATCATACCATTTTTACAACATATCTTTACGAACTACGAGTGTCTGATTCTCACCATACGGTGTGATACGTAGGTAACCCTTCTCGGGTGCGACACCTCTAAAAAAATCAAATAAAAAAAAAATGAAAAAAATGATTTCGGATTATCAATCTTTTTTTTTTCATTACATCCTAATGGACAATCTTTTTTTCATTACATCCTATTGTGGATTATTATTTTTTTCATTGCATTCATCCTAATATGGACAATCACTTTTTTATTGCATACAATTTTACTTACTATCTTATCGTGGATAAATTCTTTTTCAATCTTACATTTTTTATAACCTATCTTCACGAACTACGAGTGTCTGATTCTCACCGTTCGGTGTGATACGTAGGTAGCCCTTCTCGGGTTTGACAACACTAAAAAAAATCAAAAAAAAAAAAAGAAAATGAAAAAAAAGACGCACTTCCTTGTCCACCGTAGATAAGGACATATCTGGTTTATCAATTTTTTCATTCATCCTATAATGGACATTCATTTTTTTAATTTACATGCATCCTATTGTGGATGATCATTTATTCATCGCATTCATTCTATTGTGGACAATTATTTTTACTTTGCATTCGTCCCATAGTGGATAATCATCTGTTTTATACAATTTTTACTTTTACTATCCTAGTGTAGATGAACTTTTTTTTAAACATACATTTTATAACCTATCAGCACGAACTACGCACACCTGATTATCGTCAAAGATGAGATACGTAGGCAGCCCTATTCGGGTTCGGTATCCTTTATTCAAAAATACAAAAAAAATTATTAAATATATTCTTAAGCATCATTGATTGACTTGGTTGATACCAACACAGTTAGAAGTGTGCGTAGGAAAGAACAAGTGGAGAAGACTGACTTCGTGATAAACCATTGATTCTTCTGGTACCTCTCATTCACGCCTGTGTTGACACTTAAAAAATTGTTTTGCATGCTTCCAAGATATGAACAAAGTCAACCTCATCGTTTCACGTGCATTGTGTGGTGAGTTTTTTGAATAAGTTCAATTGCATTGCGTTGTGATCTAGAACTTGGCTCGAATGTTTGTTGAGGCGAAATCCTGAGTAACACTTGGTATAGGAAAGGATCGTAGGCTTTCTTTGATCCGTTTGAGCCTTTCCAGCTTACCAAATAACATTATCCGTAGCACTTCCCCTTTGAGCCTGAAGCCTGTTTTTTTTAACAACCACAACTTATGCCTATACCTTTTCTGAGTGCGTACACGCGCTATCCCTCTTTTGGCCCGACCTCCTTGAGCGCATCAGAAATATGCAAATTGCTGAAAATGATTCAAGTTGAAGTTGCAATGTTCCCAAAAGAGGAAAACAAAACAAAACCAAAGGACGACTTCACACAAAAAGAAAGTTAAAAGCCCCGACAATATAAAAAGAAAAAAAAGAAGGAAATAACTCCGAAAAAAGGGGAAAAAGCTCCAAACGAAATATTCAAAAGAAGCCGGTACAAAACAAAAGGGGGCAAAAAGAAGCAAATCGGAATCAATGCACACAAATACCAAGCACAGACATATTCCAACGCTCAAGGAAGGATTAGTCACTCTTTACCCAAATAATATCCTTTCCTTTCCCAAGCCTACATTACAAACCCATAACAAGCCCTACATGATCCTATACCGAGGGTTCTCACATTAATGGATACTCACATGACGGCCAAGCCTATGGTATCACAATTAAATGCATTGAACATCTTTCTGAGGGTGAGTGTACTTCTCTAGACGTCCCAAAGATCAAAATACTGAAATACATGTGAGGAAGGGACTTTCTTTCAGTGAGGGCATTTGAAACATGAGGATGCATATATGTCAAAATCTTGGCTTGAAGCAAGTGTTGATACTCAGGTATGTCTGAGGTAGCATCTGAAGCTGTAGGAATTACCTTGAAGTCTGTCTCGATTTGACAGAAAGCAAATAACGAAAACTCCTAAGCACAATACTAATTGTTGGTACCAACCGAAGTCAAGACGTGATTATGTCTTTTTCATATTTTCACAAAAAAAAGAAAAAAAAAACAACAACAAAAAAAAACCTTGCAAAATATATTGCATCATTTTTCAAACTCTAGTCACTCTCTTTTACAAAAAAAAAAACATTCTACAAATACAAATCTCTTTTGCCGCATGAACTACGTTATGACCTGATTTTCTCGGCGGGATACGTAGGCGGCCACATCAGCTTCTGTCTCATTTTTAGAAAACCCTTACAAAATTCTTTTTGTTTGCATGAACTACGTTATGACCTGATTCCCTCTGCGGAATACGTAGGCAGCCACATCGGCTTCGGTCCCATTTTGGAAAACTTCACAATCGTCATTTTACTTGCAGCGAACTACGTTATGACCTGATTTCCTTTATCGAATACGTAGGCGGCCTATATCGGCTTCGGTCACACCATTGGAAATTGTGTGTCCATTATCTTGCACACAACAAAATAGGCTCACATGATCGCCTTGATAGGACAAACAAGTTGCCCGGACAAACAAGTTGCCCGCACAAACTCGGTTTTGTCCAGTTGGAAGTTCAACATCTTCATAGATACTAGAAACTGGGGCATATTTTAAGGGTTCACTGCAAGAATATGCCAATGGACCTGGAAAATGCCAGACAACTGAGTCTTCAATCTAAACCAATATGAGCTTGCAAGCGTCCAGGGCAAAAGCTACAACTCACAAATTTCTTTGAGTGCAAGTCTTCAGGTTGACAAAGGCAGAGAAGCCGCAACATGTGTGCTTAATTTGGCAAAGACGTCGCCTTACATTTTCGTCCGTGCAAGAATGACATTTTAATTCACAGTCCACATGAGTTTGAATCGGCAGAAGATTCAACACAACGTGGAATCATATTACACCAAACTGACGGCAATGGACGTCATTTACATCTTTCACAGCATTACAACGACAAAGAACACGCCCATCTGGCGGCATCAAAGAACACGCCTATGCAACGACGTCATCTGCACAACACGCGTCTACACAATGACGTTTATAACGCACCACGCCTATGCAACGACGCGTCATTTCAACCCACGCGGGTCACAAACGCATCACGTCAATACAACGACGTCAATCAGCGCCCACCTCCTGTCGCGGGTATTTTAATTTCGATCGGCGCCCACCTCTGTGCGGGTATTTTAATTTGATCGGCGCCCACCTCCTAACGGGTATTTTAATTTACGGGCGCCCACCTCCTAACGCGGTATTTCATTTCACCAGGCACCCACCTCCTAACGGGTATTTAAATTTGATCAGCGCCCACCTCTGTCTGGGTATTTCATTTTGATCAGCGCCCACCTCCTAATACTGGTATTTTAATTTGATCAGGCACCCACCTCCTAACGCGGGTATTTCATTTTGATCAGGCGCCCGCCTCTAACGCGGTATTTCAAATTGTCAGGCACCCACCTCCTGTCTGGGTATTTCATTTTGATCAGCGCCCACCTCCTAACGCGGTATTTCAATTTGATCAGCGCCCACCTCTGTCTGGTATTTCGATTTTGATCAGCGCCCACCTCTGTCACGGGTATTTAAATTTGATCAGGCACCCACCTCCTAACGCGGTATTTAAATTTGATCAGCGCCCACCTCATAACGCGGGTATTTTAATTTACATCAGCGCCCACCTCCTAACGCGGTATTTCATTTCATCGAGCACCCACCTCCTAATGCGAGTATTTAAATTTGATCAGCGCCCACCTCCTAACGCGGGTATTTCATTTTGATCAGCGCCCACCTCTTAATCTGGGTATTTAAATTTGATCGACGCCCACCTCCTAACGCGGGTATTTCAATTTCAGTCATGCACCCACCTCCTAACGCGGTATTTAAATTTCAATCAGCGCCCACCTCTATCTGGGTATTTCAATTTGATCAGGCACCCACCTCTGTCTGGGTATTTCATTTCATCCAGCACCCACCTCCTAACGCGGGTATTTCATTTTAGTCGTGCACCCACCTCTGTCGCGGTATTTAAATTTGATCAGCGCCCACCTCTGTCTGGGTATTTCATTTTCACCAGCGCCCACCTCCTAACGCGGTATTTTAATTTGTTCAGCACCCACCTCCTAATCGGGTATTTCAAATTTTGTCGCGCCCACCTCCTAATGCGGGTATTTCAATTTCGATGAAGGCACCCACCTCTGTCTGGGTATTGCATTTTCAGTCAGGCGCCCACCTCCTAATGCGGGTATTTCAATTTATGTCAGGCACCCACCTCCTAATGCGGGTATTTCATTTTCAGTCAGGCGCCCACCTCCTAATGCGGGTATTTCAAATTTCAGTCAGGCGCCCACCTCCTAATGCGGGTATTTCATCTTAATCAGGCGCCCACCTCCTAATGCGGGTATTTTATTTTCAGTCAGGCACCCACCTCCTAATGCGGGTATTTAAATTTCTGTCAGGCGCCCACATCCTAATGCAGGTATTTTAATTTCAGTCAGGCACCCACCTTCCAATGCGGGTATTTTGATTTCAGTTAGGCGCCTACCTTCTAATGCGGGTATCTTAATTTCAATAACGCCAGTGCGACGTCGCCATCTGCATAACGTCTAAGCGACGACGTCACCTCATCCCGCCTATGCTACATCATCATCTGCATCGGGGGAGTACTTCGAACATCGTTCAGCCCTTCCCCCAGTATCTCACCACATCTGCAACCGGTGTCATCATAAGTCAACAATGGGGAATTATTTCTTGAATCTGCACCATTTTTTGCAACTTCTCTTCCCCTCGGGATTCAATTTCTTCCCACACATCCTTAACCTTCCCTCAATGATCAGGACAAAATTGGCTACTCAGTCAACTTCTTTGGCCGAAAACTCTTTCATCGTCTCCGACCAAAGAGGGGCATCTGTTGACACCCAATTTTGTCCCATCTTTTATGATTTTATTTGCAATTTTTAATATTTTTGACACTTTAAAACAGATTTTCAATATAGGCATATATGTGTATATATATCATTATTATTATTATTATTTACATTCTTTACTGTAATTTGCATTTTATATCACAATCATACTTTTATCCTAATAATATATGTTATTTTATTTTCGCAAAATCGCATTGCATTTTTATTTTTATTTAAGCATCAAGCATTTCACAAATATTATATTTTTATCATATTGTCATCTTTACAATTTATAAATTTTGCAAAGCTTTCTTTTATATAATAAAATCTCTTTTTATATTTTTAAACCCATAACCCTTTTCATTTCCCCCCAAAAAACAACTTGTACTCTACTCAACACAAAATAATTCCTACCCAACCCAAACTAAAACCCATTTTCGTCCAAGCCCAACCCATCACCCATTTTATTTCCCCAACCCAAAAAACAAATACCTGTGCCCAACCGAAAGCCCACCGGATCGGCCCAATACCCAATTCTCTTTCCCTTTTATTCCCCAACTCATAACCCTAAAAACATTTTCTCATTCTACACCCTTAACTCTCTCTCTCTCCATCACCGAACACACCCTCAAGACGCCCCACACCGGCGACCCCACGTCGCCGGTCACCTCGCCAACACCCTAACACCACGACGCCAACACCACCACACCACCAGCCACTCTACCCCACCTACGCCGGTCACAACACCCTCACCACTACCATACCCACAGTCGACGACCCCCATACCCGTGACCCCCACACGCCGGTCACCTGCTCCGACACCAACCTACGCCAGACACCCTACACCACCCACACCACCGTCGATTTTGGGGGTTTTTGAGGTCCTAAGTCCGAAAATGAGGGTTCCGGTTTACTCTTGTTGGTGGTTTCCGGTTTGCTTTTGTTGGTGGTTTTGGTACTTTTGTTGGTGGTATCGGGTTTGATTCGTTGGTGGTTTTCGATCTGTTTTGGTGGTTTTATTTCCGATAGGGTCACAATCCGGGTCGGGTCACCCCATGTCGGACGAAAATCTCCAGGTTTATGTTTTACTTTGTTGTTGGTGTATCTGGAATTTGGAGAAAATCGATTCGGGTTGAAAAACATCCGATTCGGGTCGGGTCGACCCGGTTCGGTTAATTTCCAGATTTTTGTATGTTTATATTGTGTTGTTGGTTAGCTGTAATTTGGAAAAAATCTATTCGGGTTGAAAAACATCCGATTCGAGTCGGTCAATCGACCGGTCAGTGGATGGACCATTGCTACTTTTCGATTTTTGTATGTTTATATTGTGTTGTTGGTTATCCGTAATTTGGAGAAAATCAATTCGGGTTGAAAACACATCCGATTCGGTCGGTCACCGACCCGGTTGATTAATTTCCAAATTTTTGTATGTTTATATTGTGTTGTTGGTTATCTGTAATTTCGAGAAAATCGATTCGGGTTGAAAAACATTCGATTCGGGTCGGGTCACTGACCCGGATCGGGTCGACCCGATTCGGTTAATTTCCAGATTTTTGTATGTTTATATTGTGCTGTTGGTTACCTGAAAATTTGGAAAGAATTTGATTCGGGTTGAAGTATCCGATGCGGGTCGGGTCATTGTTCCGGGTCGGGTCGACCCAGTTCGAATAAATTTCCGGATTTTGTGTTTTAATTAGGGGTGGCGATGGGGCTCAGTCTGGCAGCGGTAGATGCAGCTCGGGGTCGGGGTCGGGCGGGACGAGCCGGGGTCGGATCGGGACTAGCGGGCCTAGCGGGGTCTGCTGGCGGGACTGCTCGATCCGTCGATCCGATCCCGATCCCGTCGATATCGGGCGGGCGGGCTCGGGTCGGGCTCGGGTCGGCGGGCGGGTCGGGTTTTCCTTTTTTTTTTTTTAAATAACATATGTATAAAAACTCAATAAACAAAACAAGATAGTGTAATAAAAACATCCCAAGGTTTTTGTGCCTCTTATATTATTTAATAGACATATGATTTTTTGTAATACAAATACAATTGTCTAAAATCTAAATTGCAACTTTATGGTGTTGTCCAAAAGTTGCAAATTACATAATAAAATTGCAATTAAAAAATTACATTTTCAAAAAATCATTATAATTGCTTGATGATTTCATGTGGTTCTTCGGTTGGAATAGGTATTTGTTGGTCAAATTGATCCACGCCGCTTCCACTACCTTCGGTTAAGATTTCGTTGTAGTTTTCATCATCTTCTTCGTTGATCTCAGGTTGACCGCACCTTCTCCGCTCCGCTCGTATCCAATCTGAATAATACCGCAATTTCCAAGTCGTCTCCGGCCAATGAGTGTGCTGTGGTCTCCTATTTGATATCTGCGTCATAGAAAAAGCGCTTTCGACGCAGCTTGATGACGCTTGAATGTTCAAAACATCTCGAGCCATCAATGAAAGTGTCGGAAAGGTCTTCTCATTCCCTCCAAAGATTTCAAAGCAAGTCTTCTTGTCCATCTTCATTGATAACTTCTTGATACTGATGCAGAACCTGCAAAACAAAAATATCCAACTCGCTAATTTGGTTAGTAGAGGTATTTGGCCGCACATTCTATTTCTCGAGGCTTTCAATACTAGCCGCGAAACAAAGATGTCTTTTGTGAGGTTGTGTTGAAGATGAAGAAGATGATATGGTAGCCGGTACGTTACTAGCATTTTCTTGTTGATAAAATCTATATATATTTTTGCATTGGTGTTCTACGCTATTCAACACTTCTTCTTTAGTTTGTTCAATAGGTGGTGGGTGATTTAGATTTTTGGGACTTGGAGGTGGTAGTACTTCTATACAATCGTAAATAGTTTCAATTAGTGATTTAGTACCGTCTATTTTAATAGTAGGATTTAATACAGAACCAATAATATAAATAGAAGGAATAGGAATAAAATATTTTTTTATTTTGACAAACATTTTTTTAATAGCTGCCTTATAAACTGGTTTTTCCATATATTCACTAAGTAATAAAAATATTAGAGTTATATAAAATAACATAGTTGAAATAGTAGGATAATATATACCGAAAAATTCTTTTGTTGCTTGAAAAAATTTCTCTAAAAATACAATAAGTTCGGAAATTTTTACCCAATCACTATCTAAAATCATATCAGCTGGGTTTTTATTATGAGAGTTAAAAAATAAAGTTATAGGTAATTTATAGTCATAAGCAACAAGTAGTTGCTCGTATAAAGAATTCCACCTAGTCGATACTTCTTGTGGAATTCTTCTATAAGGTAGTCCACAATCGTGACAAATTTTTTTATATTCTTTTCTACGTTGTACTTTATTACTTTTAAAAATAAAGTTTATAGCAAATTGTATTTTACTAAGAATGTCTTCAAAAAGTGATAGATCATCCTTTACAATTAAGTTATATATATGGCACGTGCATTTTATATGAAAATGGTCTGGAAAAGATGGAGCTAAACTATTTTTTAACATTGTAATTGCGTAATTATTATTAGAAGCGTTATCTAATGTAATAGTCATAATTTTATCGGTAATTCCGTAATAATCGCACACTTGATAAATATTTTCTGCAATAAAAGTACCAGTGTGCCTATCATCTATATATCTATACGCTAAAATACGTTTTTGTATAGACCATTTATAATCTATCCAATGACAAGTTACAGTTAAATAATCATGGCCGTTAGTACTACGACCTATATCAGACGTGATAGATACTTTGCCATTAAAATGATATAATGAAAAACGTAAATATTGTTGATATTCATGCGCAAATTTAAATACATCTCTCTTAACAGTTGACCTAGGAAAATCGTTAAAAGCAGGATTATATATATCTCTAATGTAATGAATAAAACCGGGAGATGAAGGAAATGAAAAAGGCAAACCCTCCACAACAACTAATTTTGATATTGCTTCCCTATCTCTATGTTTGTTGTATTTAGAGCCTACAATTCCCCCCGTCATAGGGTTAATTTGACCATGTACTTGGTCCGGGACAATATCAGTATGTGAACCTTGTCCCGATGGAGCGGGCGTTTGTGCACCCGGTTTTGAAGCCTGGTATTGGGCATACCTAGCTGGATGAGCACTTACTACGTGTCTAATTAAACCCCCTGTCCCACCATGACCTTTTCCAGTTTTAAATTTTAAAATATTTTTACAAATTTTACATATGGCTACTTGATTCTCTACGTCCCTATCAAAAAATGTCCATGCATCTGATTTTAATGATCGTTTTGCTGGACATCGTCTCATACTAGGGGGAATAAGAGGTATTTCAGTTGAAGGTGCACTAGTGGGCGTGTTGTCATCAATATTAGTGGGTGTATCGTCTAGATCATCGTCTAAATTAAAGTCTTCTTGAGTTCCAGAAAATAACTCCTCGTCTAAATCTAATGGTATTGTAGGAAAATGTTGAGGATCAACAAAATCATCCTGTGTAGGAATAAGATGACTAGAAGAAGTACCCTTGCCCTGGTTGCCTCTACTAGAAGAAGCACCCTTACCCTTACCCTTAAACATACCTTTTAATCCTTCCATTTTAATTATGATAATAAATAATTAAAGACAATAAAATTAAGTGCGCTAAATAAAATAAACAGACAATAATAATTTAATGAAGGAACGAATGTACCAAACAAGACGTAACGTCGACGTGTATGTCGAGAGGTTGAAAATTGAAACTTTGCTCGATGGAAGATCCTCAAGCTAGTTACCAACTTCACTCCCAATTCCCAAATGAATTAATAAAATTGAATATTTAGCAAACAATGTAGAGAGATATATTGAGAAATTAGAGAGATTGTAGGAAGATTTGTGAGAAAGATGAAGAGAAAATGAGTTATTTATAGTTGAAAAATTGGGTTAAAGTGTAAATATAATAACTTATGGGTTAAAAATAAATATTAAGGGGTAGGGGGTTGGGGGAGGGGGCCTAAAATGGCCGTTGGCCAACCGTAATCTAAAATGGTCGTTGGTGCAACGACCATTTTTGCAAAGGGTTTAAGGGTCGGGGGTCGGGCTCGGGCTCGGGGCGGTCTCGAGGCGGGCTCGTCCGGCGGGCTGGGCGGGCTCGGTCTGGCGGGACGAGACATCGCCCCGCCCCGAGTTCGAGTCCCGCCTGCTAAATTTTTTTTTTTTTTTAGAGCGGGTGGGGCGGACCGAGCGGGGTCGGGTCGCCGCCCAATCGCCACCTTTAGTTTTAATCTCTTGTTGTTTATTATCTGAAAATACAAGAAAAAAATGTGTGCTCCCGGGTCGGGTCAACCCGAAATCCGGCCGAATCACTGTTCATGATCCGGGTCGGGTAAATTTCAGAATTCGGGTCGGACGTTTTAATTGTGAATCGCTATTCTTTGTTTTTTGGCATTTTAAACATATGTTACACAACTATCTTGTTGTTTTGCTGTTTTATCATTTTAACTAATACTGCATTTAGGCCGATGAAATTAAATTCGAGGCCGCGCTTTTTTGTTTGTTTCTCTGTTTTCTGTTTACTGTTTTAAACATCCGTGCAACAAATATTTACTGTCTTACTGTTTTAAACTAAATATCGCGTCCCTTCGGATATTATTTCTCAATTTCTGTTTTTTCTTTTTACTGTTTTCGACACCATTTTACTGATTTGAATATTATACTACATAGACCGATGAAATTAAATTCGAGGCCGCACTTTTTTTTTCGTTTCGTTTCTCTGTTTACTGTTTTCTTTAACATCCGTGCGACGGATATCTTTCTGTTTTACTGTTTTACTGTTTTATTTTCTTAACTAATACTGCACTTGTACCGATGAAAATAAATTCGAGGCCGCGTCCCTTCGGACATCATTTCTCAATTTCTATTTTTTTCACTGTTTCGATACAAATTTTACTGATTGGAATTAAATACTACACTTGGCCGATGAAAAATATCCGTCGATTTTGAGGCCTCCACAGTTGCAAAGACGGAAATATAACTTCTGGGCAATGATGAGGCTTAAACCTTTTTCACCCGAGAGACCAACATGTTCGATAGGCAAGGCAACTAAAATGACCAACGAGTCATATGTTCGCAACCACGACGTGATTGGAATGATCTTTTTAAAATTTAAGTCTGAGCCCTCCGTAATAAAAACATTTATTGTTTTGGATACGGATTCGAAGTTATGTATATTTAATTGTTTCTAACCGTTTATTCTTGACAGCTTGCAAAGATAAAGTCAAAGAAGACAAATAACCCCTCGGAGATTATTTATTTTGTTGTTGTCATTTACTTTCTTAATTCAGCTTTATTTCATTCTGTATTGTAATATTATTGTACTCGTGAAATTATTGAAATGTTTAGAATAGGCAAACATAAAATTAATTAATAGGGTAGTCTAAAACTTGAAACCCATTGCTAGTTCATTTATTTTTAGGCTCGGTTAGTTTTAAAATTGTTAATCGCTAGTTTATCTATTTTTAGGCCCGTCGCCCATAAGAAATCACATTGCATACATCTTTATCAATTTTCATACGAATGCATATTCATAGTCTTTTTTAGCTTTACATGTATATTATTGTCATACAAATGCATGCTTGTACAAATGCATAATTTCATTAAATACTTGCAACATTATTTTTATACTTGTAAAACATGCACTTTTAACATAATAATTAACCTGAGTTTGATCGGATAACCGCAAGTTAGCGGATCTTAAAGGATGCCTAACCCCTTCCCTTTAGGATAATAAAGAACCCTTACCTAGAATCTCATTAGTTTCGTAGATCATAAAATTCGAGTTATTTTACAGCTTTTAGTTAGTATTTAGGTGCCCTAATTCACCTTAGAATAATTAGGTGGCGACTCCTCAAAGCAAACATTTTATTCAATCCAGAGGGAATCGACGCCATAGCGTCGCGAAGCCCGTAGGTCAAAATCGGGCGCGACATGCAGTGTCCATATTTACTGGCCTTATCAGGCAATTTTCCTATCATGACAGCCTCTGTGGGCATCATACCATGTAATGGTTAATTAACATATGCATGATGCAAGTGCGGTGTGTGTGTGTGTGTGTGTGTGTATATATATATATATATATATATATATATTAGTGTTGCAGATCGTGCAACCCGTCCCAATATATGTTAGTGTTGCGGATCGTGCAACCCGTCCCAATAAGCCATACATGCATCACATCACTTCATCACATCATCACATCATATTGGCCTCTTCGGGCTCTTTTGTGATAGTCTGTATCAACTGCAGGTGGTGTGCGTATATAACGTCTTTCCCTTTTCCCATATATATATATATATATATATATATATATATATATATATAATATTTACCATATAGTAGTGTGCATAGAACCAGTGGGTCTAGGGTAATATATGAATGCAAATGAAAATGCATGGATATCGGTAAAATATTTTTTGAATTTATCGGATGCCAATAATATCCTTGCCCCTTTGGCTAACACGGTGAATGTCAACACCTTTTTCTGTATGCCTCAATAAGGACTTAGGAATATATTTAGACATGCTTTTAGCATAGGAATCAATAACATGAATATTCTTAACTACTATGAGTAGAATAAATTATGGAGCAATATCACGCTTATATTTTGTTACATGGAACATGCCAAAAGAAGAAAATAATTTGCCTTAACATACCTCGAATAATAACGGAACCAACCCCTTTATTATTGATTGCTGGAACGTTACTTTGCAACAATATTGCAAGATATTGTTCTAACCACTAAACTGCTTCATGCTTTATTTTTCCAAGTCAAAAGAAGTGCACCGTTTGTTTTAGTGAAAGGAGTTGCTGTAAATATTTTTGTATAAATCTTCAATGTTGCTAAGACCTATATATCCTACTAACTACTGAAACTTGTTAAAGAACCCATCCTAACTCAAGCTTCACGTGAAATCCCCCCTTTAAAAGATGTTTTAGACTAGTTTTACATTAGCATTAAATGACCTCAAATCATATTGTCCCCCACCTTCTCATCTCACGAGTTGTCATTATTTAGCCACATTAGCTTAGTCGCTAGGCTAGTTATTTAAGGATAACACGTACGAAATTTCACTTAGACTTGTCCCCTCCCCATAATTATTAATTGATCCCATAATTAATCAATTATACACATAATTAATTTCGTGACCCCAATTCACTTAAATCTTAACAATTTATAGGATCTTCATATATTCAATGTCATAATTTGTGATATGACACTAGTCCATAACCTCTTATGCACGTACCAAAATTATTTTCGGCTTCCGTCGTCACACTTGTTACGTCCAAAGTTATTTCGGGGTTTAATCCTTTTTATATATTAATCTCTTATTAGTATACGTAAATATAACATAAATTTTTTCCAACACTCGGGTCTATCTACACATGCCTAGCGATTTTATATAAGCTTAGCGATTTAAACCGTAACCCAAAAGTACGGGATGTTACACCTGCACTTGGAATTGGCTTAGCAGAAGCACAAAATGAACTTCTTCATGAGGACAAAGAGGATGCACCAAATGACGGGGAAGAGGAAGATGAAGCTCCTCCAGATGGAAACACTCTTCCTTCCACCGAGCACCAAGTCGTCCTGCCGATTATTCCTAGCGAAGTGCCGGAAGCTCTAGCATCTGAGTTACCTCCTTCAGCCCTAACTTCATGATATCTCAATTAACTTCGTTATTGTTATGAAACACCCCCGGCGGACCATGAGATAAATGTGTTGATCCCTTTCGCGCGAGTTTTTATTTTTATTTTTAATATAAAACTACCCTAACGGACCATGGGACGAACATTTCAATCCCTTTCGTGCGGGTTTATATTGTTCCCGAGTCACTTTTGGGCCCGATATGTTTTTCAATGAATGAAGTTTTCATTTTCCAGACTTCATTGTTTGCAAGCTTTTTAAGCTTTTCATATTCTCCACATAAGGAAAATGTTTATCTCGACCTTACAAAGAATTTAAGTCTTGGCCTATTGCTTTAAGGCAAAAGAGATAACATTATAGGTTTTCCATACTTGAAATGAAAGCGCAAGTCAGCAAAATCGACTTTACCAATTTTCACATTCTAAGTCTTAAACATGTAATGAATTTGATTGAGTACTTGTTGAATCACCTTTTACTTAAAAATATATTTTTCTTTTTTAGGCTTTCATGGCCTTTTCAATAATTTCGGGCTGATTTTAGTCCCCGATTAATTTTTATTCAGATTCTCAAAAAGCCGAATTTTAACCTGTTACTTCTTAAGGTTTTAATTAAGAGAAGACTCTTCTTTTATGGTGCTTTAGAAGAGGAGGCATAAATTTTTGGTATGCTTCAAATGATCTTAGATTAATCAATTCTAATGCTTTCAATAGCTAGAATTTTATCATGAAGAAAGGAAAAATATATTAATTCCTTCAACTTGTAAATGCAGAACAAGTGTAAGGACAATCCGACTGCCATCTAGTGTGGTCAGTACAATTATATATGTGTAATATTTAACTGTTCTGGGCAGTCCCCGATGATAATATGCTTTTGTCTTGAAGCACCTACGGTACCAGATTTTACGGTTTCAGTGGTTGCATGCTTCTTCAAAAATAAGGAAAACTAAGCCTTTTCATGGGTCCATTTACTTTTGTGCAAAGAAAAGCGCTGGTTATTTACATGGACATAGTTTCGTTTAATGAAAAATCATTGTTGCTCCAAACAATGTCATTTCCTGCCTTAGGACGGGTATATATATCCCCATAGTGTTTGGATGTTCATACTTGGAGACATAAAGTACTGGATAATATATTGAAGCAAATCTCAATACATTTTTTATGGTGCTGCCTTATTAAAAATCTTGGTGAAAAAATTCAATTGAAAAAAAAATCAGATGAAGGAAAAAAGAGTGCAGCGCATATTTTCCTTGTTAAACATAACATTTCTTCAGATGGCTAGCATTTCAATTGCTGGGAAGCTGGTTCCCTTCTTGATTGTCGTTGTTCTGTATGCCCATAAGATCTCGGGCAACTTAGAAGGCCACGACCCTCTGGCAGCTTCCAAGTAAATTGTTTACTCGTAAACTAGTACAATTAAATTTGTATACGTTATCAAGGACACGTGAATATCAAGTGATCAAAATAGCAAGATAATTAGCAATTGAAACTAATATGAGTTGAGCTTAATAGAAATATCAAAGTTAAGATAGCTTGAGCCTTGGAGAAGCCTTGAATTGCGATTCCCAGGCAAGTTGTTGATAATAACGTTGAAATACTAAATTGAGACAAATCACTTAGAAAATTGTGCAAGAAATGAATATGTATTATAGCTCTTCCATATCTCCCCCTTACAATGAAATGTTTGATCCTATTTATATTGGACTCATGGGTACACATTCCATTAATTATGCCCCAATTATTATTATTACATTAATGCTATAATAATCGGACAATAAGGATGGTCATAAATGTCACTAATGCTCTCTTGAAAAGTGTAAAGATGTAACTGTAACGGTCGTCCGTTGGGGTTCGAACCAACCTCTTAGTATTTTACTTTCCAGTACCGTGATTCTTGGGTACCTCCGGTACAATGCCAACACCTCCGGGGGACTGAAGGATGATCTGAAGCTGACTCGTCTTCTTTGCTACGTGTCATAATATAATTCGTTCATATGTACAATATAAATTTTATCCCATACAACGTTCATTACTACCAACATTCATTATTCACTCAAAAGTAAATTATTATCCAACCGTATATTCCAATCCATGCATGTATCTTTTTCTTTATTGGTACGTGATTTTTGCATGTACCTTTTATTAAAAAAATGCGCAATATTAACGAAATAGTAATTTTAGACAAATAAAAATAAACACGAAAATTCAAATAACAAAATTTCATTAATTTCCCTCAACTCCGTCCTTAATGACTTGAGTAGAAAAATAATTTAAGTTTTACATTATTATTCAATGCACAAAGATATGTTTCTAAAACTCTTGCTCGTGAATAAAAAGAATTCCTCGACTAAAACATCTGACAGACTATATATGTTTCTAGAGTAAGTATAATATCTAATCCATATCAATGTAGATACTAATAGATTCGATTGTTATGTAGTAAATCTGATAACTGTCAATTGTGCATTAGCACAACTAATACTTATCATTTAGAACAAAAAATCATATTATGTAGTTCTTTATTTTTATTAGAGAGCGATGAAAAAAATCACACAAGTAATAAATGTCTACATCCATTAGAGAGCAAGTCCATATTTCATTGGCTATGCATGCATTTTTTTCACATCAATTTCTTATTTCATCACACAAAAGAATTGTAAAACTGACTACTCGAATAATAAAAGAACGGCGAGATTACTCCAAGAACGTCTTCGGCATCTGGGGTCACTGTCAACAGAGACAAAGAGTAACACTGGACTATCCCATTCGAATGAAGTTAGAGAGCGATTGAAAATGAGGCTCGACCCCAGAAAAAGGTATTCAACTGATATAGAATTTTTTTGGAAGGCGGAAAACTTCCATCTAATGATCATGAAAGCCAAAATATGTATATAATAAGTCAATAATATTTTTTTTTTTATAAATCCACACCTTTTAGATTTTCCAATTCCAATTCACTTTCT
Organism: Anisodus acutangulus; assembly: GCA_029783415.1. Taxonomy (NCBI): domain Eukaryota; kingdom Viridiplantae; phylum Streptophyta; class Magnoliopsida; order Solanales; family Solanaceae; genus Anisodus; species Anisodus acutangulus. The sequence continues at coordinate 22,246,145 of CM056489.1, forward strand.
CTTGTTCTTTCTCCATTAGCAAGGAGGAAAAATATGAAAAAGGATATTTTATTTTTCCTTTAGATATTTTTGAGTTATTTAACCGTCAATGAGCCCACCCAAAAGTTGGTCCGGTCCGTCCATATTTAAAGAATAGTCCAGCAGGCAGGTAATTATCTTGTTGAACCCTAAACTTCACCATTTCACAGAAAGTGGAGCTCGGCGCACTAAAAGATTCGGCTAAGGTTTGATCAATTGTGCCTTTTCTTTCGGCTACGTTGAGATGTGTTTTAGGTTTTGAACAATCAAGTTTGCACTCGAACGGCTTATAATTTGAGGAATTGTTACTAAAAGCTGGTCTATTTTGTATTTGTTTTTGTTGGAAACGAAAAGAGGGGGAAGGCTTGTAAAGTTTATTGATCATTCCTTGTGTTTTTATAGATTCATGGATACTGGTTTCCTATCTTGTTAATTTTACAACTTCACCATTAACAGCCGATATGGGGTTGAGAATGCTTGAAATTTCTCCTTTTGCTAAGTTTGTACTTCAACTCAATACAACACATAAACTGTCATTTAGGCTTTCTATGCTCGACGAATAGTTATCTGGTAGGACTTTGGATTTTTTTCATTGGGAATATCTGTTCAATTATTATCTGATTTACTTTATGATAGTATTCTTGTTAACATATTCACGTTTAGTCGCTACTACAATAACCTTTGCTTGTTGTTGTATTTGGTCTATTCATATATAATACCTTTTTCGTGGATTGCGTTAGGTAGCTCAAGTATGGCAACTCCTGAGGCAGCTGCGGCTTCCTTAGGGCCTCGATATGCACCCGATGATCCAACTTTACCGCAACCTTGGAAGGGCTTAATTGATGGTAGTACTGGGTTATTGTACTACTGGAATCCAGAAACTAATGTTACTCAGTACGAGAAGCCATCAGCTTTACCTCCTCCACTACCGTCTGGTCCGCCTCCGGAAGCTTCTGCACCTAAGTTGGCTCCAATACCAGGAGCTAGCACAGTGCAACGAAACGATGGTCAAGGACAACAGAGCCATCAGGCCTTTACTCAACAAGGCCAACAAATGACACAGATGTCACAACATCCACAAGTAACACAACAGGTACCGCATGGATCACAAGGTGTTTCGACGGGGCAGCAACAAGGATCACCAGTAGGTCCTGCCACGCAACAGGTGTCCTTTATGCAGCAGCATCTGTCTCAAATGATCCAGCAACCTGGTCATCAGATGCCATCTCAAATGGGACAAACTCCTAATCAGCCAGGGTCACATGTTTCTCAACCAGCAATGCAACAAATAATGCCACAGCAACTTGGCCTCCAAGCACACGCATTCCCAAGTGTACAAATGGGACAACCACATGGTTATCAATATTCTCATCACCAGACACAGCATGTTGCGTATCCACACAATTTGCCTCCACAGGGACAGCAAATTCTACAGCAGCAAAATCAGCACGTTCCACAGAATCAACAGTTTTCCCATCAACAAGAGCATAAAGTGGGATATCAGCAAAGGGAAGATGTTGATTTCCCCCAAGGGAAACAAGTTGGGTTTTCGCCACAACAAGTTCATCAGACTGGTGCATCCTCTGCTCAGAATCTGCCTGTGGGGACTGGTTCTGCCATCAGACCTCAGATGTCTGCTCAGCCTGCTCAAGCTTTGCAGTTTGATGGTTCTTCTGTAAATGTTCAACAACCATCATCTTTGGGTCAATGGCAGCAAAATGCAAATGATTCAGGTCACAAGCCGCCTGCTCCACGCTTTCCTGGTCAGATGGGCTCAAGTATGGCACATAGTCACGAGCTGGATATGGCCCCAGTTGGATCAAAGGGTTATGAGGAGAATTCACTTGGAAGAGGAGGAAATGACTATTATTACAACAGTAACATGGATGGCCGAATTAGGCCTCCACCTCAGCAACCCAAGCTTGCAGCTATACCTGTAGCAAGAAATCAACATGTATGTTATTTCCACATCAGTCGTTGCATTTTTTATTTAGATGTGACTTTCCAGGTCCATGTATATTATCTCTTTCTATGCAATTCGTTGTCTTTTTTTAGTAACTTGTGACATGTTGCCAGAATCAGTCACCTTCATCATAAAGCCTTTTTACTTCATACTTATTTTGAAATATGGAAGTTTTGTGCTTCATATGTTATATTGCTAGGCAGTTTTAAGATATTTTACAGGCAATATTTTTTCCAATTGTGAATGTTTTTGTATGTCAGTTGCATTGCTTGTAAAATTTCCCTAACCAGTGAGATGCTGATTGTAGACATTTGTTGTTGCAATTGTTCATTAGGAAATGAGAATGGGTGATCCTCCGCTTCAAAATTCAGTACCAGCTCGTCCTAGTGGGTTTAATAGCATGGGTGGTCCTTCAATGCAAAATATCTATGGTCAAGCAGCTGATGGCCCTCCATTTCCAAATCCTAACCTCACAAGGCCACCTGCAGCACTCACCGGACCTCCAGGAGCCATTCATTCGTCGTCCGTTGAGGTTTACCTGCAGAAGCATGAAGTGACCGCGACGGTATGTATCCCATCCAATTTTTCCCTTCAAGTAAAGGGATGGAACCTGTTCATGTTCATCAGTCAGTCTGGCGTGTTTTTCTGTAATGTTCTAATGATCACCTTCAGTGTTATCAAAAGCGAAAAGCGCAAATAAAGCACGGGCTTTAATGAAAAAAGGCGCAATGGTGCAAAATATACAAATATATGTATGTTTAGTCCAAGACTATTAATAATAAGCATGAATAACAAATATATGGACAAAGAAATTGTAAAAACATTACGATAAAGTGAAATATCAATTATCTAGTGTCACATCTTCAAGAGAGGCACATTGGCAAGGAAAAGTATGTCTTATGCCTTGATGACTGAAGCACACATAAAGCGAGGTGAAGCGCTCAACATGTTTTGAGCCTTGCTTCAGGGCTTAAGCGCGCCTTTGACAACACTGATCACCTTTGCTCAATGTTATCAATTGAAATCCAAGTACTTGTCATATAGCTTTTTTGATCAATCAGTGGCTGTCATATAGTTATGGGGTAAAACTAGCGTTATATCAGGTAATGGAGTATCAAAAATAATATCGGAATATGTAAACACTGCCGTTTCTTACATATAGACTCAAACTTTAAAGTAAATAAATCAAAGGAGCATTATGTGTACAACCCCCAACCCGGTAATCTCCACCCTCCCCTGAGTAGGACTCCCACAGGATTGAACTCAACTATCTGAGAAGAGAGGGGGTTTTGGGCCGGGGATGGGGAGTTCCTTATGCTTTATTTTTGTAATACATGCTTTATTTGATAGCTCTGGGAGTCTTTATAGCAATTTATGTGTTGGTTGTGACGTTGTGTTTGTCGAAGAACAACCAAAAGTTATACTGAGGGCCATCTGACTAGTAGGGATTTTTTTTGTTGTGATGACATTTTTGCTGCCTTTGCTCATCTTAAACCGATGTTCATGTTCTAGCAGTTAGAGATGCTGTTAATTTTACCCTTTCCTTTGTTGGCATCACGCGAGTGGATTTGTTTCATCAAAATTTTTTAGCTGCGTCTTTCTGATTCTTCTTCTTTTTTGTTTGGCTATGACTTGTGATCATTACTCTTTAAGGAGAATAATAGATACTAGTGTAACATTTTATATTGTTCTGCCATGGTATCTTCATATCCTACAATATGTAAAAAGTATGTTGATAGATGAACATGACTGACTGGAACGTTCTTGAACTTCTCAGTAGCAAGTTTGAAGTTAAAGTGTGCACAATATTACTAAGAACATACAGAATTTGAAGTTTGAAGTTGTGTGCACAATATTACTAAGAATATACAGAATTTGTGCCCATCCTAGTCCATATTTGTTTGTAGTTTACAACACAAACACAAATTCAAACTCAAGTGTCAAAGACGGTTGTCTTTGTCAGTTAAAACTTTTGTTTTGATAGTGTGAATGACACTTAAATGTCAGTTCTAGAGCAACTGAAAAGATCATAAATAAAAATGTGGTTGCCTCCACTGACACTCAAGAAAACTAATTATTAAAGCAAGAAGAGGCAGCAGCTGTGAAAACGATTCTTCTCTTAAAGTAACTTAAGAATGAGTTATATGCCTGTACTATTTTCATCTATTTCTTGGCTCGTTTAAATCATTGAATATGGCAAGTTATTTTGAATCTAGTCATGTCTTTTGTCATTCCTGTCTTCTCCTTTAGCCTCCTATACAATCTTTTCATGAGTTCTGAACAACTAGACTATTGTTGTTCAGGGGTTCAAATTCCTCTATCTTTGTGGCCATCTTAGTTTTTCTTATTCTTTTTTAGGTGTATATTAGCGGATGCCTGTGGTGCATCTGCAATTAAAGTTCTACAGTGTTGTAGTACAAGTTATATTTTTTTGGGGCCTTGTGTTGACTACGTTGCTTCTGGTATTTTGAGTTCCAGTTGAAGTTTACCATAGAATTGTTGAACTTGATGTAATTTTCTTGTTGTCAGTCATTGGTATAAGCTGTGGTTTAAATAGTCTTGCCTGTGGTGTATCTGCAATTAAATTTCTACAGTGTTGTAGTACTACAAGTTATTTTTTTTGACGTTGCTTCTGGTGTTCTGAGTTATAGTTGCAGTTTATCATAGAATTGTTCGAACTTGATGTAATTGTCTTGTTGTCAGTCATTGTTATAAGCTTTTTGGTTTAGATAGTCTTGAGTACACGCTCTTCATTTGCTATCCATGGGTTTATTGGTTATTCTGAAATTTTTTGGTCCTGATGTTTAATTAATTGTCTAGGGTGGCGATGTACCTGCTCCATTCATGACATTTGAAGATACTGGCTTCCCTCCAGAAATACTGAGAGAGGCAAGTGTTCTTCTCAAATTTGATCAGTTGTTGGTTATTTGAAGGATTTTAGGATCTGCTTTGTCCCATTTCCAATTTTATTTTAAGAACATGCCACAAGCTTATTCATTGTCGCTTGTCGCAGGTGCGATATCTGCTCCGCAGGAGGAGCACATGTCGTACGCTGTAATGCTATCCTACTCATAATTTGGCAACAACTATTTTGAGTTTTTGAGGCTGCAAAATGGACATTGGAGCCTCTGTTGCGTAGCTCTTGAAGGGTGGTTGGCCCTTCAGACAAATTCCAATAGATGACTGGGGTTTCTAGCTTATTGCTCCGGGTCTTCTGTTTTAGTTGCTCCCTTTTGTTGCCTCGAGTTGCTTCAGTAAGCAGCTGCATCCCATGTGTTTCTTTAGGATTCCTCCATTTTTCTATCTTGCCCTTTTCTTCTTTAAAGATTAAATTAATTTATGCTACTCGCTTTAGTGTTGTGCTTGGAATTCTTGTGTGCAGATGTGTTCACCAATTCTCATCTCTATCATTATGTGTCATGTTTGCAGATTCATATGGCGGGATTCACTTCACCCACTCCCATTCAGGCACAAACATGGCCCATAGCGTTGCAAAATAGGGATATCGTGGCCATTGCCAAGACAGGTTCTGGCAAAACATTAGGCTATCTAATTCCTGCATTTGTCCACCTTAAACGACGGCGCAACAATCCTCAAAATGGCCCGACAGTGGTGGTTTTATCTCCAACACGAGAGCTTGCGACACAAATACAAGATGAAGCGCTGAAGTTTGGTCGATCTGCAAGGGTTTCTTGCACGGTGAGTTGATATATGATCAGTTTATCATTTGAACTCTGTTATTTTTTGAAGAAGATATTGATCTACGCCTTCGTTTCAGTGCTTGTATGGAGGTGCACCTAAAGCTCACCAGTTGAAAGAACTAGAGCGCGGAACAGATATTGTTGTTGCAACTCCTGGCCGGCTTAATGACATCCTTGAAATGAAAAGAATCGACTTTAGGCAGGTTTCTCTTCTTGTGCTAGATGAGGCTGATCGAATGCTTGACATGGGTTTTGAACCTCAGATCCGCAAGATTGTAAATGAGATACCCCCACAAAGACAAACACTTATGTACACAGCAACCTGGCCCAAAGAAGTGCGAAAAATAGCTGGTGATCTTCTTCAAAATCCTGTCCAGGTTAATATTGGGAACGTTGATCAGCTTGCAGCAAACAAGTCTATCACACAGGTGATTTGAAGCAGTTATTGACTTATTTCCACTCTTATGTACAATGCCTGGAATATCCATGTTAGTTACTATATTATTATCACTTAATTGCCCTTATTTATTTGTCTGCAGCAAACTTTTCCAACAATTAGTAACCGACTGTAGGCTGCCATGATGTACTTAAAAGTGTTCTTTTTCTGGTTTTAAACGTTTCCCCCTTGATCATTGATCTTCTGATTCATAAAATCTGAATATGACAATGATACTCTACAACAACAACAAACCAAGTGTAATCCCACAAAGTGGGGTCTGAGGAGGGTAGGATGTACGCAGACTTACCTCTACTATCTTCATTATTACTAACGATATTACTCTCTATCCTTCGATGTTTGACCTTGTGTTTCTTGGTTTTTGACAACGTGATAAGATGATTCCTTTCCAGATGGTATCAAATTTGGAACATTGACACAAGATACTCAATGCCAACAGCCAAATGGTTATCAAATTTGAAACATTGCCACAAGATACTCAATGCCAACAACCAAACACGATTTATCCATCTAACTTTGTTTCTTCATGCTTTATGTGTGGAAACTAGTTTTGAATCTTTTGGTAGTCCAAACAAGCGAGTACTGTTATTTAGCTCTTATATCAATCTTGAGTGAAACTAATTAGAAATGAAAGTGTTGCTGGCTTATACAAAGATCCCTTTGTTGTGAAACTAGCATTTCTTCTTTTAGATACTCAAATTTGCATAAGCTTCTTTAACTGGGCTATTTCATCTGCCTTTTCTCTTTTTCTCTTATCCCCCCCCCCCCCCCCCCCTTTTATGTGATTATTGCAAATGTGAAATACTTGTGCAGTACATTGAAGTAGTCCCACAAATGGAGAAGCAGAGACGGTTGGAGCAGATTCTTAGATCCCAAGAAAGGGGTTCTAAAGCTATTGTATTCTGTTCCACAAAGAAGTTGTGCGATCAACTTGCACGCAGTATTGGCCGAAGCTTTGGAGCTGCAGCTATTCATGGAGACAAGTCCCAGGGTGAGAGGGACTGGGTTCTCAATCAATTTCGCTCTGGTAAGACCCCAATTTTAGTAGCAACTGATGTTGCTGCTAGAGGACTGGACATACCTGATATAAGGTGAGGACCTCCTTTCCATCTGATGTTCTTGAGAGTTGGATATGTTTTCCAGAAATTGAAAAAAATTCTATTAATGTGTATTGCTAAGTAGCATGCTCCTTGTTTTTTTTATATTTAAAATTGTAGTATCATAGATCAATTATATCATTTTAAGTTCTTACTATGATGCAGAGTGGTTATCAACTATGATTTTCCAACTGGGATTGAGGATTATGTTCACCGAATTGGAAGAACTGGCAGGGCTGGTGCAACTGGTGTTGCATACACCTTTTTATCTGATCAGGACTGGAAATGTGTTCCTGATCTTGTTAAAGTGATGGAAGGCGCAAATCAGCAAGTGCCTCCGGATGTGAGAGAGATGGCTTTACGTGCTGGTGGCAGGGATAGAGGTGGCATGAACCGTTTTGATCTTGTCGAGGGTGATGGTGGCCGCACACGTTGGGATTCTGGTGGACGTGGTGGGATGAGGGATGGCGGGTTTGGCGGCCGTGGTGGGATGAGGGATGGCGGATTTGGTGGCCGTGGTGGGATGAGGGATGGCGGGTTTGGTGGTCCTGGTGGTCCTGGTGGGATGAGGGATGTCGGTTTTGGTGGTCCTGGTGGGACGAGGGATGGCGGTTTTGGTGGGATGAGGGATGGCGGTTTTGGTGGTCCTGGTGGGATGAGGGATGGTGGATTTGGTGGCCGGGGTGGAAGAGAGAGCAACTTTGGTGGCCGTGGTGGGAGAGATGGTCACTTTGGTGGCCGTGGTGGGATGAGAGAGAGCCATTTTGGTGGCCGTGGTGGCAGGGGTGGTTGGGACAGGAATGATCGTTATGACAATTCAGATGTGCGAGCACGTGGCAGAGGTCGTGGGCGTGGACGTTTTGACAATAGAAGAGACATGCCAAGTCGGAGTCGAGGAAGAAGTTACAGTCCTAGTCCAGAGAAGGTTCGAACATGGGGTAGTAGAAGCAGAAGCAGAAGCAGGAGTTACAGCCGCAGCCGCAGCCGTAGCTATAGCCCAAGGCGTAGTCGTAGCTATAGCCGGAGCCGCAGCCGCAGCCGTAGTTATGATAGATATCAAAGGAGGCCTCGCCAAAGTAAATTCGATCAGATGGAACCAGATCCAGGGATGTCAAGCGGTCAGGCTGCTGCTCCATCTGTGATGCCTCCATTGCCTATAGGTGCACCAATTGATGGATTTTCTGGAGGTGCGTCTGTGGAATCTAAACCAAATATGGAGGTAGCTCCAGAATCGGGTATGTCACCTATGTCTCCAGGAACACGAGGAAATGGCTTCCCAGGAGCTGAGCTCATAAAGCAGAACCCTTGAATTGGAAGCTCCTACTGACGCTACCAATGCATTTCTACAACTTTAGGGGAGGTGCTGCGGCGTAAACTGAATGATGCTTCTATATATATCTATTCTTGGGAGATACGATGTTGAGTTTGATTGTGAAATGGATATTTTGCTTCAGCCATATGCTAGTGTGAGGGACCTAACTACGCCTGGTATGACCAGTATTTTCCATGGTGGTTTCCATGGAGGAATGTTGATTGTGGAGATAGATTCATGCTTGTATCTCAGGTCTAGTATATATAGACTGCCCTCTTTCCAAGTTTTGCCTACTCACTTCTCCAGACTATTTTCAGTGAGGACCTTTTTCCATCATCATTTTTTCTTTTAGAGGGGATGGGTGTGGAATCGTGTATGGTTTAGATGATCATCTTTAATTGTTGTCATAATTGCTTATACCTAATATCAACTCAAGCGAGTTATCATTTTTAAACCGGAAACAATTGGGAAATTGTAGCTGTTGTTTGAAGGATGGATCTTGCATTTGTTATTCCCTAATCATTAAAAGGTTACAAGTGCATCAGAACCAGTGCAACTTGTTCGATAAATTGAATTCTCTTTGGTTTAAGGATTGGGCCTATGTATGTAATGCCTTAGGCACATTTGTGGAGTTATCTGCATTTCTTAGTTGGATTGACATTCTAATACCAGGCTTCCAGTTGTTTGTAATATTAGTTTGGCGAACGCTGATAATCGACTAAAATAAATATCATCTAAATAAATTTCGCTTTCTGGAGTTTAGTTGTTTGATGGCCGACTTCACTCAAGCTAATATTTTCTTTTGATTCAGTATGCATGCATAATTGGAATAGTACTTCAGAAACTAGGGATGGTGTATTACATTTAGGATTGGATATGAATCCTTCTGTGGCTGATAATGGATTACTACAGGGATGAACCCAATCCGGAAATGCCATTCTTCGGCAAAGCCTATGACTGCGGCATATCACGAAAATAGAAAACCTCCCAATTTTTATGAAATACAAGATATTTCTTAACACCCGGAAAATTATATGCCTCTAGACTAAGCTTGAAGATCTAACTACGGCATTTGTGGGAATTTGCGAATTTTCTTTTTGGTTTGAATTTTCAAGATTCTGATTTAAGAAATTGCAATTCGAATTCTAACCAAGTAAGTTTGGATTGGTTCTTAAAACTTCGATTTCGGATTAATCGATTGATTATTAAGTTTGTGATTTTGAGCCTATATGTTGGTTTTTTCTTCTTCGTACAAAAGTGAAGTATCAAATAGAATGTTCATGTCAACTTGCTTTAAAAATCATTCCAATCACAATCATCTAATGGTAGTCGCCCGATCCCGGGGGGGGGGGGGTAGAAGTTGGTATGATTTAGTTAAATTTAAAATAGGCAAGATTAAACATAAGATATACTCTGTCCGTTCCAATTGACTGAGAACAAAATTTAAGAAATTTAGGAAGATTTTTTAATTTTATCTATCTATATTATTATAAAAGCGTGAATATAATTTTGGTAAATAAAAAAGAACCACAATTCAAAACATAGTTTTAAACAAATTCTACTTCTAAATTTCCATTCCCAAACTAATTAAGTAAAGATTTCTTGCTATCACGTCAAATCTTACCTATTTTTGAGAATCCCACAACCATAACAACTCTACCAGGCAGCCATGCTTTTGGTCTGCTTAATTCTAGGGCTGTCCAACGGGGCGGGGCGGGCCGGGACCCAGCGGGATGGGGAGGGTCGGGACCCATCGGGGCGGGGAGGGTCGGGACCGTGTCTCCGGCGGGCCGGGATAGGCGGAACGGGAAGAGGTCCCGTCCCGTCCCACATCCCGCCGGTAGAGGGCCGAGATTTGGGGGGACGGGTCGGGATCGGGATTTGTGATTTTTTTGCCACTTAATTTAATAAAATAATATATATAAACACTTCAATAATTGAACAAGATAGTGTAATAAAAACATTTCAAGACTTTTTTTGTGCCCTCATATATTAGTTAATAGAAATATGATTTTTTTGTAATACAATTTCAAAATTGCAACTTTGTGGTGTTGTTCAAAAGTTGCAAATCACATAGTAAAATTGAATTACTAGAAAAAGTACCCCTGCCCTTGTTACCTATACTAGAAGAAGCACCCTTAACCTTACTCTTAAACATACCTCTTAATCTTTTCATTTTAATTATGTAAATAAATAATTAAAGATAATGAACTTAAGTGCGATAATTAAAATAAAGTAACAATAATAATTTAAAGAAGGAACGAAGGTACCAAACGTCGACGTGTAATCTAGGTTGAAAATTGAAACTTTGCTCGATGGATGATCCTCAAGCTAGTTGCCAACTTCACTCCCAATTTTTTAACTTTGATATAAATGAGCAAAATAAATATAATATTTAGTAGGCAATATAGAATTGTAGAGAGATAAATTGAGAGAATAGAGAGATTGTAGGAAGATTTGTGAGAAAAATGAGGTATTTATAGTTGAGAAATAAAGTTAATGTGTAAATATATTAACTTAGAGGTTAAAAATAAATATTAGAGGGGTAGGGGGGTGGGCAAAAATGGCCGTTATAGCCGTCGCACAACGACCAAAATCAAAATTTGACCGTTGTTGCAATGGATTTTGTGCAAAGGGGGAGGGGGGCAGGCGGGACGGGTCGGCTCGGGATCGGGACGGGCGGGATGATCCCAGGCACCGTCCCGAGTTCGAACCCCGATAACAATTATTTTTTAAGGGGGATCGGGGCGGGACGGGCTGGGTAGTGGGCCGGGCCGGGTCGGGATAGGGCCGATTGGCCCACTGAACATGCCTACTTAATTCTAACCATGGTCATGTTCGTTTGGGGTTGAATATTTTCGATTTGCTGCTTGCTTTTTTATCAATATATTTTTTTTTCTGCCTGCTGCATTGTAATGATAATAAGTTTCACAAACTTTTTCCCTCCCTACTTCAACAGGGTCACGTAAATGATATATATTAGAAATGCCTCGTGTGCTTTTTAGACCTAAAGGAGACATGCGGTGCACCAATTTTATTTAACTTGCAATTGGAAAATACTTGAAAATAACCAACTGAACCTTAATTATGTAGAATGTGGGATAAAATTATAATCCTAACGTTTTGTGCCTAAAATATAGGAGTTTGAAGCCAACAACGTAATATCCGATATAATTTCAACATGTGGGGTCTGAAGAGGATAGTGTATACGCACATAATAGTAAAAGAATTTAAAATCATAAAATAACGTGAATCAAGTTATAGTACCTAAAATATAGGAGTTTAATACCAACTAATAATGGAATTTCTTAAAGCCATCTATCTGTTGAAAAAGAAAAAGAATTATTTTTAAAGCCATAACATACCTGAAATTTAATGTCATTCTAACTCCTTTTGGTACAAGGTATGTTATTTTTCTAATAACTATTTCCATGCAAAATCATCGTTATCATTAATTTTTTGTTGGAAATTTGCCTTTGGCGGGGAGGTGCGTCCACCCATATTTAATGAATTAAACACTAGTGTTCCGCATGTTGGAGGCTTTGTCTCTTCTCACATGCATAATCTACTAAGTGAGTAGATGACCGTAGGGCCAAGAATCATCAAATTTCGTTGAGAAATGAAAGAGATATTGGTCCACGAAGTAAGGTGTTTGAGGCATGGAAATATGGTGTGGGACAAATCTACCACATCGGTGAGAAAATGAAAAATTTCTCTCTTTATAAGTCTCTAAAGTGGATAAGGGGTTGGGACCCCAAGGGGTATCCCATGTGTTTAAAGGAGGGAGGACCTAGATGTGTTTGGGTTCAAGGCTAAGCCTACACGCGCGCCGCTCGCCCGTCCGGTCCGGGCTCGGGTTTGGGCTATTTTTTGGAGCATTAACCAGCTATTACTTGGCTGTTAACTCCTCCATAAACAACCCTCCTTCAATGACCATTATCAGCCTCTCTAAATGGCCATTAACAGCCCTCACTAATGCCATTAACAACCCTCACTAATGCCATTAACAACCTTGTTTGGCAGTTGAGGAGTCCCTCCTCGATGCTATATATTGAGCTGTTTTGGCTCAATTGTGGAGCATATACAGTAACGAAAAACATAGCACAAACAGTGACAAAAAATAGTGAGGAAAGACACTCATATACACAATAGATACACACTATATACACAGAGACAAAACAGAAGAGAAAGTCAATCCAAAAACGTTGGACGAAAACTGAAACTCTTTCTTCCTTTTCCATTTCTTCAGCAAGTCGATTCGTATTTATTTTCTTCGTCAGACTCAACCTATTTGCTTTGTAGTGTTGAGATTAAAGTGTTGTTTTATGTTGGAAGACTATTGCCCGCTAACGTAAAAGCATATATACGGGGCAATCTTGTCTTAAATTGTTGGGTACTATTGTAAAGTAGTACGAGAAGTAAATAACTATTACAAGTGTTCGAAAGGATAAACAAGTAGGCCAATGTTCAGAACTGCCGCAAGCTTGTTGAGTCTTGAATCTTTTTGGCTATATTGTTGTAACTGTGTGTTGAGTCGAGTGATTGCACTCTGTCCTTAAGACAAAATTTTATTAGTGTTCGAAAGATGTCGGTCAAAAGTTGTGTGATCAAATCTGGATATGGCTGTGGTTTTCTGGTAGAAGAGAGTGATGATGATGATGTTGAAGGTCAACGTGTTCATGGTGTCACCGCTCCCAAGAGTGGTGGGAACAAGCGCTCACGAGAGGCTGAGGATGTCAACTGGGACAAGAGGAGAATACTGAAGATGTGGTTCTATTTTACAGCAGAAGACCTATATCTGTCCCAGACAAAGGATCCGAATTATGGTAAGGAGAAAATGGACACTTAGTCCAATGAAGTGACTGAAGTGGGCCAGAATCCGAAATTGGGATAAGTTATTTTTCTTCCTTGTCAAGAATAAAGATTAAATGATGTCTGATTAAAAATGGCTTAAAGTAAGGAGGAATATGAAAATGTTTTCACAAAATAATTTATATTCCTTACGCTTTAAAATCAGAAGTTTAATCTCATATTCATTCCCGTTTAAAGATTGGACTTTGTAAACGACTTAAAAAGATCAATTCTTTTAAGTGTAATTATTAAAAGTGTGTAAAGTATGTTCGCACATACGAGGGAAAAAGATCCATTGACTGTGCGAAAACTGTTACCTCTCTTAAGTAAGCCCCAACAATTGTCTGGGCACCAATCATAACGGAAGAAGACTAAAAGCTAAAGACGTTGAGTCTGTCACACTATTTGGTAGAAGATCCTTCATAGGATGATATTGGACACTCAGTCATACAAAGCCTCCGGGCGACTGGAGTGGGGCCAGAATTCATTTCATAGGAAAAGTAATGGACACCTAGTAAGGTGGGCCAGAGTTTTCAGGTCTTAAATGATCTGAAGGCCAAAAGAAAGGCAGAAAAGAAATTGGACACTCAGGCTGCCAAAGCAACTGGAGTGGGCCAGAGTATCCAGATCACATATGATCCGGTTACGCCCTAACCACGGGCAAAAGGTTGTTCGTGTGAAGCAATGCCACCTCTAAAGTAGAAGAGGTTGGAGAGGTTGTCCTCAATAGGACTTCAGTGAATGTGATCACTCTAAAATTATGTGATACATGTCTCAAACTTGGTTTAAGAGACGCTGTTGGTCAAGCTAGTTTGAGACTAGTCCAACATGTCTATAATAACTAAGAATGGTACAGTATGTCTGTAGCCAAATGAATAATATATTTGTAATATGTGCATCTATGCCATCATAGATTAAGACACGTTAAATAGAAAGTCATTCAAAAGCTAGCGAAGTTGAGATTGTTGCCTTATGTCGACATAAACCCTCAAAATGAATGTGAGGTAGGCGAAGAGGCAAAATCACCTTTCCAAGTTCCGTGAAAAGAATAGCGAAAGAAGCACCGCTCCTCTAAAACTTAGTCACACCTACATGGGTGATTTAAAGTTTGTACAAAATAGAGGGGGGGGGGAGACAAGTACGTTGTGACCTTCATTGATGATGGTACAACGTATTGTATCCTTTGTTTGTTGAAAAGCAAAGATGAAGTTGTTGAAGCGGATAAGCGCTACAAAACAGAAGTTGAAAATCAACTAAGCCTATGGATTGAGAAATTCGTAGCGATAGAGGGAGAGAATGTGAAGCATCGTTCATTAAACGACTGTTCATTACTCACCTCAGTCCAACGGTGTTAGCCAAGCGCAAAGCCGTACGCCCAAAATATGTAGGGCAAGGCGATCCTTACAGCTAATGCGATTCTCAACAGAAATACGCATAAGGATAAGGATAACTCTCCGTGTGAAACATGGAAAATATCTCACATACAAATGTTGTGATGTGGGGTGGCTTGGTAAAAGTTGGAATATCGAAACATGTCAAGTTGTACCTAAGACTGTATATTGCATATCCACTGGATTTGCAAATAACAGTAGTGCTTATCGCCTCTTGGTGTCAAAGAATGCTGAATTCTTTGAAGATAACTTTCCTTGAAAAAGAAAAAGAAGTAATTGCTCAAGGTTAACAAGAACCCGCGAGGGCCTGACTGTCCGAAACTAGATGTTCCGTATTTACAAGACTCGAAATTAGCTGGCTATCCGGAACTTAATATTCCAGATCTGCAGAATTCAGGGATTCTAGATGTTGAACCGAGACGGAGCAAAGAAGGGGACAAAGACTTGTTCCATGCCTTTTAGCTTGTATGGTTGAGAACGAACCATGTACAATTAACAAATGATTGTCATCTCCAAAAGCGCTGCTTTGGAAAGAAGCTACAAAGAGAAAAATAGATTCCATCAGGTAGAACCATACTTGCGTAATGGTTGATCTTCCTCCGGGAAAAGAACCTTTGGGTTGTGAAAATGGATACTCAAATGTGAGTACAAAGTAGATGGATCTACTGTTGAGTATAAGGCCTCAACTACTCGTACATGTGCTCCCTTGTGAGTAGCTTAACATCCAGGGCCATTGCAGTTTTGCGTGGCACGGATGTTGAAACAACCTTCCTAACCGAAGAGTTGGAAGAAGAGGATCATAGTTGGTTTGCTGGATTGTTGGGCTTCTTCCTGAACTTTCATTTTGGTCCCTGAAATATTTACATTTTGGTTCCTGAAAGTTTCAGATAAAACAAAAATAATGAATCTGACCACAGAAACATTGACACTGAAGTTAGAAAGCCAACAGTTGGAAAACCAACAGTCTGAGAGTGGAAATTATATTGAAACAAAAGATATGGGTATCACAGATGACATCTTAGAAATTGGATTTCTAAGACATCTAACGGACTGGTCTAACTCCAAACCCAGTTGTGAGATAGTTGACAGTCTCGTTGAAGCCACCAATAGATATGAATCATAGAACTGATTGGAATCATGGTGCACCCATGGATAATGAGCGATATTCACAGGTCACGTGTAGTTCAATGTATTGTACACACTACAACTGACCTGATATCGGCCTACAAATAGATCAGTTGAACTAAGGTTCACTGATGATCTTAATAAATGATCAATAGAAGGCGTTAAGTCGGATATGACGATATCTAAATTATTCGCTTATCTACGGATTATAGTATTCTGGATGTCCAGCGGTTCTAGGGAACACAATGATGCAAACTGGACATCAGATATGAAGAACACCAAAGCCACAAGTAAATGTGTATGGTGGGTCTTGGAAAATCCTATAAGAAAACTTGCATCGACCGATTCATGATGGGATCGGAGTTTATCGCTTTATACAAAGCATGAAAGAAGTTGAGTAACTTCACGACTCATTAGAGGACGTCCCTTATTGGGAGAAACCATTGCCTTTAGCAGTTACACACTGTGACTAGCCAGTCGGCTTCAGGAAGGACACGGATGACGACGTCTGGACATATCTGTCAGGATCTGTCGGAGATATAAGACCGTATGGCAGTTGATCATCACGGGTGTCACTTCCTTGTTTACTAACTAAGGGACTACCCGAAGATCAAGTGTTCTGCATGTCTAGGGAAATGAGCTTAAAACCCAAACAATACGAACCATTGCGGTGGTAACCCAACCATACTGATTGGAGATCCCAAGAATTTGGTTCAATGGGAAAACTAAGCTGCAAAAGGTTTAATTGAGCGCTTCGGTGGAAGCAAGAAGCACTTCGGATGATGATTACTGTACGGAAACATGAATCCAAAGCTGTTCCCGCGATAGACATTAAAGTGATACCTATATGGTAGGTAAAGGTTAAGCTTCCAAACCTTTAACGATCCTCAAATGGTTGAGGTTAAGGTTGGAGAAACTTTTAATGATTTCTAACACTTGTGAAGTGGGGTATAGCAGGATACCTTGTAGGAGATCACCTATTTAAGTGCGTGGACATGCCGCCTCAAATGAACGCACTTAAGAATCCAAGTGTGTCCACGGCCACAACGGACAAAACCATAAGAATAAAAACGAATAAGGAGAGTTATTGTGTTGGTATCATTGTCTTGACTTACACTAAACACTGACGGTTCAAGACATTACCACGCAGTAAGTAAGTCCGGTGGTATTCAACTAGGGAAGGTTCAAAGCGGAAGCTACCTCTCCTGACGCAATATCTTTTCGCTGAAAGATTGCTGAAAGTAGGCACCTTGTGTGTGCGCCAAAATCTCTCTTTCATAGAGGGGATTGTTGGAAATTTGCCTTTGGCGGGGAGGTGCGTCCACCCATATTTAATGAATTAAACACTAGTGTTCCGTATGTTGGAGGCTTTTTCTCTTCTCACATGCATAATCTACTAAGTGAGTAGATGACCGTAGGGCCAAGAATCGTCAATTTTCGTTGAGAAATGAAAGAGATATTGGTCTACGAAGTAAGGTGTTTGAGGCATGGAAATATGGTGTGGGACAAATCTACCACATCGGTGGAAAAAGGAAAAATTGGTCTCTTTATAAGTCTCTAAAGTGGTTAAGGGTTTGGGACCCCAAGGGGTATCCCATGTGTTTAAAGGAGGGAGGACCTAGATGTGCTTGGGTTCAAGGCTAAGCCCAGCCTTGTGCCGCTTGCTTGCCGTCAGGGTCACGAATTAGTGGTCGTGAAATTTGTGTTTGTGAAATTTGTGGGGACTTTCTGATATTATCTTTTTGGACCCCAAATTGCTTAATATTTACAGTTTGGTCCCTAGAGTTTTTGGAAAGTTGATTTTGAGAATGACGGAAGGTAGAAACTTTTTGGCTACCGTTTGGGCTATTTTTTGGAGCATTAACCAGCCATTACTTGGCTGTTAACTCCTCCATAAACAACCCTCCTTCAATGACCATTATCAGCCTCTCTAAATGGCCATTAACAACCCTCACTAATGCCATTAACAACTTTATTTGGCAGTTGAGGAGTCCCTCCTCCATGCTATATATTGAGCTGTTTTGGCTCAATTGTGGAGCATATACAGTAACGAAAAACATAGCACAAACAGTGACGAAAAATAGTGAGGAAAGACACTCATATACACAACAGAAGAAAAAGTCAGTCAAAAAATGTTGGACGAAAACAGAAACTCTTCCTTCCTTTTCCATTTCTTCAGCAAGTCAATTCGTATTTGTTTTATTCGTTATCAAGATTCAAGACTCAACAAGCTTGCGACAGTTCTGAACATTGGCCTACTTGTTTATCCTTTCGAACACTTGTAATAGTTATTTACTTTCCGTACTGCTTTACAGTAGTACCTAACATTTTTTGTCCTTTGCTTTTAGATTTTACAGAGATTAGAAAGTTTTCCATTAGTTTTAAATATATAATACGGAAAAGGTAATTTTTCTTTGGACTATATGATATCACGAGTTTTTGCATGTCTTTTAAACGTTGTCCCGGACGTGCCCTTAACGTTATGTTAGCAGAAACTCGTGCCTTTGATTTAACTGAAAATATATTGGAGGACTTATTTGTTTAGTTTTACATAGTATAGGGGCATCTTTAATTGATGTGTTCTATAAAAAAATATTTAGTTTGATGGCAACCTCGCTCCCCCGCTAAAGATATTCATGCATCACACGAATATAGAGACTAATAATTTAAAGAAAATAAAAAATATTTATATGTTTATAAATCATTTCATTAAATATAAAAAGTAGTTTAACAGATCTATATGTCAATTTCGAACTAAATTAGTTGATCATGGTTCATATCGAATATGAAAACTACATGGAATGAGGGATTTTGGTCTTGGAACACTTACAACCACCTCTCCATGTTACAAATTAAGAACTGGAAGGTTGACATAAATATACAAAAGAGAAATCAAGAAATGTGATCAATCAATAATAATAAAAAAAGAAATTTTATTTATTAGGTGGATATTAATTGTAGTTTTTAATAAAAACAAATGCACAATATGATTCGGAAGAAATGGTCGCGACGTGTTACGTTACATTAATATCAAAGGGCATTTTTCCAGATATGACAGGCTTCGCTGGGCTTTGAATGTGGAAGTTGGAGGGTTTTTCCGCAACTTCAGAATCTCTCTAGGGTTAGGGTTTTGTTATGCACTTAATTCTCTCGGTAACTTTTTCTTCCTAATTAAGTAATTTTTGTTTCGAAATTAGCATTTTGTATTTAAGAAGTTTCTTATTAATTAAGTCATTTTGAATTCTCCATACATTTGATTTTACTTTGGGTTTGGAAATGTATAATGTTCAGATCACCAGTCCGCTGCTTCAATGTTCAATGAAGGTTACCTCTGTACAGGTATGGGTTTGTTTAAATGACAAGTCATTGCTTATTTATCTTAAAAGTTGTTAGGATTTGAATCTCCCAGCGACTGGGATGACCACCAAAGAATATTTGGTCTGGAGGATGGTCACTATATGGTTTGTTAATTCTCAGTTTTATCTACTTGTTAAAAAATTCTATTTGCTAATTTAGTGTTTATTTCCATTTCAGGTTGCACCAAATGATAATCTCCCATAAATATATATTATACACCTAACTATGGATATAACCCTTACATCCCTGGTGCTGTAGCAGGAGTTTATGGCTCATATTTAGGGCCACTATCCCCTCTTATGAAAATAATGTGTTCCCAGTGGTGCTACCAAATACATCTGATGTTATGGTGAACAGAGCAGACACGGTAATTGAGAGTAATATATCTACTGCTAATAGAGCTGTTGGTTCTCGTCTGAATTATCATTTGTCTTCAGCATCTCCAACCTTTACCCCAGCTCCGTTACGGCCATCGTCTGGTCATAATAACTTTAACAGGGGATCTGAAAGTGTAAAATGCAATGCTAGATCAGGAAAGCAGCTTGTGATGCATGTAAATATTGCTTCTGATAGGTTTTCCATTCGACCCTCAGAAGTACACGCTGTAAGCATTTATCCTAGTTAGTGATATTTCTTCTCAAAAAGATATTTGCAGTATTGTGTTTTGGCTTTTGAGAGGGAGGGAGGGTGTTGTATGGGTTATCTGTTTTTATTCTAATTTCAAAATTTGAATTGAATTTGTTGTGACTTCAATAATCTTTTCTTTATACTTTAATGGAAGTGTGGCATGCGCGTTGCTTTTTGAGTTCATATCTGAATTCTTTGACAGGGTAAAGTTTCTCAGGCTACAGGAAGTGTTGTGCATGGAAAGGCTTTGCCTAATCATGTTCAACTGAGAACTTCTGTTCCTTCGAGTAACGGCTCGTCTCATCTTGGATCTGGTGCTCATGAGCGGGGTAGTGCAGGAAAAGGTGGACCCAAGTTTCTGTATGAGAGAGTGCCAAATGATGTGAAAGTTAGTCCTGATTCATTGAATGAGCAGAATCAAGGACCTAGGATCAATAGATCAAAAAATCAATTGGTTGTTAAGGCCTACACGTCAAGAGCAGGAAATGTTGATGCACAAGGGAATATTGTTATTCATGCTGATGAGTATAACAGAGATGATTTTCAGCTGGATCTTTCGTGTGCCAAGTTCTTTTATTAAATCATACAGTGAGGATGATGTGCATAAGAGTATAAAGTACAATGTTTGGTCATCTACACCTAATGGAAATAAAAAGCTCGATAGCGCTTTTGAAGATGCTCAGAGAGTTGCTGCTGGAGATCCAAGAGGCTGCCCAGTGTTCCTCTTTTTCTCGGTGAGTGATTACTACTCCTAGGTTTGGTCAGTTGTTAAGCATGTAGTGAAGCTATGATTATCCGCATTGCCTGGTTAATGCGCTGATCTTTTCATTGTTCAAATCAATTCACTAAATTAGTTTGGTTTTTGAATATGAATGAAGGTAAATGCAAGTGGGCAGTTTTGTGGCGTTGCAGTAATGACTGGCCCTGTAAACTTCTATAAGGACATGGATTTTTGGCAGCAAGATAAGTGGACTGGCGGCTTCCCTATCAAGTGGCACATAATAAAGGATGTCCCAAACCCTAACTTTAGGCATATTATATTAGAGAACAATGAGAACAAGCCAGTAACTAACAGCAGGGACACACAAGAGGTTTGTTACTTATTTGGTGCACTGTGATTTATTTTCTTTGCTCTTGTTTTACTATTGTGTTACTTAGTAAAAAAGTTTTAGAATGCATTTTTTCTATTAGAATGATTGCAATATCCTTGAAGCTGTTAAAAGCTTAAAATTACAATTGATCTTATTATTTCAGATTATAAATGATCTTATTATCTCAGATTAAATCTACATGAGTCGTCTCTCAGTTCACCTTGAGTTATAAAATTAATAGATAAGATTATTTTGAATTAGTATACATTAGTCATTTAAATACCGTAGAATAACTGGTTATAAAAAAATCATAGAATAACTAATAATTTGAACGACAGTTAAACATTACGAATATCAGGAGCAATATCACAACAATCCAAAAATATTACAACACTGACGGAGAAGCAATTGTGTACCAGTTTCAGCCCTCAGTCTTTTATCGGGAGATAGATTTTCATGGTACAGCCAATGAGCCAAATACTGTCTACAAGAGGTATCATGGTTATGTTTGTTACAAAAATAGGTGAGATTTAGTCCGTCACACATGCAAGTAATCCATGAACTCCAGCACATTATCTAATGCAATATACAGGTTTCGTGACACTTGAACTTTACCAAAGAAAAAGATAAATCCTCAAAACTTCTACTGTTCCTTACTTCCTTTTAATCACAAGCTGCCCTAAATATACGTTATGAAGTGCGCACAAGTTGGCATGAACACCATAGTTATAAAATGAAAAACATTATGAAATACTTTCCCCACAAGTTCTTTTGCCTTTTCCATTGTTTAGCTCGAATCGCGATCGTAACTTTATCTATATGTGCACAGTAGAAAACTTAGCTACACCCGTTATGAAGGAAGCCATTAAAGTATGAGGGTATGAAAAAGCTTGTGGCCCATATATTATCCCCATAGAAGTTTTGATATTTGTTGGAAATGTTGGAATAGTTAAACTTATTAAGAGTGGAAGGATGTTTGACGAGTGGAGAAAGAGTACCATAGGGGTATATATCCATGTTGATTAAAGGTATTAATAGATTATGAGGTAGACCTAAATCAAATGGAAGTTGTCTAGAAAGACTAGTGATCTCTTAGTATTCATGCAGACTTAGCAAAATATAGGGTACAACGTACACCAGAGGAAAAGGATTCAAATAGGTAATACCAATTAGTTGGAATCAAGGCTTAACTATGTTGGTACACTTCTTTAGGTCCATTAATCGGCAGGATCTTTTAGCCTTGTTAAGAGGTTTATATGCAGAACAAAAATGTCTAGAACTTCTGGTGCTGGACTACCCAAAATCGTGAATATTGGACTGAGACAGGTCTTCGTCTCTTTCCTAGTCCATTCGAGCTTGTCATTGCGTCTTTCAAGGTCTGGGCATCACCCATACTGCCTCGAACAGACTCTGTAACACATTGAAATCTCCCGATGAATGTGCAGTGTAATGTTAGTTGGAGACAAATTCACTGTTTTCTATACTGTATAGTTGCATATCCCTGCTTTGAAAGATTATCATGTGCGCAGCAAGCCTCAGAAGTGTTATCTATCCAAATCCAGCCAATTTTGTTGGTGTATCATTTTCTGTACTAAACTTCCATGGCCACCGAGGGTTCTCTCATTGTGCTTCCTTCGACAACTCCTCCTAGCTTGATTAAGCTGAAAAAATCTTATCATTTTCCCTTCTATTGCAGTGATTCTTGTATATTGTCTCTATCTCCATACCTTCAAAAATGGAAATTAGTAAGAATGACAATCAACTGTTCTGTGCTTGGAAATAAACTCAAGAGTAGACACTCTCATGGTATTTCTTTTGATCAGTGTTATTAAAAGCCATTGCTTCATCGCTTAAAGTAGTGTAGCGATGCAAAGTGAGGGATTTTTGCTTCATGGGTGAATTAATGTTCTTCATTGAAGTGTACGCTTCATCAATGACGCACAAAGTGATCCTAACGAAAAAACATTATGTTTAAAATTCAACTTTGAAGTGTTGGATTAATATACATATTATTAATTATTCTATGAGGGTGTTTGGATCGGCTTATTTTTAGTGTTTTTTTTTGGCTTTTAAGCTCTTTTCTACTTTTTGAGGTGTTTGGGAAAGATAAAAAAAATGTTTTAAGCACTTATTTTAGGCCAAAAAGGTATAAAAATAAGCTATTTTAAAAAAGTCAATCCAAACACCGTTTATATTGGATGCTGAAATAGGTCAGTTAATTATTACAATGCTAAATTCGTATTTTTTGATATGTTTTTATTTTCCGTAAATTGTGCACTTCATTTCAATGAATTGCTTCACTTGCTTTTCGCTTCAAAGTTCAAACCCTGCAGATCTTTTTTCTTTGCGCTTTTCTCTTTTTAGAACACTGTTTGATAATATTGCAGTGTTTATCTGTTCTTAGTCAAGTGTCGTGCACTTCATTGTTTGGATCTGGGAGAAGTTTATGATTGACATTTTATGTGAACTTGAAAGGCATTGAGATTCCAGATAAAAGAAACATGTTTAGGAAATCTGACGTTTTTTTATTAACTTGCAGATACACTACAAGAAAGGCATTGAGATACTGAAAGTATTGAAGAATTATGCCTCATGAACATCTTTATTAGATGACTTTATGTATTATGAAAATAGACAGAAGATCCTGCAGGAAGAGAAAACCAAGCTGCTAATGAGGAGCTATGAAAATCCATTTCTTGTGCCTGTATTAGATCCTCCACGCAAGCTAAATTCTATTTTTGATTTCCCTTCGAGTGAAGGTGAGACAATATCTAAGCACAATGATTGCGAACAATCTGAAAATTGTGTGGTTCCTGCAGAACTGGATTTAATAGATTCCAAAACCAACAAAAAGAATGCAAGTGATGGTAAATTCGTGGTAGATGAGGATCACAATACTGAGACTGTATTGAGGATTGCTTCCTTAACAATCAATCCCAAGGACTTGAAATCTCAGCCCCCAGAGGCTGAATGCACTACTGCTCTCACTGTGGCAAGTGCTGAGTCGGTTGATGTTGTCACTGTGGGGTCTATGCCAGTAAAAGTTGGTGGATTTGCTGAATCTTCTGGTATTATATTGATTGGAACAATTCCACTGGACCCTAGAGCTCTCCAGCGTGACTGAGGCAAGTGGATCTGGAAAAAATTGTACCCAAGTGATGCAAGCATGAAGTCCAGAAGTACTGAACAGAGTTACTTTCCAGCTGTGTATTATAATTGATCTGTAATCTCTTTCTTAGGAATGTTAGTGTTCATTTCTCTTTTCCTTGGTGTCGTTAAGGTGCTAATTTTAGGTTATGTTGGGGTTGGATGGTTGATAGATTTTGCTTTAAATACAATGTAATTTGTCCTTTTGTTTCAACTACTATATGAAATACTGTCCTCTTCATTAAGAGGAAACAAAGAAGAATAGATAAATGCTCAGCACAGTTTTTCTTTATTTGCTGTTAAACTGAACTGTCTTTTGCAACTCGTTGATGGCAAATGTTTCTTCTTTGCTGCTGTAATCGAAATTAAAATTGATACCTTTCCATGATATGCTGGACTGTTGCAGCTGCAACTGCAGCCTGCAAGCGATGGGAGTGGGTCCAATGAAATTGTCATTCCAGGTCCCTAAATGATATTTGTAATACTTTCTCTGCTAAACTATGGTGAAAGTTTAGAACTCACAATTCTCTTTAATCTTTTTTGGAAGCCAGTCTCATTAATGAAAAAGGCTGATGGACAACCAAAAACATGATTGAGCCTTGTATTCTATGGAATATTGGCAAAGGAAATGTCTCATTTTGGTGAGACAACTAGACAGGTCTTGACCCTATTGCCAAGCTAGTGCAGAATCAAAGAAGTCGTAAGAAAATTCTGGTGAAGGACTTCTATATAGACAATAATTGAAAGCTAAGAATCCTGCTTCAGAATGTGATCAGTTCCATTTTCAGTATTGATTTCTGCCCTAATAAGAAAGACCTGTCTATTTGGACCCCTAATGCATCTGTACCAAGTCTGCCTGGAAAAAAAGAAGAACATCAGTACTTTGTCTAACTCTTTAAGAATTAGCACAAAAGAGTTCCTTTTAGGGTCTCTTTCTTTATGATGAGAGCTCTTCAGACACAATCCCCACTGATGATGCAATGAAGTGATTTCGGAATATTTATCTCCATCTATTTGTAGCTGTTGCACTAGTCACAAGATTGAAACCACAGAGCATTTTCTTATTGAAGGACACAATCCTTCACATGTTTGGAATTTCTTTTTTAATACTTGTGGCATAAAACATGTTTATGGTCACCTTAGGATGTCAACTATGAACTGGTGGATTGCTAAAGAAAAATTTGAGGTTCACACTTGAATTTTACAGTGTCTACTAACCGTTATTTGTTGGAAAATTTGAAAAAACAGACACAAGGCTAAATTTGATGATAAAAAGATGTCATCTTGGTATATCATTGATCACGTCAACAATCTCATCTTCTTGCTTCTCAAAATTCAATTTCTTGATTTACATCTTCCCAATCCTTGGCTAGCAAAGTGTGACTTGATTGAGAAGCTGAAATGAGTTATTCAAGCTCAAGCTGTTTGATGAGTGCAGTAAAAGAAATTCAAGATCAGCTGGTGGTGGTGGAATTATCAGAGACCATAACATGATTTATAATTTAGGCCTTTGCAGAATACTATGGACAGTGTAGTAACAACACTATATGCTGAAAGGATTGAATATTTGGTTAAATGTCAACCTCTCTAATATAGTGGTAGAATCCGACCCCCTTTTGATTATCAATGAAAAATTTGATCTCTCATGACAAATCAAGCAAATCATTGAGCAGATTACTAACATGTCAAATGTTGAAAATTTTACTTTTGTGCATTTCTTTAGAGAAGGTAACCATACTGCTGACTTTGCTTGCCAGTATGGGAGAAGAATTCAAAACTTTTTCTATCTTCCTACCTCTAAAGGTTAAAGCTTCATTGAAGCTTGAATTTGATGGAGATACAAGAATAAGAAGAACAAGTTTATTTCTGATGTTAGCTGACTGTTTTGATCTTGTTTTGCTGGTTCCTAATTTGTATATAATAAACTGATGTGTTGATGAGGCAGTGATACTTAACAACTAACCTATCATCGTTTTGTACAAATGACTACTAAGGTGGATATCCCCGACCTTCATAATGTTTATGAGGCTAAGGTCTATGTCGTAATTATTATTTTTGATAAATATACAGATTAAGAGTCTTGTCTAAAGTCTAAACTCCTTCATCAAGTGGATGGACCTTCTGAAAAAAAAAAATGAAAAGTTGTATACAATATTATTAAATAGTTAGAAAATTGGAATAAATTATTTTTTATGAAATATCTAAAAGTAATTGTAATTTTTTAAAATTACTTTTATAATATTGTATTTTGTGTAAAAACATAAAAAACTATGGCGGAACACATTGACAACCCCTTAAATTTGTTAATAAATTTTATTTAGACACTTGAACTACGACTTGTATTCATTGAGCACCTGAACACATTATAAAGTGTTTCTATTAGATACTTCCAACTTAAATTTTGGAAATTCTTTTGCGCGTGTTCTCAAGCGCCTTGTAGATATGTTAACCACGTAAAATATGTCAGTTCCTTTAATTATACACATCATCATCTATGTGAACAAGAGAGATGTTTTATGACTTATTGAGGCTAGTGTGTATAATTAAAAAAGGTAACATATTTTTAAGTGATTAACTTATATATGTAATGTGCTCTTGAGAACATGCGTAAAAACTGTTTCAAAATGTGAACCAGAAATATTTAATAAAAATACTTTATTATGTGCTCAAGTGATTAATTAATTGGAATAAACTGTAATCTAAATACTGATAAATTTAAGTGACTATTGATATATTCCGCCAACAACTATTAAACAACATTATTTGATGCCGTGATGCATGCATGGTAGCACTAGTCTAAAATAAAGGTGGCCAGTGGGCTCTGGGTCCAAGTGGCCTGGTCGGGGACGGCGAAGGGTGGCCTGGGTCTCAAGTGGTCTGGAGGGACTTGCTCCAGTCCCGTCCCGATCCCGATCCGGCCGGAATCGGGTCGGGGCGGGGTCCGCGCGGGTTTTCCTTTTTTTTTTTTTTAAATAACATATGTATAAAAAAAAACTCAATAAACAAGACAAGATAGTGTAATAAAAACATCCCAATACTATTTTTGTGCCTCTTATATTATTTAATAGACATGTGATTTTTTTGTAATACAAATACAATTGTCTAAAATCTAAATTGCAACTTTGTGGTGTTGTCCAAAAGTTGCAAATTACATAATAAAAGTGCAATTAAAAATATTACATTTTCAAAAAAATCTGTTCTAATTTGCTTGATGATTTCCCGTGGTTCTTCGATTGGAATTGGTATTTGTTGGTCAAATTGATCTACGTTGCTTTCACCACCTTCAGATAAGATTTCGTTGTAGTTTTCGTCTTCTTCGTTGATCTCCGATTGACCGCACCTTCTCCGCTCCGCTCGTATCCAATCTCTGAATAATACTGCAATTTCCAAGTTGTCTTCGGCTAATGAGTGTCTGTGGTCTCCTATTTGATATCTGCCGACAGAAAAAGCGCTTTCAGACGCAGTTGATGACGCTTGAATATTCAAAACATCTCGGGCCATCAATGAAAGTGTCGGAAAGGTTTTCTCATACCCCCTCCAGTATTTCAGCAAGTCTTCATGTCCATCTTCATTGATAACTTCTTGGTACGGTACAGAACCCTGTAAAACAAAAATATCCAACTCGCTAATTTGGTTTGTAGTAGAGGTACGGCCGTACATTCTATTTCTGAGGCTTTCAATACTAGCCGCATAAACATCATGTCTTTTGTGAGGTTGTGTTGAAGATGAAGAAGATGGTATGGAAGCCGGTAAGTTACTAGCATTTTCTTGTTGCTAAAATCTATATATTTTTTTGCATTGGTGTTCTACGCTAGACAACACTTCTTCTTTAGTTTGTTCAATATGTGGTGGGTGATTTAGATTTTTGGGACTTAGAGGTGGTAGTACTTCTATACATTCGTAAATAGTTTCAATTAGTGATTTAGTACCGTCTATTTTAATAGTAGGATTTAATACAGAACCAATAATATAAATAGTGGGAATAGGAATAAAATATTTTTTTATTTTGACAAACATTTTTTAAATAGCTGCCTTATAAGCTGGTTTTTTCATATATTCACTAAGTAATAAAAATATTAGAGTTATATAAAACAACATAGTTGAAATAGTAGGATAATATATACCGGAAAATTCTTTTGTTGCTTGAAAAAATTTCTCTAAAAATACAATAAGTTCGGAAATTTTTACCCAATCACTATCTAAAATCATATCAGCTTAATTTTTATTATGAGAGTTAAAAAATAAAGTTATAGGTTTTCTATAGTCATAAGCAACAAGTAGTTGCTCGTATAAAGAATTCCACCTAGTGGATACTTCTTGTGGAATTTTTCTATAAGATAGTCCACAATCGTGACAAGTTTTTTATTCTGCAGATCAAAGAGCGACGTAATTCCCCATATTCTTTTCTACGTTGTACTTTATTACTTTTAAAAATAAAATTTATAGCAAATTGTATTTTACTAAGAATGTCTTCAAAAAGTGATAGACCATCCTTTACAATTAAGTTATATATATGGCACGCGCATTTTATATGAAAATGATCTGAAAAAGATGGAGTTAAACTATTTTTTAAAATTGTAATTGCGTAATTGTTAGAAGAAGCGTTATCTAATGTAATAGTCATAATTTTATCGGTTATTCCGTAATAATGACATACTTGATAAATATTATCTGCAATAAAAGTACCAGTGTGCCTATCATCTATATATCTATACGCTAAAATACGTTTTTGCATAGACCATTTATAATCTATCCAATGACAAGTTACAGTTAAATAATCATGGCCGTTAGTGCTACGACCTATATCAGACGTGATAGATACTTTGCCATTAAAATGATATAATGAATATCGTAAATATTGTTGATATTCATGCGCGAATTTAAATATATCTCTCTTAATAGTTGATCTAGGAAAACCGTTAAAAGCAGGATTATATATATCTCTAATGTAATGAATAAAATCGGGAGATGAAGGAAATGAAAAAGGCAAATCCTCCACAATAACTAATTTTGATATTGCTTCCCTATCTCTATGTTTATTGTATTTAGGGCCTACAATTCCCCCCGTCATAGGGTTAATTTGACCACAGACTTGGTCCCAACGATGACGATGTGAACCTTGTCCCGATGGAGCGGGCGTTATGCACCGGTTTTGAAGCCTGGTATTGGGCATACCTAGCTGGATGAGCACTTACTACGTGTCTAATTAAACCCCCCGTCCCACCGTGACCTTTTCCAGTTTTAAATTTTAAAACATTTTTACAAAATTTACATATAGCTACTTGATTCTCTACGTCCCTATCAAAAAATGTACATACATCTGATTTTAATGGTCGTTTTGCTGGACCTCGTCTCATACTAGGGGGAATAAGAGGTATTTCAGTTGAAGGTGCACTAGTGGGTGTGTTGTCATCAACATTAGTGGGTGTATCATCTAGATCATCGTCTAAATTAAAGTCTTCTTGAGTTCCAGAAAATAGCTCCTCGTCTAAATCTAATGGTATTGTAGGAAAATGTTGAGT
Organism: Anisodus acutangulus; assembly: GCA_029783415.1. NCBI lineage: Eukaryota > Viridiplantae > Streptophyta > Magnoliopsida > Solanales > Solanaceae > Anisodus > Anisodus acutangulus. Next base: position 22,275,804 of record CM056489.1, read on the forward strand.
ATCAACAAAATCATCCTGTGTAGGAATAAGATGACTAGAAGAAGTACCCTTGCCCTGGTTGCCCCTACTAGAAGAAGCACCCTTACCCTTAAACATACCTCTTAATCCTTTCATTTTAATTATGATAATAAATAATTAAAGATAATAAAATTACGTACGCTAAATAAAATAAACAAACAATATTAATTTAATGAAGGAACGAATGTACCAAACGCCGACGTAACGTCGACGTGTAATCGAGAGGTTGAAAATTGAAACTTTGCTCGATGGAAGATCCTCAAGCTAGTTGCCAACTTCACTGCCAATTCCCAAATAAATAAATAAAATTGAATATTTAGTAAACAATGTAGACTTGTAGAGAGATATATTGAGAGATTAGAGAGATTGTAGGAAGATTTGTGAGAAAGATGAAAAGAAAATGAGTTATTTATAGTTGGAAAATTGGGTTAAAGTGTAAATATAATAACTTATGGGTTAAAAATAAATATTAAGGGGTAGGGGGGGTTGGGGGAGGGGGGGAGGCCTAAAATGGCCGTTGGCCAACGGCCAAAATCTAAAATGGTCGTTGGTGCAACAACGATATTTGCAAAGGGGGGACTACGGGCGGGGTAGGGCTCGGGGTCGGGCGGGCTCGGGTCTGGCGAGACGAGACATTGTCCCGTCCCGAGTTCGAGTCCCGCTACCATTTTTTTTAGGCGGGGTCGGGGTCGGGCCGTCCCGGCCCACTGGCGAGCCCTAGTCTAAAATAAGGTTGGTTAGTGGGCCGGGTCGGTCCAATCCCGACCTGGCCCGTCCCGATACCCGCCACGCCCTAATCCCCTCCCCCCCCCCCCCCCCCAATAAAAATCGGTGTCCCGGCCGTCCCGATCCGACCCGACCCAGTCCCGCCCCGCCAGCTCCCTACCCATTTGCAAAAAATGACCGTTGCAAAAATGACCAAATTTTAATTTTGACCGTTGTGCAACGGCTATAACGACCATTTTTGCCCCCCCACCACATAAACACTCCCTACCCCCTTAATATTTATTTTTAACCCCTAAATTAATATATTTACACTTTAACCCTATTTTTCAACTATAAATATCTCATTTTTTTCTCACAAATCTTCTTAACATCTCTCTAATTTCTCAATTTATCTATCTACAATTCTACAATGACTGTGTATATTATATTCTACTATCATCACATCTTTTGAAGCTGAATTATTACCATTTCCCAAGGTATATATATATACACTACTCCTACTAGGTCCACTAGGATCTTCAATATGCAGTTGCTAGCAATCTGTTGACTTGAATGCAATGTTGATCAAGATTTAACTTCATATTCTTACTTAAATGCATACATTTTATCTCAGTGGGTGAATCAATCTGTCATTGTGCCGGAATGACATAATCGCTAAGTCCATTTCGTGGAATTAAAAATGACCTCAAAGGGAGATTAATGTGCTTTAAACAATACTGGATTATTGGTCTCAAGGCAGGCTTCAGGTACAAACTTTATCTCTTACTTAGATGCCATTAAGACAATTACTAGTAAGTTCATAGACAAAACTTTGATGATTTCTGTAGGATTCCAAGACGACTCTTCAGTCCAAATCCATGGTCACCTGGTGCCTATGAGAATTGGACAGTGATAAAGGCATGTGTACCATTTTCAATTGTTCTGTATCTAGCAAATTTATCTTCCATCTCTCGACAGTTTATTTGATCTTCAAATTTGTAGGATATGCTACAAGTCCCAGTTCTTCACATAATTGGTGCTTTTATTCCAGCAAAAATGGTTGCGGTCCTGTATTATTTTGATCACAGAGTGGCATCTCAACTTGCTCAGCAAAAAGAATTTAACCTGAGAAAGCCATCTGCCTACCATTATGATCTGCTGTTACTGGGATTTATGGTATGCACTTAGATTCTCTCTACCACCAATAGGTCTTGTACTTGATTGAATGTCAATAAGTTATATGGCCTATTGCTATTGTTATGACAGGTTATCATTTGTGGTCTTCTAGGAATTCCCCCTGCAAATGGAGTCATTCCACAATCTCCAATGCATACAAAGAGTTTGGCCACACTGAAGCATCAGGTATGCCCATTTGATGAGAGCAAGTTGTGTTGTCAAAACCGTCTGGCGTTTCAATATATGTGAGAGAAAGAGAACCAGCTATCCTTTCGACTTACCTTCCTTTGTTATGCAGTTGCTTCGTAACCGGCTAGTTGCAAAAGCACGGAAATGTATGACTGAGAATGGAAACTTCACTGAAGTATATGAGGGTATGCAAGAAGCCTATCAACAGATGCAGAGCCCACTGATTCACCAAGAACCATCATCTCGGGTATGATTTAGTCCATTTCACTTCTTACATTCAATGCAACTGCTTTCCTTTCCTAGATCTTGCAAATTGTAGGACTCTCCACTAATATCAAATTCATGAATAGGGGTTAAAAGAATTAAAAGAGTCTACAAGAATAGGGAACATGGATGATCCTGTTGATGAGACGATGTTCGATGTTAAGAAGGAGATAGATGATTTGTTGCCCGTTGAAGTAAAAGAGCAAAGGTTGAGCAACTTGCTTCAGTCGGCCATGGTGGGAGGATGTGTGGCTGCCATGCCTCTTCTCAAAATGATTCCGACCTCAGTCCTTTGGGGCTACTTTGGCTTCATGGCCATTGAAAGCTTACCAGGAAACCAGTTCTGGGAACGCATCTTATTGCTATTCACAGCTCCAAGCAGAAGATACAAGTAACTCCATCATCCTTCCAGGCTGACTCATGCTTCACTTTGTATTTGAAAGTAAAAGAAAATGCAGGCATCATTATTGTGATCTCATCAACATTTTCTTTTTGTTTGACAGAGTAATTGAAGAGTGTCACGCTGTGTTCATTGAAACTGTACCATTCAAGACAGTAGCATTCTTCACCATTTTCCAGAGCATCTACTTACTAATCTGTTTTGGAATCACATGGGTCCCCATTGCTGCCGTTCTCTTCCCGCTAATGATCATGCTTTTAGTTCCTGTCAGACAGTACCTACTATCGAGGTTCTTCAAAGGGGCACATCTTCAGGAATTAGATGCTGCTGAGTATGAAGAAGCACCACCATTATCATCATGCAGCATGACTAGAGTAAGCTTCATCCATTTTCTATCTGCACTTGTGTCTGTCAACAAAAGTTAAAGAAAAAGGGCATAAATCATGTAACTCTGTGTGAGAAGTTTTGATGCCATAAAATGTCTCCGATTAAGATGCATCCAGCTAACTGAATACCGATCAATCAATCAACCACGCGTCAATCCCAATTAGTTTGGGTTTGCATTGTTTGGATTAAGATGACACTGATAACTTTACATTATTTGACCAAGAACACTTCTCGGTATCTTATCTTCTTCATGACTTTTGAGCAGGAAAATGAAGGATCATTTGCAGATGATGCAGAGATTTTGGATGGCATGATGACAAGAAGTGGAGGTGAGATTCGACGTATGTGTAGTTCTAAGGTTACAAGCTGCAATGCCACACCAGCCAGAGATTCTGTTAGCATCCAAAGTCCAAGGCTTTCTAACAAGGTATACAGTCCTCGTGTTAGTGAAATAAAAAGGGAAAGTCCTCGTCTTGGTCGAGGAGGATCCTTCGGTTCCAGAACTGGGGAAGCAAGACGATCAAATCTGTCAAAAACTCACAGTTTCAACTAAAACTAGAACCAAAGACTCAAAAATATCCACATTCACAAACAACCAAATATTGTTTCATAGAATGCAATGTCGCAGTCAGCCACAGATAGTTTAGGCCATCATTCTTGTACAATTTTTTCATAATCCGATTTATTAAAGGAATGAAACGCTATTAACATACTCCGTGTTGGCATTTCAGATGGCCTTTTTTGCTTATGCTTATAGAGAATATGAAGCATGACATAGTACAGTCGATCATAAGAAACTATCTGGCCAGGCAATGATGACTTTGCCTGAGAATTCAAGTAGGTTGTAGCGTAATTTAACTAGTTGTAGTAGACTATTTACCTTACTTTCAAGTTATAAATTCATGCTTATTACAGATAGTTACATGTTATGTTTGCTATTATTAATTATAGTATGGAAAAAAACTACACACGGAGTTTATAAAAATGAAACCCTATCAAAATAGTAAGGGAAAAAAGGAAAAGAAAATACTAGGTTTTCCTGGCATCACAAGTTGAATAATATACTGCTGAAGATGAATCATTTTGAGAAGGGAATGCGTCAAACTCTTTCTGATTCTCTATCTAAATTTGTTTATTAGGGACTGACAGCAAGCCAATTTGTGTCATTTCCACCATTTTCACTTTTTCAGTTTCAGGACAATTAAATAATTCGCGAAGAAAAAACTAACGCAAATATATTCATCATTAATATATACACTACAACTATTACAGGTGAAGGTTTTGTAACTCAAAGTATTCTAAAAAAAAACCTTCTGGGCTCCAGCAAATTTTAAAGCCGACTACTCTCTAAGGTGAGGTTTGGGGGGTGGGGGGTAGTTGAGCGCTAAAGTGACAATTGTACAACAGTCATAGCATATTTTTGTTATTCCGGGATTCTCATTGATCAATAGCATAAAGAAATAATCACAACATAATAAAACATGATGCCATATTCTCAAGGTTGAAGTAGGTTCATCAGAAACTCAACTATACTGCAAAACTTATAGTATGGCTGTATTGTCTCTGCATTAATTATTATGCTAATAAAACATCAAGCTAATTCTGATACTGCAAACTTTTAGTAGATCCTAAAACCAAGCTTGGAATTGGTTTCTTGGAATAAGTTTTAGCAGTTTGCTAACAGGCACAATTCAAGAACTCTGGCTGAATTTCCGGCCAGTTATCTTCTCAGATTCATGCAGCATGTGATTTATGAGCCCCCTCGCAGCACTGCGATACCAGACGAAGACGATGCCGTCAGTAAAACCAATTTTTTCAGATATGGCAATGAGAATGAATTTTTTCTTCAAAAAGTAAAATTAAAAATAAATTCATCAAGTAGGTAGAATCAGGAAGCAGTGCAGGTATATCAAGTTTTGGAGGAATAGTACGTCAAAGAACTTCTTTATGTAGTCCAACAAGTATTTTTCAACTGCAAGAGGAGTACCAAACAACCATATCGGATGAGACTGAAAATTGTTGAAGAATAATTCAATCAGTGTGGTTCATGATGTGAATATCCAAGTTAAAATCATTAGAAATTCCCACCAGTTTGGAAGACATTCGCTTTATTGAAAAACAAAAAAGCAAAACAAAACAAGACAGAATGAACTTACTCATCTTTCAATTTCTGAATTTTATCCGCATTAGTCTCATGCATATGCTTTTTGAACTGCTGTCTCACCATACCAACAAGAAGCTCTGTGTTGTGTTGCTGCAAATTAAGGACAGGCAAAACTATATAAATAGCTAATTGTCGAAAGACGATCTGAAAACGAAATTTATTTATATTTATATCTTTTTGTTGTTGGAACACTTGTCAGTTCAAACTAGTAAAATATAATTTGAAAAGAAAAAGGAAGTGCAACTCCAGATTTGGCTAAGCTATCTCAGCTAAGGAATCATCGTAAGCAACCAAATGACAGTTCAGTGCTACAGAAGAAAAAGCCTAGCTCTTGCGCCAGTGCTAAAATTGATTCTACGATTTTTCACATAATAAGTTTTCCTCATGCCTGATCCGAGTTAAAACTCCAGCATCTAATGTTAGGGGAAGCAACTCGATAACAGGAAGAAAAGACAAATATATGAAAAGTTACATTCTTTTCTTTTCTCGGGGAGGGGATGTGGGATTGGGGGTGGGAAATTGTTAAGGCACTTCTCAAAAGTTCAAGGAATTTATTTACAAGGGAGATAAAAACTTCAAATCTTCTGGGAGATGGCCAGTGCAACACTGTACATCTTTACTACTGATCCAAGTAAAAATGAGCAGCGCCCATGGAAAAAAAAGGAGCTAATCTTTTTTACTTTTTCTTTCTGTGAGTAATGCCTAAGTCTGACAAGTAACGAGTAAATGACATGAATAATGATCTCTCGTGTAACGAGTAAATGACATGAATAATGATCTCTCGTTCCCTTTCTAATCCAGAATAAGTAGAGCTGCGTTTCCTCTGGATTTGAAGAAAATAAGGAAAACGGATCTTATGAAAATAAAAACAAAATAAGGCAAACCCATCCCACCGGGCAGACAAACTTGAAGCCTATATAGAGGTGAGTTAAAGCCTAGGCTTTAGTCACAAGCCACATCCAAGTATTCTATCTCATCTTTCTTATAGTTGAGAAAAGTGAGGACTCTTAAAGAAACGACCAAAGGAAACATGCAGGGATATGGTAGGTTCTCTAAAAATTAAGTACCATATTCCAAACAGGCATGTCATCAAATATGAAGGTAATCGCTCATGCTCGGACCCTCTAGAACTGGATTTGACTAACAGAAGAAAAGGGGCATGCTTAAAGTCATTTCTTATTTTGTACAGATTTGGCATACCATTGAATCCAGGTCTTACATATGCCAATGGCATACAGCCACACCCTCGACAACAGAACATGTACTTGGTGTGGTTAGTATAACTGCATTTGTTTTGTATTCAAATTTCAAAATACAAAGGAGTAATTTTGGCAATTTTCAATTCAAGAATCTGGCATTGGCTCCAATTTACGGGGAGGGTATTGATTCTACATTCTAGTTTTTCACATCTGCACCACATTTGATGTCTCCAATTAATTACAATGGCAAAACTGCCTCTCTTTTCCTCACCTCACCTCCTCTTCCCAGACTGTAAAATTACAAGCCAGCATAATACTCTTTTTGACCCCGAAAGGTAAGTTTTAGGTTATGGGCATCAACCTTTTATTTTTTGGCTTCTCTTGCTAAAGCATGTCATCTCCCCTATGAGAAATGAAGCAAAAGATATTCCTTACTTCCTCTCTCGAAAACTACAGTTTGAAGTAAATGTCAAACCCGAGAACATAATTCCACAAGTGAAAATTATGATTTTCACTTCATGAATTTCATTTTGAGATAGAAGTCATCCTTGTTCTTCAGAGCAAGCACATCTTCAGAACTATAGGGTTCACTTGAGGGTGTGAGGAAGGGCAATGTGTCATGGAGTTAACTAATAACATGAGATGGACGTGAAGAAATTAATACCGCAAATTAGAAACTTAGATTAAAACAGATTGTGCCTAGTATCAACCAACTTAATCATGCATTTGAAATTTAAGAACTACATGTAAGGACGATCAAACCTAACTGAATCGTGGGCAAAAGAAGAAAGAGAGGTTTTAGACAACAACCAACACAACAAATATAATTTCAGAGCAACACAAAGAAGAAAAACATACCTTACTGCCGATGTATTTTGCTCGTCGGAGACACTCCCGATAAAGCTAAGAAACAAAGCAAAGAAAGAAATGCATGCTTAAATCACTTTGAAGGCAATTCTAGAGGCTGCTTATATTCAAATAGCTAACAGTTAAATGATACTAACTCGGATAGCATTGTTGGCTAGTTCAGGAGGCAATGATGTTTGGAGAGACGGCATTATGCAACTCGGTTCAAACGGTTCCTATGGAAAAACAGAGATATAAGCCCAGTTTGAATGAGGGGATTTGGGTTTCAAGATTGATTCCAATTTAATGAATTCAAAACCCGCATAATCCTTGGAATTGGAACTAAAATGCATACCCAATTTGCACAGCTTACATTTTATTTTTGTGAGAAGAAAAAAAATAATTAAAGACTTTTACATTCATTTAGCATTACATGATGTGGACATACTAACTTTTCAAAAAAGTTGCAAACTTTTCGTCCAATGTATTGTTTTAAATTCATCAACCAAATAATTGCCCCAATTTTTCATGGATCAAATTAGGAGTCAAATTTATGTAACTATTACAGAAAGGGATGAGTTTCAGGTAAAAAAAAACATGCCATTTCAACAAACACCTTGGGTGCACTATCAGGAAGATTGTGAAATCCACAAACTCAGATCTTCCATTTCAACAATATTAATCAAACAATCAGACGGCAACAAAAATCCTCTATATTCAGTATGTAGATTTACATCGTCAAGCTAACACAACCCTCTCTGTTTTAGACCAGCTCTACTTTCCGAAACTCACACATAGCCGGATTACATTTTTCAACAATAAACCAAACCAAATCTAAAGAGTGCCAATAGTCGAAGGTGAAAGTGAGGAACAACAAGCACAAACACGCAGACAAGTGGAGAGTAGGAAGATTCAAATGGTATACCTGGTTTTGATAGTCTTAAAATCAATAACGATTCCAAGTACGCAGCTCCTAATTCCTCCAAGAATACTCAAGGTCAATTGACAACATTTAAGTACAAGAACTATCAAGTCTTGATTTAATTTCGTTTTTTTTTTGTTGCCAAAATAATCAAATTTTAATAGTACAGTATATTTCTTTTTTTATTTGTTCAGGTTATAAATATTATTTATTTATTATTTTAGGAGAAAGTTTTTGGGACCAAGTTACCGTTATCGTATAAAGCTGGGTAGTCAAGTGCGGAGCGATAATCTTAGCTCTCTTTCCAGAAACACTATATATTGGCTTTTAGGGTGCCCTTTAAGTAAAGTCCTCGCGGGATTCAATCGAGTAGGACTTTATGATAACCTAAGGTACCTCCGCAAGGTTCATCCTGAGAAACAATTTGAAAGAATCGAGTCGACCTTTTCTCTTATGAATAGAGAGGTTGCGTTCATTATATTTTCATCCGTCAAAAAAATAAAAATCACTTCAATTCTCTCTATAATATTTTTATGATTTTATAACACATTATTAGCATGACACTCTAACCTAATCAATTGAAAAATTGAACAATATTTAAAAGTTGTCTAGTGTTTCGATAAGAAGGATGGCCGAGTACAAGGGCTATAGAACTAGGGGTGATCACGGGTACAGGGTACCTAGATATCCGATCGGAACCGATACTAACGGGTAGGTTCCGGGTAGATATATTTGTTGGAAATTTGCCTTTGGTGGGGAGGTGCGTCCACCCATATTTAATGAATTAAACACTAGAGTTCCGCATGTTGGAGGCTTTGTCTCTTCACACGTGCATAATCTACTAAGTGAGTAGATGACCGTAGGGCCAAGAATCGTCAAATTTCGTTGAGAAATGAAAGAGATATTGGTCCACGAAATAAGGTGTTTGAGGCATGAAAATATGGTGTGGGACAAATCTACCACATCAGTGGGAAAAAGAAGAATTGATCTCTTTATAAGTCTCAAAATTGGCTAAGGGTTTGGGACCCCAAGGGGTAACTCATGTGTTTGAAGGAGGGAGGACCTAGATGTGCTTTGGTTCAAGGCTAAGCCCACACGCGCACCGCCGCCGCTCGCCCGTCCCATCCGGGCTCGGGTCTCGGGTCACGGGTCAGGGCCATTGCAGTCTTGCGTGTCATGGATGATGAAACAACCTTCCTAATCGGAGAGTTGGAAGGGGAGGATCATAGTTGGTTTGCTGGACTGTTGGGCTTCTTCCTGAACTTTCATTTTGGTCCTGGAAGTTTAAGATAAAACAGAAACAATGAATCTGACCACATAAAAAAATTGACTCTGAAGTTAGAAAGCCAACAGTTGGAAAATCAACAGTGTGAAAGTGGAAGTTATATTGAAACAAAAGATACGGGTATCACATATGACATCTTAGGAATTGGATTTCTAAGACATCTAACAGACTGGTCTAACTCCAAACTCAGTTGTGAGATAATTGACAGTCTCGTTGAAGCCACCAATGGATATGAATCATAGAACTGATTGGAATCATGGTGCACCCATAGACAAGAGCGATATGTGCAGGTCACATGTAGTTCAATGTATTGTACACACTACAATCGACCTAGTAACGGCATACAAAGTAGATTAGTTGAACTAAGGTTCACTCGTGATTTTGAAAATGATCGATAGAAGGCGTTAAGTCAGATATAACGATATATGAAATATTCGCTTATCTACGGATCATGGTAGTTTGGATGTCCAGCGGTTCTGGGAGAACACAGTGATGCAAATTGGACATCAGATATGAAGAACACCAATGCCATAAGTAAATGTGTACGGTGGGTCTTAGAAAATCCTCTAAGAAAACTTGCATCGGCCGATTCATGATGGAATTGGAGTTTATCGCTTTATACAAAGCATGAAAGAAGTTGAGTAACTTCATGACTCTTTAGAGGACGTCCCTTATTGGGAGAAACCCGTGCCTTCAGCAGTTATACACTGTGGCTAGCCGGTCGACTTCAGGAAGGACACAGATGACGGCGTCTGGACATATCTGTCAGAGACATAAGACCGTATGATAGTTGATCATCACGGGTGTTACTTCCTTGATTACTAATCAAAGGACATAGCAGACCCTTTTAACTAAGGGACTACCCGAAGATCAAGTGTTGTCAAGGGGAATGGGCTTAAAATCCAAACAATACGAACCATTGCGGTGGTAACCCAACCATACTGATTGGAGATCCCAAGAATTTGGTTCAATGGGAAAACTAAGCTGCAAAAGGTTCAATTGAGCGCTTCGGTGGAAGCAAGAAGCACTTCGGATGATGATTTCTGTACGGAAACATGAATCCAAAGCTGTTCCCGCGATAGACATTAAAGTGATACCTGCATGGTAGGTAAATGTTAAGCTTCCAAACCTTTAATGATCCTCAAATGGTTGAGGTTAAGGTTGGGGAAACTTTTAATGATTCCTAACACTTGTGAAGTAGGGTATAGCAGGATACCTTGTAGGAGATCACCTATTTAAGTGCGTAGACATGCCGTCTCAAATGAACGCACTTAAGAATCCAAGTGTATCCACGGCCACAACGGACAAAACCATAAGAATGAAAACGAATAAGGAGAGTTATTGTGTTGGTATCATTGTCTTGACTTACACTAAACACTGACGGTTCAAGACATCACCACGCAGTAAGTAAGTTCGGTGGTATTCAACTAGGGAAGGTTCAAAGCGGAAGCTACCTCTCCTGATGCAATATCTTTTCGCTGAAAGATTGTTGAAAGTAGACACCTTGTGTGAACGCCAAAATCTCTCTTTCATAGAGGGGATTGTTAGAAATTTGCCTTTGGTGGGGAGGTGTGTCCACCCATATTTAATGAATTAAACACTAGGGTTTCGCATGTTGGAGGCTTTGTCTCTTCACACGTGCATAATCTACTAAGTGAGTAGATGACCGTAGGCCCAAGAATCGTCAAATTTCGTTGAGAAATGAAAGAGATATTGATCCACGAAATAAGGTGTTTGAGGCATGAGAATATGGTATGGGACAAATCTACCACATCGGTGGGAAAAAGAAGAATTGATCTCTTTATAAGTCTCAAAATTGGCTAAGGGTTTGGAACCCCAAGGGGTAACCCATGTGTTTGAAGGAGGGAGGAGGATCTAGATGTGCTTTGGTTCAAGGCTAAGCCCACACGCGTATCGCCGCCGCCCGCCCGTCCCGTCCGATTTCTGGCTCGGGTCTCGGGTCACGGGTCGTGGGTCTTGGGCTTCTTCTGATAGACCCCCAAATTGTTTAATATTTATAGTTTGGTCCCTAGTGTTTCTGAAAAGCTAAAATTGGGAACGACAGAAGGCAGAAAGTTTCTGCCTACCGTTTGGGTTGATTTTTGGTGCGTTATTACACATTAACCAGCCATTACTTGGTTGATTAACTCCCTCCTTCAATGGCTATAAACAACCATTACTTGATTGATTAATTCCCTCACTAATGGCCATTACTTGGCAGTTGATGAGTCCCTCAACTTATGCTATATATTGGAGCCTTTTGGCTCAATTGCAGTGGACGAAAAAGTGACAGAAAAAATGAGACAACACAATATACACACAGAGACAAACAGAAGAGAAACACAGATTCTGTCAAAAACGGGAGCAGAAACAGTGTCTAAAACAGAAATTCTTCATTCTTTTTCCATTCTTCAGCAAGTCATTTCGTGTTTGTTTTCTTCGTCAAAATCAACATATTTGCTTTGTAGTGTTGATTAGTTGTTGTTTTATCTTGAGAGACTATTGCCCGCTAACGTAAAAACATAAATACGGGGCAATCTTGTCTTAAAGACAGAGACCCATCTCTCGATTCAACCACAATTGTAACAATCCAGATTTAGTGTTTCTTGATTTCAGGTTATCAAGATTCAAGACTCAATAACCTTGCGGCAGTTCTGAATATTGGCTTGTTTGTTTATCCTTTCGAATAGTTGTAATATTTATTTACTTCCCGTACTGCTTTACAATATCCAACAATATATTATAATAACGGGTAGGGTCCGGGTAGTAAAATTAGGAACCGATCAATGTCGGATCCAGTTCCGGTTCCGGCTAATAGAGACAGGGTACCCGGACCCGGAACCGATACCCGAAACCTATAAAATATTAAATATTTTTACGTTTTTGAGAAACATTTGGACACTTTTAACTTTCTCCAAAATTATTTGTTGCACGCCTTCACATTGATTTTCCCCACCCCAAGACACAAATATTTCAGCTTTTTCACAATTTTATTCTAGAATGCTCTTTGTTCCATAAGAGAAAATACCCAAAACTCTCTCAATAACAATGACATTTTAGCTACACCATTGAGCTTCATCGTCGTCGTCGTTGAAGCTTTCTCTCAGGTACTTTCATCGTTGTCGTCGTTGAAGCTTCACCTTTGCCTCTTTCTCTCCCTTGGTTGTGTTCACGTCATTCATAAAATGCATCTGGGTTCATATCTAACTCTTCAATTTCTTTTTAATATCCTATGCTTATGTTCTATTTCAGACGATACTCATCTTCAATCTATATTACTTTTTGATTTGAAATGTAAATCTATTTTTAAAATTTGTGTATATTTTTGTAGCTGTGAAGATGGAATTTAGGGATTTACTAGTATAATAAAGCTTTTCTTTTGTATCGAAGAGCTTATGAACACGAAAATAAGTTTAATTCAGATATTGCCAAATTTATTTTGAAATTAACACGTTCAATTAATTGAGTGTCAAATTTGACTTGCAATTTTAGGTTTTGGTTACACAATTAGCTTTTCTACAATGAATAAGTTTTCTAAAACTTCTTATAAGGGTACTAAAAACTCCGATTGCAGGCTAAAAAACTAATGGATGAAATTATTTTAGATCTTTTTTTGATTTTCATAGGCTAAAAAACTGTTGCTTAATATGTGTTTTTTTATTTACAGGGTACCCGAGAACCTACCCGAAACCGCAGGGTCCGGGTAATGATTGCTACGAGTAGGTTTCAGGTAGTAAATTTAGGAACCGATCTTTTATCGGGTAGGATCTGAGTAGTTCAAAAACATTAGGGTACCCGAATCCGCATATGCGGCAATCACGGTTTGATTCTAATCAATTTTCAAGTTTCTTTTACACTTTGGCAGCCAGGTATGTAGAAATTTGGGCCTTATCAAGGTTAACAGGTTTCTCATGTTTTATTTCATTGGTCTATGCACAAGTTATACGACCTACAAATTCTCTTTTTGCTTTTTTCTTTTTATGGCTATAAAGAAATTAACTGATGCTCGTTTGTCATGTCAAGGGATTGTTATCAATCAAATCCTATTCACATATTACTCCAGATGAGTTGAGGTAAGTGATGCCTTGGATTAATACCCTTTTTAGACAATTTGATTGGATAAATTTCTTTCTTTTTACCTTGTACTATCATTTAAATACATGTACAATAAACGTTGTATTTTATATTAAAAGAAGTATTCAAATTCTGGAAGAATTTACAAGAAATATTTGACCATTCGCGGTGGTAATACTTTCATAGGCTTATTGTAATTATAATGGAAGATATGTTAGAGAAAAATTCTCTATATTTATGCCTCAATTTACTTCTAAAGTAGTAATATCTTTAAAAAAAGTTCTAAGCGAGCATAATTTATATGTTTCAGGCACGTTCAAATGATTATGTCCCATTTTTAAAGAATGAGAATGTTTGACAAATATTATAAATACAGATCCATTCCCTGAAGTGAATGTGAAGATATTTAGTAAAGATTATAAATACAAATATGCTCTTAGTTGTGAAGATGTCATGACTCATATCCAGAAGAGGTAGAATAATTGAGAAAAAATATTCTAAATATTTTATGTTTTACTCCCGAAGTAATAAGATTATGAAATTTACTATTGAAGTAGTAAATTTGAAATTTACTCCTGAAGTAGTATAACTCTTAAATTTACTCCCGAAGTAGTAAAAATTCAAACTTTACTGTGATCTTTACTCCTGAAGTAGGTGAACTTTAAAATTTACTCCCGAAGTAGTAAATCTTTGAACTTTACTCCCGAAGAAGTTTAACTTGAAAATTTACTCTCGATGTATTAAGACATTGAAAAATGTCTAAGAAATATTCTGAAGCAATATTTTCTTATGCTTGAGAAAAATAACGAGCTATTGAAAATTGTGTATAAAGTGCATCTAAATGACTAGGTTTGATTCCCCGAATTGAATGAAATAATTACCACACGTACGTAAAAACATCTTGGTTAATTTATTAAGTATATTCTAAGGCAAATAATACAGATCTTGTCGAATACTTTCTACTATAATCACATTGATATACTATGACTAGTTTTTATTGATTTCCTCGAAGGAAATAACAAATTCATATATTTTTCCTTGAATAATGAAATAATTATGTGGTTGTCGCTTTGATACAAAATATTTAGACGTCAATGGGTATTATCCATGATAAAATCAACACCTTATACAAGCACCACAATGACATTTACAACATAATCACGTTACATCCCATAATTTCTAGTCACAACAAGTCATATACTCAGTCTCCAACAATCCAAAATCAAGACAACAACATCCTTTGTTCTTTAAGGTGTTAACTCGTAGATTCTTTACCCAAACACTTTAACTAATACTTGAATAATCTTAAGAACAAGAAACGGAGTGTAATTCTTACCTTACATAGAAAATATAACTTTGTACCAAGTCTCCTCATCCACCAAAACAACCCTCAAGTGAACCACAACTTTATAGAAGTATCCTTCTTCATTTACCCTAACATTTGATGTAGAATTATGGTGTAATCAACTTGAAACCATTGAAACTCCTTAGGAGGGTTAGGAAGAGGGTTTGGGGAAAGTTTGGTTGAAAAATGGAAAAGAATGGCCCTAAAATTGTTTTAACCCGAAACAAAGTTGGCCACTGACCAATTTGACGGTCCGTACAATTTTGTATGGTTCTTCAATTTGGACCATATAATCTACCCTTAAAAATACAGCGAGGGTCCACATTTTAGTGGGCTGTACAAATTGTACGGTTCGCCCTTTTGGGCCGTAAAAAATGAGATTCTATAGATTTTCATCGAAACGATTTTTCTTCGATCTGTTTAACTTATATGCAATATGATATTTCCATAAATAACCTATAAACTCTATTTATCCTTCCGTAAGGTCACACCTCTTCCTGGAATGCCGATATCAATCGATGACGTGACAAAACATAAAATTACGAGGCATAACATCTTTCCCCCTTAGAAATATTCGTCCACAAATGTTGAAGATGTTCTACCTCTCAAGTTCTCTAGAAATTTCGACAGAGTTTCTCTTATAAATAGGACCATCCAAAACATGTCAAACAACTCAAATAAACATCCAATACCACACAGGGCAATATAATAATAGGACAACATCGAATCGGCCTCACATGACCGCTTATACTTATAATGACAGAGTAAGCTTGGCCATAACTCACCTTAACATTCTTCTGATGACATCCGAACTGCACCTGATATACTTGTTCTAGAAACACCGTCTAAATAAGGTATATGGGTCAACTTTGGACATATAATAAGAAAAGAAAGATAGTATTGCACGAATATTAACATGACTCTGAAGTTTGAAACATTCAAGTATAATAGTTCTTAGGATCTTTGACCACTATGTCAAAGTATTTTCGTACAAAGGACTATCTCAACATATCACACAATTATATTACACTGTTGGTACATCATCGACCTCTACATGGTCATACATCTCTTTACAAAATTGCTTAGTGAATGTAATTTCTTTTAATTGCTTAATCCTGATGTCTGAACTATGTCTTTCTTTTCTTCGTTACAATTCTCATCTCATAGTGGGGTTTATGTGCCAAAGTTCGTAGACATAGGACATAAGTGAGGTTACGATGAGGGACAATAGCACAATGATAGTTAAGGTCGAGGATTTGAAAATAATAGGGTTATATGAATCCATTTCTTCATCCGCTCTTCCTCTTCATTTTTTGTATAATATCCTTATATGGTACATAAGTTTTGAACAACTTACTAGTTTCAAAAATTCTTTCGCCAGTAAGTTCCTTTCCATTTTACTTGAAGTGAATCCCCAATAAGCACATCTGATTGGGATTATACTTTATTTGTTGGTTACTGCATTTCTCAACCAAGTTTGATATTATGATCACGAACATTCCAGACAAAGTCTTTTTTCTTTATCTAGTTGTATCCTGCACCTGATACCAAATCTCTTAAAATATCTCTGCATTACTCTAAGCATTCTCTTATAACGTACTACATCAAATCTGATATCATTACTTTGGTTCTCTTCCCTTTTTGTGATTTGATAAGACTGCTACTCCCTTGCCTGTATAATTCCTTGTTTATCGATCTGATAATATGTTGTTTAATAGTTATTGATCCTTATTCCAGACTTCTTCTAAGTTTCATACATTCACTCTCTACATGTATCTGATGGTCTAAATCTTAGTTTTACTTGGCTCCCTTAGGACGGGGGTGAGGATAATCCTGAACATTCAAAGCCTCTTTCAATATCTGTTTATCATAAAGAGAAATTATACAATGGATCAAGATAACTTCAAGATAAATTGTCGGCCATACTTTGATTATATAGGCAGTCTTTGTTGTCATGGCTCAAATTGACGAATTTGTTGGGCACTACTTTTCCAAACCAGAATAACTTTCACTGACAATGAGATGCCACACAACGATTCTTGGACCAATTAATAGTTCTTATGTAATATTTCAAATACTAACTTCTTGGACCTCGGTAAGGTCCCCGCTATTACTTTTACTCCATATCACAACATATCCCAAATAACTCTAGATAGTGCTCTT
The DNA here is from genome assembly GCA_029783415.1 of Anisodus acutangulus. Taxonomy (NCBI): domain Eukaryota; kingdom Viridiplantae; phylum Streptophyta; class Magnoliopsida; order Solanales; family Solanaceae; genus Anisodus; species Anisodus acutangulus. Next base: position 22,292,941 of record CM056489.1, read on the forward strand.
TGCCTTTATGCTCTCCAAATTCCTAATATATGTAAGAATTCATTTGCCTTCTATGTTAGGGAGTTATCATCGTCTGGTTTCTATTATGGCTGGCCATCTATTATCTCTTTGGGTTGATTCTTCCTGTAGCTTCCATAATGATCCTATTTTTCAATGGTACCCGACCCTATCGTCCATTATCTCCCTGCTCATTACGTCAAAACTTCTTTCTTCTCACAATGTCTCGAATTTACATATTTCATTAATGATGCTATGTTTCCCAGAATAAATCCATTATTCCTTAGCTGTACCCCACATTTGCTCAAGTATTATTTCTCCATTTTCATCATCCCTTTTATATTTACCTTAATTTCCCTTTATCGTTAACTACTGGAAACAAGACATTCTCTCACCTTCGACGTTATGTCTCCTTTTTGGTGGCCTAATTTCTTATGCATCTACTATTTTTACTGACTCCGAACTGATGCTTTTTGAGAATAACATTTACTTTATACTAAGAGTGCAACACTTGACTCTTGAAATTTTGAGACCCTTTATACGTTATATTCGACCATCTGTTCGCTGGGTATCTCTTGTACCACCTTTCCCAAAAGTAAACCTTTGACATACTCAGCATTGCTTATGCTAGGGCTTATCATGTCCCCTTTTCAATGAAGGAATTACCTTTGCAAGACGTTGATCTGCTTAATCCCCTCGTGGTTACCGTACCTGAGTTATGCTCCTGCCTTTATTCCTTGATTTTGGATTCCTTTACAGCTAATTTCCTTAACCTTTTGACCACTGTGTTATCCTCTTTGTGGGGTTTCTAGTTCATTCGACAGTTCAAAATTTACAATTACTCGCCTATTTACCTCTCGTTCCCTTGCTCTTATTCCTTAGCTCTTTTCCTTATTATCTATCTTAGACCATTTATTTATCACCCCGTCATATGCTTACATCGGGATGCATTCGTCCTTACTTTCATTTACATATCCTGAAACGTCTTATCGACATTCGTGGCAGAACTAGTGCTTGATGTATTTAAATCGTAGCTGGATTCAATCTTACAACTGATTCAGCCTTCCTTCCCTTAATTGGTATTAGAGCCCTTCTATACCCATCGTCCAGCCAATCAACTTGTACGGCACATTATTTGTGTTTACCAGACACCCGTTTATCACTTATTGACACTTTTCTGTCAACTCCAGCCTTTATTGCAAACTATCTTCGATCAACTATTTTTGCCCGATCGACTCATTAAACTATAACATAGGATTCAACAATCTCATTATTTAATATAAAAAATCCCGTTATCTTTTACAGTAAATAAGGTATATCGCTTCCCTTCAATTGACAAAACTCATCCTTTCTCACGATCTTCCTAAATGGTTCAATCATTGCGGAGGAGTTGGGGGTTACTATTTTGGGCGTGATATTTCGTGTCTCTTTTCTTTAACCACTTTCTGACATAAAGCTTCAGGTAACTTATCCCCAGAAATCCATTTTCCTTATCATTCCTCTGGGGTTTCCCCTTAATTCAAATTACTAGGACTTGAGAGAGCCGACTTAAATCACATTTTCATTTACCTTATATGCCTCGATATCATGTACACTGACCTAAGAATATTGAGTATGTATGTAGCTAAGAAATGGTTGATTCCTAAGTCATCTTACTTAGAACTTGAACATAGCTGTAGTTTCACTTACCACCTTCCACTTCTATTATCCATTTACGGTCTATATACATCTGTATGAGACACTTTTTACATCAATGATAATTGGCTGATCATAAGCGTAAGCATATCTATTCTTAATAAAATTTTCAACATACCTGGTTAGTTTCATAACTTTGAGTAACATCGGGACCTGCTATTCCCCCTGACTCAATCTCGGGCATCTATATACTCTATGGCTTCTGCTTCCACACCAGTAGCACTCCTCAACATCCCCTCGGACATTGCCCATAATGCACTTGTCCCCACTGATGGCACAATGACTGAAATATCTTGGGGCGTTCTATGGCCCAATGGCCTAAGGCTCCACGTCCAAAACATAACTTAATAACAGATAAACATGCTCTGTCATGCCTCCTTCCACATTGCTGATAGCGTGATCTACTATTTCCAACATCTTTTTATGCTTGCTTTGAATTCTACCCGGGAGCTTCGATCTGACACATCTCGCAACGCAAATCTTTTGTTACCTATTTCCATTCCAAACCTTTCAGTTTGTCTACTGGTTACTTATTTTTCACCTCTACTTGTTATTGGCGAACCTTAGTTAACTGACTTCCATGATAATGGGCTTCTTAGTCTCTCCAAAGGCCTAACCTATGAGGGGCATCTGAGCATGACCCTGCTCTGGGAAGATAACTAGGGGCACTGTTGCGTATATGACATCACTCATATCTAACCCGATCGAAAATGGCCGCTGTGCTGATACTTTTTGTATTATGTGGGCCCTCCTATAATCTGACAACACCACTGGAATCGATGGCACTCGGAAGGGCGATTCTTTTGGGGCCTCAGATGGGTCCTCCTCCATAGTTGAATCTTTAGACGGATCTTCTTCCATAGACATATCGTCTTCCATGTACGGATATTCTTCCATAGAATAACTCATATTTCCTTCTGGTGTCCTTATATTCCTCGGATCCATATTAATGGGTGGCAATCTGCTGGAACCTTCCCCCGTATTTCTGACCAATTTCCTGCTAACAATACTTTTCTTTGATTTTGGCATTACTGAAAAAGAGAACCAACGTAAGAAGATAGGAGTACAATTACTTACGACTTCTCTTTTAATGCACGATCTACATTTCAAGAAAAGCAACATCTGAAATGCCATGTAGTCTCCTGCTTATAAGTGTGGTGCGCAACACATATATAAGCAAGACTACTAGACACGACTTGTAGACATCCCTAGGACTGACCTGCTCTGATACAAGGTTTGTCACACTCCAACCTTGGGAGGTGTGGCCGGCACCCGATGCCCTAAGGCTCGAGCGTACCACTCTTGATACCTGCGACATGCTCAACAACACATAGGATGACTAGGACTCTAATAAGAGATTTTCTGAATAAAAATACCATTTTTTGCACGCAGAAAAGGCCTAATATATATATATATATATATATATATATATATAACAAAGCCGACAAGAACACAATAAGTCTACTGAAGAGGCCGACAAGGACCCACAAGACCATAATACATAACACAACTGTCTACAAGCCTCTAGAGAGTATGTCAATAACATCTAGTCAGGATAGGGTCCCGCCATACCCTAACTATATTCGACATCATACCAATTAGCTCAGTAGACGTCTCTAGAAGAAAGAAGCATGATAAACTTCAGATGAGTCGAGTCATTGACTATGAGGAACCACCTGCATCTTTATCTGTACCTGCGGGCATGAAATGCATTAGCCCAGCAAGGGACATCAGTACGAAAAATGTACTGAATATGTAAGACTGAAACTGTAAATAGGTACAATACTATAAATAAGGCACAAGCTGAGACTATAACAAAATGCACAACTATAAGATAAAAAAGTGGAGAGATAACCTGTACTCTAAATGCCTCTGGGGGCCACACTATGCAAAATGAAATATAACTGTGTATATAACGCCATAGGCCTTTGTGGCAATATTATTAATATCATAATTGTATAAATTTCACGAGTAGCGCCATAGGCCTCTAGGGGAAATATTATTAATATCATATCTGTATAATCTCTTATAGAACGCCATAGACCTCTGTGGGCAATATAGATATATGATATATGCATATGATGATCTCTTAAGGATTATCGAATACTCTTTTGAATTCGTCGGAGTGACATAAGGTCATTATACCTCCGACTCCCTTATAAGGGTTAACACATCACCTGTTACTCTTTCAAACGATTCCATGAGAACCATAGATCACATTATTAGCTTAGCTTTCAAGGAATCATAATGAGACAACTTTTACTGGCATCAAAGAGTACATTGGAATGAGGATGTAATCTCGATAAAGGATGGTGATACACAACAATACATTTATAGGAGAATCACACGTACTTTCTTAAGGTTTTAAGAATAGAGTCTTTATCAGATTTCATTTTATACTAATCGTTTCAATATCGATCATGGCAAAAAAAAAGAAGTGAGCCTTACATACCTTTGTTGCTTTGACCATGCTAGCTTACAATTCTCCAACCGCCCTTCGAACGATATCCTACGTATAAGAGATGTTTCAGATGAATCATGATTCAAGTTTAGTATATTTCTTCCCTATTCATCACCACCATGTTATTCATGTACTTATGACTCCGTTGAACATCGTAAATCTTACAAAATCAACCCCGTATAAGTTAATATCAACAAGACAATCTTTACATGTTTTCTAGCCATTTTTCCTTCTAGCTTGAAACTCCATTATTAAGATCAACACCTTAGACAAGCACCACAACGGCATTTACAACATAATCACATTACATCCCATAATTTCTAGTCACAACAAGTCATATACTTAGTCTCCAACAATCCAAAATCAAGACAACAACATCCTTTGTTATTGAAGATATTAACTCGTAGATTCTTTACCCAAACACTTTAACTAATACATGAATAATCTTAAGCATAATAAACGGAGTGTAATTCTTACCCTACACAACAAATATAACTTTGTACCAAGTCTCCTCATCCACCAAAACAGTCCTCAAGTGCACCACAACTTCATAGAAGTATCCTCCTTCATTTACCCTAACTTTTGATGTAGAATTATGGTGTAATCAACTTGAAATCACCTTGAAACCATTGAAATTTGTTGGGAGGGTTAGGAAGTGGGTTTGGGGAAAGTTTGGTTGAAAAATGGCTAAAGATGGCCCTAAAATTGTTTTAACCCGAACAAATATTGCCACCGACCAATTTAATGGTCCGTATAATATGCCCTTAAAATATAGTTAAGGTCCACATTTTGATGGGCCATACAAATTGTACGGTCCGCCCTTTTGGGCCGTAAAAAATGAGATTCTACAAATTTCCGTCGAAACATATTTTCTTTGATCCATTTAACTTCTATACACTCTGATACTTACATAAATAATCTATAAACTCTCTTTATCCTTCCGTTAGGTCACATCTTTTCCCTGAATGCCAGTATCAATCAACGACTCGATGAAATATAAAACTACGAGACATAACAATCATACCCGGATCAACACATGCCAGAATGGCAGAATCCTACCTGGATCCGAAATATCAAGCTTCACAAAACAGTTGGCTAAGGACTGGACCTCCAAGTCCAAAGGACACTCAGAAATGATCAAACGAGCTAAACTTTCCATGCTGATTGCCTTTCAGCTCAAGGCATCCGCCACCACATTGGCCTTGCCTGGATGATATAAAATAGTTATGTCATAATCTTTTAACAACTTCATCCACCGACACTGCCTAGAATTCAAGTTCCTCTGACTAAACACATGTTGTAGATTGCGGTGGTTGGTATACACCTCACAATGGAAACCATAAAGATAATGCCTCCAAATCTTCCAAGCAAACATAACAACAACCAAATCTAAGTCATGAACAAGGTAATTCTTCTCGTGCACCTTCAATCGCCTCGATGCATAAGCAATAACCTTACCTTCCTGCATCAACACATATCCCAACCCGATCCTCGAAGCATATACGGTAAAGTCCTTCCTCTCGATTAGAAGGGACAAAATTAAGGATGTGGTCAAAAGTGACTTGAGCTTTTGAAAGCTCTCTTCACACTCATAGGACCACTAGAACGGTACCTCCTTCTGAGTCAAATACGTCAGATTAAAAGCAGTAGAAGTGAATCCATTAACAAACTGATGACAAAATAGATAGCAAGACCCACAAAGCTCCGAATCATTGTCACATAAGTCGATCTAGGCCAGTCCCTTGCTACCTATATCTTCTTAGGATCAACCATAATACCCTCCTTGGACACCACATGTCCCAAGAATGCCACTGAACTCAACCAGAACTCACTCTTCGAGAACTTAGCATATAGCTTCTTCTCGTTCAATAACCCAAAAACCACTATCAAATGTTGCTCATGGTCCTCCCGATTCTTTGAATAGATTAAGATGTCATCAATAAACACAATCACAAAAGAATCCAAATACGGTTTAAATATCCCATACATCAAGTCCATGAATGTTGCAAGGGAATTAGTAGGCCCAAATGACATCACTAGGAACTCGTAATGACCATAACGAGTCTAGAAAGCCATCTTGGGAACATCCTCAGCCCGAATCTTCAACTAGTGATACCCGGACCTCAAGTCAATATTCAAAAACACAAAAGCACCCTGAAGCTGGTCGAACATGTCATCAATACAAGGAATCGATACTTGTTTCTAATATTGATCTTATTCAATTGTCTGTAATCAATACACATACACATGGTGTCATCATTCTTTTTCACAAACAAGACAGGAGCACCCCATAGAGATACACTCGATCGAATGAAGCCCTTACTCAACAATTCCTGAAGCTGCTCTTTCAACTCTCTAAGTTCTGCCGGAGACATTCGGTACGGAGGAATAGGAGTAGGTCGAGTACCCGACTCAAGATCAATGCAGAAATTAATGTCCCTATCTGGCGGCATACCTGGTAAATCTAAAGGCAAGACAAGACCTCTTCAAACTCGTTAACTACCGGAATAGACTCAAGAGAAAAAGTCTTCACACTGGTATCCCGAATATGAGCAAGATATGCCAGACAACCCTTGTAGACCAACTTCCTACATATCAAAGAAATGATCTTCTTAGTAGCAGGGCTAGGAGCACCCCTCCACTTTAACCTCAGAAGATTAGGTGTAGCTAACGTGATTGTCTTGGCATGACAGTCTAGAATCGTGTCGTACGGTAATAGCCAATCCATCCTGAGAATAACATCAAAGTTGACCATGTCAAAAATGACCAAATATACCTAGGTATCATACCCTATAAAAGTAACCACACACATACGATAAACTCTATGTACAATCATAGAATTACCAACCGGTGTGGACACACAAATAGGGACGTCAAACATATCACACCACATATCCAAATTAGCAGAAAAGTTGACAGACCATATGAGAATGTAGACCCTGGATCAAATAGTACTGAAGCAGACCGGTGAAAAACTGAGATGATACCTATAATAACCGCATATGATGCCTCAACCTTGGGCCTACCCAGAAAATCATAGCAGTGAGTGCGTCCTACATCGGACTGAGTACTCTGTTGGCTACCTTAGCCCGAACAAGATCCATCTCTCCCTGACTGGGACACTCCACGACCAGACTGATGGCCACCATGGCCCGATTGAGATCCTTCTCGGCTAACCTGATTACCACTCCTAGATGGCTGTATTGGAGTCCTAGGTGTAAACGATGTACTCGATATAAGTTTGGGGCACTCTCTCTTGAAATGCCCAATCTCTCCACACTCAAAACAGGTCCTGACCACTAAGGGATGATGAATAGAGATAGAAGAACCCAAACCACCACGGTCAGAATACCGAGACTAAGAACCCCTCAAAGACTGGCCCCCACCATAATTGCTATGCCCCACAGAGAAACCATTAGTAAGTTGAAGATCTACTTGAACATGTCGACTAGGTTGCGACTGCTGATATCTACCCTGATTTCTATAACCATGGGAAGTAGAACCGCTGAACTGTCTATGTCGCCTTGCCCTCTTATCAGGCTCATATCTGGGCATCCCTTCCCTCACAAACTCTACCATTCTCGCATGCTTGGCCACTGTCTCAAACAAAGCCCTAGAGGCCACAAAATGCAACGTGGCTAACTGAAGTGGAATGCTCAATCCCCTAACAAAACATCTCACCTGCTCAACCTCTGTAGGTAGCATCAGTGCTGCATAGCGTGATAAGGCATGAAAGTGAGTCTTATACTATGTAGAACCTCTCTGCTCAATCTTCTGGAACTCATCATATTTGTGCAGTCGCAAGCTCAAAAGCACATACTTCTCTATGAAAGTCTGATAGAACCTAACCTAAGTCAATGCAGGCAACTCCGTCAGTAGGCAATTAACATACGCCCTCCATCACTATTTCGCATCTCCCAAAAGTTAAAGGTCCACAAAACTAACTTTGTGTGACTCCACAATACCCAGAGTATGCAACCCCTTATGGCTGCTCATAATGAACTCATACGCATCCTCCTTGGGCTGACCATAAAACACTGGAGGCCTCATGTTCAAAAGGTTCTCCCAAATATTCCACTCATTGCGAGTCATAACTGTCCTTATAATCTGTCGGGGACCAAACTCTAGAGCATGAACCTCATCAATACGAGACGCTGACATCGTTGTTAGCTGAACCCCGGGAGTATGAAACTTGGGGGTCTGAGTCTACCCCTCTTCCACACAGGTATGAGAACTACCTGGAGTAGTCGGATGTATGCCCGCCTGGGAAAAACCATCTAAGACACTCAACAATCTGACCAGCGTGTCCTACAAAATCAGAGTAGCAATAAATCCAGGCTGATCTTGGGCTTACCCTATCTTCTCCCCAAGTAACTCGTCTTGAGGCTCAATATATGGCTTAGGGGACTCTGACATGGCATGAGCCTGACTGACTCTATTTGCCCCACCCTAAGCTGGTGCCGCTCCTCAGGTTCTACCTCATCCCCGGGCACATCCTCTACCGCGACCGTGCACTACCAATATAGGTGCCTCCTCCATCGCTGCATCGGCATGAGTCCTCATCATCTGTGAGAGAATATGAACAAAGGTCAGATATCAATTTGATTCGACTTAGCACGAAAGGAATGAAGAAAGTAAAATTTCCTAAATATCCCATAGCCTCTCGAAGATAAGTACGGATGTCTCCATACCGCTCTGCGAGACTCTAGTAGATATTGCTCCTGTATTTAAGACCGTTTAACCAAAAGCTTTGATACCAACTTTGTCACAACTCCTTTTAGGGATCGTGGTGGCACTTACACAAATCCCACCAGTAGGAAAATCACTCCCGAATTATTCATATGACATACTATACATAAAAGCGGAAAGATAACAAAGTACTATATAAATTTGTCTCATGATATAAATGTAGAATATATGTTTAAGAAATGAATATAATCCAAAAATCTGGTATGTGAATACAAGAGCACTAATAATTTGATACAAGTATGAAAACCAAGGCAACATAGGCCCAAAACGAAATCTGATAACATAAGTATCTAAACATGTCCCTCAACCATAAATAAAGGATAAGATAAGATAGGAGTCTCCAAGGGTATGACAAAGGAAGCATTCTCACCCTGAAGTCTCAAAGACTGCCTGCCCAAACTTACACTCGAGCTCGCGAACTGGTAGTGAGATCTGTATCTACATCAAGAAAAGATGCAGCAAGTGTAGTATGAGTATGCAATGCACCCCCGTAGACATTATATGACGACAATGACACAAGATATGAAGAAATAGATAAATATCAAGTTGACACCAAGTAGCCATATACTAACAGTTCAATAGTACAAGTAAGGTTACATTGTCCATATAATAGTTCACAAAGTTCACATATCACCTTATTCAAGTAAGATTTCATAGTCACTTAAGTCATCTAGTTCCAGAAAAGTTTAAATGCAGTAATCCAAGTATAAATGAGCAAGTACAATCCTTTCATATCTAGAAATCTAACCAAGTCATCAATAAACAAATCCGGTACCAAATACATCCTCAGATAATCAATTATGTGATATATGTATGATATGAATGTAATGCATATGCTAGGTACCTTTATCTTCCAGTATCTATGGTGTCAAGTTTTTATTATGATCAACACACCCATGAGGGACTCGCGAAGTCCATATACTCATTAGGAATTTCTCATCAGACCCCAGCCATTGGCTGTACTAACTGGTATAGGCATACAACCCATACCTCACGTATCATCATCATCTTAATGTTTCCATAATCTCATAAGTGTTCTTACCTTCCTAGTCTCTTAGACCCACAACATATATTATACCACTCCAATATCAATATCATCAGAACCATGAGTGTATGAATGCAAATGACAATACAAAGCAAGAATCATAATGTTATGAGATACAACCAAGTATATAGAAAAATATCATATGCTTTCAAGAATATATCAACATATAATCCAAATACAATCAGAATATCATATAAATACATGTGTGATGAATAAGCACAATGATAACAAGTATGGCGACGAGCCTACATAATGGCGATAAGACCAATCAATCAGTAGTCAGAATCAGCTTAAGGCCAATTCCCTAAAACACCCATCATCACAGTTCAACGCCGGTACCGACTCAACTATTCATCATAATTGTTTGAGTGGGACCCCTAAACACGCCCAATACCCCTCAATATTTATAACTAATTACACTCTTCTATCGAAGTCATGTGAAAGTAAACTGTAGCCTACCTCTAGGCCTAACTGGAGCCTTGAACAGTTAAATCTCGGTGATAGCCTTGCCCTTCCGCTGCGCCTCATGATAATCGAAGTCTAATCACACATATACTATTCATTAATATAAGGATTACACATAATACAAGGACTTAGTCCTTAATCAAATCAAGACTTCAAATATCAACCCCGAGCCCACTTCACAAAAACTCAAACATTATTACCCAAAAACCATCAAACATATACTAGGTAGTCATATCCTTAAGTTAATTAGAAAACTGTACTCATTTGGACCTTCAATTGAACAATATATAAAAGCCCTAATTTGGAAACCCTAGAATTTTCTCCAAATCAAATGGGTGTCTGTACTCAAATTAAACTCTACAACATGATTATCTAACATATTCCATCACTAATTTATGATAATTAAATAAATCTGATCCATAAACACTTTTTAAATCAAGACTCAACTCTCTTATTCTCAAATGAACTTATATCTTATCTTCCCCAAATCACATACATAATATAACACCATTAGAGGACTTCGAATCATGAAATCAAATAATAAAGGATGGAATTATTACCCTAAATAGAGGAATTGCTATTGAAACTTCAGAAACTCACTGGTGGAAGTTCTAGGTTCGATAATACTATTTTTGGAAAAGTGATCTGACATAGGGAATTTAAAAGGACACACGATCCAACGATTTTGCCCCAACGAAATGACTCTGATGGCGCGAACATGCTACCGCGTGAATCAAACTCGCTGAGGCGGTGTCACTTGACATCTCACCTCAGCGTAGAAGCACACCCAACTCTGTAGAGGCGCACATGCCGCTGCACAAATCCCCTCATCCAAAGTGAAAACTCAACGAAAGCTCATACGCCATTTTTGCGAGCCAACCTCCGCAAAGGCGGACATGCATGAGCAAACACAGTGTCGCTGAGGCGGACACTAGGCACCAACAATAATGAAATAATGCCAAACTTTAATCAAACACCTAAAACACTCCCGATATCCATCGGACACAAACCAGACATGCTCGTCTAAGGTAAATAGTACTACAAACTCACTCGTACCCTCAGATTTCCTATTTAATCAAGCTAAGACATACTTTTCTAAAGAATTACAAAAAATAACCAAATACTGTAAATAAGGTCGCAAAATATATCTGATTGTCTTGGGAATCAAACCAATGACTTGAATAAGTCATAAATGATCATGCGGAACTACTGGAAGCAACGAAATCTAGAAACAAACCCATCTACTAAAAAATCAACCTTGAGTCAAACTATCAAACTCTAAGGTTCTTATTTTGGTGTTTTTCATGTGAAACTCATATAAGTGGACCTCAGGATCCGTGCCACCCATCCCAGTGCATCATAAATCCCACACAAAGATCACATGAAGGGTAAAATAGGCAAATTAGTATCTTTAGCTAAAAACAACCTAGCGAGTCATTATATCAACATACTTTGAAGAACACTGGCGACCAAAACTACTTTGCCTCCAACTGATAACAATCTCCATTTCTAAGTTTGGTGTTTGTTTTTACCTTCTTTATCAACTCATTATAATAAATTTTCCTCTTCCTTGCATGTGTGAAAGGGCATCCCAAGTATGTGAAAGGAAATGATCCTCTTGAAAAACCAGTAGCACCATCTACATGTTCTACCATAATATTTGATACTTTGCGATGTATGTAAATTGAACTTTTTCCTTTATTGATCTTCTGCCTAGACACTTGTTCATATTCCTACAATATTCCCATAATCAACTCCAAAGACTTAGGTTCTGCAAATGTAAAAATGATGGTATCATCTGCATATGCATGGTGATTCAGATTGACACTCTACTTTTTCATTCTATAACTCTTAAAGTCATTGTTCTCAAATAAAGAGTTCAATTCTCTAGATAGTACTTCTGCAGATAAGATAAACAAGGATGGAGATAAAAAATCTCCTTATTTTGCACCCTTGGTAGAATGAAAGAAACCATAAGCTTGCCCATTCAGGATAATGGAGTACTAGTTATTAGCTAATAATCTCCACACCATGTCTATAAATTTTTTTGCAAATCCCATTTTCCTCAGTACCTTGGATAAAAAAATCCAAGATACTCTATCATATGCCTTTGCCATATCAAGCTTAAGAACCACATTTGTTGGTTTTCCCCTTAGTCTAATAGCAGTGACTATCTCCTATGTTAATAGTACATTTTCAATGATATTCCTCCCCTCACAAAGCTAGACCGATAATCAGAAATCAAAGAAGGTAGAATAGCCTCCAATTTATCCTACACCACTTTTGAGATTACTTTATTAATGAAGTTACTGAGACTTATTGGTCTCATATCAGAGAAAGTCTCATAATGTTCTTCTTTGGTAATAGCACCAGGTTGGTATATGTAATGGATTTTGGCAATGTATGACCTTCAAAGAATGCCTTAACAACGTTGTACACATTTGCTCCAACAATGTCCGAACACACCTGATAGAAAATACCAATCATGCCATCTGTACCACTTGAGCTTTCCCCCGATAGCTCAAATATTGCTTCTTAACATCCTCAAATGTAAACATGTTTGTGAGATTTGCATTTTCCTCCCGATTGTCCATAGATGGTATAATATGCAAGAATGTAAAATCAGATGGATCTCCTTCTTGAGTAAATTGCTGTTGAAAGTATCTGATTGCCTCATCTGCCAATTGATCAGATCCTTCAATCTATGCGCCTTCCTAATTTTATATTCTCTTGAGTTGTAATCTTTTCCTTATTCCATTCATATTGTTATAGAAGAATCTTGTATTTCTATCACCCTCAGCTAAACAAGTGATGTGATTTCTGCCTCTAAAATTCCTCCTCATAGTGGACATGTTTCTTCATTTCTGCCTGAGTCTTCTGTAAGACAATCCTATTCATTGATGAAGGATCTTCTTCAAATAACTACTCATTGATTCTCACAGTATATTCTCTAATGGTTAGTTGTTTAAAGATATCCCCGAAAGCTTCTTTACTCCATGTTGATAAAACAATCTTAACATCTTTAGTTTTAGTTTAAAAGAGATGAATCATCCCCTTCAAAATCAGTATGCCAATTATGATTAACCACATCTAAGAAGGATTCATGTTATGTCCAGAACTTCAGGAATATAAAAGGTTTACTATAATGCTGAGATTGATCTCCACAAATCAACAACAAAAGGGCATGATCTGAACCTGTTCTTGATAGATGTTCCACTTCAATTTGTCCAACCCAATCTTGTAGACTAGTGTTTGTATACATTATATCAAGCCTTTTAAAAATGCAGTCACTAGCAATGCTTCCATTCCACCAGGTAAAAGGCCTCCCTTTAAAGCCAATTTCAAACAACTCACAAGAATTAGTGCAAAAAGCAAAATCCTCATGTTCAGCAGGGAAGACAAGTAAAACTCTCATTTTCTCATCTTCATTCATAATCATATTAAAGTCTCCACCTATTAACTAGGGATCTATCATGTGATCAGCAAGACAATACAAGCTATCCCATGGAGCAATACTTTATAAGGCATCACATTTTGCATAAACCATTGTTGTCACCATTTATCTACCCCAATCCTATAGAAACAATTTGACAGTAATTTGTTGTTCAATATCCTGAGTTACCTCCACATCTATATTATATTCTACAAAAGACCAGATCTTGTCATTACAATTATAGTGAGCATATTTCATGACCAACCTTCTTATGAATTTCTAAATGTGTCTAAAATGTTGGAAAGGTTCCATCAAATCAATGATGGAAAATTTATGATGTCTGTGCAACATTTGAACCTTGTGAAAGGCCTGATGTGTGTTCACTGACCTTATGTTCCAAAAATGAGTCTTGATTATCATTTAAAACTAGGCTTATTAAATCCTCTCATCGGCAGTACCCTTGTTGGTTCAGTATCTATTACACTTTGTTTTTTGGCCTATCTATTGCTTTTCTGCATGGATTTTGGAGAAATGCCAACTTCCCTTGCCACCTGATGGAACACTTGAGAGTAAAAGAGAAAGACATTTCAAAAACAACTTTCAGAACGAGGTATGAAAATTTGAGTTTCTAGTAATGTCATTTGGGCTAACAAATGATCTGACAACATTTATTGATATAATGAATAGCATGTTTCTGTTACACCTCGTAAGATTAAGACGATAATTAAGAACGTCATTAAGGAAGCAAGATTCGGATATTGAATATAAGGAACGCTTACATTTGTTAATACGGGAAATTAGTGTATAAACGGATGTTATCCCGGAATAATTTTTCTTTAGTGCTATACACGTGACGACGAGAATTAATCCTAGTAGTTAAATATATTCCAATGGAGTTATGGAATAGTATTGTATTATAAAATTATGACATTGAGAATACGAGGTTTATGAGATTCTCGGGAATTAAAAGAAGTGAGTTTGAGATTTACTAATTGAAGAACTTGGGGGCCAAAATGTAAAAAGGAAAAAGGGAAAAAAACCAGATTTTTGTTCTTATAAACTCACACTACCTCTTCATCTTCTTCTACACTTAAACAAAAAAAAAACCAAACTCTCCTCTCATTCTCTCCTCCAAACTCATCCGAAAATCACCCTCCACCCATAACCAAAATTAAGGTTGTTATCTTCTCTTCCTAGACTACATTTTTTACCAAAAATTAGAAGCAAAACAACACCAAAAACAGTGGCAAAACAACCACTGCTTGGCCAAAAACTGCCCAGAAAATTGTGATTTTTGGGATGAAATTTTGGAAGAAAAACGTGTAAGGATGATGGCTTAACATTGTAGAACTTGCATGAAATTGTTGGACATATTGTGATGTATACGGACTGTTTTAGGGGCTATTTTGTGGGCTGTTTTTAAGGTGGATTAAGAGACTAAATTTACATGAGAAGTGGGTGTGTAAATTCCCTTTATTGTTGTCTTGGTTGTGCCCTTAATTGGTGCTTGTTTATTGATGTTATTAGTCTCGTTTGGAAGTTGTGGAAATATGTATAAACAGGGGAAGTGCTGCCCGAATTTTTATAAAATAAGAAGTTGTTATTCGATATAAAGTATGCTAGCGATCATAGAATTGACGAACGTATTACCATTATTATAGGTTGAAGTTCTAAATCGAGACGTACTCTAATATAGAGTTGATTAGTTCGTCTAAGAGGTATGTGAACTATTCCTTCTTTCTTTGGCATGATTTTTATTTAATGAAGGTACAACGGACGTACTTGATTCTTATACAGTTTAATTCCTAAATAGGATTGTTATGAGAAGTGCCTATGATTTTTCAGCAAAGAATTTATTATGACATTATTACAATGATTTTATTAAGAGTCAGATGATAATTTTTACTTGCATATGGTTACTCATGATATCTACTCGTGCTAAGTGTTACTACTTCACCTCACCGAGTCCCGGGCCGGGTTACGTTCTTGCACAGCTTTGCATTTTTCACCGAGACCCTCAGTAGAGGGCCGGTTACGTAGGATGGGTCCATAGATGAGATATGACTTTACCGAGTCCCAGCATGGGCCGGGTTATGATATGATTCCACCGAGTCCCGCACTAGTGGACCGGGTTATGATATGATTCCACCGAGTCCCGCACTAGTGGGCCGGGTTACGTTACAGATATATATATGTATATGGACAGGCACTTATGTTTTCTTGACTTGACTCTCATTTTTATAAGGCAACTGACTTTTATTGTTTATGGCACAGTTGGATTTGGATCCTGACTTTTATACTGATCTCCTGTTTCTGTTGGCTACTTATGATCTCATATGCAGTATTTCATGTTTACATACTCAGTACATTATTTCATCGACCCCCTTTCTCGGGGCTGCGTTCATGCCCGCAGGTACATGTGCTCAGTTTGGTGATCCTCCGGCTTAGGTTCCTACTCAGCAGGTTGGGAAGCTCTTTTGATCCAGAGCTTTGTCATTTTGGTACCGAACCTCATTTAGACTTATGTTTGTATTTAGGGGCACGACGGGGCCCTGTCCCGTCATATGTCGTTGTTCTTCTTGTAGTGGTCTGTAGACAGTGGTGGGTTGTTCTTATGTAAGTGTTATAACTCTATTTTGGTCAGCCATATCATTGTACTCTATGTTGGGGGTGTTCCCGTGTATATGTTATATTATCTGTTGGCAGCCTTGTTGGCTTGCCTGTATATTGTGTTGGCTAGTTGTGACTCCTCAGGAGGCAGGTACATTCGGGGGTAAAGGCAGCTTTGTCGGCTCGCCTACCCTGGCATATGTTGTTATTGCAACGTTATGCTGCCAGATTTCAGACTCATTAAGGGTTAGTTGGATTATGTGTGACAGGTTAGTATAATGACGTCATTAGGGCGGTTAGTCGCGGCCCGTCGGGTCGGGTTGTGACAGTTTCACTCATTTCTGGGTGTGTTTGTGATAGTGTTTATAGATGACATTCTGATTTATTCTTTCTTAGAGACGGATCATGCAGATAACTTATGAATGGTACTACAGATGCTTCAGAATCGTGACTTGTACGCTATGTTTTCCAAGTGTGAATTATTTTTGCATTAAGTGGCATTTCTTGGCCATATAGTGTCAGATGATGGCATTAGAGTTGATACTCAAAAGATAGAAATGACAAATAATTTGCCAAGACCTACGACTCTATCAGAGGTTTATAGTTTCTTGGGCTTAGCTGACTATTACAGAAGGTTTGTAGTGGGGTTTTCTTCCATATCAGACCCTATGACAAAGTTGACACAGAAAGCTGTTAAGTTTCAATGGTCCGACGTTTGCGAGAAGAGCTTCAAAGAGTTGAAAGATAGATTGATGTCGGCACCAGTTCTTACTCTTCTAGAGGGTGCATAGGGTTATGCGGTGTATTGTGATGCATCAGGGACAAGTTTTTGATGTGTATTGATGTAATATGGTAAGGTTATAACATATGCTTCAAGACAATTGAGAAAACATGAAAAGAACTATCCGATGCACGACTTAGAGTTGGCCGCTGTAGTTTATGCATTAAAGATTTGGTGGCGCTACTTGTATGGTGTTCATGTAGACATCTTCACGGATCATAAGATTCTTCAATACATATTTAAGCAGAGGGAGATGAACTTGAGACAACGAAGATGGCTAGAATTGCTAAAGGATTATGATGTGGACATCATTTATCACCCAGGTAAGGCTAACATTGTAGCGAATGCGCTTAGTCGCAAGCATATGGGTAGTATGGCACATGTGCGGGCTGGGAAGGAGTTAACTAATGAACTTCATCAGCTAGATAGTTTGGGGTCCGAGTGTCAGATACAAATGACAGTGGTATTATGATTCAGAATGTAACATAATCCTTATTTATAGCAAAAATTAAAGAGTGTTAGTGGAAAGATCCCATTTTAGGGAAAAATTGTGAGGGTAATCAACAAAAGAAGGCCACAACCTTTGAGATCGATGAAAATGGAGTTCTCACGTACTAGGCCATTTGTGCGTTCCCAATGTAGCAGGACTATGGGATAGGATTATGACAGAGGTCCATTGCTCGTGATATTCTATTCATCCCGAATCTACTAAAATGGTCCATGATATTAATGTAATGTATTGGTGCAATGATATAAAGAAGAACATTGCATAATTCATAGCCTAGTGTCCTAATTATCAACAGGTAAAGATAGAGCACCAGAAAATCAGTGGATTGACACAGAATATTGAGATCCCAATGTGGAAATGAGAAATGATTAACATGGATTTTATTATGGGTTTGCCTCATTCTTATCACAAGTTTGACTCTATTTGGGTAATTGCTGATAGGCTGACCAAATTAGCTCATTTCTTGCCGGTCAAAACTACCTACACATCCAAGGACTATACGCAGTTATACATAAGGGAGATTGTTCACCTTCATGGTGTCCCTATTTCTATTATATCTAATAGAAGTGCCTAGTTCATAGCTAACTTCTGGATATCATTTCAAAAAGGTTTAGGGACTCAAGTTAATCTTAGTATAACTTTCCACCTCAGATAGATGGGCAACCGAGCGTACGATTCAGATGCTCGAAGATATGTTACGAGCTTGTATTTTGGACTTCAAAGGAAGTTGGGATGAAAATCTACCTCTTATTGAGTTTGTGTCACGACCCGACCCGACGGGCCGCGACTAACTGCCCTAATGACGTCATTACACTAACCTGTCACACATAATCCAACTAACACTTAATGAGTCTGAAATCCGGCAGCATAACAC
The DNA here is from genome assembly GCA_029783415.1 of Anisodus acutangulus. Lineage (NCBI taxonomy): Eukaryota > Viridiplantae > Streptophyta > Magnoliopsida > Solanales > Solanaceae > Anisodus > Anisodus acutangulus. Next base: position 22,311,559 of record CM056489.1, read on the forward strand.
TGCAATAACAACATATGCCAGGGTAGGAAAGCCGACAAGGCTGCCTTTACCCCCGAATGTACATGCCTCCTGAGGAGTCACAACTAGCCAACACAATACAACAGGCAAGCCGACAAGGCTGCCACTAGATAATCTCATATATACACGGGGACACCCCAACACAGAGTACAATAGCATGACTGACCAAAACAGAGTTATGACCCTTACATAAGTACAACCCACAACTGTCTACAGACCTCTACAAGAAGGATAACGACATATGACGGGACAGGGCCCCGTCGTGCCCCTAAATATACAAAAGTCAAAATAATAGGATTCTGTACCCAAAATGACAAAGCTCTGAATCAAAGGAGCTTCCCAACCTGCTGAGTAGGAACCTAGGTCTGAGGTTCACCAAACTGAAAACTTGTACCTGCAGGCATGAAACGCAGCCCCCGAGGAAAGGGGGTCAGTACGAAATAATGTACTGAGTATGTAAAACATGAAGATGTAAAAGAGATCATAAGTAGCCAACAGAAAACAGGAGATCAGTATAAAAATCAGGATCCAAATCCAACTGTGCCATAAACAATAAAAGTCAGTTGCCTTATAAAAATGAGAGTCAAGTCAAGAAAACATGAGTGCATGTCCATATACACATATATATATCTGTAACGTAATTCGGCCCACTTGTGCGGGACTCGGTGGAATCATATCATAACCCGGCCCATACTGGAACTCGGTGAAGTCATCTCGTAACCCGGCCCATGCTGGGACTCGGTAAAGTCATATCATAACCCGACCCATGCTGAGATTCGATAAAGTCATATCTCATCTATGGATCCATCCTACGTAACCCGGCCCTCTAGTGAGGGACTAGGTGAAAAATGCAAGGCTGTGCACGAACATAACCTGGCCCGGGACTCGGTGAGGTGAAGTAGTAACACTTAGCACGAGTAGATATCATGAGTAACCATATGCAAGTAAAAAATTATCATTTGACTCTCAATAAAATCATTATAATAATGTCATAATAAATTCTTTGCTGAAAAATCATAGACACTTCTCATAACAATCCTCTTTAGGAATTAAACTGTATAAGAATCAAGTACGTCCGCCGTACTTTCATTAAATCATGCCAAAAGAAAGAAGTAAGGGTTTCACATACCTTTTAGACGAACTAATCCACCCAATATTAGAATATGCCTCGTTATAGAACTTCAACATATAATAATGGTAATACGTTCGTCAATTCTATGATTACTAGCATACTTTATATCGAATAACGACTTCTTATTCTATAAAAATTAGTGACAATAATAACAACAATAACCAACGAATCCAATAACATCAAAATCTGTCCCAAATTGGCAACTAGCCCAAAATTATCACATGCAACGCTTAAATTTCAATTTATCCTTAACACAAATTCATTACCTTAATTCTAACAACATGCATTCCAATTATATCATAGAAAGAAGAATTCTATACCTCAAATTCGTCCCAAAACAGCCCGCAATTTTCTGCCCACTGTTTGTCCGAAAATCCACATTGTTTTCGTATTTCTTTCCCTTTTTTGTTCACTTCTTCAACTCCAATTGACATGCAAGTGTTCTACAATGTTAAGCCATCATCCCTACACGTTTTTCTTCCAAAATTTCATCTCAAAAATTCGAAATTTATGGGGTTTCGGCCAGCAGTGGCTGTTTTTGCCACTGTTTTTGGTATTGTTTTGCTTCTAATTTTTGGTGAGAAATGTAGTCTAGGAAGAGAAGATAAAAATATTAAATTGGGTATGGGGTTGGGTATTTTTCGGCTGAGCTTTGGAGGAGAGAATGAGAGTTTTTTTTTGGTTAAGTTTAGAAAGAAGATGAAGAGGTGAGTGTAGGTATATAAAAAAAATCTGATTTTTCCTTTTTACACTTTGGCCCCCAAGTTCTTCATTTAATAAATCTTAAACCCACCTCTTTTGATTCCCGAGAATTTCATAAGCCTTGTATCCTCAATGTCATAATTTTATAATACAATACTATTCCATAACTCTATTGGAATAAATTCAACTACTAGGATTAATTCTCGTCGTCACGTGTATAGAACTAAAGAAAAACTATTCCGGGATAACATCCGTTTATACACTAATTTCCCGTATTAACATATGTAAGCGTTCCTTATATTCAATATCCGAATCTTACTTCCTTAATGACATTCTTAATTATCGTCTTAATCTTACGAGGTGTAACATACTTCCCCCACTCAGAAACATTCATCCTCGAATGTTCATAATAAGTCTAATGCTAGAAAAAGTTCGGCAAAGTCTCCTTTATAACTATGCCTATCCGCCTATATTCAGCAAACTAATAGATGCCACACAGGGCCACAATATATCACACATATGCAATTCACCAATTACAATAATCAAATGGGGAGTTGAATTGAATTACTTGGAGGCACAGTGAACAAATGAGGATACTTCTTCTTCAGCTCATCCTCTGCCTCCCAAGTCATTTCCTCCCTATTGTGGTTCCTCCACAATACGTTGACGAAAGCCACATCCTTCGTCCGTGATCTCCTGACCTGGCGATCACGTATGGCTATGGGGCTTTCCTTGTAGGACAGCTCCTCTGTCACCTGGACGTCATCTACTGGGAAGACTCTGGAAGGATCACCAATATACTCACGCAACATAGATACATGGAAGACTGGATGTACTGCTTCCAAATCAGGCGGTAGATCCAACTCATAGGCAACCTTGCCTATCCTACGAATGATCTGGTAAGGCCCGATGTACCTTGGGCTAAGCTTCCCTTTCTTGCCAAACCTCATCACACCCTTCATGGGTGACACCTTTAGGAACACCCAATCATCCACCTGAAACTCTAAGTGTCGACGTCGATTATCAGCATATGACTTCTGTCGACTCTGTGCTGCTAATAACCTCTCCTGAATGAGTTTCACCTTATCAACAGCTTGCTGAACCATGTTTGGGTCGATAAACGTAGTCTCACCTACATCAAACCAACCAATAGGTGACCTGCACTTCCTCCCATATAAAGCCTCATACGGTGCCATCTGGATGCTAGAATGGTAGCTGTTGTTATAAGCAAACTCAATGAGTGGTAAATGGTCATCCCAATTACCTCTAAAGTCAATAATACAGGCCCTCAGCATATCCTCTAATGTCTGGATAGTACGCTCTGCCTGCCCGTCCGTCTGAGGGTGAAATGCTGTGCTGAGACTCACTTGTGTCCCCAATCCCTTCTGGAATGATCTCCAGAAGTTAGCTGTAAATTGAGCTCCTCGGTGTGATATAATAGATGTGGGAACCCCGTGCAGTCTCACTATCTCCCTGATGTATAGCCTAGCATAGTCCTCAGCTGAGTAAGTAGTCCTCACTAGAAGAAAATGGGCTGATTTTGTCAGCCTATCCACGATAACCCATATGGAATCACACTTCCGCTGAGTGCGAGGTAAGCCTATAATGAAGTCCATATTGATCACTTCCCACTTCCAAGTCGGGATCTCAATCTCCTATAATAATCCACCAGGTTTCTGATGTTCAACCTTAACCTGCTGACAATTCGGGCACTGGGCAACAAATTATGCTATGTCTCTTTTCATGCCATCCCACTAATACAAGCATCTAAGGTCATGGTACATCTTCGTCGACCCTGGATGAATGGAATAACGGGCATTGTGTGCCTCTCTCATAACATGCTGTCATAGCCCTGCAACATCAGGTACACATAATCTGCCCTCATAACTCAGCACATCATTAGGTGTAATCTCAAATAAAGTCTTTCCCTTTGGAGAGCTGCATCTCTATACTGGGCCAGAACAGGATCCTCATACTGACGTTTCTTTACCTCTTCCACGATAGAGGACTCAGCAACATCCCGAATAAGAACCCCGCTGTCTCCCGAATCTGCCAACCGGACTCCAAGACTCGCTAGCCTATGTATCTCACGAACCATCTTTCTTCTGTATGGCTGCACATCCGTCAAGCTACCCATGGATCTACGGCTAAGAGCATCTGCCACAATATTGGCTTTTCCCGGGTGGTACAAGATATCAACATCATAGTCCTTTAGCAACTCTAACCACCGCCTCTGCCGTAGGTTTAACTCCTTCTGCTTAATGATATATTGGAGACTCTTGTGATCCGTATAAATATCAACATGAATCCCATACAAATAATGTCTCCAAATCTTCATGGCATGAATCACCGCTGCTAGCTCCAAATCATGAGTGGGATAATTCTTTTCATGCTTTCTGAGCTGTCGGGAGGCATAAGCTATAACTTTGCCATGCTGCATCAACACATAACCTAGCCCAATACCTGAAGCATCACAATAAATGACATAACCATCCGATCCCCCGGGAAGAGTCAAAACTGGAGCCGTAGTCAACTTATCCTTCAACAACTAGAAACTATGCTCACAAGCATCCGTCCACTGAAACTTAGCTGCCTTCTGGGTTAGCCTAGTCAAAGGAGCTGAGATCGAGGCAAACTTCTCCACAAACCTTCTGTAATACCCTGCTAGCCCCAGAAAACTGCGCACCTCAGTAGGTGTCGTAATCTTCTGTGTATCCACCCGAATACCATCAGCCCTGATAATATGCCCCAAGAATGCCACCGAAGTCAACCAGAACTCACACTTGGAAAACTTGGCATACAACTTCTGGTGCTGGAGGACCCTAAGTACCGTCCTCAAATGGTCTGCATGCTCTCGCTCAACGGAATAAACCAGGATATCATCAATGAATAAAATGACGAACATGTCTAAGAACGGCCTGAATACCCGGTTCATCAAATCCATAAACACTGCTGGAGCATTGGTCAGTCCAAAAGACATCACCCTAAACTCATAATGTCTATATCGGGTTCTGAATGCTGTCTTTGGAATATCTGCCTCCCTTACCCGCACCTGATGATAACCTAACCACAAGTCTATCTTCGAGAAGCACTTAGCACCCTACAACTGGTCAAATAAATCATCAATCCTGGGAAGGGGGTACCTGTTCTTGATGGTTACCTTGTTCAGCTGCCTATAATCCATACACATCCGTAGCGATCCATCTTTCTTCGTCACAAATAACACTGGTGCTCCCCATGGAGAGGTACTTGGCCTAATAAAGACTTTCTCCAACAAGTCTCTCAGCTGCTCCTTCAACTCCTTCAGCTCTGCAGGTGCCATTCTATAAGGAGGAATGGATATAGGTTGGGTACCTGAAAATACATCTACACTGAAATCTATCTCCCGCTCTGGAGGGAGACCTGGAAGATCATTTGGGAATACATTTGGAAACTCACTAACCACCAGGATTGACTGAAGAGCCGGTACCTCCGCTTCTGTATCATGCACCCGAACCAAATGATAGATACAACCTTTTCTGACCATTTTCCTTGCCTTGAGGTATGAAATAAACTTACCCCTCGGCGATGCTGCATTCCCTTTCCATTCTATAACTGGCTCGTCTGGAAACTGAAATCGAACCAACTTCTCCCTACAATTAAAGTTGGCAAAACAAGAAGCCAACCAATCTATACCCATAATGACATCAAAGTCGGTCATATCCAGCTCTATCAAATCTGCTAAGGTATGACGGTTATATATCACCACCGAACAATTTTTATACACACGCTCAGCTATAACCGAATCTCCTACCGGTGTAGCTACCTCAAATAGTTCTATCGGCTCAGGTTCTATCCCTATTCTATTAGCAACAAGAGGGGATATGTAGGACAAGGTGGAACCTGGATCTATCAAAGCATATACATCACAGAAAAAAACCGATAGTATACCTGTAACAATATCTGGTGACGCCTCCTGATCACGTCTACTAGCCAAAGCATATATGCGGTTCGAAGGACCGTCGGAACTAGAAACTCTGCCATGACCTCTACCACGGCCTGCTGGCGTCTGAATACCCCGCTCGGTGGGGCGCATCGCCATAGATGACGACGAACCAACACCCTACCTCGTAGGCCGAGCCATCCTACCTGAACCACCCATGTTGGGACACTCTCTCATTATATGGCCCTGACGGCCGCAAGAGAAGCAAGCACCTGTGGTCGAACGACATTCCCCAATATGAAACTTACCACAATGAGAGCACCGAGGATAAGGTGGTCTCAATTGACTAGAGCTCTTATTCCGCTGAGAACCCGAAGCCCTGAAGCTCTGGCCGGCTCCTGAATACCCAGGACGGTCGAACCTCCTGCCCGTAGACTGTAGAGGAGCACTCTGTGCTGGCTGAGATGAATATCTGACCTGCTGCTGGAACTGTCTGCCTAGAGACTCACCGGAATAAGCTGCCGACCTAGCCCTCTTATGCTGGTCCCTGTCATGACCTCTGTCTGGCTGTCGCCCTCTATGTCGGTCCTCAACCCCCCTGTGCGTATGCCTGGATACGAGCAATATCCATACCCGGCTGAAGAGCCACCGCCATACAACCATTAATAAGATAATGGTCCAGCCCCATCATAAAGCGATGCACCCTGTCTGCCATATCTGCTACAATAGTGGGTGCGTATTTGGCCAATAAATCAAACTCCAGGCTATACTCACGAATGGTCCTGCCACTCTGCCTCAACTGTAAGAATCTGTCCACTCTAGCTCTCCTCATCTCTGGAGGCAAGAAGTGACCAAGGAAGGCCTCTGTAAACTCATCCCATGTAGTTGGAGGAACATCTTCTCCCCTAAACAACTCCCAAGACTCATACCAGTTTGTAGCTATATCCCGCATCCTATACGAAGCCAACTGCACCGACTCAGTCTTCGAAGCCCTGATTACCCTCAAGGTACGCTGCATCTGTCGGATAAACTCCTGCGGGTCATCCTCGGGATGAGACCCAAAAAACTCTAGAGGGTTACAACTCAAGAAATCACGAACCCTCAAACTGTTAGACCTAGGGTCGACTCCTAGTCCCTGTCTGCGGTTCTGCCCTGCCACCAATCTAGTCAGCAGCTGAACTGCATCTCTCATGGCCCTATCCTCTGCCCCTGACTGAAGAACTGGAGGCTCAGGTGCTGGGGCCTCGGATACTAGTGATGTTGCCCCCTGAACTGGAGCCTCTGGTGGTGGCGACGAAGCAGAGCTCGTCGATTGGGGCATAGTCTCCGGCATAGACTGAGTACGGGACCTGATAACTCTCTGAATCCGATTAGTATCTCCTGCTGTAGGCTTGCCCTTCTGGGCTGCTATCGCCTTCTTCGGAGGCATAGCTGTAAACATAGTAAGTCATCAGAAAGGGATTATCCTAAGAACATAACTCTATTGCACGATCTAAGAGATGAAAGAATAGAAACCAATCCTAAATGCCCTGCAGCCTGCTGCGTATAAGTATGGTGCACAACATACCCATACGCAAGACTCTACTAGACAAGGTCTGTAGACATTCCGATGACTAACTGCTCTGATACTACTTTTGTCATGACCCGACCCGACGGGCCGCGACTAACTGCCCTAATGACGTCATTACACTAACCTGTCACATATAATCCAACTAACACTTAATGAGTCTAAAATCCGACATTATAACACTGCAATAACAACATATGACAGGGTAGGCAAGCCGACAAGGCTGCCTTTACTCCCGAATGTACCTGCCTCCTGAGGAGTCACAACTAGCCAACACAATACAACAGGCAAGCCGACAAGGCTGCCACTAGATAATGTCAAATATACACGGGGACACCCCAACACAGAGTACAATAGCATGACTGACCAAAACAGAGTTATGACCCTTACATAAGTACAAACTACAACTGTCTACAGACCTCTACAAGAAGGATAACGACATATGACTGGACAGGGCCCCGTCGTGCCTCTAAATATACAAAATTCAAAATAATAGGGTTCTGTACCCAAAATGACAAAGCTCTGAATCAAAGGAGCTTCCCAACCTGCTGAGTAGGAACCTGGCCTGAGGTTCACCAAACTGAAAACCTGTACCTGCAGGCATGAAACACAACCCCCCAAGGAAAGGGGGGTCAGTACGAAATAATGTACTGAGTATGTAGAACATGAAGCTGTAAAAGAGATCATAAGTAGCCAACAGAAAATGGGAGATCAGTATAAAAATCAGGATCCAAATCCAACTGTGCCATAAACAATAAAAATCAGTTGCCTTATAAAAATGAGAGTCAAGTCAAGAAAACATGAGTGCATGTCCATATACACATATATATATCTGTAACGTAATCCGGCCCACTAGTGCGGGACTCGGTGGAATCATATCATAACCCGGCCCATACTGGGACTCGGTGAAGTCATATCGTAACCCGGCCCATGCTGGGACTCGGTAAAGTCATATCGTAACCCGACCCATGCTGGGACTCAATAAAGTCATATCTCATCTATGGATCCATCTTACGTAACCCGACCCTCTAGTGAGGGACTCGGTGAAAAATGCAAGGCTGTGCACGAACATAACCTGGCCCGGGACTCAGTGAGGTGAAGTAGTAACACTTAACACGAGTAGATATCATGAGTAACCATATGCAAGTAAAAAATTATCATTTGACTCTCAATAAAATCATTATAATAATGTCATAATAAACTCTTTGCTGAAAAATCATAGGCACTTCTCATAACAATCCTCTTTAGAAATTAAACTGTATAAGAATCAAGTACATCAGCCGTACTTTCATTAAATCATGCCAAAAGAAAGAAGTAAGGGTTTCACATACCTTTTAGACGAACTAATCCACCCAATATTAGAATATGCCTCGTTATAGAACTTCAACCTATAATAATGGTAATACGTTCGTCAATTCTATGATTACTAGCATACTTTATATCGAATAACGACTTCTTATTCTATAAAAATTCGGGCAGCACTTCCCCTGTTTATACATGTTTCCACAACTTCCAAACGAGGCTAATAACATCAATAACCAAGAACCAATTAAGGGCACAACCAAAACAATAATAAATGGAATTTACACACCCACTTCTCATGTAAATTTAGCCTCTTAATCCCCCTTAAAAACAGCCCACAAAATAGTCCATGTTACAACAACAACGAGGGTAGAATGTGAAGCCTTTCTACACCTTTCTACACCCTTATTCCTTCAGGACTTACATTAGCAATTACCACACTTAAACATGCATAATGATAACTAAAATTTCAGCATTATAACACCACAAAACAGTCTCTAAAATAGTCCATATACATCACAACACGTCCAACAATTTCATGCAAGTTCTTGGCCACCACAACATGTCATAATTCCATAACTCTTATCTTAACTCCTAAAATCCAATTTCGTATTTCAATACATCCATATAACTAATTCCAACTAAATATCAATGTTTTATTTCAATTTCATCATGCAATTAGTGACAATAATAACAACAATAACCAACGAATCCAATAACACCAAAATCTGTCCCAAATTGGCAACTAGCCCAAAATTATCACATGCAATGCTTAAATTCCAATTTCTCCTTAACAAAAATTCATTACCTTAATTCTAACAACATGCATTCCAATTATATCATAGAAAGAAGAATTCTATACCTCAAATTCGTCCCAAAACAGTCCGCAATTTTCTGCCCACTGTTTGTCAGAAAATCCACATTGTTTTCGTATTTCTTTCCCTTTTTTGTTCACTTCTTCAACTCCAATTGACATGCAAGTGTTCTACAATGTTAAGCCATCATCCCTACATGTTTTTCTTCCAAAATTTCATCTCAAAAATTCGAAATTTATGGGCTACAGTTTCGGCCAGCAGTGGCTATTTTTGCCACTATTTTTGGTGTTGTTTTGCTTCTAATTTTTGGTGAGAAATGTAGTCTAGGAAGAGAAGATAAAAATCTTAAATTGAGTATGGGGTTGGGTATTTTTCGGCTAAGCTTTGGAGGAGAGAATGAGAGTTTTTTTTGGTTAAGTTTAGAAAGAAGATGAAGAGGTGAGTGTAGGTATATAAAAAAAAATCTGATTTTTCCTTTTTACACTTTGGCCCCCAAGTTCTTCATTTAATAAATCTTAAACCCACCTCTTTTGATTCTCGAGAATTTCATAAGCCTTGTATCCTCAATGTCATAATTTTATAATACAATACTATTCCATAACTCCATTGGAATAAATTCAACTACTAGGATTAATTCTCGTCGTCACGTGTATAGAACTAAAGAAAAACTATTCCGGGATAACATCCGTTTATACACTAATTTCCCGTATTAACATATGTAAGCGTTCCTTATATTCAATATCCGAATCTTACTTCCTTAATGACGTTCTTAATTATCGTCTTAATCTTACGAGGTGTAACAGTTTGCATAAAACAATAGTTACCATGCTAGTATCAAAATGGCTCCGTATGAGGCTTTATATGGGCAGAGATGTAGATCTCCTATCAGGTGGTTTGAGGTAGGTGAATCTGAATCATTCAAACCTGATTCGGTGCATCAAGTGATAGAGAAGATGAAGCTCATTTAGGAGCGACTACTAATTGCTTAGAGTTGTCAGAAGTCATATTCAGATGTGCGACAATGAGACGTAGAATTTCAGGTTGCTTGGGTCTTCTTGAAGATTTTTCCTATGAAAGGTGTAATGAAATTTGAAAAAAAGGGGAAGCTTAGCCCGAGGTACATTAGACCATACTGCATAATTCGACAAATATGCCAAGTGTCTTATGAATTGGACATGCCTCTAGAGTTAGAATTTGTTCATCCGATCTTCCATGTTTCTATGTTGAGGAAGTGTATTGGGAATTCCTCTCGGATCGTACCAATTGATGATGCTCAAGTTATAGAGGACTTATCATATGAAAATGTTCCTATAGCTATCCTAGATCGACAAGTCTGCAAGCTAAGGACTAAAGAAATATCCTATGTGAAAGTCCTATGGCTGAATAAAAATGTAGAATACATGACGTGGGAGGCGAAAAGAAAATTAAGTGTAAGTATCCTTACCTATTTTAGATCGAAGCCGATACCCCGAGTGAAGCTTAGCATGACAAAAACCTGAAGCATTGATTCTTGAGGTGAGTTCATGTTTCAGATTATTATGCTTGATGTTTGATGACCGTGTGACTTTCGATATCATATATGTTGTATTGTGTGGACTTGTGAGGCAAGTTTGGATATCTTTTGCATGTCGCAGGTGGGTTAGGATGGTCCCATTTATAGGGGAGACTCCGTCAAAATTTTCAGAAAGACATAAGGATAATTTGTATATTTGTGTACGCCCCCATATTCAAGGATGAATGTTTCTAAGGGGATAAGGATTATATGCCATGTACTTTATATGTATTTGTCATTATAAGTTATCTAATGTAAGCTTAGAAAGGATGAAATCCCTCTACAAGGTTAAGGAAAGTTTATCAGAGTCTTTAAGTAAGTTAAGGTGAATGAGATTTGGAAAACAAATTGGATATTGGATACATAAAATTGAGCTACTTGCTTACCCATCCTACTAGCTTGAGCTATTTAACATATGTCGTGATTATTAAACAAGGACGAGACATGTGTCAAAATGAATAAGGGAGGCAAGTGACACCTACTAATTACACAAGCAGGTGTATCACCTACTTACTAAAAGGAAATGCCCTAATTAATCTACCCAAAAAGGGAAAGTGTAGGTCGACCAAGAGGCCGTTTAAAGGGATAATATACATCATCTTTCTCTCATTTTCATTCAGCAACTTCACTCTCAAGTCAGCCATAGAAACCTTTTCCAAAAATCTAATTGTTCCACATCCCTAAGAAACCTCAAGTGATTCTCTTTCCCTTTAAAGTTTCAATTGGAAGAGAAACTCTATCTAAATTGGTCAGCCCCAAATATTTAAGAATCTGCAAGTAATCCTCTTCTTGTTCTTCAATTCAAGTTGAAAGATTGGCTCCAATATTGAAGAATCCATGGGAAGAAAATTGATTCTCATCCAAGGTAAGCTACTGCCATGTTTCTGTCCCTTAGTACTTGAATTAGGTTAAGGAATATTCTCTTCTTCATGTATTTAAGTTTATATAAGTTCTAGCTAGGTTGTTTGGTGAAAAACTTGTGAAGTAAAGGCTAGAAATTGGGTGGAGGTTGTTGTGATGTTACAAACTATTTTGGAGTAGTTTTATGTTATTATATGGCTGGTACATGTGAGGGTTGGCTTGAGTATGTTGTGGTTAAGATTATTGGTGTCTTAACTAGGTTGTGGAAGTAAGAATTTATGAAGAAATGATCTAAAAATCAGCTCGAGCTGTTGAAACTTGTTGGACAGTTATGAGGTCGTTTTAATGTTGTTTTGTGGCTAAATATTTGTAGAAGTAATTGAAATTGTTGTGATTATTGTTGTTACCAAATTATAGAAAGGGAAGAGGAGTTTTAAAGATATAATTGTTTAATCGTAAATCAAGCTTACTGTTCGTTGTACTATTGCTTGAGTTGTTGCTTATTGATGGTATAACGTGGCTATGTTATTATTGGTGTTGTTCTGGTTCTTGTTGGTGTTATCTTAAATAAGAGGGAAGTGAAAGTTATAGGGGGGATGCTACCCAATTTTCTTTGGAGAGCTACTAGCTTAGTATGTGTTTATAAGTCGTTCCATGGCATTAACCATAGGTTCAATTGTCTTTAATGTAGATTGAAGTACTACGGGAAGTTATGCGCTGAGTCGTTCTCACACTCCAAACTAGGGGATGTGGCCGGCACCCAGTTCCGTACTGGCCCAAGCATTCCACTATGAAGAATAGACTCATGTACTTATAAAACTTCTGGCCAGCAAGGCCATACTAGTATGTAACCTGGTTGACAACACAATAGAATGGCCGACAAGGCAACAATATGTAAAGAAAAAGTACAATCCAAACCTCTGAAACTGAACGAGGGAAGATCAACTCAAAACATATATATATATATATATATATATATATATATATATATATATATATATATATATATATATATATATATATATATAAACAAGGTCAAAATGGCTGTAACATAAGTTAACAAAATAATAACCACGCCGATGAGGCCATACATCACTACTAGACATACTACATATGTCTATGAGCCTCTACGAGTAGTTGAACTATCATATGGTCAGGACATGGATCCAACCTACCCATTATCTACATATATACATATGATATAACTTCAATACATGACCAGGAAGCTCCGTAAAAGGCTAATCTTACCAACTGACGGATGAGATTCAACAACTCCTACTGAGGAGGTTTATCTGGGCCCCTATCTGAACCTATAACATGAAATGCAGCGCCCCCGACAAAAGGAAGCTAGTATGAAAGAAATGTACCAATATGTAAAGCATGAATAATCATATGAAAGTGTAAACTGTAATGCATGATAAAAAGAGGTTACCTGATGACCTGATAACCTGTATGCCACTCAGGGAAAAATGTGAAACTCTAAAAATTACTTTAAGACTTTTATACATTTACTATACTATATAATCTGCCCTCCGGATTATATCTCGGCGTGTTTTTATATATATAACTGCCCTCCAGTTGTCGCCCCTGAGGTGTGCCTATATATAACTACCCAACCGGTATTAGTTGGGTGGCGTGAATCATATACTATAATAATAATGACATTTGGCCTTTAACTGTTATATGACTCTTTGCTCTACTTGAGAATGACACTTGGTCGGTATGCACACTTATGACTTCAATAGCTTCCATCGAGGAATAATATGAACTCACTATACAACCAACAAAACTAGATAGACAAGATATGATTTTGATACGAAAAGTACTCCCGACTATGGGCAAGTGAACATAGATTTAGAATACTCCCTTAAACAACTTTGTTAAAGATTGATATATGTTATATGATTCATGCTTTGAAAGAGAGTTTGGGCTTACTTACCTGTGTATTTTATCTAACAATGTCCCACGAACTCCTAAATGCTTTATGAATGATTATCTATACAATATAGATGATTCAGGTCAATATGGAATTCATAGATTAAGAATCGACTCATTACTGCATTTCATCGAACACCTAGAAGGCATATTTCTCATTAATTTCTTTCATAGCTACCAATATACAATCAATTCCCCTTATATAAAACAACAACAATAAGATCACAACTTCATATTCCATAGTCCCTACTACCACACCTTACTACTTCTAGTCATGAACATCTCAAAATCCAACCAAGAATAATTCAAGATTCATAACACTCTTTCATGGAGTTTAACTCAACTATCACAAGTTGTCTTCACCAATACAACCAACTAAGCTAAAAAAGTTTGAGACCATCAAAGGACAGTAAAATCTTACCTCCACATAGCCAAGATGATTTGCACAACAGGCTCTTCTCCAAGCTCAAGAGAATTCTCAATTCCATCTTACTACTAGAGAGATTTTGAAGGTATTATAGATAATATAAGGGAGATATCACCTCAAATTAGTATGGGAATGTTCTTCAATGATGGAGGAACCCTAATAGGGTGTTTGGGAGTGTTTGGAAGGCTCTTAGGTCAAAAATTAAATAAAAGAAAGGCTAGCTTGATTTTAAGCTTATATAGGCATCTCCACCACCTCTCATCTACTGCACAGATCACCATATGCAGTCGCATATACTACCACAGATGGTGACACTAAGGTGGGGAAATAAAGGCCTTAATCCATGTCCTGATCTGCTAGGCGGATTGACTTTTGTGATGCAAAACGGTTAGCGTATCGTCCAACTTTCATCAAACTTTGTCAAGATATGATTTATTTAATCCAATTGACTTCAAACCTTTTGTAAATATTTTAACATCCATTTAAGTCATAGGTGACCCTCGGGAAGGGTCTCAGATTGCTGGAACTCAAATTGATATACTATACTCTCAGTCATGCATAGAACTATGGGATGTAACAGTCGTTCAGTAAACGACAAAGGTATGTGAAGGTTATCCTTTCCTTATTTTGACATGACCCAAATGTAAATGAAATGTATACAAACGTCCCTCTAAAATGACTCTATTCATGTTAGTTAAAGATGTCCACGTTCTTCATTCTATTGAAAGGTTTATTGATTCATGTTTAAGTCTTGTATTATTGACTCATATTGAAATGTATAATGATATGTTAAGACCATAATGATTAGTTGGAGGTTTAACGACCTTACGTCACTCCGACGAGTTCAGAATGTATATTATGTCTCTCATGCATATGGTTTTCATGACAACATTATATATATATATATATATATATATATATATATATATATATATATATATATATATATAAAACACCATTGATCAGTTGGTTACTATTATGATGATGATAATGTTGCCCATAGTGGCTTATGGAATTATATATGCACATGATTCATGACGGCGTTATATACGCGTATATACAATAGTGCATATCATGGCACTCAGTGGCAATTACTAGTTATAGGTTGATCCATCTTGACTCTCTTTTACATTGATGTCTTACTTATGCTCTTATGCTTTCTATATTTAGTACATTATTCGTACTGACGTCCTTTTCTGGGGACACTACGTTCATGTCTGCAGGTTTAGGTAGACGACTTGATGAGCCTCCTTAGTAGGTTCACTGTTCAACTTGGGTTGGTGTACTCCTCTTCTTCCGGAGTTGCTATTGTGTTTGGGTATACTTTTATCTATATATTATGGGTATGATGGGGCTCTGTACCGACCTTATGACAATAATGTTACTCCTAGAGGCTTGTAGATGTTTGTTTGGTATATAGATAACATATATGTCCTTGTCGGCATATGATGCTATGTATGGACTTTATGGAGGTCTTGTCAGCCCTTCTTATGTATATATGTTCATTAATTTGGTATCATCAGCTGTTTAATGCTTTTGACTTATTTCAGCCCATCATGGTGGCTTTGATGACCTATTTGTGTGTTAAAGTGTATGTTAAGACAAGTATGTGGTGCTCGATAAATTAAGACACGTGTGCCGGTTATGCCCCTCAGGTTTTGGGCATGACAAGACAATCTCGTAACAATATTTGAGAGTTTGATCAAGTTCGCATTATGATTTTGGAGTTTCTCGCAAGTTTTGGTTAGATTCCGATGAGTTTTGGATGTATTTGAGTTGTGGCGCGCTCGTATTTGATGTTTCGACGTTTTTTTGGAAATAACGGGTACCATACTGATAAAATGATATTTAAATTGTGTTTTGATTGAACCAATATTTCCATATCGTGATTATGGAACCATAGCAAAAAGAATCATCGAATTACGACGTCGTATGAGAAAGTTATGGTCATTTTAGTGTCGGAATAGATTGTTGTTGCTGGTGCATCACAAGTGCGAAGTGGGGTCTGCATCTGCGACCTCGCAAGTTCGAGGGAATGGCAGCAGGTGCAAGAAAATGGCACAGGTTCAAAGTGGGGCCCGCAGGTGTGAAAGCCCTGAGTACTTACATTTCTTACTTCATTTCATTCATTAAAAATAAAGTTTTGGGAGTTCTAGAGCTCTGATTTGGGTGAGTTTAGCAGCGTTTTTCTTATTTCAAAGAGAGGGTAAGATTCTAATCATTAGGTTTTTGATTCCCCGTGATTACTAGCATTTACTGCATGATTTGGTGGGGGAAAATTGGGTGTTTTTAGCTCTTACGATAAGAGAATGGAAAATCTTGATTTGGGGATCCATTCATGGATAAAATTAGGTGATTTTATGGATCTAGGATTTATACATTATGCGTAAACTAATTTTCAGATAAAATTCCAGTTTTTCCCTTGAGGACTCGGGGTTACCTTTTTGGATTCGATTTTTGGTTCCGAATTAAAGTATAGCAATATGAGTATAATTGGACTAGATTAACCTTGTAAAAATACTATTTTGACTATATTGAACTTGTTGGGCAAATTTTGATGTGGTATAGCTTTTGGAAGACTTAATCTTTGGCTCAGATTGAGATTTGGAGCGTTTGGAGGTACTTCAAAAATAAAAGGTGATTTCTTACCGTTCGTGGCACATTTTCTCGGCATTCGAGGTATGTTAAGACTTTCTAGACTTCGTTTGAGAGATGTTTTGTTAAGTAAGGATTATAAATGGAAATAATAAGGAGTAATGGCGTATCGAGAGATCTCATACCTATCATATGACGAGCATTGATATGAGTACTGGTGTTATGTGTTAGGTAGTGATATACCTTGTAGATGCGGGCCATGATCCAAGAATTCAAAAGCATATAGGAATTAGCTGTTATGTGCTACGTGTTTATATTTGATTTGACTGTGTTGATGTCACGGCCCAAATCTGGATGGGATGGACTATGCTCTGCCTAAAACTACTATGAATTTGTAATGGATCCTATAACATAACTTAAAAGGCAATGAAATATATAAATGACTTCTGTATATGAAGGTGGCCACTAACCCATGATATGCAACTGAATACAAATGAACCCACATACAATGTCTATAAAGCCTCTACGAACACCTATAACTGAACAACTTATACAAGTATCGGCACAGAGGCCCGACCTACCCATAATCTCTATACACAAAGACACTAGACATGACTTAGCCCCGGGTAGAAATGGAGCCTACAAGTTCTGCCGCTGAATGTCTACAATACCTAGTGAGAATGTTTGCTAGTCTGTATATCTGTACCTGCAATGTGAACAAAACAAATGCAGCGTCCCTGGCATAATGGATGTCCGTACAGAAATATTGTACCGAGTACTTAAGGCAGACAAGAACATATATAAAGACATCAATGTAAAGAGAGATAAGGAAGAATCAACCTGAAACTCTGAATGCCACTGTGGGCATATGATATGCATATATATATATATATATATATATAGGCTCTGTGAGCATAAATATCATATCAAGCTGCTCAAGCAGCTCTATGGGGCTATATCATATCGTATTAGGCCGCTATGTAGGGCCAATAGTCATCATCATCATCAACTAACTGATCAGTGGTAAATACATACATATAAAGTGCACAATAGGTGCCTGCCCATTTGATTATAGCTCAGTGGTGTAACACCCCAAACTAGGGGGTGTGGCTGGAACCTTGTGCCTTACTGGCTTGAGTGTACCACTCTAAAGACTAGAATTTTGAACATACAAAACTTCTGGCCAACAAGGTCATACTAGAATGTAACCTGAATAACAACCCAATGAAGGGCCCGACAAGGCCAGAATATGTAAAACAATAATACAATCCAAACTCCTGAAACTGGATAAGGGGATTTTAACCCAAATATATATATATATATATATATATATATATATATATAAACAAAGTTGGCAAGGCTGTAACATAAGTTACCAAAAGGATAACTAGGCCGGCAAGGCCATACATCACTACTAGATATACTACATAGGTCTAGGAGCCTCTATGACTAACTAACTGTTATATGGTCGGGATAGGGCCCCGACCTACCCATTATCTACATATATACATATGGTATAACCTTGACACCTGATCAGAAAGATCTGGAAGAGGTGAAGCTTACCAATTAGCGGCTGAAACTCAATAACTCCTACTGAGGCGGTCTATCAGGGCCCCTATTAGAACCTACAACATAAAATGCAGCGCCCCCAGCAAAAAGGACGTCAGTATGAAAGAAATGTACTAGTATGAAAAACATGAATAACCATATGAAAGTATAAACTATAAAGAAGGATATACGAGGTAATCTAATGACTTGGTGACCTGTGTGCCACTCAGGGCGAAATGTGAAACTCTGAACTACTATAAGACTCTTATACATACATTATATTATATAATCTACCCTCCGATAATCGCACGAGGTGTTTATACATCTATAACCGTCCTCCAGTAATAGCCCAATGTGTGGATATGTATAACTGCCCTCTAGTTATAATTCGAGGTGTGTATGCGCATATATAACTGCCCAACCGACATTAGTTCGGTGATGTGTATCATATACTATAGTAATAATGGCATTTGACCCTTTTGATAGCTTATGCGACTCTTTTCTTTGCTTGAGAACGACAATTGGTCGATATGTGAAATTATGACTTGATAAGCTATATCAAGAGGAATATGAACTCTACCGTACAACCAACAAAGCCAAGATGATCAGATAAGATTTCAATACAAAAATGTACTTTCGACAAAGAACATGTAGACAAAAAATTAGTAAACTTTATGCAACGATCCTTTTGGAAATCAATACATGTTTCTAGGATTCATGATTGGAAAAGAAGGTTTAGCCTTATATACCTGCGTAGCATAGATAATAATGCCTCACAAACCCCCGAATGCTTTATGAATGATTATCTATACAATATAGATGGCGCGGGTCAAGATATAATCCATAAACTAAGAGTCAATTCATTATGATGTTTTATTGATCACCTAGAAGGAATATTTGTCATGTTATGGTTTTCATGGCTACCAATATACTATCAATTCCCCTCAACAAAAACAACAACAACAAGATCACAACTACATACTCCATAATCCCTACCACCACACCATACAACTTCCAATCATGAACATCTCAAAATCCAACCAAGAATAATTCAAGAATCATAACAACTCTTTCATGGAGTTTAGCTCAACTATTACAAGTTAGCTTCTCCAATACAACAAACTAAGCTTAAAAGAAGTTAAGAGACCATCAAAGGATGGTAAAATATTAACTCCGACTAGCTAAGATGATTTGCATCACAAGCTTTATTCCAAGCTTCAAGAGAATCTTCAACTCCACCTTATTACTTGAGATTTTCAAGGCGTTGTAGATCATCTAAGGGAGATATGACTTCAAATTAGACTGGGAATGTTCTTCAATAATGGAGGAACCCTAGGAGGGTGTTTGGGAGGTCTTAGGGTCAACATCGAAATAAGGAAAAAGGTTAGCTCGACTTTAAGCTTATATAGGCATCTCCATCGCCTCTCATCCGCGCCCGCATATCCCATCAAAGATGGTGGAAATGAGGTGGGGAAATAAGGTACTTGATCCATGGCCTGATCCTCGATATGAATTGTCTTCTGTGACGCAGAACACGTATCGTATCGTCTAATTTTTATCAAACTTTTTCAAGATGTGATTACTTTAATCCAATTGACTTCCAACCTTCTATAAACCTTATTAACATCTATTTAAGTCATAGGTGACCCTCGAAGAGGGTCTCGGGTTGTTGGAACTCAAATTTGCTAACTATACTCTCAATCGCGCATAAAACTATGAGGTAACATCTTTTCCCCCTTAAGAACGTTCATCCTCGAATGTTGAGGGACATAACTAAGGATTCTTAACTCTCGGGTTTTAATAAAATTTCAACATAGTTTCCTCTATAAATAGGACCATCCTAAAACCTGCCAAGCAGCCAAAACCAAAACATGTGTGACACAGTGCCATATAATAAATATCATTGGCCTTACACTGACCATCCACACATTGATATATAAAATGTTATCCATAACTCAGCTCAATTGTCAAGTCTCGTCGTCTGAGCTATATTTATCATACCTGTACTATTATCAACACCTTTGTAAAGTACATTCGGTAAATTTATCGCCATGGGACGTAGATAAGGAAGTTATTTTATACGAGTATCCTTCTAGCCAAAATTAATAAGAGAATCTAAACTCTATGTTTCTCTTAATTCTTCAAATCATCTCTTTTACCTGGTTGTCTCTCTACAACACTCCAATTCAGAGACCGACTCTTTAGTTCCAAACTTATAAGTTCGACAATCTAGAATAACAACTGAGATATACTCATAAGACAAATTCTCTATAGTCTAAACATTCTCGACTGATGTTGTACGAGGGGAGTCTTATTCGTACTTTCGCCATATCGTTACGTGGAAAACTGAATGAACTTCCTTTAACTCTGGAGGTAGCTCAAGCTTATAGGCCACTTGGCCAGATTTCTGAATATTCTCATACAGTTCAATGTATCAGGGTTAAACTTATTTTTTTGGTCAAATTTCATCATACTTGAGATGAATGAAATCTTCAAGGATAGTCAATTGTGGATGACACTCTTTTATCTTCGGTGTCTCATAGTAACAATCCTGAACATTTGTTCCTGAGGAAGTTGTACCCTCTTCACCGCCTGGTGGACTAAAACAGGCCTAACTAACTCATACTTTCTCACGTTGAATTTATCATTAGAAGGTTTGCGCTCCTAATTATACAAGGTTTCATAAGGATTTATCTAGATGATAAAATGATAATTGCTATAACACACAACTCATAGTAGGGGAAATAATCATCCCACTCTCATTTTAAATACTAGCATACTAACCCATAACATATCATCAAGCGTCTAAATCATGTATTTGGCCTACGTCTATTTGGTCTAAAACTATAACAAAGTATTTTCTGTGTCCCCTAACCCTTTTGGAAGAATCTCTAGAAGCTTGCTATAATTGAGCCTCTCTATTTAAAGTAGTAGAGATTAGAAAGTTCTATATGATCTTCTCAATATTTTAATTGTATAACCCTCTGATGTGTGAATAATTCCATCTGACCAAAAATGGGTTACCCTTGTAAATATGCCAACCATCAATCATTAGGAGTAATATTTCTGATATGAATGGATCAAACTCATACTAAACTCTATCTCTGAACCACATTTTTGTTTTAAGTCGGAATCCCTATCCTTTATACTAGCCCTTCTGGTTCTTTGATGTTCTTAACTTTACCAGTTGTCCATTGGGTCACTATGCCAAAATGTGGCAAGGCTCCTTGTCGTAATTTTATATCAATAAATGACTCTAGTACCATGGTACACCTTCGTCGATCCAAGATGAATAGAATAGCGGAAATAACATACCACCACTTGAATTTTTTCCCAAAACCCAGCTAGATCTGAGACATACAATTGATCTAGGTATTGGAGAGCTTCGTATTTCATCAATCCACATATTGTATTTTAAGTGTATACAACTTTTATTTCCTTATGTATTCTGAACATGTGCACTATAATGCGTTGATTCATCTCGACATCTGTCATCCAGGAGTTTTATATACATATAACTTTAAGTCCCACTCTAAGTTCCAATCTTGTTTCCTTATTTAACCAGCACAATCAACAATAAGTTGTTGACACATTTCTTATTAGTTACCCACCCATCCTATTAAGGGATTTACATTATAGGTCAACCTGTCTGTAATCTATACTCAACCACTATATTCAGAGTAAATTCTCCTCCCTTGACTTTTCTCTAACATCTTATAGCAGGAAACTGTAATCTCTTCATCATATATCCCCATAGGGTCTTGGTCACCTTTAACTGCCCACAATTATTCTTCTTGCCCTCACTTCTGCTTTCATTCTGATAGTACTAGCTGGGGGTACAACCTTCAATGATTTATCTTCATTTCCAAGCTTTATAGCCCTTTAGCTTTTGATTCATTGTATACTAGCCCATAGTGCCATTACTTTCTGTCTGAAATACTTCATGAAAACGGTGATCACTTACTTGTAAAATTGAAGTTTAGGCTCTATAATCGTTCTATAATGTAAAATGTTGTATCGACCAATGGCTTGTCCGTCCTCTGGACCGGCCTCCTTCTGGGCTTTACATGCATCATCTTTCAATGTAATTTGACTTACCTCCTTTTATTCACTAATTATGGAAGACTCCTCTTGAGCCTACAAATTCTTCTATCTTTGATTATTCTTCATACTTCTCTTTCTGAGCCTCACATGTCTAGAAGCTCTCGTTGTTGTTAAACTCTTTTAGTCAGGAGGTTACTACTATTCTTTTCTTAATGTGGATACTTACATATTATTCTATAGTCATAACACATTGCAAAATTTGGACAACGCCATCTTACTCATCTTGAAACTTTTCACTGTACCCTTTTAATTTACTTACTAAACCATCATGTGAGTTCTATATCAATTTCTTATCGCACTATCTCCCTTTAAAGAAGAAGGACCACACTCCCTGCTAAAAAAATTCTTTCCTGAAAAGTTATATTATTGTCTCAGTACCTTTCACTACTCTGAGATTTGCTAACAACATACAACTTGCACCGAACAATTTCTTCTTATAAGGGACTACTGAATCATTTACCCAGATAGAACGTCATGTGGTCATAACTATCTTGCTTAGTCCCCATAAACCTTTCACCTTCTCATCAAGGCGTTAGCCTTATAGGTTTCTTTCTTAATAATCTTTAGGGACAACCCTTTTGTAGTTTATTATCTTGCTGCCTGAGTCCTTACCTTGCAACTCCTCAATATATTTTACTATAACAATCTCTCAGGTTTATAACTTTTATTCCATTTAACTGAAGGAACTTTCCAATATCGATACCTCCTAACTCAGGGAGCTAAATCTCTGATCGGTATATTCTATTGTCATTTGGCTATTTCAATCTCATAATAGATACTTAGTATCGTAACACATTCCTCTTCCCAATTAAGTATTTATTTTCTTCTCTCCTGTTTTAGTTGTCTACGAACTTGTCGCATTACCATACATTATCGTACGATCCTCAATAGTTTCTCATATTCGATCACGTATCCTACTTGATTTGTATTATCCCCTTGCTATCCATCTCACCTTTCCCCTTAACCTAGATGCTTGTAATAAGACATTTTTTCACCTTTAACTTCTCCTTCTTTAATCGGCCTTATCTCTTAGGAACCTACTATTTCTGCTTACTTTGGACATGAGCCTTTCTAAGGTCAATATTTAACTCACACACATAAAGTTCAATACTTAGCCCCTGTAACTTCAAGATTCTTTAAAAGTAATATTCGACTAACAATTGCTGGGTACGTTATGTATACTTTTTCTAAAGGGGAACCTTTGACATAATTGTACTATTCTTCAGTACTGCCCATGCTAAGGGTTATTCTACCCTTTACTAGATCCCGCAACCTCACTTCTTCTAAAACTGCGTCTGTTGACATCAGTAAGTCATAGGTACTTCTCATTGTGGTTCTATTACTCTGAAAGGCGGAAATAACAATGCTCACCTTATTCTATCTGAATATTAGCTTTCATAAAACCTTTTGCATTCAGGTACTCTGAACCCCTTTCATTGTACTTCAATGGTATTTTAATACAAGCACTTCACCTTACTAGGCTCCCATTGTTTTCTCTATATATAAGTGAAACATATGCTCATAATCTAAAACTTTAGCGTAATACTCGCACCTTGATATATCAATAACCTGGGGGTGGGGGGGGGTCTTTCATTTACTTGCCACAAATATGAACTGGCCAAAGTCTTTCTAGTAACTGAAATTACTGAAACTGTATGAAGCACGAGTAAGCCTCGAATTCTTACAACTCAGCTCTACTACACGATATATGAGATGAAAGAATAGAAACCATCCCTAGATGCCCAGTAGCCTCTTGCTTATAAGTGTGGTTCACAACATACCCATAAACAAGACTCTAGTAGACACGACTCGTAGACTCCCTAGGACTGACCTGCTCTGATACCAAGTTTGTTACACCCCAAACTAGGGGATGTGGCCAGCACCCGGTGCCTTACTGGCTCGAGTGTACCATTCTAAATACTAGACTGTTGAACGTATAGAACATCCGACTAACAAGGCTATACTAGAATGTAACATGAATAACAACCCAATTGAGGGGCAGATAAGGCCATAATATGTACAACAAGAATACAATCCAAACTCCTAAAGCTAAATGATGGGAGATCAACCCAAACGTATGTATATAAATAAGGCTGGCAAGGCCATAACACAAGTTAACAAAAGGATAACCAGGCCAACACAACCATACATCATTACTAGACATACTACATAGGTTTACGAGTCTCTTCGAGTAACTGAACTATCATATGGTCAGGACAGGGCCCCGACCTACCTATTATCTGCATATATATATATATTGTATAACCTCGACACCTGACCAAGAAGCTCCGAAAGAGGCGAAGCTTACCAACTAGCTTCTGAAACTCAACAGCTCCTACTGAGGCGGTCTATCCGAGCCCCTATCTGAACCTGCAGTATGAACCCCCGATAAAAGAAACGTCAGTATAAAAGAAATGTACTGGTATGAAAAGCATGAATAACCATATGAAAGTGTAAACTATAAAGAAGGATATAAAAGGTAACATGTCTGCTACTCAGGGTGAACTGTGAAACTATGAGACTATTATACATACATTATACTATATAATTTGCCCTCTGGTGAAAGCCCGGGGTGTTTGTATAGCTCTAACTGGCCTCCGATAATAGCCCGGGGTATGTATATGTATAACTACCCTCCGATTATAGTTCGAGGTATGTATACACATTTATAACTGCCCAACCAACATTAGTTCGGTGGTGTGTATCATATACTATAGTAATAATGGTATTTGGCTCTTTTAATAGCTTATGCAACTCTTTTATTTGCTTAAGAACGCCAATTGGTCGATATGAGAAACTATGACTTGATAAGCTCCATCAAGGAGGAATATGAACTCTACTGTACAACCAACAAAGCCAAGATGACCAGATTAGATTTCAATACAAAAAAGTACTTTCAACAAAGAACATGTAGACATGGATTTAGTACACTTTATGCGACGATTCTTTTGGAAATCAATAAATGTTTCTAGGATTCATGATTGGAAAAGAAGGTTTAGCCTTACATACCTGCATAACATAGTTAATAATGCCTCACAAAACCCCAAATGCTTTACGAACGATTATCTACACAATATAGATGTTTTGGGTCAAGATATAATCCATAAACTAAGAGTCAATTCATTATGACGTTTCGTCGATCACCTAGAAGACATGTTTGTCATGTTATGGTTTTCATGTCTACCAATATACTATCAATTCCCCTTCAACAAAAACAACAACACGATCACAACTACATCTCCATAATCCCTACCACCACACCTTACCACTTCTAGTCATGAACATCTCAAAATCCAACTAAGAACAATTCAAGAATCATAACAACTCTTTCATGGAGTTTAGCTCAACTATCACAAGTTATCTTCTCCAATACAACCAACTAAGCTTAAAAGAAGTTAAGAGCCCATCAAAGAACAGTAAAATCTTACCTTCAACGAGCCTAGATAATTTGCACCATAAGCTTTATTCCAAGCTTCAAGAGAATCTTCAACTCCACCTTACTACTAGAGAGATTTTCAAGGTGTTATAGATCATCTAAGGGAGATGTCACCTCAAATTAGTATGGAAATGTTATTCAATGGTGGAGGAACCCTAGGAAGGTGTTTGGGAGGTCTTACGGTCGAAAATGAAATAAGGGAAAGGTTAGCTCAACTTTAAGCTCATATAGGCATCTCAACCGCCTCTCATCTGGGGCTGGATCTACAGCGCAGATCACCATCTGCTGAAATATATCGCACCATTTATGGTGGTAGTGAGGAGGGTAAATAACGGTCTTGATCTGTGGCCTGATCCACAAGGCAGATTGGTTTCTGTGATGCGAAACGCTTAGCGTATCGTCCAATTTTTGTCAAACTTTGTCAAGATGTGATTCCTTTAATCCAATTGACTTTCAACCTTCTGTAAACCTTATTAACATCCATTTAAGTCATAGGTGACCTTCAGGAAGGGTCTCAGGTTGCCAAAACTCAAATCAACTAACTATACTCTCGCTCGCACATAAAACTACGAGGTGTAACAAGTGGTAAGTAAAGATATCTTATATATATATATATATATATATATATATATATATATATATATATATATATATATATATATATATATATATATATACATGCATTAGGACCATCAAAGAATATTCTAAGCTCATCGGAGTGACGTAAGGTCATTAAGCCTCCAACAATCATTATGAGAACTAACTCATTAACATATGATTCAACAAGAGTCAAGAGATAACATGGTTTAATTAGAATTTCATATGAATGTAAACATGAACATTTCTAGCCTAACATGAATATAGTCACTTTAAAGGGACATTCGCTTACATTTTGTATCAATCATATTCATGCCAAAAGAAAGAAAGGGGAAGAGCCTTACATACTTTCCGATCTTATGATCCTTTACCTAAGACCCTTGGAAACATATGAACTCTATAATAATGAGAGTTGAATCACTTACGAGGACTTGATAAGATACAAATAACATCGAGTGGAGGGAACAATGATGTACAAGTAGGAGACTTGTCATGCTTCATTCTTTCGAACTCATATAAAGGAAGGAACAAATGATAAGACTTTAGATCGATGGATATGAAAGGTACACACCCACTATTCTATGATCCTTGTGGACTATCCTACCTTGGAAAGACTATGATCGTCTATGTCAATGTGGTTTATCCTGAAACGAGCTCTATACCTAACAATAGTAATCAAGACGCTTACGACATAATTCCTCTTTATGTTACGTTCTATAACCCCTTAATGATCATCTGAATGCTAACCATATAATGGTTTGCTACCATACAACTGACATTACGTGAAAGAAACATCTAAGCATGAATAAGAGAGTCATGATAATTTGCTTATAGGAACTCGAATAGGAAAGGAACATCTGGTAGGACTTTATCTTGCTAAAAAGGAGATGGACATATGCACTTACTTCACTATAATCCTTATTGGTGCTTCCCAAACTTGTATTCTTACTCTATATATCGGTATATCCTTATGAAGACTTAGTCACCTTAGGTGAAATACCATACCCCATTGACGATAATAATGGAAACAAATGATTATGATTCACCTTAGATAGGGACTATAATCCATCAATGATTACATAAGGCTTATTGGTACAACTCATATTATGTAAGATACTATAACTTAATAATGGTAATCTGGTCACTATCTGTATGATTCATCTTAGATAACGATCTATGATTCATTAATGATAATGTAGAAATCATCTATATAGTTCATTTTCACTAGGACCTATAACCCGTCGACACACATCTGAGTTATGTACATGATTCAACTTTACTTTAATCTATATCCAGCTAACAATTCTCTGAAAGTTAACCATGTGATTCATCTTAAGTAGTAATCTATCATGCCATCCTACACTAACGATCTTAAAGGTAGTGGGTGTTACACTACTTATATGATTGGCCTTACTTTATAATCTATAGCCAAACAACAACTACGTAAAAGCTAACCAGACAGTTCATCCTTGTATCATTCTATCATTCCTTAATGATCTTTAGGAGCTATCAACATAGTTTACCTTAAGCGAGTTGCTACATCCCGATTATGATCACATTATGATTATCTATATGTTCATCTTAGATAACGACCTACAATCCCATTAGCCATACTTTGAAAACCATCGATATCATTCCACCTAAGGGAGAAACTCTAATCCCATAAGGGTTACCTGATAACTTGACCTTAAGAGTAATATGCTTGAATGATGAGCTCATTTATGAACACGTAGCATATCTCTCGTTCAACTTACAGAACTTATGACATGAGGCTAATACATTTTCATCAACTCTAGCCTTTATAACCCAACACGATTATCTAAAAGCTATTGATCCAATTTAGCTTACGTAATGATTTACACCATAATGACAATCATCTGGAACATTCCATATGATTTATCTTACGTAACACTCTATCATCCATTAGTGGTACTTTTAAAGCCATCACACAATGCATCTTAAGTAGCATTTCATCATCCGTTTATGATCCTCAAAAGCTACCACATGACTGATCTTATTTAACTCTCTACACTCCCACAATGACCAAGTAGAACTACAAATTATCTTTTCATCTTACGTACGTTCTACATGCCCTTTTAATGATACTCTAGGAACTCTTTACACCACTGATACTAAGCATGTCCTATGTCCCCTTTTTGGATAATACTTTGGAACTCAACTATGGGAGAGGACTTGTCACGCCCCAAGTGCTGGCACCCGGTGCCTTACTACCCGAGCATACCCATCTATAACTCTTAACATGCATAACCTCATACTTTTTTGACAAAGACAAAACACATCATAAGATGGAATTTCGTAAGTCGACAAGGCTACAATCAAGTCTACCTGAAGATAATTTAGCTTGCGATCTGTAAGGGGGCTTAGCCCAAAACATATATACATAAATGGGCCATTAAGGCCACCATGGATTCTACAACTCAGCAGTACAAAGGTAAACAACCAAGGACGGAAAATCCATCATGTATAATCAAGAAATAACATCAAGGCCTATAAGGCCATACTGTACATATTGGACATACACAGAACACATCTACAAGCCTCTATAGAATGACAACTGTACTATGGTCGAGACAGGGCCTCGACCTACCCATCATCTCTGTATACATATCAATACTCTAGACTTGGCAACTGTAAATGACATGGAGCTTACCAATCAAGCTGAGCCAGACATTTCCTATTGAGGAGGCCTTTCTATCTGTCTCCAAATACCTACACGCATGAAATACAACGTCCTCCAACAAAATGGATATCAATATAAATATAATGTACTTGTATGTAAGGAAAATGTATAACGGAATGTTGAAACTGAACTAATAAGTATAGTAGCTAAAGTTATCTGAGAGATAAGGGAAAATCTGAGGATATACCTTCCTATTCCCAAGTCACAACATACAAAAATATCAACAGCATACCAGGACCTACCGGGGATTTATGGATAAGTGTAGCGTACCGGGCCTTAGATGCGGCTCTGTGGAATATTACAAAACACACCGGGCCACTAAGGGCATCTGTGGTGTACGCACCGTACCAGGCCATAGTGAGGCTCTGTAGGATAAATATAACATACCAAGATATGACAAAGCTCTATGGGATAAATATATGACGTACCAGGCCATCTATAGGCTCTGTAGGAATGCAACAAAATGTCAAATAACCGAGTATAGCTCGGGGTGTAAATCAATTGTTATCAACCATGGACTATGTCCGCAAGATCTAAATACACTCATCTAGTGAGGAAATAATCTCTAAGATATAAAGTACTCCCGATAAGGAACAAACAATAACATATGTGTGATGTTTCAATAAGATACATGAGCTCATCATGAATACTTCTTTGTACAACTATTATGAGTACTATTTTAGGTACAAAATCATGCCATAGAAAGAAAGGATATCCATTATATCCCTTGCGATAATCTTCCCAACAATCACAATAAGCTCAACTCACCGCACCTTAATCTACAACAATGAAAACGACGCTATCATCATGCTACAAGTAATACAACTATCATATTTCAAATGATACTCTTATCCTATAACAAATCAGGTGGCATCTCTCTTGTTTTTATTACTTTCCTCAAGTCTCCAAAGATAACTACAACCCAAATGATACGCTTATTCTTTCAAATACATGTCAACAACTACAACAACATACTCAGGTTATTCCATTAATTTCCAGCCATAAAATATCAGAAGAACAACCTCAAAACAGTCTATTAACCAACAACATCACAACTACAATTTCCGACCTTTATTTCACAGGTTTTTAACTGTACAAGTTAGCTACGACTTATATAAGCTCAAATATATGTAGGAGGAGTATACTCGTGGATGGTTGGGGATCTCTTAGAGAGAATTTGGGGGTGTTTGGGAACTGATTTGGGAGATAAATGACGAAGTGATAAGGCTGGAATACTTAAATAGCCTTACAAAGTTGGCCACCGCCTCAAGTGGGTCCCAAAGGGGTTGCCTGCATAGTCTCGCAAAAAAACATGAATATCTATCTAATCCGATGCCATATCGATGAACAATTCAATGCATTGGAAACTAGACTCATAGATCTTCGATATGGTGGGTGTACAACCCCATAAATTTAAATACATTGAGAGAAAAGGGCAGTGACATCTGACCCAAAGTTCTGTACACTTATGAACGTAACTTGTGATGACTTTTGCCGACTCTTGTTTTACAACTTGCTTGACTTTAGAACTTAACATACGATCATTTTAAGATTAAAATACCTTAAAACAAAACCTCTTTAGCATATTAAGCACTCCTAGTTCTAACTTGAAAGTACAAGTTATAACATCTTTGATTCGCTTAACCTCTAACCCTCACAATACTTCCTTAAACACTTGTTTTTAACCCGTCATTATCTTTGTAAAGATCCTTAACCTCCCCGGATCATATTGATTCACTTAAAACACATATTATATGAAACTATGGGATGTAACACTTTCATTACCTTACTCATGATGCATATATTCACAAAAATACATGCTGTAAAATGCTTTCCCCCTTAGGAAAATTCAACCTCGAATGTAGAGGCGTATAGAAGGGAAATTAATTCTTAAGGATCTTACAAAGATTTTGATAGAGTCTTCTTTGTATTCTAGACAATATCCAACAAGCTAGAAAATGCAATATACATGCCATACAGGTTCATAAACAATCAACAACAGCTTTTGGCTCCACACGACCATCAAAGTCAATGAAACCATTACAAAGTTGTAATTTACATCTTATTCATTTATATGTCTGGCTCTGGCTACTATGCAACTCCTCAACTTGAGTATCATCTGGTTATAAAATGGAGACTAGTATAGTATGCCATGTCGTGGCTAAAGAAACGTGTAATTGAATTGTATGAGGGCATTTAGACTTAATTTCTTCTTTAACTTCCCACGTCATTTCTTATTTAACTTCCCACATCATTTCTTCTTTGGTCCTTAACTTATGTACATGTTTATCAAATATAGCAACTGGGACTTCCTCGTAGGACAAGTCCTCAGTAATATAAACATCATCAACTCATACAACCCAGGATAGGTCTCCAATACACTTCTATAATATAGATACATGGAAGATTAGTTGCACACATTCCAATTCTGGAGATAACTTTAACTCGTAGGCTATCTGACTTACCCTTCAAATAATTATGTATGGCCCAACATGCCTTGGGCTACGCTCACCTTTCTTGTGAAGTCTCAATATGCCTTTCATATGCAACACTTTTAGGAAAACCAAGTAATTAATGATAAAACTCTAAACCACAGTGTCACACATCAATAAGTGATCTATGGCAACTCTAGGCAGTCAATAATTGCTGCTGAAGGATTTTTATTTTCTCTATAGCTTGGTGGATCAAGTCAGATCCAAGTAAATCTATTTCTCCCACTTCGAACCAACCGATAGGAGATCTACACTCCTTGCCATACCAGGCCTCATAAAGAGCCATCTTGATTCCAGAATGATAACTGCTATAATATGTAAACTCATTACGGGGTAAATGATCATCCCACTTCCCTTTGAAATCTAGCATATATGCTTGCATCATATCCCCGAGCGTCTGAATCATGTGCTCGCCCTGACCGTCTATTTGGGGTGTAAATTATAATAGGGTTTTCCTGAGTCCCCGAGCCTTTCAGGAAGGATCTCCATAAGTTTGTTGTAATCGAGCTATTTTATCTGAGATAATAAATATTAGAATGTCCTAAAGCCGCATGGTCTCCTTAATATAGAACTTTGCATAATCTTAGGCTATGTGAATGGCTTTATCTGGCAAGAAATGGGTCAAGATTGTAACTCTATCGGCCATCACTTAGATGGAGTCATATTTCTGATAAGAATGAGGTAAACCCACACTGAACTTCATTTTAACCACCTCTCATTGTCAAGTTGAGATATCTATTCTTTGTAGTAGCCCTCTAGGCCTCTGATGCTCCATTTTTACTTGCTGATAATTGGGACACTATGCCAAAAACTCGACAATGTCCTTCTTCATGTCATTCTCCCAATATATATGTATAACTTTGATATTATGGTATATCTTTGTCAAACTAGGACGAATAGAATAGCGGGACTAATGTAACCCCACCACAATCTTTCCTTATAGACCTGCTATATATGAGGCTCACCACTAACTTCTGCATCGGAGAACTCCATCTCATTTTAGCTCAAACATTGGCTTCTCTTGCCATTGAACTTTCTCTTTCAATATCACTAACTCAGGATCCTTATATTATTGTTCCTTTACCTCTGTCGCAAGGGATAATTTTATTATATTCTGCATCACAACTCTGCCATCATTGGAGTTTGTTAATTGAACTCCCAAACTTGCTAAATGGTGGAGCTCTTCGGCTAACTTACTCTCTTCTCGGCCTCTAGGTAAGCCAAGCTACCCATAGATCTCATCGTATGTTGCCCTAAAGTTTGTCACTTTATTCTGCTGAACTTTCTCTTTTAAGTTGTAGTAGGACAAAATTTGTATACTGCTACCTTCCACTTTTACCGATAAAGGGTGATACCACTGAGTTCTGAATAGTAGCTCTACTATTATCTTAGTCAAATAGTCGGACCCTCAAATTGGCTAGCTGATGCAACGCTATATTCTTGCTTTTCTACCACTTCTATGGGATACTCTTTCGTAGTAGCCTAAATTCTGAATCATCTCCCTCACGAGGAGGACCATACTCAACTATATCATCTAGGCCCATCTTTACTTACTTTTCAATCCCAATGATTGTTACTCGTAAGTCTCTGCACTATTGCGACTTGTCCAAGAGGATGCTTTTACTATTAATAAGAGAAACTCATTATGCTATATTTCAAATGCGTGTTCAATTGTCACCAATCCTAAGTCATGGATCAATAATTCTCCTCGGCCTCCTCAACTTCCCTTAAGCGTAAACAACCTCATTTCTTTATTCACCCGGGTACGTGGATTATGAATGCATTAACTTATTTCAGTCTCCATCATCCTGGAGTTTCTTATATACATAGCCTCAAGTATTACTCTGGATTCTGATTTGGTTATTTATTCAACCAACCTATCTAGCAATAAGTTGTTAACGTTTCTTATTGGATACAAACTCATATTCAGAAGGAATGGACGTTATTGGTCAACTTTTCTGTAATACTTGCTTTTAATCACTATGACCAGAGTAAATTTTCCTCCACCATCTCTAAGCTAACATCTTTTATCAATTATACTTTCAGAATGAAACTTCTTGTTAATGTTAAGTTGCAAGCCCATTATCAGATATCCCTGTTGAATATTTAGCAATTTTGAACTGCCTCCATTTATTCTTAATCACTTCTACTTCCAACCTTACTATGGTAGTACCAATTATGTGTACAACCTTTAAGTGTTTGCAACAAATTCTAGGCTCTATGTCCCCTTTAACATTTGATCTGCTTTATGCTAGACCCTTTCTGTTGTTTTTCCTGTATGAAATACTTTGTGGGAGTTGTGATCCTTTACTCATGAAATTGAAACTTCAAGCACTTGGGACATTCCACAATGCGTAGTTCTGTATCGACTGATGACTCTTCTGGCCTCTGGACTAGCCTTTTCTAGGTTATACATAAGTCATCTCCTGATTGTTAACTCGACTTACCTTTCATTCTTTAGTTCTGAATAACCCCTCTTGGGCCTATACACTTCTATCTTTGTGTATACTTCATGCTATTTTTTTCTGAGCCTGATATGTCTGGCTGATCTTACCATCGCTTAACTCCTCTAGCTAGGAGGTTGCTCTATTCCTTTCTTATAAGTTATACGTACATATCGTTCCATAGTCATGACACATTTGTAAAATATGGATAAATACAATCTTATTCGTCTTGATACTCTTCGTTGTGACCATTCTCACTTAACCAACATGTGATTTTGTGTTGATACTTTATCATACTATCTCCCTTTTTGGGAGGATGGCCACACTTTTGCTCAAGGATTTTATTTCTGAAAAGTCATATTATTACCTCAACACCTTTCGCAATTCTACGAACTTTAATAACTTACAACTTGCCTTAGAATAATTACCTCTTCTAGGACTACTAAATCGTTTACCTTGCAATTTTCACAACACACACTTTTAAAAAAATCCTTCAGGTTTCTAACTCATGTTCAGTTTATCTTAGGGTACTTCTTGATTTAGGGAGCTAAATCATCCGGTTGATATTATATGTGGACATTGTCAATTCAAATCTTATAATAGAGACTTAGTCTCATAATCATACACTTATTTATAATTCATAATTTACTTGCTCTTGCCTTTTTGTTATACCTATGAACTTTGTCGCATTACCATAATTTACCTTACGACTCCCCGGTCGTTTCTCATATCTACTCATGTGCCCCACATATCTTTCTAGTGATCTCTTGCTTATATCGTCAATTCTTATCTTATTTTGGAAGTTCCAATGAAACATTCTTTCACTTTTAACTCCTCCCTCTTCGATCGACCTTATTCTTTAGGAAGTTAATACCTCCTCTTTATTTCATACAAGAGACACGCTGAGGGGAATGCTTGCCTTGTATACAAAGATTTCAGTACTTGGCTCCCGAATCTTCAAGATTCTCACGAAGTCATATCCAACTAACAATTCTGGGGTATATCATGTGTATATCCTCTAAAGAGGTACTGCCAACATATTCGTAATACTCTTTAGTACTGCTATTCTGTTCTAACGATTTGACCAACGATAAGGATTACACTAACCCTTACTAGATCCCAAATTCTCACTTCTTTCTAGGACTACATCTATCAACGTCTATAAATCATGAGTTGGAGTAGATACTACTAAATATAAATCTACCTGATGTAAATCAGCCCGCGAACTTAAACTCCCAACATAAGTCGAGAAGAGTTTCACTAAGGTTGCCAACAATGGCATGTCATTCTACACTTATAAGCCTAACATGGCATGGAAAATGGAATGGAGTTGGAGTTATTACGTGAAGGTTCAAGAAGACATTGTATTTTCGGCCTTCTTGTTGGTCTTGGCCGAGACCATGCATTTCTTTTAGCTTGTTGATTTTTTTTCTTTAGTTCTTAGATTTTAGTTCTTCTTGGGACATATTTAATGTATCATGTAATAGGACAGGGTAATTAAGGACAATGAGGTAAGTGAAATGGATGACTAAGTTGAGCGGACAAGTTGGCAAGGACAGGGACATCTAGAAGATGGGGATTTCAAGGAGAGAGTTTATGGACTAACAAACTCATGAATTTGGCTACAATGAAGAGCTCAAAATCGGCCAAGGGGAAGTGCAAGTGTTGGTCAAATTGATCATCCAAACAAATACCAAGAATGGAAGCTTCCAACACATTCCAAAAATATGAGGTTGTTGGAAAAATCAAGTTCATGAATATTGTTACATAGGAGACAATTTCAGCCTAGGGAAGAGGAAGGGTTGGCCAAACTCCCTTGGTCACCAAGTCAATCCAAATGCATCCACACTAGGTGTTAGTTTGTGTCTTTTCATTTACTTTCTAGAATAGTCTCTTTTGTACTATAAATAAAGGGCTTAGGACATTGTAAAATACAGAGTTTTATTATAGATAAAAGTTGAGTTTTACTCATTGCTAAGTGTTTCAACCCGGGGTTGTTATTCTTAGTTGGTTCTCTGGGAGGACCTTTGGTTCTTGTGTGAGCCAAACCCTTTAGTGTAAGTTGAAGCTAGGACTGTGTGACCTAGTTAAACCCAAGCTAAGGTTTCCCTTTGGTGTTAGTTTGGTTAAGACTTTGTGACTTAACTAAGCACTTAAGTAACCCCCTCGATGCAAGCGAACGTTGGAACTTGTGTGATCCAACCTAGCCTAAGCCTAGGGTTTATCATAAGGTTTCTGACCACCCTTACTTGGTTTGTATTCAAGCTTGTACTTAGCAACCCGATCAAGTCCTTGTGAAACTGGTCACCTTTATCTTGGTGTCGACTCGGGCATTAAAACCCTCGTGTCTCTATCCTTGACATATCGACCATCCTTGCCTGGATTGTACCTGAGATTGCACCTAGCATCTTGTGTTTATTCCTCGTCCAAACCACCATACTCCTTCCACCACCACATCCCACAATAATTCAGCAACACCCCCAACAAAGTTCCCTCACCGAAAATACGCACAAATACACGTCCAAGTCCTGTAAGCACAAACAGTGCACAAAACACACCTTACAGATAACTTCACTATTTTAGTTCTATTCCGCCGCCTTGCCATCATCCAATCACCAAAGCCTGACCATCAAAACAAACCTCAACATTTCTATAACAACCCCATAAAACTCCTTGACCCAATTCCTGATACAACTACCCGAAATAGCCACCAAACACCATCCTATCCGGCAGTAACGCCCCACCCGACAACCCACTTTGAGTCCTATTTTTGGGTAGACCCGAATATACCCAAGACCTGACCAACTTAACAACCAACACCCCTCCTTACTTACATCATAATGGTATCAGAGCAAGGCTCTCCCATCCCACGCCTTGATGCGATAACCAATACAAAAATGTCACTTACAAACAAAGAAGAACTTCGGAAACTCGTTAGTGACATGTTTGCGAAGCATGCGCCCATCGTGAGAAATGAATGTGATCTCCCAACCTTTTATGGAGATACGGACCCAAAATAATTCCTTGAATGGTTGAAGACTATTGAGGGATTTTTCAAGTACCAGCAACATGATGATCATGAGTGCTTCAAAGTTGCCAAATTGAGGCTCAAATCATTTGCTTCCGTTTGGTACGAAAATCTAAGAACCAATTAAAAAAAGAAGTGGCAAGACCAGGATTGACTCTTGGAATAAATTAAATAAGCATATGATGAGGAAATTTTTATCAAGGGAGCATGAACAAAAGTCTATACTTCCGACTCCCCACACGTTGCCAAGAAAAAGTTGAAGTGGTGTCAAGAAAATGTCAAGAAAATTGGCAACTCATTATTTATCAATCCTTTGTATGATCACGAAATTGAATATCAAAGGGTAAAATAGGGTAATACTTCTTTTACTAATCCATTATATGATCAAGGAGTTCTAGAGGTCACAACGGGGATAAACATAAAGAGAAAAAATGTTTCCAATGTCGAGAATCGGGACACTTTAACAAGGAATGTCCTAACCCCTAGTGGTGATGAATAAAGATAATGGGAAGCCCTTGGAGGAATCCGAGGTCAAGGACGAATATGATACCCACTTACTTGATGCGCGAGAGATAGAGAAGGAGCTTAAGAAGGGGAGTGCTATAGGTGCCGACTCAAAGAAGCCTTTGCAGGTTGCATGTGCGGATGGGTTTACAACTGGACAATCCCCGATGATAAGTGGTGAACACTCTCTTGGTTTATTTCCAAGAAGTTCAATACCCAACCCTCAAGCATATGCACACAATCTGGCCAAGAAGATGATCTTGATGGAGTCAAAAGAAAATGAAATTTGGCACACGTGTGTTGAAAGCCAAGAGGTCGCCAACTTTATCATGGGAAACAAACTTTCTATGCCGAGTTCAACCTTTTTGATGAATTGAGTAGAGCCAAATTTTTTATCAAGATAGAATTGAAAGTTGGCTACCTTAGAGTGGGAATCCGAAGAGAAGATGACCCTCGTAATCGAATTTGGTATAAACAAATGGTTTGTAATGCCGTTGGGATGGGGTGACGTCCCAAACTCTTCCTTACACGAGGTTGCACGTCCATCCTTGGGATATTTGACATCTTCCGATGACGTATGTGCTAACCAACCCGAGGTGGCATGCATCCAAAGTTATTCCGAGCCTACGAATGTCATTGCGGTAAATGGTTACTTAGATTCGACCTCTTTCTTACATCATTTGTCAAAATCGTTTGGCTTGTATTCAGATGCTTATTTGGCAAATTTCAAGGAAGGCGCCCACAAGATAAAACCTCCGGTCCTATCTAATGGTGAAAGTATTGGATCAACACTTGTTGTTAATTTTTTTCAACATTTAGATGGCGCGAATTTGAGGGAAAATTCTTCCAAAGAAGGGGAGAATGATGTAAATCAACCCGCGAACTTAAACTCCCAACATAAGTCGAGAAGAGCTTCACTAAGGTTGCTAACAATGACACATCATTCTACACTCAGAAGCCTAACATGGCATGGATAATGGAATGAAGTTGTAATTATTACGTGAAGGTTCAAGAAGACATTGTATTTTCAGCCTTCTTGTTGGTCCTGGCCGAGACCATGCATTTCTTTTAGCTTGTTGATTTTTTTCTTTATTTCTTAGCTTTAAGTTCTTATTGGGACATATTTAATGTATCATGTAATAGGACAAGGTAATTAAGGACAAGAAGGTAAGGGAAATGGATGCCTAGGCCAAGATGACAAGTCGACAAGGACAAGGGACATCTAGAAGATGGGGATTTCAAGGAGAGAATTTATGGACTAACGAACTCATGAATTTGGCTACAATGAAGAGCTCAAAATTGGCCAAGGGGAAGTGCAAGTGTTGGTCGAATTGATCATCCAAACAAATACCAAGAATGGAAGCTTCCAACACATTCCAAGAAGATGAGGTTGTTGAAAAAATCAAGTTCATAAATATTGTTACATAGGAGACACCAATTTCGGCCTAGGGAAGAGGAAGGGTTGGCCGAACTCCTTTGGTCACCAAGTCAATCCAAATGTGTCCACACTAGGTGTTAGTTTGTGTCTTTTCATTTGCTTTCTAGAATAGTGGCAATTGTAAAATGCAGAGTTTGATTATATATAAAATTTGAGTTTTACTCATTGC
This sequence comes from Anisodus acutangulus, assembly GCA_029783415.1. Classification (NCBI taxonomy): domain Eukaryota; kingdom Viridiplantae; phylum Streptophyta; class Magnoliopsida; order Solanales; family Solanaceae; genus Anisodus; species Anisodus acutangulus. The sequence continues at coordinate 22,350,848 of CM056489.1, forward strand.
TAAGTGTTTCAACCTGAGGTTGTTATTCTTAGTTGGTTTTCCAGGAGGACCTTTGGTTCTTGTGTGAGCCAAACCCCTTAGTGTAAGTTAAAGCTAGGACTGTGTGACCTAATTAAACCCAATCTAAGGTTTCCCTTTGGTGTAAGTTTAGTTAACACTTTGTGACTTAACTAAGCCCAAGCTTAAGGAATCCCCTTAGTGCAAGAGAACGTTGGAACTTGTGTGATCCAATCTAGCCTAAGCCTAGGGTCTATCATAACGTTTCCGGCCACCCTTACTTGCTTTGTATTCGGTCTTGTACTTAGCAGCCCCGATCAAGTCCTTGTGAATTTGGTCACCTTCATCTTGGTGTCCACTTGGGCATTAAAACCCCCATGTCTCTATCCTTGACATATCAACCGTCCTTGCTTGGACGGTACCCAAGATTGCACCTAGCATCTCATGTTTATTCCTCGTCCAAACCACCATATTCCTTCCACCACCGCATCCCACAATAATTGATCAACACCCCCAATAAAGGTCCCTCACCGAAACTATCCACAAATACACGTCCAAGTCAAGTAACCACAAACAGTCCACAAAACACACCTTACGGTTAACCTCACTGTTTGGGTTTTATTCCGTCTCCTTGCCATCATCCATCCACCAAAGCCCGACCATCAAAACAACCCTCAATGTGTCTACAACACCCCGTAAAACGCCTTGACCAAATTACCGATACAACCACCCGAAACAGCTACCAAACACCACCATGTCCGGCAGTAACGCCCCACCCGACAACCCACTTTGAGTCCCATTTTTGGATTGACCCAAATATACCCAAGAACCGACCAACTTAATCATTAACACCCCTCCTTATATCACCACTGCTGAAAGTGGGATAACAATGCTTATATCGTTCTATCTTAATGGAAACTACTTTACAATCTTTTGTATTCAAGTACTTTGTAGCTCTTTCAATTTACTTATTTTGCATTCTAAAACTCGAACTTTACATTTCTAGGCTTGCATTACCCTCTCTATATATAGTTGAGACAAATGCTCACACTCTGAAACTTTATCATAATACTCGCACCTCTAGTGCATACATAATCTAGTAGGGATCTTTTATTTACTTACCACGAGTATGGAATGGAATCGAGTTCCTGTGACTCAGCTCTGTTGCACGATATGGAATCAGAAAAAAGGGTAACCAATCCTAAATGCATTATAGCCTCCTGATTATAAGTGTGGTGCACAACATATCCATAAGCAATACTCTATTAGACATGACTTGTAGACTCCCTAATACACGACTGTTGCTCCCAAACGCATACTAAAGTATATGTGGTCGTACAAGTATTATAGGATTTTAAGTCCATCTATCATATCCACAGGGACTTATATTTTCTACCATTTAATTAACACAAATTCCAGTGTAACTATTCAAGAGAGTAAAATCAAGAGGTTTTGTTGTAACTAATCTATGATTGAAAGAAACAAATAAAAATGAATATTTTGTAACTGAGACAATTGTGACGAACACTGTCAGATGAGAAAGAGTTCTAGGGTCATGACTTTCGACAATCCAATTAAGTCTTCTGACAGTTCTACCTATCTTATTTCCTGGATTACTAATCGATGGGTTAATTATTACTTAATAAGTATCTTCCGAGTTGCTCACAAGTATATTCAGGTCACTCCAACGCCAATATCCCTATGGTCATCAGAAAATAACAAGAACACATTTAAATCTCCGTAATCAACTCAGCAAGGATAAATGGTATATTCATATCCTCATTAGCGAAATGATTAATCGAAAAAGATCTATTTATTCTAATTACACATGCAAATTCCCTATCCCTAGTTCAAATTACACGCCACAGATAGTGTCTAATTAGTGATCAAGTAATTAAATAATTAAGCACAAGAATAAATAAGCAACCCAAAAGATGAAAAATTAATAGATAAGATATGTCGTCAAACCAACTATCATGTCTTTGCCACAACCCTGGAATAAAAAAGTTTAGCTACTCATGATTCGAGAAGAGAAGCAAGAATTCATGAATAAACTTGGGTTCTATAGAACAAATAAAATAAAAATGACAAAAGAAGGGAGACGACGACTTACAAGTCTCAAAACAATAATCCCAGCCCGCCGTTCCTAACATAAAAAAATATCTATTTATATAGTCTATGTTAAAAGATAAAATAAGTAGACCAAATCCCAAACGAATTGGGAAAGTGGACGATCTTCCGTGTTACACCCGCGTCGCGGGGTCCAACGCGTGGCTGCCTATTATTCCAAAAGTGTTGAGATTCAGAGAGTGGATTTTTGGGGTGATGCACCCGTGATGCAGGCCCAACGTGTGTGGTCCTTCAGCGACCAAAATTCTCTCTAAGTTCCGCGCGATCCTCTCGTTATCTCATTCACATGCAAATGCCTCCAAAATCTACCAAAATTACTTGGTTTTCATTAATTTGTCCTCGTTGTACCTAAACACACAACGTACCAACATAAGCTCGAATACAACGATTTCACTATAAATAATGTGATTAAGGTACTAAGAAATAGAGGTAAACTGATGCAAAATATATATATTTGTGCCAAATATCACCACCCTAGCTTAGACTTTGCTCTCCCTCGAGGAAACACTCACTAAAACCAACCTATCACAAACTCACAACCATGCCATTCAAACAGGTCTACTCGGGCTTCGATTAATATGACTCTTTAAAAACCACTTCCCAAACAAACATCGAGCCAATTCTCACAAAACTCATGCCAACCATCAATTTTCAATTTTAAAAACCAAAAAACTACCTTCTTAACAACAACTTATTTTCAAAGTATACATGACTCAAATACACCAATCAAAGCGAAACAATCATGCTACTTAACCGAGATTTCAACACTTCACCAATTTATTGTCAACTTGTGCCCTTACCGAAAGAAAGTTGTCCATATATCACAAGAATCAATTAATTTTACTTCAATGGAAATGAAATCATCAACTACACTCACCCTCACAAAGAATATTACATGCCAAATACGATGAACCATAGGCTTGCCCGTAGTGTAACCGCTTCACTAATATAAGTATGTCGAATCTAGGATCAAGTAGGACTTAACTGATTGTAATGTAGGCTAAGGGACGGGTAGGGAATATATGGGTAAAATAGTGACTAACCTACCTAAGCAGTTTAATACATACAATAATGCCAAATAGGTAATAAATGAGCCAACAAAATATAATTTAAGTGATTCGAGAAAGGTTATTTGTTCTCAAGGAATCCTTTCAAATAAAAATCAAGAATCTCTCACATTGCCAATATTTCACCTAGCCCGAGTACCTAGCATTTGAGCAGTCTTAAAGGTTGGAGTAGTTTTCCCTTAAGACGATCGTCATCAGTCCATCATCAGGAAAAGCCTCTTCTATGAATAAAGAAAATAAAAATCCTACTGGATGCCCCACTACTAAGGGTCTAGTAAACTAGAAAGCAAAATCCTTTTGTTTTTTTCCCAATGTTTTTCAGTTTTACTACTAAACTAAAGAAAATAAAGGAAAATTATAACTCTAATATTAAAAAAAATCGTATGGCCTAAGCATCCTCATATATCGAGACATACACCTCCCACTCCACACTTAATTTCATACAGTGCCCTTAATGCATATGAAAAAAATTAAAATGGAGTAAGGCGAGAGATACTCCCTAAGGCCCACTAGGGCCTATTCACCATCACACTTGGCGAAATCATCCACATCCTCTAACTCTTCATCCTTCTCCTCCTCATCATTATGACCATGTGTTTATGACTCTTCTTCATCCCCCATTTTTGCATCGACCTCCATAAAATTGACTGAATTAACATATTTATTGGCAGGTAATTTGGACTCTTCCCCGAGAAGTTCTCAGGAGTGCAATGTGTGTGGGGCCTCATCAAAGACTCTCCAGAAGTCTAACTCAAAGTGCTCACCCGCAATCACCACAATTTTATGCAGTTGGGTCAGAAGTGTGGACTGTGACGACCTTTCCTTAATAGGGGTGACATTATGCTTCAGGGATTGACATTAAAAATGTCGACCATATCATCGGGTGATGCGAGGACTATATCATGAGGCATTTCCAAAGTGTCATCAATGCACATCAAATAAGCAATGAGTGTATTGCCGAAGCTCAGTCTCCGGGACTTTCCCTCACGAACATTTTGCATATCCTAAAGCATATACTAGCCAATGTTTATGGGCTGTCCCATTATGAGAAAGTACATGAAACACACTATGTCCTTCCCTACATCTGTGTAGTGGTCAAATTGCAAGATTCGATAACTCAACAACCTCAACCACACTTGAGCCTCTCTTGTGAAGTTACTCATTCTTAAGCTCTTGTGTTTATTGTATTTCCCATCATGCTGGGCCTATGTGGCCTTAGAGTCAAGCCTACATAGTGTCTCCCTGATAGCTTTGTAATCCGACCTGTGGATGAAGTCCTTTAATGGCCCAATTAAGTGATCTGGAACTCTGAGATGTGGACATAAAGTAGATGCCGTCAAAGGCACCCAACCTCCTCATAGATAAATGGATGGTGGTCAGATATCCTCTGTACTCCTGAGATGAATATTAGTGTACAACTCTAAAATAAGGTCAATATTCACGGATCTCGTTATTTCAAAGACCGAGACCCATATCATGGCCCCATTTGGATTATATATTTCCCTGAACCTATGTTGGGTTGACTGCCGAGAGATCGAACTCTTGGTACCACTCCTCAGCTGTCATATTAAGATCTAGTTGATGCCTTGAAGATGAACCCCGTGGAATAGGGGTTGTCAGTTGCTTGCCCCCCGATTATGATTTAATGCTTTTCTTTACTCTCGGGTGTTTTGTTCGCCCCCTATTTGTGCCTTGGAGAAGGATGAGGCGACGATTTTTCCTTTGTCTTTCGGGTTACCCATGTTGCCTGCAAAACACAATACTAAACAATAAGTATAATTCAATAACCAAATGGGGTCGTGGAATAACCCCACACTTGTGATCATCCGGGGGTGAACCGACCCCACACTTTCTTCAAACTACGTTAAAAAAATTAAAAATAAAGGAGTTAGCTAATACTTCATTACTTGAAAAATAAACAAACAAAACAAGAAAAATCACATTTTTAGGATTTTAGTTGAGGCTGCCCACATTTAATTCTCCCTTCAAAATCTCCAACTTTTGGCTCAAATAGATGGCACAAGGGTCCATATAATTGTTTAATGGTGCATTGCTACTCAAGACTTCACAATTTCACAAATAAATTGGTTCAAGCAATTTATCTAACACCTTGTGGGCATAGAATCTTTTCTATGATTTTGACAACAATGGAGGGTTGTGAAAACCCTCCTTTTTTCAGTGGGAATCATTTTCTAGTCTTAATCATCATACACAAACAAAACATTACCAATCCTCGCCCCAATTATTGCCAAACCCACAACCCTAGGTTTTTCAACCTTTATAACTCAAGAACAAGGGTGAAAGAGGGGAAGGATTTCATGAATGGAGGTGAGAGTCACTTACCTTGTTACGTTAATAGAAGATTGATACATGTTCTTGAGTTGTAATTAGAATTGGAGGGGAGTTGGGAGAGATTTTTTGTACGTTTTAATAGAGAGAGTTGTTGAGAGGTGTCTTTAAAAGTGAAGAGGGGAAAAAGGGGGGTCAACTCTCTTTTAAACTTAAAAGATTTTTTTGAACAGGGCCCCTACCCATGTTGACCTCGCGTCACGAGTCCAGTGTGGAAATTTGATTTCTCTGAAGTTTTCAGAGTCCTCATGCTACAACCGCATTGCGGGTCCATCGCGTGGATACCTTATCTCTAAAGTTTCATCTATGCGTGCTGCACACGCGTCGCGGGTGCAACACTTCTAGAAAACCTGGAGCAAATTGTTTTTGTCATTTTTCACTTGTTTTGTACTCTCGTTCCTTCTCTATTCCTTCAACATAAAAAAAACATAAACTATAGCTATGAAAAAGTTGGGTTTCCTCCTAACAAGCGCCTTAGTTAAGGTCGTGGCACAACATCTATTTGTATTTTTATTGTTTTCTCTATTCTACTATACAAACTTGGATTGCCTCCCGAGAAGCGCTTGAATTAATGTGACGGCAAGACATAAGCTTTCTCAGGCCTCTTCTAATTCAATTGAGACATTCACTGGATTGATGACCTCTCCGAAATAGTGCTTCACTCGCTGTCCGTTTACTAAGTAGGTTCGATCCGCATTTAGCGGGTTTAGTTCAGCCGCTCTATATGGGGTCACACGAAATGCCTCAAATGGCCTAGACCACTTACTCTTCAGATTTCCCCCAAACAATTTGAGTCTCGAATTATACAACATTACTAATTGTCCGAGTTCAAACTCACGATGTTGAATGTGCTTGTCGTGCATCTTCTTTGTGCGCTCCTTATAAATTTTTGTGTTCACATATGTATGAAAATAAAATTCATCAAGCTCATGCAGCTGCAACAATCGCTTCTCACCACTGCTTCCATATCTAAATTCAACTTCTTTATCCCATATTTTCAAGCTCGAAGGGGAGATGCCATGCTTTACCAAAAACTAATCTGTATGGAGAGGTACTAATAAGAGTTTTGTAAGCAGTTTTGTAGGCCTAGAGAGTGTCATCAAGCTTTAGTGACCAATCTTTTCTGTTAACGCTTACCGTCTTCTCAAGAATTCACTTGATATCATGATTCGGCACCTCTATGTGACCACTAGTCTGAGGGTGATATGCAGTTGCCACCTTGTGTCTCACCCCATACTTGGATAATAAATTCTCGAAAAGCCTGTTGCAAAAGTGTGTACCTTGATCATTGATAATGGCTCTCAGGGTCCCAAAACGTGTGAATATGTTCTTTTTCAAGAATCTAGCCACCACATTTGCATCATTGGTTGGAGCGGAATTGCTTCTACCTATTTTGACATGTAATCTACCGCAACAAGAATGTACTTGTTCCCCTTTGATGAAAGGAAGGACCCCATAAAGTCGATAACACAGATACCAAATACCTCAATCTCTACGATTGTTTCAATGGCATTTCATGCCGCTTAGAGATGTTAGTTCATTGACAATTATCACATCCTCTCATGAAATAATGAGCATATTTAAACAATGTCGTCCAATAGAAACCTGACTGAAGTACCTTTGCTGCTATTCTGTCACTACTGTGATGGCCGCTCTAAGGCGACGATTGGCAACTCTCAAAGAATTGCGTGCACTTTCTTTGCTGGAACACATCTCCTCACTAGCTGAGCTAGGTCAATTTTGTAAAGATACGGCTCATACCAAATATAAAATCTGCTATCCTACAGGAGGCACTTCTTTCTCTTGTGATTAGCATCAGGCGGGTACACTTCACTAACTAGAAAATTTACCATATCTACATAAATGGTATCTCAATGGACTGCCAAGAAAACGTTGCTCATTTGGAAGGTTTTTTTGATCACCACACGTTCATCAACATGATTTTTATCCTCAAGCTTGGATAAGTGATATGCTACCTGGTTCTATGTTCCCTTTCGATCAAGAATATCAACACCGAACTCTTACAACAGTAACACCCAATGAATGAGCCTGGGCTTTGCATATTTCTTTATGAATACCTTCATCCCCACCAAATAAGATTTGAATTTGTCAAAGGCATAGACCACGTCAATAACTCCTTATTTGTTACAGTATAATTCATCTGAGCTGCATCAAGTATTTTGATAGCATAATATATAGGATGAAATATCTTATCCCTCTTTTTCCCAAGAACAAATCCCACAAAAAAATCACTTGCATCACACATGAACACGAACGATAGAGTCCAATCGAGTGCAATGATAATAGGTGCAGTTACTAACCTCAACTTCAGCTCTTCTAAAACCTTCAGACATGCTTCATTGAACATGAACTTAACATTTTTCTCTAGAAACTTACACATCAGATCACTATCTTAGAGAAGTGGGCATCAAATTAATACTAGCACCCAAATCACACAATGCTAGCCCAACCTTAATATTTCTAATAGTGATCGAGATGGTGAAACTGCCTGGATCTTTCAAATTTGGTGGAATCTTGGTCCTCACTCTAGAACTGCACTCCTCAGTAAGTGCTACCATTTCAAATTCTGTCAAGAACCTTTTGTTTGCAACAACATCCTTGATGTACTTAGCATATTTCAGAACTTCTTGCAAAAGTTTCACTAGAGGAATGTTGATATGTACCTATTTCAGAATCTCAAGAAATTTCTTACAAGCCGAATCTGCCTTCTACTTCTAAAGTCATTGTGGAAATGATGGTGGTATCCTAGCCACTACAACTGCTAGCTTCTTTACAACTCTCTACTCTATCTCAATTATTTTGGCAGGAACAAGTTCAAAATCTGTTATTTTGTTCTTCGGTGGCACTTCTTCAAGTTCTCTTCCATTCCTCAAGGTGATTGCATTGTATGCCTTTTTTAGGATACTTTTCAGTAACTTGGGGTCTAACATTTTGAGTTACCGCCATTTGCCCGACTTGACATTCGAGCTCATGAATAGATTTTTGCATCTCGCTCATAACTTTTTGATTCTGCTGTTGAACTACTTATTATTGAGCCAAAAATTATTTCATCATGTTCTCCACAGAATTACCAGCTTGCTGAGCTTGAGGCTTCTGATAATTATTCTGCTTGTAGTAATTCTGCTTACCATAGTGATTATTATAGTTGTTTCCAAAATTAATTCCTTGATTTTCACTGCCACGATTGTGTTGCCCCACATAATATACTGATTTGGGATTCATAGGACAATTAAAGTAATCATGAGACTCCCCATAGCACTCACATACTTCTTGTTGAATATGTTTAACCGGTTGCACCCGTTGAACATGCGGAAAAGCCCTCATAATAACATTACAAAGTGTCCGAATATTGTCCCGAATAGCTGCAATATCATCTAATTGGAGTACACCAACAACTTTCTATGGTATCCCTAAGCGATTTGTTTCTTGGTATTCTTGCTTACTTGCAGACATCAAATTCAATAATTCTTCCATCTCATCATAAATTTTAGTCAATATATAACCCTGAGCTGTAGCATCCAATAGTGACCTCGAATTATGCCTTAACCCCTCAACAAAATAGTGCTCGATGATCTCCTTCGGTTGCATGTGGTATGGACAGTCTCTCAAATACTCCTTGCATTTGTCCCATGCTTGTGGAAGTGACTCAGAATCCTTCTGAACAAAGTTAGCAAATTTTTGTCAAAGTTCTTTCGTCTTCCTATATGGGAAGAATTTATCGATAAATATTCTTGATAAAATCTGCCAAGAAGTAATGGACCTAGCAGGCTCATTCTGCAACCATTCCCTTGCCTCGCCAATCAATGAGAAGGAAAATAATGTCAACTTCACGTATTCGTTGGAAACATGTTGATAGTTGAAGTTTTTGCTCAGTTAGATGAATGTCATCAGGTGCTTGTGTGGGTCTTCATAAGGCTTACCCATATATTGACACATGTTCTGTATCAACTGCACCGTTCTTTTTTTCAGCTCAAAATTTTCCTGTATTGTAGGCTTGACGATAGCCTTAGCAGCATTATCTAGGCTGGGCCTAGCGAAGTTCAACACATGAACCCGTTGTTTTGCCATCTCTACCACTGTAATTTCCCTATTTTCTACTAACTCAAGAGGAACCTCGTCAGCCGGGTTGTTTGTTTCGTGAAAAGATCTATCGATTTTGAGATCAAAGTTAACCAAAAGTTTTCCTTGACTCCAAGTATTTGGCATAAAATTTATCAGTCGCCTAAGATGCACAAAACAAACCAAAGAATATAGTAAAAACTTGAATACATCAAATAGAATCTAAACTCGAAAAATAGTTAATTTTTCTAAGTCCCTGGCAATGACGCTAAAAACTTGTTTCTCCCAAACGCACATGCAAGTATATTTGGTCGTATATGTATTATATAGGATTTTAAGTCTAAATATCGTATCCACATGGAGTTATAATTTCTACCGTTTAACTAACTCAAATTCCGTTGTAATTATTCAAGAGAGTAAAATCGAGAGGTTTTGTAGTAACTAAACTATGACTGAAAGAAACAAATAAAAATGAATATTTCGTAACTGAGACAGTTGTGACGAAGACTGTAAGGTTTATCAGAAAAGAAAGAGCTCCAGGGTCATGACATTCGACAATCCAGGTAAGTCTTCTCACAATTCTACCTATCTTATTTCCTGGGTTACTAGTTGAGGGGTTAATTATTACTTTATGAGTATCTTCTGAGTTGCTCACAAGTCTATTCAAGTCACTCCAACGCCTATATCCCTATGGTCATAAGAAAATAACAAGAACACATTTAAATCTCCGTAGTCAACTAAGCAAGGCTAAATGGTATATTCCTATCCTCATTAGTGAAATGATTACTCAATTAATTTCTATTTTTTCTTATTACACATGCAAATTTCCTATCCCAATTTCAATTCACACGCCACAGATAATGTCCAATTAGTAATCAAGTAATTAAACAATTAAGCACAAGAATAAATAAGCAACCCAAAAGATGGAAATTTAATAGATAAGATCTGTTGTCAAACCAACTATCATGTCTATGCTACAATACTAGAATAAATAAAATTTTCTATTCATGATTCGAGAAGAGAAGCAAGAATTCATGAATAAACTCGAGTTCTATGGAGAAGATAAAATTAAAATGACTAAAGAAGGGAGATGACGACTTACAAGTGTCAAAACAATAATCCCAGCCCACCGTTCCTAACATAAAAAACGTCTATTTATATTTTAGGTTAAACGCTAAAATAAGTAGACCAAATCCCAAACGAATTGGGAAAACTGGATGATCTTCCGCGTTACACCTGCATCGTGGGTCCAATGCATGGCTTCCTGTTATTCCAAAAGTGTGGAGATTCAGAGAGTGGATTTCTGGGTGATGCACTTACGACGCTGGCCTAACACGTATCCTCCTTCAATGACTAAAATTCACTCTAAATGTCGCGTGATCCTCTCACAAAATCTACCAAAATTGCTCGATTTTTATTCGTTTGTCCTTGTTGTACCTAAGAACACAAACATACCAACATAAGCTCAAATACAATAATTTCACTATATATAATGCGATTAAAGTACTAAGAAATAGAAGTAAAGTGATGTGAAATATATATATTTGTGCTAAATATCAACGACCTGCTCATATATTAAGTTTATCAAGCCCCAAGTCCAATGGGGCATGGCTGGCACCCTGTACCTTACTTGCCCGAGCGTACCCATCTGTAACTCTTAACATGCATAAGTTCATACTTGGATGACAAGGCCGGATCACATCATAAGATGGAATTCTATAAGCTGACATGGCTACAATCAAGTCTACTTGAAGACAATTTGGCTTGCCATCTGCAAGGGGGCTTAGCCTAAAACATGTATACATAAATAGGCCATCACGACCACCATGGATTCTACAACTCATCAATACAAAGGTAAACAACCAAGGCCGACAAGGCCATCATGTATAATCAAGACACAACATCAAGGCCTACAAGGTGGTACTATACATACTAGACATAGACATGACACACGTACATGCCTCTATAGAATGACAACTGTATTGTGTTCAGGATAGGGCCCCGACCTACCTATCATCTCTGCATACATATCAATACACTAGACCTGGTAACTCTGAATGACATAGAGCTTACTAGTCAAACTGAGCCAGGCATCACCAACTAAGGAGGCTTGTCTATCTGTCTCTCAAGACCTGCACACATAAAATGCACCATCCCCCAGAAAAAGGCACATCAATATGAATATAATGTACTGGTATTGTAATGACCCGTTTGATAGTTATGAGCTTTTTGCATGTCTTTCTAAAATATCCCTCGTTTGTTTCTTACTAATAAGTGTTATGCGTGGAATTCATGGGTAAAGTAATTGTTAATCGTAGTAGAGAGAAAAAATAATCGACTTAATAAATTTTTGGAAGCCCTGTATTCGCTTCATCGAGGACCGTGCCACTCCAGCGAGCCTGTGCCAGTGGTAATATGTCTATTTGGCGGAAGTCCTGAGTCTTTAGTAATCTCGCATATGCGAAAAGCTTTTCTACACAAGCGGTACCGCACTAGCGAAAAGAGTTCCGTACTAACAAAGGTCGCTGGGCAGACCTAAATTCTTATTTCCTAAAACCCCTAAATTCGAGCCTGACTTCCCCAAACTCATTTCAGTAGCTGGGAGGTTCGATAGAGATGGATTTTCAAGAATTTTGGCATTAAATGCTTGGGGGTAAGATATATTAAACCCATTTATGATTCTTAAGCTTTTAAGTTATGTTCTTAATGGTGGAAACTTGGGTGGGGAAGATGAGTTTACATGTATAAAACCCCTAAAATATTGGGAAATGATTTCTTAAATTAAAAACTAGAGTTTTGAAGTAGTTTTCTAATTTTAACCTTGTAATAGTGAGGGGGAAACAACTACTAAATTGATTATTTAGTTTGGAAACTAGTTTCCTAAATAAAATCAAAAGGAGGTTTTCTTATAAAATGGTGCCCTATTTGATAAATTGATGAAATTGAAATTAGAGTGAGTAGTTAGTGGACATTTTAGACTTCATGAAATTCGGGTGAACCATTTTAAAAATAAAACTCTGATATTGCCCTTTTAGCCCAGATTTCCTTTTCTTTTTTAACTTAACCACTCCTTTTTGGACCGAGTAGCAGTTATTTCTTTAATAAATAGCCTTATATGTGATGGTATGTGTGATAACCTAGGACATGTGTGTGCTTGTTGGGTTATGACCATCCCGCACTAGTTTGGAAGAACTTCAAGGATTAGGAGTTCGTGGCCCCCGCTAGGTAATGAGGTAGTCTACAGTTTCAGTCTTGTAGACTTCGATAGAAGTGAATAGTAGCTATAAGGGTTAAGTGGGTATTGGTCTTGTTGAGGGGTCCCACCTTAGCGGTTGTGATGAACGCTCAGGTGGGTACCAATGTATAAATGTATAGATGGGTGATTTGAGAAGTCAATGTCACACCCCAAAATAGGTGGGTGGGGCTGACACTGGGTTCTTTGCTGGCTCGAGTGTACCACTCTGATGACCAAGCTCCTATATGATTTTAGAACTTCCAGCCAATAAGGTGGTACTGGGGTATATCACAACAACATAACTGGACAAGAGATATTAATCCAACATATATACATAAAGGGACCAACAAGGTCACAACATAGTTTAACAAAATACAACTTAGCCGGAAAGGCTATACATCAACACTGTACATACCAAACAAATCTGTGAGCTTCTACGAGTGAACTGACATATGGTCGGGACAGGGCCCTGACCTACCCATACTATATTTAAATCTACAAAATACTCCATCTAAGACTAGGAAGCTCCGAGAGGACGAAGCTTACTTACTGACGACTGGACTCGACAACTCCTACTGAGGTGGCTTAGTAGAGTCTCTATCAGAACTTGCGGCATGGACACATAACACCCCCAACAAAAGGGACGTCAGTACGAAATAATGTAACATGTATGTAAAGAATGGATAACAATATGAATCTGTAAGATCTAAAGAAAACATAAAAGCAATATGAAGCAATTAGCTATAAGGGAAAGCATAAGCAACCTGAGCCACATGGGGCGAATAATGAAACTCTTAAACTTAATACAACCTATCTGGATAGGTCTTTACAGTATAAATTGTCCTCGTCTTATAGTGCGAGGTATAACATATCATTAACCTTAGGTGCATGTATGAGGATGCAATGCAATATTCACACTAGTTCATGTATGTGTTGCAGAATGCACAACCCGATCCATCATATGTATATGTTGCGGAATGTGTAACCCGATCCAATAAATGTATATGTTATGGAACATGCAACCCAATCCTCTATATGTATATATTTCGGAATGTGCAACTCGATCCTGTATATGATCATGATTGTATGCATGATATCAAATACCGATAAAAAACATGTCAATACCAATGGAAATGAGGGGGAGGGGGGAGGAATAGACTATGATAATAACGGCTCTTTGGCCACTTTTTGAAGCTCATGAATTCTTTGATTTTATTCTTAGAACGACTCTTGGTCGATTCGACGATTAACTCTTTAGAATGCTTCTAGACGAAGACTTATGATACGACTGGTAACTAACAACAAGGATGATAAGAATATGAATAAGCAATGAACACTTCTCAACAAGAGACTTCTGATAGATAATATAGTGAAGTTCTCAACATTTCTTTTCGAAAACAATAACTCTTTGGATTCATGCTTTTGAAAGAAAGGGATAGCCTTACATACATGCGTTACTTAGTTAATAATGTCACATGAACCCCCATATGCTATATGATAGGTTATCTACACCATACAGAGGTTTTGTATTAAGATACGATCGACAAACTAAGAATCTTTTCATTGAAACAATTTGACGAACACCTAGGGTGCATACTTTTTTAGTTATGGTGTCTATGGATTTTATTCATGTCATATACTCCTCTTAAATACAACACCAATAACATCACAACAACCATAACCATAACAACAACAACAACAACAACAACTACAAGATCACCATATATACTCCATAACTTCTCACACCATATCCTTTAATTCAAGTTATGATCATTTTCCAAGCTAACTTAAGAAACAATTAAGGTTCATAAGAGTTATTTCAAGAAGTTTTGACTTAGTTGTCACAAGTTTCCTTTATCCATGATCTTCAGCAAAGCTATGCGAAATTTAAGACTAATAAGAACATCAATAACTTAAGTTAAATCAGCCAAGAGAACTTGCACCAAAACCTTCTTTCCAAGCACCAAGAGGATCCTTACTCCACATTGTTTCTAAGAGGTTCTCCAAGATTTTTAATGGTGATCTAAGGATGATTTGCCTTCAATATGATATGGAATGGTTCGTTAATGACCTAAGAACCCTAGGTAGGAGCTTGAGAGGGTTTGGGAAAATTTGGATCGAATTTGGGATCAATTGAAGGAACCACCATCCATGGCCTTAAAAAGAGTCACCCACCGCCTCCCATATGCGGCCCTATATGTGGCTCATATGCCCATATGCTGCAGCATATGCCACCGTATATAGTGGCAGTGCCGGGGTTGAAAAATGTCTCTGATCTGTTGCCTCATTTTTGAGTTAGAATTGCATCCATGCCACAAAACATGTGGCGTATCGTCGAAATTTCATCAATATTCCTCGAGTTGTACATCCTTTGGTCCTATTGACTTTCAATCTTCCATATACCTTCATAATACTAATATAAGTCATACATGACCCTCAAGAATGGTCTCTGGTTTCCTAAGCTCAAATTGACTAACTATACATTCGATCACACGAAGAATTACGAGGTGTAAAATCCTTCCCCCCTTAAGAACATTCATCCTCGAATGTTGAGGAATGAAACTAAGAGTCTTGTAACGTTTAAGTCGTAATGGAATTTCAGTAGAGTTTCCTCTATAAATAGGATTATTCTAAAACCTGTTAAGTATCTAGATCCAACACAAGGGCCATATACTATTTCATTGACTTCACACGACCATCTTTATATCAATAAATGTAAGAGTTAGCCATAACTCACCTTATATGTATATATCTCCATCTCAAGTCTAGACTTCTCCAGTTTCGCTCTGGTTGTTGTGATTGCTTGAACAAGGTATATAGTATACAAAGTAAGGTTACTATGTCGCAAGAGTAGGAAAATCATATCATACGACGTCAATATGAACCTGTGGTTTGGAAGAGGTAAGGATACTTAGTTTTTATATCTTTTTCGACCTCCCAAGTCATCTTTTCTATAATGTTATTTTTCCATAGCACCTTAACAGAGCCAACTTTCTTAGTTCTCAACTTTCGAACATGGCGATCTAGAATAGCTACCGGAGTCTCTTCATAGGTCAAATTCTTAGTGACTTGTACATACTCTATAAGAGTAATACTGGAGGGATCTCTTATGCACTTGCACAACTTCGATACATGGAATACCGGGTGAACTGCTTCAAATTCTGAGGGTAATTTAAGCTCATAGGCCACCTGGACTATCCCGTTGATGATTATATATGGTCTGACATACTTGGGACTGGGTTTTACCTTCTTGCCAAATCTCATGACACCTTTCATAATCAAAACCTTTAGAAATACCCAATCATCGACTGTAAACTCTAAGTCACGGTGTTAAACATATAAATAAGATTTATGCTGACTCTAGGCAGTCAATAAGTGCTCTTCGATTAACTTTACCTTCTCCACAACTTGCTGGATTAGATCGGGTCCTAGTAACCCAGCTTCACCCACTTCAAACTAGCTAATTGGGGATCTACACTTCCGCCTCATACAATGCCTTATACGGGGACATCTTGATACTAGAATGATAGCTATTGTTGTAAGCAAACTTAATGAGGGGAAAATGATCATCCAATCCACCTTTGAAATCTAAAAAACAAGCCCGTAGCATATCCTCAAGTGTCAGGATCATGCGCTCGGCTTGACCATCAATCTATGGATGAAAAGCTATACTAAGGTTCACTTGGGTGCCTAAACCCTTCTGAAATGACTTCCAAAAAATGAGCTATAAACTGAGCACCTATGTCAGATATAATGATTACCGGAACACCATGCAATTGAACTATTTCCTTGATGTATAGCTTGGCATAATCCTCCGCAGAGAAAGTAGTACGACCAGGTAGGAAATTGGCTGATTTCATAAGACGGTCAACGATAACCCAAATGAAATCGAACTTCCAATAAGAATGTGGTAAACCGGTGATTAAATCCATATTAATCATTTTCCACTTCCAAGTAGGGATTTCACTATGTTGTAGCAAACCTCCAGGCTTATGATGCTCGATCTTAACCTGCTGACAATTCAAGCATTGAGATACAAATGTCGCGATATCCTTTTTGATGTCATTCCACCAATAGACCTGCTGAAGGTCATGATACATCTTTGTTGATCCCGGATGGATGGAATATCTGGAATGATGGATTTTGGCCATTATTTTCTCTCGAAGTCCTCCCACATTTGGCACACATAGTCGACCCTGATATCTAAGGACTCCATCTCCCATAAGCTCCAATATTGACTTCTTCTGCAGGGAAACCCCTTCTTTCATTCGGACCAACTCAGGGTCATCAAATTGTCTTTCCTTCACCTTAACTATTAAGGATGATTCTGTGGTATTCTGCACCACCACTCCTCCGTCATTTGTATTCAAAAGTTGCACATTTAAACTAGCTAAGCGTTGTAGTTCTTTGATCATTTCCAGCTTGTTAAATACCATTCAAACTCTCAATATACTTATGGCTTAAGGCACCAGCTACGACATTTGCCTTAAGGGGGGGGATAAAATATCTACATCGTAGTCCTTTAATAACTCCATCCATCGTTTTGCCTTAAATGCAGCTTTTTCTGGCAAAATTTATACTAACGACTCTTATGGTCCTTGAATATATCAATGTGTACTCCGTATAAATAATGATGCCACATCTTCAAAGCAAAAATTACTTCTTCTAACTCAAGATCATGAGTCAGATAGTTTACCTCGTTCTTCCTTAACTGCCTCAAAGTGTATGCTATAACTTTTCCATACTGCATACGAACATATCCTAAGACAACTCTGGAGGCATAATAATAAACCACATACCCATCGATACCTTTGGGAAGAGCTAACACTGGTGCGGATGTCAACCTGTCCTTTAGTTCTTAAAAACTACACTCACACGCATCTGTCCACCGAAACTTAGCTTCCTTATGAGTGAGTTTGGTCATAGGTGCAGAGATAGAATAAAAACCTTCCATGAATCTTCGATAGTATCTGGCTAAACCGAAAAAGCTACGTACTTCGATAGGCGTTGTAGGTCTCTGAGTATCCACCTTAATACCTTCTGCTGAGACAATATGGCCCAAAAAGGCAATAAAGTTTAACCAAAACTCCCATTTCGAAAATTTGGCGTATAACTTACGATCTTGGAGCATTTGTAACATCGCTCAGAGATGATCTGCATGGTCTGCCTTAGTCTGTAAGTATACTAAGATATCATCAATAAACACGATCACGAAGATATCACAAAATGGCTTAAAGACTCAATTCATTAGGTCCATAAAGGCCACTGCCGCATTAGTGAGTCCAAAAGATATCACCCAAAACTCAAAATGGTCATATCTGGTCCGAAAGGATATCTTCATAATATCTTTCTCCTTTACCCTCAGTTGGTGGTATCCTGACCTTAAGTCAATATTTAAGGAATACTTAGCACCTTGTAATTGATTAAATAAATCATCGATTCTTGTAAGTGGATACTTATTCTTGATGGTGACTTTATTCAATTGTCTATAATCGATGTACATCCTTAAGAAACCATCCTTCTTGCGAACAAATAGTACTGGCGTGTCCCATGGTGAAGTGCTAAGCTTGATGAAACCTTTCTCTAGTAAATCCTTCAACTGGTCTTTCAACTCGGCGGGAGCCATTCGATAAGGAAGGATAGATATCGGCTGCGTATCTGGAAGTACATCAATAGTGAAGTCAATCTCCCACTCTGGAGGGATGCTCAGAAGCTCATCTGGAAATACATCAGGGAATTCATTGACTACTGGGATAGACTAAAGGGTTGGGGGTTCTGTATCTGCGTCCCTGACCCGGATCAGATGGTATATATAACTTTTGAAAATCATCTTTCTTGCCTTAAAGTAGGAAATAAACTTGACTTTAGCCGTAGCTGCATTTCCTTTCCATTCAAGGGTCGGCTCCCATAGAAAACTGAACTTGACAATCTTTGTCCGACAATCTACATTTGCATAGCAAAAAGCCAACCAATCCATACCCATAATAACATCAAACACTTGGCTAAATCAGCCAAGGTAGGGAGATTTCAAACTGTTACGATACAATTCTTGTAAATTCATGTTGCCATAATGGTCTTACCAACCAGTGTAGCCACTTGCCCAAACTAAGTACGCCTATCATATATAGGCCAAACTGAGGCGGACGTCTAGAAAATTGCTGCTTAGAGCTATCTGATGCTTCTCTCAATGGCCCAGCTGACCTAACCCTCTTGGTTAATTCTCTTTATGCATTTCTATCATCTCGAAGCTGCCGTTTGAGGTCTTCAACACCCTGAGAATATGCATGGATTCTAGCAATATCCATATCTCTATTCAATGAGGTTGTAGTACATTCTCCAATCAGGTGCAGATCCAAGCCTGCTACAAGCTAATGAATTCTAGCTCTCATGGTATCCATGATATTTTGGGCATATCTAGCCAGCGAACCGAACTGCAGACTATATTCCCTTACACTCTTTCCCTTCTGCTTAAGGTTTAAAAATTTCTCCACTTTATCATCTTGTACTTCCAATGGAAAATAGTGATCTTATGAAGCTTATGTAAACTCCTCCCACACAGCTGGAGGTGCGTGTGGTCTGTGAGACCACTCCTAGGCCTCATACCACAAAACAACCACATCACGTAATTTGAAAGAGGCCAAGTCTACTGCCTTCTTCTCGAGTTCTAGAACTTTTAACACCATCAAAAGACCCAGTGCCTATAGAAGCCCTTATCTAAAATTGTTGGCTAGCTACTATCTGTGTTAATAACTGTACGACACATACCACTCCTTGTTCAGAAGACTCGGGTGGAGGAACCGAATTTTGTGAAACTGGATGAACTCTGTCTTGAGGAGCTAGAGACATTGCACCTCCTCTAATCTCCTCATGAGGGGGTAGAACTGGTGATACATGGGAGTGTGACACTCTTTAAGCTTCAATTCTATTAACTTGGTCGGGCGGGGCATTACTAATACCTTTACCCCTATCAACACCGATTCGATTACTAGTAGTATCTCTTGTAGTAACTAGAATAACTGAAAAGAGATTAGAGCACGAATTAGACTCATAGCCATGTAAATCAGCTCTACAACATGATCTAGGAAGTGAAAGAACAACAACCATCCCTAAATGCCCGACAACCTCCTATTTATAAGTGTGGTGCACAACACACCCATAAATAAGACTCTACTAGACACAACTAACAAACTCGCTAGGACTGACCTGCTCTGATACCAAGTTTTTCACATCCCAAACTAGGGGGTGTGGCCGGAACCTGATGCCTTGCTACCCCAAGCGTACCACTCTGATGACCAAATTCTTATACGAGTAGAAATTCCAGCCAACAAGGTCGTATTGGGGTATATCACAATAATATAATTGGACAAGAGGGATTAACCTAACATATATACATAGCAGGATCGACAAGGTCACAACATAGTTTAACAAAAGACAACTTAGCCGGCAAGGCTATACATGAACACTATACATACCAAACAAGTCTGTGAGCTTCTAGGAGTGACTGAACTGACATATGGCCGGGACAGGGCCCCGACTTACCCATACTATACATAACTCCACAAAATACTCCATCTAAGATTAGGAAGCTCCCAGAGGACGAATCTTACTTACTGACGGTTAGACTTGACAGCTCCTACTGAGGTAGCCTAGCAGAGTCTCTATTAGAACTTACGGCATAAACACACAGCGCCCCCATCAAAAGGGACGTTAGTAAAAAATAATGCACCTAGTATGTGAAGCATGGATAACAATATGAATATGTAAGTTGTAAAGAAAACATAAAAGCAATATGAAGAAATTAGCTATAAGGGAAAACATAAGCAACTTGAGCCACATGGAGTGAATAATGAAACTCTGAAACTTAATACAACCTGTCTGGATAGGTCTTTACTGTATAAACCATCCTCGTCTTATAGTACGAGGTATAACGTGTTATTAACCTTAGGTACATGTATGAGGACTCAATGCAATATGCACACTAGTTCATGTACGTGTTATGTAATGCCCAACCCGATCCATCATATGTATATGTTGCGGATTGTGCAACCTGATCCAATAAATATATATGTTGTGGAACATGCAACCCAATCCTCTATATGTATATGTTGTGGACCGTGCAACCCAGTCCTATATATGATCATGATTGTATGCATGATATCAAATTCTGATGAAAACATGTCAATACCAATGGAAATTGGGGATGTGAACAACATACTATGATAACAACGACTCTTCGACCCCTTTTTAAAGCTCATAAACTCATTGATTTTACTCTTAGAACGACTCTTGGTCGACTCGACAATTAACTCTTTAGAATGCTTCCTTTTGAAGACTTATGATACGATCAGTAACCAACAACAAGGATCATAAGAAAAAGCAATGAAAACTTCTCAATACGAGACGTCTGATAGATAATAGAGTGAAGTTCTCAATGTTTCTTTTGAAAATGATAACTCTTTGGGTTCATGCTTTTGAAAGAAAGGGATAGCCTTACATACCTGCGTTGTTTAGTTAATGATGTCACACGAACCCTCGTATGATTTACGAGTGGTTATCTACACCATATAGAGATTCTGAATTAAGATATGATCGACAAACTAATAATCGATTCATTGAAACAATTTGACGAAAACCTAGGGTGCATACTTCTTTAGTTATGGTGTCTATGGCTTTATTCATGTCATAAACTCCACTTCAATACAACACTAATAACATCACAACAACCATAACCATAACAACAACAACAACAACAACACAATAACACCAAAAACTACAATATTACCTTATATACGCCATAACTTCTCACACCATATCCGTTAATTTAAGCTATGATCATTTTCAAGCTAACTTAAGAAACAATTAAGGTTCATAAGAGTTCTTTCATGACGTTTTGACCTAGCTATCACAAGTTTTATTTATCCATGATCTTCAACAAATCTATGATAAGCTTAAGACTAATAAGAACATCAATACTTATGTTAAATCATCCAAGAGAACTTGCACCAAAACCTTCTTTCCAAGCACCAAGAGGATCCTTACTCCATCTTGCTTCTAAGAGGTTCTCCAAGCTTTTTAATGGTGATCTAAGGATGATTTGCCTTCAATATGATATGGAATGGTTCCTTAATAACCTAAGAACCCTAGGTAGGAGCTTGAGAGGGTTTGGGAAATAATTGGATCAAACTTGGGATTAAATGAAGGAACCACCATCCATAGCCTTAAAAAATATCACCCACCGCCTCCCATATGCGGCCCCATATGTGGTTCATATGGCCATATGCTGTAGCATATGCCACATCATATGGTGGTAGTGAGGGGGCTGAAAAATGGCTATGATACACTGCCTCATTTGTGAGGCAGAATTGCATTCGTGCCACAAAACATATGGCGTATCGTCGAAATTTCATCAATCTTTCTCGCGTTGTACTTCCTCTGGTCCTATTGACTTTCAATCTTCCATTTACCTTCATAATACTAATATAAGTCGTAAATAACCCTCGAAAAAGGTCTCGTCTACAACTCAACTTGACTAACTATACGTTTGATCGCCCGAGAAATTGCGGGGTAACAGTCAACCTTAAGCTGATTCTGACTTATGTTATTTGGGCTTGTTGCCATTATTTGGGATTTTCGCCATTACATGGGCTTGTTGCCATTATTTATATTGCCATTTCTATTCATCACACTATTTGTTAATGATAAATTAATGTATCTTATATTACTTGTTATTTGGGCTTGTAGCCATATTGATATCTTGCTGTGGTTGACTTGTCATTCATTTGTCACTCTACATCTCGTCTAAATACTTGACAAAGAATTGATAATACTAATTGTAATGATTATGTTATTGAATGGTGTACCCATATCCATATCATTCATACATACTATATTTGACATTTGAACTGTTGGGATACTGATGAAAAGGGCTTATGATGCCGGTTATTGCATATGGTACGTGATACGAGAGTGATGACACTACAACCACAGATCTTATATCCAGTGGGATCGAATGGGTATATGGACCTCACGAGTCCTCCACGGGTCACGTGACACCTACTACAGAAGAATGTGTATATCGGTTACATATGGACATTGTATACATATACATTATTTGCATTGCATTTAATTTACATTCTTGATGATTATTCGGTGATGTGTGTACTCGGTGATGATTTCTGGTAGACCTTATGATCTCACGGTTATTAGTAGAAGGGGTACTGATAATGAAAATATACCTGATAATTGAAATGCATTCGCAACATACAAACCTTTATATAGGAAGTACTTATTGAGTAGATGCAGTGTTTTGGGATGACAATAGGTAATTTGGGTGATTCTTATGATTAATCATGCGATGTTATGCCGTGTTAGGGTAGAAAGTGCTTAATGGTCAGAACCATCATCTAGGGTAATGGGAATATATGCGTCTGTATGTTTTCTAGGTGGTTGATAGTACTATTTAATGAGTGTCTAGAAAATGGCTTGTTGAAGTGTCATTGTGGTGTTTGTTGACTTGTATTCTAAGTGCTGGAGACAATTCTTCCATTAATTAAAGCGTGTAAGGCGTATACCATTACTTAGAGTGAAGTGAGAATGTTTAAATGGACTAATATATGACATACTGTAAACGCGTAGAGTCGTAATGAAACGTGAAGGCTACGATTAATAAGAGAGTTAATGGGGTGGTGGTCAACTTACTTACTTAATGGGTCAGTTCGAGAAGTGGTTAAACATGAACATGACTTAGACATAGTGTTAGATCAGTAAGTGTCAATGATAAAGTCCCTATATGCTATGTGTATTAAGTGTATTTGACTGTAACTGATTCCTTGTAAGTGTTGAGTGAATTGTATGCTTTATGAGTCTGTAAGTGGATAATCTGAACTAAGTAACTATTATACTACCTAGAATAGGACCTACTTGAAGAGTCAACTTGATATTTATATCTGTTACGTAACTTCCATCATTATCATCCTATGATGCCTATGGGGTTATATTGTGTATTCATGCTACACTTGATGCATATTTTACGTGGATGTAGGTATTTGGTCTATTAAGATTGTAGCTTGGAGCACAAGAGAGTTAAGGAAGAGCATTCATTCCCGGTAGCCTTGGTCTCCATCTAGTTAGACCACCCCTCCTCATTAACGACGGTGTTGTTGTTAATTCTTTCATTACACTGTATTATAGAGTCCTTGTACTAGTGACACCGGGTTCTGGGTAGCAAATTATTAAATTTGGTGAACTATGTAACTTTCAAAGAGTTTTGTTAAATATAAGCATTTAGATTTAAGTATTTATATGTTTAAGGATAGTGGTTCTCCTACAGGTTAGCGTAGGTGCCCTCATAGCACAAATGAGATTTTTGGTCATGATAGGCATGTAAGAAAACTGAATAACTGAAAGCTGAAACTGAACTGATAAGCATAATAGCTGAACTTATCTGAGAGACAAGGGAAAATCAGAGGATATACCTACATGTTCCCAACTCACAGCATACAAAAATATCAACAAGCCCTGTCGGGGCTATGTGGATAAGTGTAACGTACCAGGCCTTAGATGAGGCTTTGGGGAACATCACAAGACACACCGGGACACTGAGAGCATCTATAGTGTACACAACATACCAGGTCATAGCGAGGCTCTGTGGGATAAAAATATATGACATACCAAGCCATCTATAGGCTCTGTGGGAATGCGAAAAAGTGTCAAATAACTGAGTATAGCTCGGGGTGTAAATCAACTGTCATCAACCATGGACTATGTCCTCAAGATCTATATACACTCATCTAGTGAGGAAATAAGCTATAAGATATAAATTATTCCCGACAAGGGAAAAACAATAACATTTGTGTGATGTTTCAATAAGAGACATGAGCTTGTTATGAATACTTCTTTGCACAACTCGTATGAGTACCATATTAGGTACAAAATCATGCCATTGAAAGAAAGGATTGTCATTACATACCTTGTGATAATCTACTCAACAATCACGATAAGCTCAACTCGCCACACCTTAATATAGAACAATGAAAATGATGTTATCGTCACACTACAAGTGATACAACTATCGTATTTCAAATAGTACACTTATCCTATAACAAATCGGGCAGAATCTCCCATGTTTTTCTTACTTTCCTCAAGTCCCCAAAGATAACTACAACCCAAATGACAACCAACAACTATAAGATAAGCTTTTCAACCAAAACAATGATACAACGAGCGGCAAGCTCGATTTACGACTAATAAAGTTATACCTTTAAACCATTTATTCTGTTTATACATGTCAACAACAACAAAAACATTCTCAAGTTATTCCATCAATTTACAGCCATAAAATACCACAAGAACAACCTTAAAACAGCTCAACAACCAACAACATCACAACTATAATTTCTTACCTTTATTTCATGGATTTTCAGTCGTACAAGTTAAATACGACTTCTATAAGCTCAAATATATGAATGAGGAGTATAATATTACCTTATAACACTTATAACAACCCTCCACATGAGATGGAACCAAAATCAGCAACCACAATAAGAACAAGAAACTCACTAGCACCACTGGATTCCCGACATTTGATTTGCGTTGCTTTCTTTGGATTTCACTCTTGGGTGGTTGGGGATCTATTAGAGAGCATTTGGGGGCGTCTGGGAACTGATTTTGGCAAGAAATGACAAAGTGATAAGGCTGGACGTATTAAATAGCCTTACAAAGTCGGTCACTGCCTCAAGTGTGCCCCAAAGGGGTTTTCCTGCACAGTCTTGCGAAAATGTGAATATCTCTCTACTCCCACGTTGTGTAGATGAACACTTTAATACGTTGGAAACTAGACTCGTATACGTTTGATATGATGGGTGTATTACCTCATAAATACAAATACATTGTGAGAAAAGCCCAGTGATATCTGACCCAAATTTGAGTACACTTATGAATGTAACTTGCAATGACTTTTGCCGAGTTTTGTTTTACAACTTGTTTGACTTCAAAACTTAATTTATGACTATTATATGATTAAAATACCTTAAAACACAACTTCCTTATCATATTAAGCACTCCTAGTTTTACCTTAAAAGTATGGGTTATAACATCTTTAATTCGTTTAACATCCAACCCTCACGATACTTCCTTAAAAGCAATATCTAGTAGAGTCTTATGGATCCATGTGGAGACATTTGTACTTATCCTCGAAAGGCGATCATACACATAGAAAAATTTCTTTTTTTATTCCTTCTCATGCATATGTGATTTAGTTTAAGGTCTAAAATTCCTTTTTTCATTCTCGCACTGATGGTGAGGGAACGTTCTCAAATTCACACTCGAGTGGTTGATATGACATCGCAAGATATGGTGTTGATATGACATCGCACGATATGGTGCAAGATGTGTCACCATGATATGGACGTGTGGCCCAGTTTAGATCACAACTATTAATTGAATACTCAATTGTGTGAGGTGTGATTTAAAGTCTTTAGTTTGAGGATATCTCTAGAAAATGAGGGTGATGAAATTAAGGACTACATAATCATCATGTGTTCAACGATTAGTTGCTCAGAAGATGAAGAAGTACGTTTATGGTATAACAAGTAATAGGAAGCGAGTTGATGATTTAAATTTATATGGTCGTCGTGGCTTTGAGAAATGCACTTGAAAAGGGACTTGACATAGCAAGGATGGTTTACTCGAGATGTGATTAGAATAGGATAACTTTAATGTCATCCAGGTTTATTGTGATAGTTTTTTCCATGAGTGTATCAATGGCAAGTCGACAATTCAGTAATGAAATGGTGCAAATGTTGATATTTTAAAAATAAGTTTAAGCTTGGGGAAAATCAATTGAATAGATGAGAGGATACTAACCATGGTAAGGTTGTGATGAGAAGTTGAGAAAGGACAAAGATATTAAATGTGATCCTTAGTGATTAGGTTTGAGGTGGTAAGACTTGTTATACGATTTGTACGAAGAGTTTTCTTTCTATCCTATGGAGTTGAGGCGTACTAAGGAGAATAAGAAATAGTTCAAGTTTAATGTCACGATAGTCACAATCGTAAAAAGTTCATATTATGGGAGCACGAGGTGTGCTAAGTCTTATAGTGCATGAGAGTATGAAAACCTAAGTTGAGTTTTGACAAGAAGGAATTGTGGTGGTGGAATAAGAATGAGTGGTTAGGGGGTTCTTTAAGGATGTAGCTAATGGCTTCAGGCTAAATGGGAGAGGTTACTCGTGGTAATTGAACTATTATGGGAGTAGGCAGTTGTAATCTTTCAGTAAAGGTCATGTTTGCAGGTTCACTTGATATTTCAAGGATGATTGTAGAAAGGTATCATTTTGGGCCAAAAGTTTATTGATTTTGTAAAATATATTACGGTTGTTTGATCTGCGAGGATGATGGGTGATACTAGCATGGCATTTTCTAAAGGTTATGGCATCATAGGTGGGACGAATTCATTAGGTTGCCATGAAACAAGGCTACTATATTTTGTGAAATGGATTGTTAAAGAAAAATGAATTAGTCGGTATATTTGACTATATTGTAAGCTACTAGGAGGAATAGTGATCAACTAATATAGACGATCCTAGCAATGGACAAATGTGAAGTTTCAGCACTTGAAGAGTTATCGGCAGTTGCACCTAATTTTGGACATGGGATGTGGACATTGTATCTGTTGGTTAGGATCGCTAAGCTTCTATAGCTACTAGTGATGTGACTATGTTGAGTTGACAAAATGAGAGGGTTAATCACATAATTTGCTGGAGGCGATTTGGTTCGGCAAAATAAGACAAGAGGTGGTTCTTTGTGAGCAAGCATCGATTAAAGACTCTCGTGCGAGGTGTCTGTCAATAAGGATATTTAAAGTGATAGACCAATGGTAGATGTTGAACAATTCTAGTTGTGAAGTGCATTTCGGGAATTAAGATAAGGATCAGTAATACTTATTGGAACTAAGAGAGGTGAATTCACTATAGAATGTCTAGCATCGATGTTGGGTTGGTAAATTTGTAAACTAAGATGGAAGAAAGATGCTCCAGTTAAAGGGTTTTTGGCAAGGGTACTCATATGGAGATTTAAGAGAGCATTAGTAGAATTGTGTGTGCAGTAAGTAAGGATTCCCTTACAGATTGTGGGCCAGGGCAGTGATGGTTCGGGATATTATATTGATAACAATTGACTTGTTGGAATAACCAGGGTTGGTAGGCAATTTTGATGGAAATGATTCGTGAAAGATTGTACTTGTCATACGATTGACTTGGAAGGGTATTCAATTTAAAGATTTGAGTGGTGTAAGGAAAACTTTTAGATTCTCAGGGTTATGTATTACTACTATTTTTATGAAGGGTTTAACTATTATGTAAGGTTAAAACATTTCCATACATCCCTCGAGTGGATTTGGGTGATTTTCGGTTGATAATGGTAGAAGTGAGTGTGAATAGAATATAAAAATTGAAGAATTAAGATAAATGAATGTTTGTTCTCAAATTGGAATGATTAACATACATCTTCTGAAAAGGAAATGATTTAGATTAGAAGCAACAAAATTGCTTGGGTCAGGTAAGGGTTATGTTGGAGCTATATTACACCATTCAGACAAGAGGTAATTGTTAAGTTATACGCATATGTATATGTATGACCGCATTGTGCATGGCACTTAGGCATATTATGGCCCTCAGAGGCATTCTCTACTGGTTGGTTGTTTCTTGTCTCATGTTACTTTCAGGTCTTTATTATGCTTTTTTTTCATGCCTGACATACTCGGTACATCAGTCATACTGACGTCCCTTTTGTCGGGGGACGCTGTGTTTCATGCCCGCAGGCTCAGGTAAACAGGGTGACGGTCCGCACTAGTAGGTTTCTGGTTCAGCTGATATTAGAGCACTCTACTTGTTTCAGAGTTGCAGTCTAGTCGTGGTATGATATTTTGGATATTCATAGGGGTATGGCAGGCCTGCTTGAAGAAGGGAGTTTATGAAATTCGACTAAGTGTTACGACAAGTGCCATATGGCTTTGCGATTGGTGATTGATAGGTTGTAGATTTCAGCTGACTAGTGTGATGAGATTGATGGAAAGGCGACTTGCGTTGTACCAAAGTGGGTAGTTTCATAGCATTCTTGACTGTATGGACTTGACTTAATTAATTAGAGAAATCTTGAAATCTCTTCAGTTGTATGTTGACGTACTATTTTCTAGACGCACCATGTAATTTCTATACCACCACCACAAGAAATGTGGAGGCTCAGGTTGTTTCCACCATAACTCCTAGAAAGGTAGACGCACCAAGTTGTTCTTCGTCAACTATGTCGACATCACTTATATTTGCTTGGTCTGATACCGACCATCATCTGGTGGAATTATCAACTTATTGTGTTTTCTTTCTTGCTATAGCTATAAAAGAAGGATACTCCAAGTGTCTCTCGCCAAGTCGCAATGAGGAGGTGATCTATGTAATTTTTCATAAAACCTTGAAGGATGAAAAACCTTAAGTATTTTTTCATCAAGACACAAGAAGGATGCTCCATGGACTTCTTCACCAAATTGTAAGAAATAGACGTCACATGTGTTTTTTTTTCAATCCGCGAATATGAGATGGTCTGTACGCTTTCTCACCAACGTTGGCAGGGGATACTTCAATTGTTCTCTATTAAAGTCGCATGGAAGGTGGACAGTCCAAGTGGTCTTTATCAGCGCCGCAAGAGAGGTGGATGTACCAAGTTTTGTCACTAAGCGGTCTGGGAAAATACATGGTGCAAAAACACCAAATGATTTCTTTCTAATGTTGTATATCCTCAAGGAAGGAGAAAAAACTAAATATTTCTTTGCCAAAGTAGGAAATAAGACCACAAATGAGGGATACGCTAAGCAGCTTCTCAATGGAGACAAATAGAGTGATGCAATAAGCTTCATCAAAGCCGGATGTACAACACTCCTATTAGTTCCTCGCCAATCAACTGTGATAAACTTTGAAATCCTTTCCAATATGAGGATTTTGGTTTCTCTTTATGGCTTTAAAAGAGGGAGGTGATATCGTGTGAATCTTATCGGTCTAATAATATAACAACCCGTCAGGTCATTTTTAGCTAAAGACACTTATTTGACTATTACCCTTCTCATGATCTTTATGTGGGGTTTGTGATGCACGGGGATGGGTGACATAGATCCTGAAGTCCATTTATATGAGTTTCGGATGAAAAGCCTAAGTTTGAGAACTTAGAGTTGGTTAGTTAGACTCAAAGTTGACATTTGGCTAGATGAGTTCCTTTCTGGGTCTCGTCACTTTCAAAAGTTCGGGAGGGTCATTTATGCCTTAGTCGAGTTATTGGTTCGTTTTCTGAGGCAATTGGAGGTATTTTGTGGCCATATTTGTAAGGTTGGATTGTTGGTTTATCTCGAACGATTCTTTAGAAAATTATGGCTTGGCTCAGTTATTTGTGAATAATGAGGGTACGAGCGATTTCGTACCATTATTTACCATAGACGAGCGTGTTTGGTTGTATCT
The DNA here is from genome assembly GCA_029783415.1 of Anisodus acutangulus. Lineage (NCBI taxonomy): Eukaryota > Viridiplantae > Streptophyta > Magnoliopsida > Solanales > Solanaceae > Anisodus > Anisodus acutangulus. The sequence continues at coordinate 22,381,204 of CM056489.1, forward strand.
AGGGGTTTCAGGAGTGTTTCGAGTGTTCAACGGAGGTTTTGGATTGTTTTCCATCAGCTGATGCCTGGTGTCTGCCATGATGAAACCAATATCTGCTCTGGCGGGTCCATCTCGGCAAGGGGTTGGCTAACCAAAGCAAAATCTGGGAGTCGGGGGAAGTCCGCCGCAATGAGGGGTGAGTTGTCAATTGACTCTCGCCCCAGCAAGGTATTTTCTATCGCCGCAGGTCTACTGGGGTGGATAACTGTTCAGGTGTCCTATAAATATTTTTAGATCAGATATTTTTTTCCCAAATAACAAACCCTCAAAACCAGCACCATATAAGAGTATTTTTAGAGCTTTATGAGCATTTCCAACCTTGAGGTAATGGATTCTTTCCCCTTTTGGTTTAAGTTTTTGTTTCTAAGCTTATTAATGATGGTTTAGGATATTATTTGTGTTTGGGATAAGTTATGCATACTATGAGAATAAGAGAGTTGTATGGTTGATTTTAATGGAAATTTATGGATCAAATAGTGTCAATATCACGAATTAGGATTGGGTTATGTTAGATTATCATGTTTTAATCTTAATTTGATTATATGAGTTTATTTTCTAAAAGGGGAAGAATCTAGGGTTCCGAATTGGGGCTTTTTGATTGTTGTTCAAATTGGAAGTTCAATTATGTTTAGATTTTAAATTAATTTAAGGATATGATTACTTAGTATGTAATTAAGGTTTTTGTGGAATAAAGTTTGAGTCTTGGTGATGTGGGCCTGGGTAGGTATTTTAAACCCGTGTTTGTAAAGTCCTTATCCTTGTGTGCTATGAAAGATTTGTATTAATGAATAATATATGTAAATTAATAGACTTCGACTATCGTGAGGCGCAATGGAAGGGAAAAGCGATCACATAGGCTTTATTTGTTAGCGCGCCTATTCGGCAATGAGGTGGGCTACAATTTAGTTTTTCGAGACTCCGATAGAAGTACATAGTAGTTATAAATATTTAGGGGGTATTGGGAATGTTTTGGGGTCCCACTCAAATGGTTGTGATGAATGTTTGAGTGGATACTGGTGTTGAACTATGTTGATGGGTGATTTGGGGAATCAGCCTTAAGTTGATTTTGACTGCTGTTATTTGGGATTGTCGCCATTATTTGGGCTCATAGTCATATTTGATATTGTCGTGTTTATTCATCATACAAGCTTTGGTATAATATCTTGATTATACATGGATTATTGTGGTTGGACTGGTTTATATGATATCTTGATTGTACCTGAATCATTGTGGTTGGACTGTTTGATATGATATCCTAATTATACTTAGATTATTATGGATGGACTGTTGATATGATATCCGGATTGTACTTAGGTTACTTGTTGAATTCTGAAAGCATGTGTTATTCATCTCCTATACTTGGTTGCATCTCATACATTTTAATTTCTTTGCTTATTGTCATTTGCATTCATACACTCATGGTTCTGTGATTTTAATATGAGAGTGGTATTGATATACTGTGGACCCAAGAGGCCAAAAAGGTAAGAACACTTATGAGATTATGGCAACATTGAGATAATGATGATGATGATGATAATACAGATGGCTCGGGTTGCACGCCGTAATGGATATTAAAATGCAGGGAATAAAGTTGCACACCTCCAATATGATATTATTCAGACAAATGAGTCTAGGGCTCTAGCCAGATTTCTGTGTGGAATTTTGGCTGGCTAGGAGCGGTATATGGACTTCGTGGGTCCCCCATGGATGTATAGATCATAATAAAACCTTGATATACTGTATACCAGGTTGAGAAAGGTACATTGCATATGCATTGTATTCATATCATACATACATCTATACATTGCTTAATTGTGGTTTGGTAATATGATATGGTTGGTTATTGGAACTTGGGAGAAACCCTGATTTACTTGGATTGAATTTATTGTATTGGACTAGAATGGACTCTATGATTGAGCTTGTCTTTGTGAATACTTGGAAATAATGATTACGCTAGTCTTTATGAGCACTTGGATATATGGTTAGGGTTGTTTAATTGACTTGGTTGCCATGTGTGGCTTGCTTCCTCTTGCATAGGTTTTTAGGTTTAATAATTATAAGTCTAAGAGTTTGATGTGAACTACTACTGTGGGAAAAAATGTCGGTTACTTCATGACTATTGTGTAGGTCCTGGGAATTATGTGCATTTATGTGTTGTCTGGTAATTGATTGTGTGATTGGATAACGAGTCTAATAAGAAACATGTGATAAGTGTCACTAGTGGAAAGGTAGATGTGGAATGATATATTTGTGTCAGACCGTAACTGTATAGAGACTTAGCTAAGTGTAAATGCTAAGGTTAATAAAAGAGTTAACGTCATAATGTTTAGCTTAAGGGCAACACTCATGGAAGCATTCTAAAATAGTTGTTGTGATGTAAGTTTGACTCGTTTATTTAATGTAATAAGTGGGGTTAAGCTTGAGTATGACTTGAATAAGAGAGTACTAGTCGGTGAGTACTATGATAGTAAGGTCCCTGAATATGTTAATGGATTGATTGTACTTGACTGTGATTGGAACCTTATGTGGACAATGTGACTTGATGAATTGGTGAATTGATATGTGTACAACATGACTTATATGGACTATTGAACTGTCTAGTATAGGTTTATCTAGTGTCAACTTGAAATTTATCACTGTTACGTATCTTTCATCATTATCGGCCTATGATGTCTACGGGGGTACGTTGTGTACTCATGCTACACTTGCTGCATCTTTTCTGATGTAGATACAGGTCCCTCTGCCAATTCGAGAACTCGAGTTTGAGTCCGAGCAGGTTGACTTCTAGTATTCAGGGTGAGGATGCTATCTTTCAACATACCTTGGATACTCAGTCTTTATGTTGATTCAATAGACACAATTCAGATTTTCAGACTATGTTTACAGTTTTGTCCAGCGTGCCCACTTTCTCAGACTTGGTCGTATTATGTTAGTGCTCTTGTATCTACAAACTACATCTTTGGGGGTATTTGTTGATGTTTCAGACTTATTACTTATTCTGCATTTATAGTATGAGACAACTTAGGTAGTATTTCTTTATCTTTCACTTTTACTTATATTTTTTCATGTTAGACATTTGGGAGTGGTTCTCCTACTGGTGGGATTGTGTAGGTGCCACTATGATTCCTGAAAAGGGATTGTGATAAAGTTAATATCACAGATTTAGGTTAAACAGTCTTAAATATAAGAGCAATGTCTAATAGTGTCCTGCAGATCAGTGCAAAGACGTACATACTTATCTTCGAGAGGCTATGGGATATTTAGGAAACTTTACTTTCTTCATTCCTTTTATGCTATGTTGAATCAAATTGGTATCTGAACTTCTTCATCATATTCTATCACCGATGGTGGTAACACACTCTTAAATTCGTGTGTGAGTGGTTCGATATGATGTCGCGCAGAAGGCTATGAGATGTGCTACCATGATACGAGCGTGTGACCAAGTTTAGTCTCCAAGTGATGATTTGAAGGTTCAATTGATTGGGGTTATGTTTGTAATTCTTTCATTCGGTAGTATCTTTGGAAAGTGGGAATGACAATTAAAAGATGCAAGAGCAAGAATTTAGAAGGATCAATCTCCGTTGTATGAAGGGAAAAATTGGTATCTGAAGTGTTTGTGGGACAAGTTGCAAGGTGTAAGAGGGTGGATGTCATATAGGCTATGGAATGTTGAGTTGGTTTTGATTTGACAGAATTGTGATATAAGGTAGAATTTGTGGTTATGAGTTCTTATAGGGAATGGTTTTCTGTTTGAGATCACGTGGAAATGTTACTTGTGATAAATGAATCTTAGTGGAATAAACGGTCCCATTTCTTCACCTAAGAGTGTGTTTGTGGGTTCGCGTGGCATTTCGAGGTTAGTGATGGTAGGGGATTGTTGAAACTAAGAGATTGTTGATTCACATTTGTTTAGTATTGAGTGAGTGTAAGAAGTCGTATATGCGTTGGTATGTTTGACACATAGTAGGCTAATGGCTGCCACTGATCGACTAATAAAGAGGACTTTAGCGCTGGATGATGTGAGGTTCTATTAAGGGGTTACCGGGTGTTGCATTAGTTCTTGGATAGTATTTTTGGGTATGATACTTGGAAAGTCCTTTAGTTACTGGTATAATGATTTTGGAGGTGACCGAAGGAGATGAAAAATTTCACGGTTAGTTAGAAATGTTATGGTTTGGAAAAATAAGGTAAAGATTGGGTTTTGTCAGGTAAACATCGTATAGACTCTCGAATAAGGTGTTGGTCAATGGGAATATTCATGGTAACAGGTTGATGATGGTCGATCTAATTCTAGTTGTGAAAGGCTTCGGGTATTGACGATCAGGTCAGCAAACGCATGGAATGGTATAGAAAGAGGATCATTTCGTTCAAGGATTTTTAGCAAGGGTATTTTAACAAAACTATATGAGAATGTTAGCAGGAGGGTATGTTCGGTAATTAGGATCACTTATGGATTTAGTCAGTGATGGTTCGGGTTATTTTTGGGGTACTAAATGACTGTTGGTCAGAGTAAACAGAGTGGATTGATGTCTTTTTCAGTCGAGGAATCTCATAAAGGATGGTACATAGAATGTCCCAGATTTTTGGAAGAAATTTTCATGCTTAAAGGTTTGAGTAATGATCGATTGTTAGTGGTGAACATGATTGGAATGAATGGTGGAAATGTAAGAAATTCGATAATTGCGTGGTTGATCTAATTTGGATTGAGTAAGGTGCATATTCAAGATAAGAAAGGATTCGGATTTTGAAACAATGGAAATTCTTGGGTTAGATATAGATTATGGTGGCATTATTTTCGCATCTTTCAGACCTAGTGAAATTATTTGATAAGGCTGGTAATTAGAAACATAGGACATATAGAGATTGATAATGTGTCTAGTGTGTGGGTGAGTTAAGAGTGCGTACAATAGGATTTGATATATTTAGAGTTCATGCGGGTCTATCAGACACGTGTATCTAATGGAAGTTGAAAAACATGAAGGTTACAATCAAAGGTACAGATCTTCGATACTAAGTTGATGACTTGGATATAATCTAGCTTTTGAAGTTGTGGGTGACGGCACACGATTGATTGTTCATGATAAACAATATGGAAGAGGTCATAGCATGATTATGGAATGCTTACTGGCTAATTTGGAATTAGTTAGAGCGGCTATCAATGAGTTAGATATTGAGCATTTCATTTGGAGTCAGAGTTGTTCACTTGAGGTCGGGTGTCTTATGTTTCCATTGCGTGAAGGACTTATGGTATTCTAGTAAACCACCGATGTGGGTTCGATGGATTTTGTTTTGGAAGTGGAAGTGCGATGGTGTTACCGGCTCCCATCAAAATTGCAAGAAATATTGATGATAATTTTTGGATGACAGCGATTCAGACAGTTATAATGGTTTGCACGGTTACTTGATATGCATTGAGGAAGTACAATTGGTTATGGAAATTTTTCAGAGGGATCAATCATTTTTCTATAGATTTAGCATGCAAAGTAATCAGTAGGCATGTTTATAGTATGGTGGATTAGGAATTCGAGGGAAATTGGACTTGTGATGCGTGTTTATGTGTTCTAAGAAATCTTGGTGCGAAGGATGCCATTGATAGTTGCGAAATGAAACTAGTAGAACCAGACGATGATATCGGTACAAGTTGGACTATATGGTTGTGGCTATAACTAAGGGTTGATGGTTGTTATTTTCATCATTCATGGATTCAATCGGACGCGGATAGAAGTATAACTATGATCAAGTCAGTGAATTCAAGTGGAGTCAGTTCATACATTTGAGAATCAGCTGTGAAATAAATTTCGATTGAAGGAATAAATATATGGGGTATTGAGGTAATGATGTATATAAGGAGGGGTGTAAGTGGGTAAGTGGGTCAGAGTTTGGTTGTAATCGGTCGACCCAAAAATGGGACTCAAACTGGGGTTCTCGAGTGGGGTGTTTCAGTAGGGCAGTGTGGTGTTGTGGGGTGGTTTCGAGTAATATAGGGTAGAGTCAGACTTAGGCGTTTTATGAGGGTGTTCCAGGTGTGTTGAGGGTTGTATTGATGATCGGCGTTTGGTGGTTTGATAGTGGAAAAATGGTAGAAGTTTACTGAAATAGTGAGGTCTCGGTAAGGGTTGTCTTGTGGACAGTTTGTGGTTGTCAGTTTTGGACGGAGAGTTGTGGGTAGTTTCAGTCAGTGACCTTTAGTGGGGATGTTTGGGACGTATTTTGTGATGTGGTGGTGGGAAGAATAAAGTGGTTTGGTCAAGGAATGAACACAGGATGTTAGGTGCAAACCCGAGTACAAACCAAGCGATGGATGATCGATATAACAAGGATAGAGACACGAGGGTTTTAATGCTCAAGTTGACACCAAGTTGAAGTTGGCCAATTATACAAGCTCTTGACTGAGGTTTCTAAGTACAAGCTCGTGAACAAGCCAAGTAAGGGTGGCCGGTAACCTTATGATAGGCCCTACACTTGGGATTGGTTGGATCACACAAGTTGCAATGTCCACTTGCACCAAGGGGGTTCCTTAGGCTTGGGCTTAGCTAGGTCAAAAGTCCTAACCAAACTTACACTAAAGAAACCTTAGCTTGGGTTTAACTAGGTCACAAAAGTCGTTGCTTTAACTTACACTAAGGGGTTGGTTCATACAAGGACCAACTAAGGTAGACAACACACAAGTTGAATACTTTAGTGTTTGGGTAAAACTCAAGTTTTTCAATTTATCAACTCTGATTTTTTACAACATCCGAAGGGTCCTATTTATAGTAGTACATGGACCTTTCTAGAAGACAAATTAAATACACAAACTATTCGGCCAAGTGTGGACAAATGGGAAGTGTCTCGGGTTGCTTGAAGAGCAAGGATGCTCTCGACCAACTTGAACAAATGGGAAAGGTTTCGGCCTTGCTTGGTGATCAAGGATGAATTCACTATTTTCACACATCTTTGTGGTTCCCATGTAGAAGAATGCATGAACTTGACTCCTCATAAATCTCAACTTCTTGGAATATGTTTGGAAGCTTCCATTCTTTGCATATGATCTTTGGTGAGTTGTTTAAGGCCAACTCTTCATCTCCCCTAGGCTGATCTTGACGTCTCCTATGTAGTCAAATACATGAACTAGTTAGTTCATGAACACTCCTATTGGAAGCCTTATCCTCTAGATGATTGTTGTCCTTGCCATCTTGTCCTCCCTCTCTCGGCCTAGTCATCCTTTTGGAATACTTTTTGGCCTAGTCACCTTATTACATGGCTTAGTCATTCCTCCCTATTACATAGCTCATTAAATGTGTCCTAATAAGAGTTAGTAGCTAAGCTAAGAACTAAAGATAAGCTAAAAGAAACAAAATGGTCTTCGGTCAAGACCTACATACAAAGCCGAAATAGAATATTGTCTTCTTAAACCTTCACGTGATGCCAATCATCCTACTCCACATTTCATCCCATTTGAGGCATTTAACCGTAGGTTTACGGTGAGTTGTTGGCATCTTTGGCAAGCTACTTAACGGCTCAAGTTGGGAGTTTAAGTCCATAGGCTTTCTAACATCAATCTCCTCTTCTTCAAAGGAATTTTCCCTCAAATTCGCGCTATCTAAATGTGGTAATAAGCCTTCAACAACACATGTTGATCTAATACTTCCACTATTAGATAAGTCTGGAGGTTTTATCTTGTGGTCGCATTCCTCGAAACTTGCCAAATAGGGCGGGTGTAAGTGGGTAAGTGGGTCGAACTTTGGTTGTAATAGGGAGGGGTATAAGGAGTGGTGTAAGTGGGTAAGTGGGTCGGAGTTTGGTTGTAATCGGGTCGACCCAAAAATAGGACTCAAACTGGGGTTCTCGAGTGGGGTATTTCAGTAGGGCAGTGTGGTGTTGTGGGGTGGTTTCGAGTAGTATAGGGTAGAGTCAGACTTAGGCATTTTATGAGGGTGTTCCAGGTGTGTTGAGAGTTGTATTGATGATCGTGTTTTGGTGGTTTGATAGTGGAAAAATGGTAGAAGTTTACTGAAATATTGAGAAGGGTTGTCTTGCGGATAGTTTGTGGTTGTTAGTTTTGGACGGAGAGTTGTGGGTGGTTTCAGTCAGTGACCTTTAGTGGGGATGTTTGGGACGTATTTGGGATGTGGTGGTGGGAAGAATAAAGTGGGTTGGTCAAGGAATGAACACAAGATGCTAGGTGCAAACCCGAGTACAAACCAAGCGATGGACGATCGATATAACAAGGATAGAGACACGAGGGTTTTAATGCTCAAGTCGACATCAAGTTGAAGTTGGCCAATTATACAAGGTCTTGAGTGAGGTTTCTAAGTACAAGCTCGTGAACAAGCCAAGTAAGGGTGGCCGGTAACCTTATGATAGGCCTTACAATTAGGATTGGTTGGATCACACAAGTTCCAACGTCTACCTGCACCAAGGAGGTTCCTTAAGCTTGGGCTTAGCTAGGTCACACAAGTCCTAGACAAACTTACACCAAAGAGACCTTAGCTTGGGTTTAACTAGGTCACAAAAGTCGTAGCTTTAACTTACACTAAGGGGTTGGTTCACATAAGGACCAACTAAGGTAGATAACACACAAGTTGAATACTTTAGTATTTGGGTAAAACTCAAGTTTTTCTATTTATCAACTCTGATTTTTTACAACATCCGAAAGGTTCTATTTATAGTAGTACATGGACCTTTCTAGAAGACAAATTAAAGACACAAACTACTCGGCCAAGTGTGGACAAATGGGAAGGGTCTCGGGTTGCTTGGGGAGCAAGGATGCTCTCGGCCAACTTGAACAAATGGGAAAGGTTTCGGCCTTGCTTGGTGATCAAGGATGAATTCACTATTTTCACACATCTTTGCGGTTCCCATGTAGAAGAATGCATGAACTTGACTCCTCATAAATCTCAACTTCTTGGAATATGTTTGGAAGCTTCCATTCTTTGCATATGTTCTTTGGTGAGTTGTTTAAGGCCAACTCTTCATCTCCCCTAGGCTGATCTTGACGTCTCTTATGTAGTCAAATACCTGAACTCGTTAATTCATGAATTCTCCTCTTGGAAGCCTTATCTTCTAGATGATTGTTGTCCTTGCCATCTTGTCCTCCCTCTCGGCCTAGTCATCCTTTTGGAATACTTCTTGGCCTAGTCACCTTATTACATGGCTTAGTCATTCCTCCTTATTACATGGCTCATTAAATGTGTCCTAATACGAGTTAGTAGCTAAGCTATGAACTATAGATAAGCTAAAAGAAACAAAATGGTCTTCGGCCAAGACCTACATACAAAGCCGAAATAGAATATTGTCTTCTTAAACCTTCACGTGATGCCGTTCCTCCTACTCCACAGTTCATCCCATTTGAGGCATTTAACCATAGGTTTACGGTGAGTTGTTGGCATCTTTGGCAAGCTACTTAACGGCTCAAGTTGGGAGTTTAAGTCCACAGGCTTTCTTACATCAATCTCCTCTTCTTCAAAGGAATTTTCCCTCAAATTCGAGCCATCTAAATGTGGTAATAAGCCTTCAACAACACATGTTGATCTAATACTTCCACTATTAGATAAGTCTGGAGGTTTTATCTTGTGGTCGCCTTCCTCGAAACTTGCCAAATAAGGCGGGTGTAAGTGGGTAAGTGGGTCGGACTTTGGTTGTAATAGGGAGGGGTATAAGGAGTGGTGTAAGTGGGTAAGTGGGTTGGAGTTTGGTTGTAATCGGGTCGACCCAAAAATGGGACTCAAACTGGGGTTCTCGAGTGGGGTGTTTCAGTAGGGCAGTGTGGTGTTGTGGGGTGGTTTCGAGTAGTATAGGGTAGAGTCAGACTTAGGCATTTTATGAGGGTGTTCCAGGTGTGTTGAGGGTTGTATTGATGATCTGGTTTTGGTGGTTTGATAGTGGAAAAATAGTAGAAGTTTACTAAAATAGTGAGGTCTCCGTAAGGGTTGTCTTGCGGACAGTTTGTGGTTGTCAATTTTGGACGGAGAGTTGTGGGTGGTTTCAGTCAGTGACCTTTAGTGGGGATGTTTGGGACGTATTAGGGATGTGGTGGTAGGAAGAATAAAGTGGTTTGGTCAAGGAATAAATACAAGATGCTAGGTGCAAACCCTAGTACAAACCAAGCGATGGACGATCGATATAACAAGGATAGAGACACGAGGGTTTTAATCCTCAAGTTGACACCAAGTTGAAGTTGGCCAATTATACAAGCTCTTGACTGAGGTTTCTAAGTACAAGCTCGTGAACAAGCCAAGTAAGGGTGGCCGGTAACCTTATGATAGGCCCTACACTTGGGATTGGTTGGATCACACAAGTTTCAATGTCCACTTGCACCAAGGGGGTTCCTTAGGCTTGGGCTTAGCTAGGTCAAAAGTCCTAACCAAACTTACACCAAAGAAACCTTAGCTTGGGTTTAACTAGGTCACAAAAGTCGTTGCTTTAACTTACACTAAGGGGTTGGTTCATACAAGGACCAACTAAGGTAGACAACACACAAGTTGAATACTTTAGTGTTTGGGTAAAACTCAAGTGTGTCTATTTATCAACTCTGATTTTTTACAACATCCAAAAGGTCCTATTTATAGTAGTACATGAACCTTTCTAGAAGATAAATTAAAGACATAAACTACTCGGCCAAGTGTGGACAGATGGGAAGGGTCTCGGGTTGCTTGGGGAGCAAGGATGCTCTCGGCCAACTTGAACAAATGGGAAAGGTTTCGGCCTTTCTTGGTGATCAAGGATGAATTCACTATTTTCACACATCTTTGTGGTTCCCATGTAGAAGAATGCATGAACTTGACTCCTCATAAATCTCAACTTCTTGGAATATGTTTGGAAGCTTCCATTCTTTGCATATGTTCCTTGGTGAGTTCTTTTCGGCCAACTCTTCATCTCCCCTAGGCTGATATTGATGTCTCCTATGTAGTCAAATACATGAACTGGTTAGTTCATGAATTCTCCTCTTGGAAGTTTCATCTTCTAGATGATTATTGTCCTTGCCATCTTGTCCTCCCTCTCTCGGCGTAGTCATCCTTTTGGAATACGTTTTGGCCTAGTCACCTTATTACATGGCTTAGTCATTCCTCTCTATTACATGGCTCATTAAATGTGTCCTAATAAGAGTTAGTAGCTAAGCTAAGAACTAAAGATAAGCAAAAAGAAACAAAATGGTCTTCGGTCAAGACCTACATACAAAGCCGAAATAGAATATTGTCTTCTTAAACCTTCACGTGATGCCAATCATCCTACTCCACATTTCATCCCATTTGAGGCATTTAACCGTAGGTTTACGGTGAGTTGTTGGCATCTTTGGCAAGCTACTTAACGGCTCAAGTTGGGAGTTTAAGTCCACAGGCTTTCTTACATCAATCTCCACTTCTTCAAAGGAATTTTCCATCAAATTCGCGCCATCTAAATGTGGTAATAAGCCTTCAACAACACATGTTGATCTAATACTTCCACTATTAGATAAGTCTGGAGGTTTTATCTTGTGGTCGCCTTCCTCGAAACTTGCCAAATAAGGCGGGTGTAAGTGGGTAAGTGGGTCGGACTTTGGTTGTAATAGGGAGGGGTATAAGGAGTGGTGTAAGTGGGTAAGTGGGTCGGAGTTTGGTTGTAATCGGGTCGACCCAAAAATGGGACTCAAACTGGGGTTCTCGAGTGGGGTGTTTCAGTAGGGCAGTGTGGTGTTGTGGGGTGGTTTCGAGTAGTATAGGGTAGAGTCAGACTTAGGCATTTTATGAGGGAGTTCCAGGTGTGTTGAGAGTTGTATTGATGATCGGGTTTTGGTAGTCTGATAGTGGAAAAATGGTAGAAGTTTACTGAAATAGTGAGGTCTCCGTAAGGGTTGTCTTGCGGATAGTTTGTGGTTGTTAGTTTTGGACGGAGAGTTGTGGGTGGTTTCAGTCAGTGACCTTTAGTGGGGATGTTTGGGACGTATTTGGGATGTGGTGGTGGGAAGAATAAAGTGGGTTGGTCAAGGAATGAACACAAGATGCTAGGTGCAATCCCGAGTACAAACCAAGCGATGGACGATCGATATAACAAGGATAGAGACACGAGGGTTTTAATGCTCAAGTCGACACCAAGTTGAAGTTGGCCAATTATACAAGGTCTTGACCGAGGTATCTAAGTACAAGCTTGTGAACAAGCCAAGTGTGGGTGGCCGGTAACCTTATGATAGGCCCTACACTTGGGATTGGTTGGATTACACAAGTTCTAATGTCCACTTGCACCAAATGGGTTTCTTAAGCTTGGGCTTAGCTAGGTCACACAAGTCCTAACCAAACTTACACCAAAGAGACCTTAGCTTGGGTTTAACTAGGTCACAAAAGTCGTAGCTTTAACTTACACTAAGGGGTTGGTTCACACAAGGACCAACTAAGGTAGACAACACACAAGTTGAATACTTTAGTGTTTGGGTAAAACTTAAGTTTTTCTATTTATCAACTCTTATTTTTTACAACATCCAAAAGGTCCTATTTATAGTAGTACATGGACCTTTCTAGAAGAAAATTAAAGACACAAACTACTCGGCCAAGTGTGGACAAATGGGAAGGGTCTAGGGTTGCTTGGGGAGCAAGGATGCTCTCGGCCAACTTGAAAAAATGGGAAAGGTTTTGGCCTTGCTTGGTGATCAAGGATGAATTCACTATTTTCACACATCATTGTGGTTCCCATGTAGAAGAATGCATGAAATTGACTCCTCATAAATCTCAACTTCTTGGAATATGTTTGGAAGCTTCCATTCTTTGCATATGTTCCTTGGTGAGTTGTTTTCGGCCAACTCTTCATCTCCCCTAGGCTGATCTTGATGTCTCCTATGTAGTGAAATACATGAACCGGTTAGTTCATGAATTCTCCTCTTGGAAGCCTTATCTTCTAGATGATTATTGTCCTTGCCATCTTGTCCTCCCTCTCTCGGCGTAGTCATCCTTTTGGAATACTTTTTGGCCTAGTCACCTTATTACATGGCTTAGTCATTCCTCCTTATTACATGGCTCATTAAATGTGTCCTAATAAGAGTTAGTAGCTAATCTATGAACTATAGATAAGCTAAAAGAAACAAAATGGTCTTCGGCCAAGACCTACATACAAAGCCGAAATAGAATATTGTCTTCTTAAACTTTCACGTGATGTCGTTCATCCTACTCCACATTTCATCCCATTTGAGGCATTTAACCGTAGGTTTACGGTGAGTTGTTGGCATCTTTGGCAAGCTACTTAACGGCTCAAGTTGGGAGTTTAAGTCCACAGGCTTTCTTACATCAATCTCTTCTTCTTCAAAGGAATTTTCCCTCAAATTCGAGCCATCTAAATGTGGTAAAAAGCCTTCAACAACACATGTTGATCTAATACTTCCACTATTAGATAAGTCTGGAGGTTTTATCTTGTGGTCGCCTTCTTCGAAACTTGCCAAATAAGGCGGGTGTAAGTGGGTAAGTGGGTCGGACTTTGGTTGTAATAGGGAGGGGTATAAGGAGTGGTGTAAGTGGGTAAGTGGGTCGGAGTTTGGTTGTAATCGGGTCGACCCAAAAATGGGACTCAAACTGAGGTTCTCGAGTGGGGTGTTTCTGTAGGGCAGTGTGGTGTTGTGGGGTGGTTTCGAGTAGTATTGGGTAGAGTCAGACTTAGGCATTTTTTGAGGGTGTTCCAGGTGTGTTGAGAGTTGTATTGATGATCGGGTTTTGGTGGTTTGATAGTGGAAAAATGGTAGAAGTTTACTGAAATAGTGAGGTCTCCGTAAGGGTTGTCTTGCGGACAGTTTTTGGTTGTCAATTTTGGACGGAGAGTTGTGGGTGGTTTCAGTCAGTGACCTTTAGTGGAGATGTTTGGGACGTATTTGGGATGTGGTGGTGGGAAGAATAAAGTGGTTTGGTCAAGTAATGAACACAAGATGCGAGGTGCAAACTCGAGTACAAACCAAGCGATAGACGATCGATATGACAAGCATAGAGACACGAGGGTTTTAATCCTCAAGTCGACACCAAGTTGAAGTTGGCCAATTATACAAGGTCTTGACCGAGGTATCTAAGTACAAGCTTGTGAACAAGCCAAGTGTGGGTGGCCGGTAACCTTATGATAGGCCCTACACTTGGGATTGGTTGGATTACACAAGTTCTAATGTCCACTTGCACCAAATGGGTTTCTTAAGCTTGGGCTTAGCTAGGTCACACAAGTCCTAACCAAACTTACACCAAAGAGACCTTAGCTTGGGTTTAACTAGGTCACAAAAGTCGTAGCTTTAACTTACACTAAGGGGTTGGTTCACACAAGGACCAACTAAGGTAGACAACACACAAGTTGAATACTTTAGTGTTTGGGTAAAACTTAAGTTTTTCTATTTATCAACTCTTATTTTTTACAACATCCAAAAGGTCCTATTTATAGTAGTACATGGACCTTTCTAGAAGAAAATTAAAGACACAAACTACTCGGCCAAGTGTGGACAAATGGGAAGGGTCTAGGGTTGCTTGGGGAGCAAGGATGCTCTCGGCCAACTTGAAAAAATGGGAAAGGTTTTGGCCTTGCTTGGTGATCAAGGATGAATTCACTATTTTCACACATCATTGTGGTTCCCATGTAGAAGAATGCATGAAATTGACTCCTCATAAATCTCAACTTCTTGGAATATGTTTGGAAGCTTCCATTCTTTGCATATGTTCCTTGGTGAGTTCTTTTCGGCCAACTCTTCATCTCCCCTAGGCTGATCTTGATGTCTCCTATGTAGTGAAATACATGAACTAGTTAGTTCATGAATTCTCCTCTTGGAAGCCTTATCTTCTAGATGATTATTGTCCTTGCCATCTTGTCCTCCCTCTCTCGGCGTAGTCATCCTTTTGGAATACTTTTTGGCCTAGTCACCTTATTACATGGCTTAGTCATTCCTCCTTATTACATGGCTCATTAAATGTGTCATAATAAGAGTTAGTAGCTAATCTATGAACTATAGATAAGCTAAAAGAAACAAAATGGTCTTCGGCCAAGACCTACATACAAAGCCGAAATAGAATATTGTCTTCTTAAACTTTCACGTGATGTCGTTCATCCTACTCCACATTTCATCCCATTTGAGGCATTTAACCGTAGGTTTACGGTGAGTTGTTGGCATCTTTGGCAAGCTACTTAACCGCTCAAGTTGGGAGTTTAAGTCCACAGGCTTTCTTACATCAATCTCCTCTTCTTCAAAGGAATTTTCCCTCAAATTCGAGCCATCTAAATGTGGTAATAAGCCTTCAACAACACATGTTGATCTAATACTTCCACTATTAGATAAGTCTGGAGGTTTTATCTTGTGGTCGCCTTCCTCGAAACTTGCCAAATAAAGCGGGTGTAAGTGGGTAAGTGGGTCGGACTTTGTTGTAATAGGGAGGGGTATAAGGAGTGGTGTAAGTGGGTAAGTGGGTCGGAGTTTGGTTGTAATCGGGTCGACCCAAAAATGGGACTCAAACTGAGGTTCTCGAGTGGGGTGTTTCAGTAGGGCAGTGTGGTGTTGTGGGGTGGTTTCGAGTAGTATAGGGTAGAGTCAGACTTAGGCATTTTTTAAGGGTGTTCCAGGTGTGTTGAGAGTTGTATTGATGATCGGGTTTTGGTGGTTTGATAGTGGAAAAATGGTAGAAGTTTACTGAAATAGTGAGGTCTCCGTAAGGGTTGTCTTGCGGACAGTTTTTGGTTGTCAATTTTGGACGGAGAGTTGTGGGTGGTTTCAGTCAGTGACCTTTAGTGGAGATGTTTGGGACGTATTTGGGATGTGGTGGTGGGAAGAATAAAGTGGTTTGGTCAAGGAATGAACACAAGATGCGAGGTGCAAACCCGAGTACAAACCAAGCTATAGACGATCGATATGACAAGGATAGAGACACGAGGGTTTTAATCCTCAAGTTGACACCAAGTTGAAGTTGGCCAATTATACAAGCTCTTGACTGAGGTTTCTAAGTACAAGCTCGTGAACAAGCCAAGTAAGGGTGGCCGGTAACCTTATGATAGGCCCTACACTTGGGATTGGTTGGATCACACAAGTTTCAATGTCCACTTGCACCAAGGGGGTTCCTTAGGCTTGGGCTTAGCTAGGTCAAAAGTCCTAACCAAACTTACACCAAAGAAACCTTAGCTTGGGTTTAACTAGGTCACAAAAGTCGTTGCTTTAACTTACACTAAGGGGTTGGTTCATACAAGGACCAACTAAGGTAGACAACACACAAGTTGAATACTTTAGTGTTTGGGTAAAAGTCAAGTGTGTCTATTTATCAACTCTGATTTTTTACAACATCCAAAAGGTCCTATTTATAGTAGTACATGAACCTTTCTAGAAGATAAATTAAAGACATAAACTACTCGGCCAAGTGTGGACAGATGGGAAGGGTCTCGGGTTGCTTGGGGAGCAAGGATGCTCTCGGCCAACTTGAACAAATGGGAAAGGTTTCGGCCTTTCTTGGTGATCAAGGATGAATTCACTATTTTCACACATCTTTGTGGTTCCCATGTAGAAGAATGCATGAACTTGACTCCTCATAAATCTCAACTTCTTGGAATATGTTTGGAAGCTTCCATTCTTTGCATATGTTCCTTGGTGAGTTCTTTTCGGCCAACTCTTCATCTCCCCTAGGCTGATATTGATGTCTCCTATGTAGTCAAATACATGAACTGGTTAGTTCATGAATTCTCCTCTTGGAAGTCTCATCTTCTAGATGATTATTGTCCTTGCCATCTTGTCCTCCCTCTCTCGGCGTAGTCATCCTTTTGGAATACGTTTTGGCCTAGTCACCTTATTACATGGCTTAGTCATTCCTCTCTATTACATGGCTCATTAAATGTGTCCTAATAAGAGTTAGTAGCTAAGCTAAGAACTAAAGATAAGCAAAAAGAAACAAAATGGTCTTCGGTCAAGACCTACATACAAAGCCGAAATAGAATATTGTCTTCTTAAACCTTCACGTGATGCCAATCATCCTACTCCACATTTCATCCCATTTGAGGCATTTAACCGTAGGTTTACGGTGAGTTGTTGGCATCTTTGGCAAGCTACTTAACGGCTCAAGTTGGGAGTTTAAGTCCATAGGCTTTCTAACATCAATCTCCTCTTCTTCAAAGGAATTTTCCCTCTAATTCGCGCTATCTAAATGTGGTAATAAGCCTTCAACAACACATGTTGATCTAATACTTCCACTTTTAGATAAGTCTGGAGGTTTTATCTTGTGGTCGCCTTCCTCGAAACTTGCCAAATAGGGGGGGAGGGGGGGTGTAAGTGGGTAAGTGGGTCAGAGTTTGGTTGTAATAGGGAGGGGTATAAGGAGGGGTATAAGTGGGTAAGTGGGTCGGAGTATGGTTGTAATCGGGTCGACCCAAAAATGGGACTAAAACTGGGGTTCTCGAGTGGGGTATTTCAGTAGGGCAGTGTGGTATTGTGGGGCGGTTTCGAGTAGTATAGGGTAGATTCAGACTTAGGAATTTTATGAGGGTGTTCCAGGTGTGTTAAGGGTTGTATTGATGATCGGGTTTTGGTGGTTTGATAGTGGAAAAATGGTAGAAGTTTACTGAAATAGTGAGGTCTCGGTAAGGGTTGTCTTGCTGATAGTTTGTGGTTGTTAGTTTTGGACGGAGAGTTGTGGGTGGTTTCAGTCAGTGACCTTTAGTGGGGATGTTTGGGACGTATTTGGGATGTGGTGGTGGGAAGAATAAAGTGGTTTGGTCAAGGAATGAACACAAGATGCTAGGTGCAAACCCGAGTACAAACCAAGCGATGGATGATCGATATAACAAGGATAGAGACACGAGGGTTTTAATGCTCAAGTCGACACCAAGTTGAAGTTGGACAATTATACAAGGTCTTGACCGAGGTTTCTAAGTACAAGCTCGTGAACAAGCCAAGTGAGGGAGGCCGGTAACCTTATGATAGGCCCTACACTTGGGATTGGTTGGATCACACAAGTTCCAACTTCCACTTGCACCAAGGGGGTTCCTTAATCTTGGGCTTAGCTAGGTCACACATGTCCTAACCAAACTTACACCAAAGAGACCTTAGTTTGTGTTTAACTAGGTCACAAAAGTCGTAGTTTTAACTTACACTAAGGGGTTGGTTCACACAAGGACCAACTAAGGTAGACAACACACAAGTTGAATACTTTAGTGTTTGGGTAAAACTCAAGGTTTTCTATTTATCAACTCTGATTTTTTACAACATCCAAAAGGTCCTATTTATAGTAGTACATGAACCTTTCTAGAAGATAAATTAAAGACACAAACTACTCGGCCAAGTGTGGACAAATGGGAAGGGTCTCGGGTTGCTTGGGGAGCAAGGATGCTCTCGGCCAACTTGAACAAATGGGAAAGGTTTCGGCCTTTCTTAGTGATCAAGGATGAATTCACTATTTTCACACATCTTTGTGGTTCCCATGTAGAAGAATGCATGAACTTGACTCCTCATAAATCTCAACTTCTTGGAATATGTTTGGAAGCTTCCATTCTTTGCATATGTTCCTTGGTGAGTTGTTTTCGGCCAACTCTTCATCTCCCCTAGGCTGATCTTGATGTCTCCTATGTAGTCAAATACATGAACTGGTTAGTTCATGAATTCTCCTCTTGGAAGTCTCATCTTCTAGATGATTATTGTCCTTGCCATCTTGTCCTCCCTCTCACGGCGTAGTCATCCTTTTGGAATACTTTTTGGCCTAGTCACCTTATTACATGGCTTAGTCATTCCTCTCTATTACATGGCTCATTTAATGTGTCCTAATAAGAGTTAGTAGCTAAGCTAAGAACTAAAGATAAGCTAAAAGAAACAAAATGGTCTTCGGTCAAGACCTACATACAAAGCCGAAATAAAATATTGTCTTCTTAAACCTTCACGTGATGCCGTTCATCCTACTCCACATTTCATCCCATTTGAGGAATTTAACCGTAGGTTTATGGTGAGTTGTTGGCATCTTTGGCAAGCTACTTAACGGCTCAAGTTGGGAGTTTAAGTCCACAGGCTTTTTTACATTAATCTCCTCTTCTTCAAAGGAATTTTTCCTCAAATTCGCGCTATCTAAATGTGGTAATAAGCCTTCAACAACACATGTTGATCTAATACTTCCACTATTAGATAAGTCTGGAGGTTTTATCTTGTGGTCGCCTTCCTCGAAACTTGCCAAATAGGGGGGGAGGGGGGGTGTAAGTGGGTAAGTGGGTCGGAGTTTGGTTATAATAGGGAGGGGTATAAGGAGGGGTATAAGTGGGTAAGTGGGTCGGAGTATGGTTGTAATCGGGTCGACCCCAAATGGGACTAAAACTGGGGTTCTCGAGTGGGGTATTTCAGTAGGGCAGTGTGGTGTTCTGGGGCGGTTTCGAGTAGTATAGGGTAGAGTCAGACTTAGGCGTTTTATGAGGGTGTTCCAGGTGTGTTGAGGGTTGTATTGATGATCGGGTTTTGGTGGTTTGATAGTGGAAAATGGTAGAAGTTTACTGAAATAGTGAGGTCTCGGTAAGGGTTGTCTTGCGGATAGTTTGTGGTTGTTAGTTTTGGACGGAGAGTTGTGGGTGGTTTCAGTCAGTGACCTTTAGTGGGGATGTTTGGGACGTATTTGGGATGTGGTGGTGGGAAGAATAAAGTGGTTTGGTCAAGGAATGAACACAAGATGCTAGGTGCAAACCCGAGTACAAACCAAGCGATGGATGATCGATATAACAAGGATAGAGACACGAGGGTTTTAATGCTCAAGTCGACACCAAGTTGAAGTTGGACAATTATACAAGGTCTTAACCGAGGTTTCTAAGTACAAGCTCGTGAACAAGCCAAGTGAGGGAGGCCGGTAACCTTATGATAGGCCCTACACTTGGGATTGGTTGGATCACACAAGTTCCAACTTCCACTTGCACCAAGGGGGTTCCTTAATCTTGGGCTTAGCTAGGTCACACATGTCCTAACCAAACTTACACCAAAGAGACCTTAGCTTGGGTTTAACTAGGTCACAAAAGTCGTAGTTTTAACTTCCACTAAGGGGTTGGTTCACACAAGGACCAACTAAAGTAGACAACACACAAGTTGAATACTTTAGTGTTTGGGTAAAACTCAAGTTTTTCTATTTATCAACTCTGATTTTTTACAACATCCAAAAGGTCCTATTTATAGTAGTACATGAACCTTTCTAGAAGATAAATTAAAGACACAAACTACTCGGCCAAGTGTGGACAAATGGGAAGGGTCTCGGGTTGCTTGGGGAGCAAGGATGCTCTCGGCCAACTTGAACAAATGGGAAAGGTTTCGGCCTTTCTTGGTGATCAAGGATGAATTCACTATTTTCACACATCTTTGTGGTTCCCATGTAGAAGAATGCATGAACTTGACTCCTCATAAATCTCAACTTCTTGGAATATGTTTGGAAGCTTCCATTCTTTGCATATGTTCCTTGGTGAGTTGTTTTTGGCCAACTCTTCATCTTCCCTAGGCTGATCTTGATGTCTCCTATGTAGTCAAATACATGAACTGGTTAGTTCATGAATTCTCCTCTTGGAAGTCTCATCTTCTAGATGATTATTGTCCTTGCCATCTTGTCCTCCCTCTCTCGGCGTAGTCATCCTTTTGGAATACTTTTTGGCCTAGTCACCTTATTACATGGCTTAGTCATTCCTCTCTATTACATGGCTCATTAAATGTGTCCTAATAAGAGTTA
This sequence comes from Anisodus acutangulus, assembly GCA_029783415.1. Classification (NCBI taxonomy): domain Eukaryota; kingdom Viridiplantae; phylum Streptophyta; class Magnoliopsida; order Solanales; family Solanaceae; genus Anisodus; species Anisodus acutangulus. Next base: position 22,401,858 of record CM056489.1, read on the forward strand.
GTAGCTAAGCTAAGAACTAAAGATAAGCTAAAAGAAATAAAATGGTCTTCGGTCAAGACCTACATACAAAGCCGAAATAAAATATTGTCTTCTTAAACCTTCACGTGATGCCGTTCATCCCACTCCACATTTCATCCCATTTGAGGAATATAACCGTAGGTTTATGGTGAGTTGTTGGCATCTTTGGCAAGCTACTTAACGGCTTAAGTTGGGAGTTTAAGTCCACAGGCTTTTTTACATTAATCTCCTCTTCTTCAAAGGAATTTTCCCTCAAATTCGCGCTATCTAAATGTGGTAATAAGCCTTCAACAACACATGTTGATCTAATACTTCCACTATTAGATAAGTCTGGAGATTTTATCTTGTGGTCGCCTTCCTCGAAACTTGCCAAATAGGGGGGGGGGTGTAAGTGGGTAAGTGGGTCAGAGCTTGGTTATAATAGAGAGGGGTATAAGGAGGGGTATAAGTGGGTAAGTGGGTCGGAGTTTGGTTGTAATCGGGTCGACCCCAAATGGGACTAAAACTGGGGTTCTCGAGTGGGGTATTTCAGTAGGGCAGTGTGGTGTTGTGGGGAGGTTTCGAGTAGTATAGGGTAGAGTCAGACTTAGGCGTTTTATGAGGGTGTTCCAGGTGTGTTGAGGGTTGTATTGATGATCGGGTTTTGGTGGTTTGATAGTGGAAAAATGGTAGAAGTTTACTGAAATAGTGAGGTCTCGGTAAGGGTTGTCTTGCGGATAGTTTGTGGTTGTTAGTTTTAGACGAAGAGTTGTGGGTGGTTTCAGTCAGTGACCTTTAGTGGGGATGTTTGGAATGTATTTGGGATGTGGTGGTGGGAAGAATAAAGTGGTTTGGTCAAGGAATGAACACAAGATGCTAGGTGCAAACCCGAGTACAAACCAAGCGATGGATGATCGATATAACAAGGATAGAGACACGAGGGTTTTAATGCTCAAGTCGACACCAAGTTGAAGTTGGCCAATTATACAAGGTCTTGACCGTGGTTTCTAAGTACAAGCTCGTGAACAAGCCAAGTGAGGGAGGCCGGTAACCTTATGATAGGCCCTACACTTGGGATTGGTTGGATCACACAAGTTCCAACTTCCATTTGCACCAAGGGGGTTCCTTAATCTTGGGCTTAGCTAGGTCACACATGTCCTAACCAAACTTACACCAAAGAGACCTTAGCTTGGGTTTAACTAGGTCACAAAAGTCGTAGTTTTAACTTACACTAAGGGGTTGGTTCACACAAGGACCAACTAAGGTAGACAACACACAAGTTGAATACTTTAGTGTTTGGGTAAAACTCAAGTTTTTCTATTTATCAACTCTGATTTTTTACAACATCCAAAAGGTCCTATTTATAGTAGTACTTGGACCTTTCTAGAAGTCAAATTAAAGACACAAACTACTCGACCAAGTCTGGACAAATGGGAAGGGTCTCGGGTTGCTTGGGGAGCAAGGATACTCTCGGCCAACTTGAACAAATGGGAAAGTTTCGGCCTTGCTTGGTGATCAAGGATGAATTCACTATTTTCACACATCTTTGTGGTTCCCATGTAGAAGAATGCATGAACTTGACTCCTCATAAATTTCAACTTCTTGGAATATGTTTGGAAGCTTCCATTCTTTGCATATGTTCCTTGGTGAGTTGTTTTCGCTCAACTCTTCATCTCTCCTAGGCTGATCTTGATGTCTCCTATGTAGTCAAATACATGAACTGGTTAGTTCATGAATTCTCCTCTTGGAAGCCTCATCTTCTAGATGATTATTATCCTTGCCATCTTGTCCTCCCTCTCTCGGCATAGTCATCCTTTTGGAATACTTTTTGGCCTAGTCACCTTATTACATGGCTTAGTCATTCCTCCCTATTATATGGCTCATTAAATGTGTCCTAATAAGAGTTAGTAGCTAATCTAAGAACTAAAGATAAGCTAAAAAAAAAAAATGGTCTTCGGTCAAGACCTACATACAAAGCCGAAATAAAATATTGTCTTCTTAAACCTTCACGTGATGCCGTTCATCCTACTCCACATTTCATCCCATTTGAGGAATTTAACTGTACGTTTATGGTGAGTTGTTGGCATCTTTGGCAAGCTATTTAACGGCTCTAGTTGGGAGTTTAAGTCCACAGGCTTTCTTACATTAATCTTCTCTTCTTAAAAGGAATTTTCCCTCAAATTCGCACCATCTAAATGTGGTAATAAGCCTTCAACAACACATGTTTATCTAATACTTCCACTATTAGATAAGTCCGGAAGTTTTATCTTGTGGGTGCCTTCCTCAAAACTTGCCAAATAGGGATCCGAATACAAGCCAATCGGTTTTCGCTTAAAATGATGTGCGTATTGTGCCACGAATCCCATAAAATATAATGCTTTTCCATAGGTGGAATAATGACATAGTGCACTAGTCAATGATGTGTTAGAGCAGAAGATGGCACCTACTCTAGTTTCATGTTCGACTTCACATGGCTTTGCACGGTTGGGTATAGTTAGAACCGGGGCTTCACACATCTTTCCCTTCAAGGTTTCAAAGATTCTTGTTGCTCCTTGGAACCACTCATACTCATATTTCCTCATTAGTTTGTTGATAGTGGCATTAAAGTCATAATAATCCTGAATAAAATGATGAGGAAAAGAAGCTGGACCAAGGAAATTATTTTTCGCAATTATACCCGTAGGCTCGGAGCATCTTTGGCTATATTCCACCATGGTTGGATTAACACACATGCCCTCGGATGATATAGTGTAACCCATGGACCGTTGTAGCATATTGTGCATGAGGCTCATAGTAGAGATTGTAGCATTACATAATCTATATGGCATGATGAAAGTTTTGCCCCGTGGTGCTCTTGGGTAACTGAGAATAAGATCCAAGTTCACATCTTTCCATGGTTGCTCCGGGACTGGCAAAAGAGTATACGATTCTTGGTGGAAGAACCTTTTAGTCCTTTGACACATGGAACACTTTCTGACTACATCTTCAAACTTGGGGTCTCGTTCATGGAACTCCTTTAACACTTCCAATATCATTGACCTTGGTTCAAGCATGGTCAACATCATAAGCCTTCGAAGAAGTGTATCTGCCACCATAATGGACTTGTTGTAAGTATAATAAGGAAGACGTGCATCACCCAATCTTTCATTAGAGGAAGCCATGGACTCTTGGTCTCAAAGTAAGACGACTCCAATGTCACATTCAACTCCAATATTAGGAATAGGGGCAGTACATGCCCAAAAATTTTGAGTGAATTGATGAGGAAGGGAAGTTGAATCAAGAAAACCTTGTTCCACACTTTTATTCGATGGTTTGGGGCAACTCCGAAAGGTTAAACACCGTGTATGGAACATTATACTTGCTGTCGGATGGTGCGATATAACCCATAGGTGGTTGTAGCACCTTGCGTATGAAACTCACGGGAGGGTTTGGATTGTTGCACAACCCAAATGGCATCACAAGCCAATCATAGCAACCATGCTTGATTTCAGAAGCCATATTTCCTGCTCAGATCTTCATGTGTAGGTATCCACTTCTCAAATCTAACTTGGCGAACAATTTGTCCACACTCAACACATCAACAAGGTCTTTAAATGTTGGCATAGGAAGTTTGCACCCCATGATGATGGTGTTGACTTTTCGGCCCTCAATACTCGTGTGTCAAGTTTCACTTTTCTTTGGCACCATTAAGATCGATGCCTTGTCCGGATTATAGATATAGGCTTGATGATTAAGTAATGAACTTCTTGGAAATAAACCAAGAGTATGTTCAATACCTCCCATCGTTGGTGATCCGATTGCAAGCTCGTCCGCACATATATCTTCCAAGAACTCCCTTAAGTCGGCATCTATAACGCTCCCCTTCTTTGACTCTTCGTCTATCTTCGGTGTATCAAGTAAGAGGGTCTCGGGTTCCTCTAGTTCTTCAAGTAGTACGGGTTCCATAATGGTCAAGGAAAGCCCACACTCGCGATACTCTTTTCTAACCACGACGCGGGGATTAGGACATTCACTTGCAAAGTGTCCTAATTCTTGGCATTGAAAACACTTCTTTCTCTTTTTATCTACCCCTTTTGTAATCTTTACACTTTCTAGAATATACAATGGGTTAGTAAAAGAGGTACTCCTCTTTTCTACCCTTGTATATTTCTCTACATTTCCCCGACTATACAAGGGGTTAGTAAACGAGGTACCGTCCTTTGCTTCAACATATGTGGGACTTATAAAGGACCTTAGGGTACCTTTCCTTTCAAGAATTAGACTGTTTTGCATAACCCTTTACTTGGCATTATTACTGACGGTACGTCCCATAAGTTCTCTTTTCACGGCAAGGACTTATTTCGTAAAAATCACTTACGAGACTCGTTAGTTCTTCTTTAGTTATGTAAGTCATAGTGTCAATGTGTGGGACAGGATGGCCTCGATATGATACCAATCTGATGTATATAAGTAGGGGTGTAAGTGGGTTGGAGTTTGGTTATAATCGGGTCGACCAAAAAATGGGACTCAAAGTGGGGTTCTCGGGTGGGGTGTTTCTGTAGGGCAGTGTGGTGTTGCGGGGCAGTTTTGGATAGTTTAGGGTAGATTCAGACTTAAGCGTTTTATCATGGTGTTTCGGGTGTGTTGAGGGTTGTCTTAATGATTGGGGTTTGGTTGTTTTATAGTGGAAAGGTGGCAGAAGTTGGCTGAAACGGTGAGGTCTCGGTAAGGGTTGTCTTGTGGACTGTTTGTGGTTGTCAGTTTTGGACGGGAAGTTGTGAGTGGTTTCTATCAGTGACCTTTAGTGGGGATGTTTGGGACGTATTGTGGGATGTGGTGGTGGGAAGAATAAAGTGGTTTGGTCAAGGAATGAACAGGGGATACTAGGTGCAAACCCAAGTACAAACCAAGGGATAGACGGTCGATATAACAAGGATAGAGACATGAGCGTTTTAATGCTCGAGTTGACACCATGTTTAAGTTGGCCAATTAGACAAGGTCTTGACCGAGGTTTCTTAGTACAAGCTCGTGAATAATCCAATTGAGGGTGGCCGGTAACTTTATGTTAGGCCCTAGGCTTGGGTTTGGTTGGATCACACAAGTTCCAACGTCCACTTGCACCAAGGGGGTTCCTTATGCTTGGGATTAGCAAGGTCACATAAGTCCTAACCAAATATACACCGAAGGGGCCTTAGCTTGTGTTTAACTAGGTCACACAAGTCCTAACTTTAACTTACACTAAGGGGTTGGTTCACAGAAGAACCGAAGGCCCACACAAGGACCAACTAAGGTAGATAACACATAAGTTGAATACTTTAGTGTTTGAATAAAACTAAAGTTTTCTATTTATCAACTCTGATTTTTTACATCCTAAGGGTCCTATTTATAGTAGTACATGGACCTTTCTAGAATACAAATTAAAGACACAAACTACTCGGCCAAGTGTGGAGAAGTGGGAAGGGTCTCGGGTTTCTTGGGGAGAAAGGATGATGTCAGCCAACTTGAACAAATGGGAAAGGTTTTGGCCTTGGTTGGTGATCAAGGATGAATTCACTCTTTTCACACCTCTTTCTGGTTCCCAGAAGAATGCATGAACTTGGCTCCTCATAAATCTCAACTTCATGAAATATGTTTGGAAACTTTCATTCTTTTCATATGTACCTTGGTGGGTTGTTTTTGGCCAACTCTTCATCTCACCTATGCCGACCTTCATGTCTCCTATGTTGTCAAAAACATGCACTAGTTAGTTCATGAATTCTCCTCTTGGAAGCCTCATCTTCTAGATGATTCTTCTTCTTGCCATCTTGTCCTCCATCTCTTGGCCTAGTCATTCTTTTGGAAGACTTTTCAGCCTAGTCACCTTATTACAAGTCTTAGTTATTCCTTCTTATTACATGGCTCATTAAATGTGTCCTAAGAAGAGTTAGTAGCTAAGGGAAGAACTAAAGATAATCTAAACGAAACAAAATGGTCTTCATCCAAGACCTACATACAAAGACAAAATAAAATGTTATCTTCTTAAACCTTCACGTGATATCATTCATCCTATTCCACATTTCATCCCATTTGAGGCATTTAACTGTAGGTTGATGGTGAGTTGTTGTCATCTTTGGCAAGCTACTTAACGGCTCAAGTTGGGAGTTTAAGTCCATGGGCTTTCTTACATCAGGTAAGTTATAGTAGCTTCTACTGGTTGAATGAACATGCGGTGCTATCGTCTCATTTCTGACCTGTTGGGACTTTCATGAGGTTATTAAAGGGATTCTTTAGTTACTCGTCAGTTTCTGTTCTTTTCTTCTTCCGTTTGAGGAAGAACATTTGTTTAATTTGTATTTGATGTAACGACCCGTCCGGTCATTTTTAGCTAATGACCCTTATTCGACTATTTTACCCTTCCGATGATCTTTATATAGGGTTTGTGATACATAGGGATGGGTGGCACGGATCCCAAGGTCTGTTTATATGAGTTTAGGATGAAAAGCCCAAGTTTGAGAACTTATTGTGGGTTAGTTAGACTCAAAGTTAACTTTTGGCTGGATGAGTTTTTTTTCGGGTCTTGTCACTTTCAGAAGTTCCTAAGGGTGATTTATGACTTAGTCAAGTCATTATTTCGCTTCTCGAGGCAAACAGAGGTATTTTGTGGCCTTATTTGTAAGGTTGGATTTTTGGTTTATCTCGACCGATTCGTTAGAAAAGTATTCCTTGGCTCGGTTATTTGGGAAATCCAAAGGCATGAGCAAGTTCGTAGCACTATTTACCATAGATGAGCGTGTTTGGTTTGTATCGGGGGGGGGGGGATCCGGATGTGTTTCGGCTGTTCAATTGAGGTTTTGGGCTATTTTTCATCAGCTGATGTCTGGTGTCTGCCACGGTGGAACCAGTATCTTCTCTGGCAAGTCCGCCTCGGTAAGGGGTTGACTCACCGAAGCATAATTTGGGAGTTTGGGAAAGTCGGCCGCAGTAGAGTCGTGTCCGCCGTGAAGGGTGAGCTGTTAAGTGAATCTCGCCCCAGTGAGGTATTTTCCGCCATAGCAGGCCCACTCCAGCAGATTCGATTCCGCTAGGGCGGATCTTTGTTCATGTGTCCTATAAATATTTTTACGTTAGATTTCTTTTCCCTAAATAACAAACTCTTGAAACCAGCACCGCATAAGGGTATTTTTAGAGCTTTAGGAGCATTTTCAACCTTGAGGTAATTGATTCTTTCCGCATTTGGTTTAAGTTTATGTTTTAAAGCTTATTAACGATGGTTTAGTATATTATTTGTGTTGGGGAAGATGAGTTATACATATTGTGAGAAGAGAGTTGTATGGATGATTTAAATGGAAATTTGTGGATTAAATGGTGTCAATATCATGAATTAGGATTGGGTTATATTAGATTATCATGCTGTTAAGCTTAATTTGATTATAGGAGTTTGTTTTCAAAAGGGGAAGAATCTAGGGTTCCAAATTGGGCTTTTTTATTGTTGTTCAAATTATAGATGGCCAGTGGGCCGGGCTCAGGTCTGGCAGGCCGGGTTTGGCGGGGTCGGGTAGGGGCGGAACGGATGAAGGGGACGGGATCGGGGCTGGCGGGGTCAGGCGAGATTGGGTCGGGGCGGGGTCGGCTCGGGGACGGGATCGGTATCGAGTTCCGGCGGGTTTTCCTTTTTTTTTAATAACATATGTATAAAAAACTCAATAATTAAATATTAAACAAGATAAGATAGTGTAATAAAAACATCTCAAGGTTATTTTTGTGCCTCTTATATAATTTAATAGACATATGAGTTTTTTGTAATACAAATACAATTGTCGAAATTGCAACTTTGTGGTGTTGTCCAAAAGTTGCAAATTACATAATAAAATTGCAATTAAAAAAATTACATTCTAAAAAAAACCTGTTCTAATTTCTTGATAATTTCCTGTGGTTCTTCGGTTGGAATTGGTATTTGTTGGTCAAATTGATCCACATTGCTTCCACCACCTTCGGATAAGATTTCGTTATAGTTTTCATCTTCTTCGTTGATCTCCGGTTGACCGCACCTTCTCCGCTCCGCTCGTATCCACTCTCTAAATAATACTGCAATTTTCAAGCTGTCTCCTGCTAATCAGTGTTTGTGGTCTCCTATTTGATATCTGCCGGTAGAAAAAGCACTTTCAGACGCAGTTAATGACGCTTGAATGTTCAAAACATATCGGGCCATCATTGAAAGTGTCGGAAAGGTCTTCTCATTCCCCCTCCAGTATTTCAGCAAGTCTTCATGTACATCTTCATTGATAACTTCTTGGTACGGTACAGAACCCTGCAAAACAAAAATATCAAACTCGCTAATTTGGTTAGTAGCGATACGGCCGCACATTCTATTTCTGAGGCTTTCAATACTAGCCGCAGAAACAACATGTCTTTTGTGAGGTTGTGTTGAAGATGAAGAAGATGGTATGGAAGCCGGTAGGTTACTAGCACTTTCTTGTTGGTAAAACCTATATAATTTTTTGCATTGGGCTTCTACGCTAGACAACACTTCTTCTTTAGTTTGTTCAATAGGTGGTGAGTGATTTGGATTTTTTGGACTTGGAGGTGGTAGTACTTCTATACAATCGTAAATAGTTTCAATAAGTGATTTAGTACCATCTATTTTAATAGTCAGATTTAATATAGCACCAATAATATAAATAGTGGAAATAGGAATAAAATATTTTTTTATTTTGATAAACATTTTTCTAATAGCTGCAATATAAGCTGGTTTTTCCATATATTCACTAAGTAATAAAAATATTAGAGTTATATAAAACAACATAGTTGAAATAGTAGGATAATATATACTGAAAAATTCTTTTGTTGCTTGAAAAAATTTCTCTAAAAATACAATAAGTTCGGAAATTTTTACCCAATCACTATCTACAACCATATCAGCTGGATTTTGGTTATGAGAGTTAAAAAATAAAGTTATAGGTTTTCTATAGTTATAAGCAACAAGTAGTTGCTCGTATAAAGAATTTCACCTAGTGGATACTTCTTCTGGAATTTTTCTATAAGGTAGTCCACAATCGTGACAAGTTTTTTTTATATTCTTTTCTTCATTGTACTCTATTACTTTTAAAAATAAAGTTTATAGCAAATTGTATTTTACTAAGAATGTCTTCAAAAAGTGATAGACCATCCTTTACAATTAAGTTATATAAATGACACGCGCATTTTATATGAAAATGATCTGGAAAAGATGGAGTTAAACTATTTTTTAAAATTGTAATAGCGTAATTGTTAGAAGAAGCGTTATCTAATGTAATAATCATAATTTTATCAGCTATTCCGTAATAATGGCACACTTGATAAATATTTTCTGCAATAAAAGTACCAGTGTGCCTATCATCTATATATCTATACGCTAGATACGTTTTTGCATAGACCATTTATAATCTATCCAATGACAAGTTACCGTTAAATAATCATGGTCGTTAGTACTACGACCTATATCAGACATGATAGATATTTTGTCATTAAAATGATTTAATGAATAACGTAAATATTGTTGATATTCATGTGCGAATTTAAATACATCTCTCTTAACAGTTGATCTAGAAAAATCGTTAAAAGCAGAATTATATATAACTCTAATGTAATGAATAAAATCGAGATATGAAGGAAATGAAAAAGGCAAACCCTCCACAGCAACTAATTTTGAAATTGCTTCCCTATCTCTATGTTTATTGTATTTAGGGCCTACAATTCCCCCCGTCATAGGGTTAATTTGACCCTGTACTTGGTCCGAGACAGTATCAGTATGTGAACCTTGTCCCGATGGAGCGGGCATTTGCGCACCCGGTTTTGAAGCCTGGTATTGGGCATACCTAGCTGGATGAGCACTTACTACGTGTCTAATTAAACCCCCCGTCCCACCGTGACCTTTTCCAGTTTTAAATTTTAAAACATTTTTACAAATTTTACATCTAGCTACTTGATTCTATACGTCCCTATCAAAAAATATGCATGCATCTGATTTTAATGGTCATTTTGCTAGACCTCGTCTCATACAAGGGGGAATAGGAAGCATTTCAGTTGAAGGTGCACTAGTGGGTGTGTTGTCATCAACATTAGTGGGTGTATCATCTAGATCATCGTCTAAATTAAAGTCTTCTTGAGTTCCAGAAAATAGCTCCTCGTCTAAATCTAATGGTATTGTAGGAAAATGTTCAGTATCAACAAAATCATCCTGTGTAGGAATAGGATGACTAGAAGAAGTACCCTTGCCCTTGTTTCCCCTACTAGAAGAAGCACCCTTACCCTTAAACATACCTCTTAATCCTTCCATTTTAATTATGATAATAAATAATTAAAGATAATAAAATTAAGTGCGCTAAATAAATAAACAGACATTAATAAATTAATGAAGGAACGAATGTACCAAACGCCGACGTAACGTCGACGTGTAATCGAGAGGTTGAAAATTAAAACTTTGCTCGATGGAAGATCCTCAAGCAAGTTGCCAACTTCACTCCCAATTCCCAAATGAATAAATAAAATTGAATATTTAGTAAACAATGTAGACTTGTAGAGAGATAGATTGAGAGATTAGAGATATTGTAGGAAGATTTGTGAGAAAGATGAAGAGAAAATGAGTTATTTATAGTTGGAAAATTGAGTTAAAATATAAATATAATAACTTATGGGTTAAAAATAAATATTAAGGGGTAGGGGGGTTGGGGGAGGCCAAAAATGGCCATTGCACAACATCCAAAATAAAAAATGGTCGTTGGTGGAACGGTTATTTTTAAAAATGGAAGATTACGGGCAGGATCGGGGCGGGCTCGGGATCGGGTCAAGATTGGCGGGACTGGGGTGGGCTGGGACGGGTCGGGATGAGACATTGTCCCATCCCGGTTCGAGTCCCGATACCAAATTTTTTTTTTACTACTCGGGTTCAGGGCGGTGTCGGGGCGGGACCGGGCCGTCCCGGCCCACTGGCCAGTTTTAGTTCAAATTGGAGGTTCAATTATGTTTAGATTTTCAATTAATTTACAGATATGATTACTTAGTATGTGATTAGAATTTTTGTGTAATAAAGTTTGAGTCTTGGTGACGTGGTCCTGGTCGGTATTTTAAAGTCGTGTTTGTAAAGTCATTTCCTTGTGTGCTATAAAATCTTTGTATTAATGAATAGTATATGTATGTGGATAGACTTCGACTGTCTTCAGGAACAACAAAAGGGCAAGGCGATTACCGAGGCAAGGTTTGTTATCGTGCCTGTTTGGCAATGAGGTAGGCTACGATTTAGAGCTTTGTGAGACTTCGATAGAAGTACATAGTAGTTATAAACGTTAAGGGGTATTGGTCCTGTTTGAGGTCCCACTCAAATGGTTTTGATGAATGTTTGAGGGGTACCGGTGTTGAATTGTGTTGATAGGTGATTTGCGAAATCATCCTTAAGCTGATTCCGATTGTTGTTATATGGGCTTGTTGTCATTATTTGGGCTCGTAGCCATATTTGATATACCTTAATTATTATGGTTGGACTGGTTTGTACAATATCTTGATTGTACCTGGATCATTATGGTTGGACTTTTTAATATGATATCCTAATTATACTTGAATTATTATGGATGGACTGTTGATATGATATTCGGATTGTACTTGGGTTACTTGTTGAATTTTGAAAGCATGAGTTATTCATTTCCTATACTTTGTTGTATCTCATACATTTTGATTTCTTGCCTTATATTATTATTTGCATTTATACACTCATGATTATGTGATATTAATATGAGAGTGGTATGGATATGATGTGGGCCCAAGAGGCCAAAAAGGTAAGAACACTTATGAGATTATGACAACATTGAGATAATAATGATGATGATGATACGGATGGCTCGGGTTGCACGCCGCAATGGATATCTGTCACGCCCTAAAACATGAATCGGATGGACCATGCTCTACATGCATCTATTGTGATCTTATAATAGGGTAAATGACATAACTTGTAATACAAATGAATTCTGTGAACAAAATTGTTTTTTGTACATGAATGTGGCCACTGGCCCATGGTATGCAATTGAATATAAAATACTCCACTGACTCTGTCTATGAAGCCTCTATGAGTACCTATAATTAAATACTAATACAAGTGCTAGGACAAGGCCCAAAGCTACCTATAATCTCTAACATCAATGCAATTACTAGACCTGACTCGGCTCCAGGTGAAATTGGAGCTTGCAACTCTTCCACTGATGATCTGCACTATCTAGCAAATCAGTCTGCCAACCTGTATAATTGGACCTGCAATGTGAAATATAACAAATGAAGCGCCCCGACGATTGTACTGAATACGTAAGGCAGACTGAAATACTCATATAAAAGAACATCAAGTGTAAGGAGAGATAGGAAAGAATCAACATGAAAATCTAAAGTTCCACTGAGGGCCATGATATGCACATGTATACTGTGTATGCGTATATAATGACGGCGTACATATATATGTGTATATAACGCCATTGGCCTCATTGGGCATCTTCCTTACCATAACAGCCTGTGTGGGCATAATCATCATCATATACTAGCTGATCAGGTGGTGATGCGTATATAATGACATAACCTTTCCCATACCCCATATACATATCATATAGAATACACGTATATAACTCATGTGTGGTCATGGTATATACGTATAGATATAATTCATGAATGATAATAAGAAAATATGAGTCTATCGGAGTGACGTAATATCGTTGCACCTACGATTAACATTGTGGAACTAACATCATCAACATAACTTAGTTTGAAGAATCAACAAACCATAAGATGAGATCACTATCATTATATAGAAGTCAAGAACACCAGCCTCTAACATATCTAAAATGGAGCCATTATATACATACACTTGGACACTATAACCTCATTCTTCCATATTTAAGTAACTTCATCGACTTCAACTTAGTCGTAAATAATATGAGAAGTACGGGGTATTACAATATTGATACGTGGGTAATGGAGTTGCTTGCCTGATACATGAAATTATTAAGACATATAAGTTTGGGCTCTAGCCAAATTTGTGTGTGGAATTTCAGCAAGCTAGGAGCAGTATATGGACTTTGCGGGTCCCCCATAGGTGTACGAATCATAATAAAACCTTGACATATTGTATACTAAGTTGAGAAATGTACCTTGCATATGCATTGCATTCATATCATACATATATATATACATTGCTTAATTGTGGTTTAGTAATGTGCTATGGTTGGTTGTTGGAACTTTGGAGAAACCCTGATTTACTTGGATTGAATTGATTGTATTGTATTGGAATGGTCGCTATGATTGATCTTGTCTTTGTGAATACTTGAAAATAATGATTATGCTGGTCTCTATGAACACTTGGATATATATATGGTTGGGTTTGTTGAATTGACTTAGTTGTCGTGTGTGGCTTGCTTCCTCATGTCTAGGTTTTTGGGTTTAATAATTGTAAGTGTATGTATTAGATGTCAACTGCTACTGTGGTCAGAAATGTCGGTTATGCCATGACTATTGTATAGGTCCAGGGAATTATGTGCATTTGTGTGTTGTCTTATAATTAATTATGTGGTTGTATAACGAGTCAAATAAGGAACATGTGATAAGTGTCACTAGTGGAATGGTAGATGTGGAACGATCTATGTGTTTCAGATCGTAACTATATAAAGACTTAACAATGTGTAAATGCTAAGGTTAATAAGGGAGTTAACGTCATCATGTTTATCTTAGGGGTAACACTCTTGGAAGAATTCTAAAATGGCTATTGTGATGTAAGTTTGACTCTTTTATTTAATATGATAAGTTGGATAAGTGGGGTCAGGCGTGAGTATGACTTGAATAAAAGAGTACTAGTCGGTGGGTACTATGATAGTAAGGTCCATGTATATGTGAATAGATTGATTGTACTTGACTGTGATTGGAACCTTATGTGAACAATGTGACTTGATGAATCGATGAATTGATATGTGTACAACGTGACTTATATGTACTATTGAACTGTCTAGTATAGGGTTATCTGGTGTCAACTTGACATTTATCTCTTTTACGTATCTTCCATTGTTATCACCCTATGATGTCTATTGGGGTACGTTGTCTACTCATGCTACACTTGTGACATCATCAAAATGTAGATACAGGTCCATCTACCAGTTCGAGATCTCGAGTTTGAGTCCGAGTAGGTTGACTTCCAGTATTCATGTTGAGCATGCTATTTTTCGGCATACATTGGATACTCATTCTCTTACTCTGTCTTTACCTTGATTCGAGAGACATAATTCAAATTTTCAAACTATGTTTATAGTTTTGGCCTGCATGCCCACTCTCTTATATTTGTTCGTATTATGTTAGTGAATTTGTATCTACAAACTAGATTATTAGGGGTATTTGTTGATGTTTCAGACTTTTCACTTATTCCACATTTATAGTATGAGAAAACTTAGGTAGTATTTCGTTATCTTCTGCTTTTACTTATATTATTTCATACTAGAGGTTTGGGAGTGGTTCACCTACTAGTGGGATTGTGTAGGTGCCACCATGATTCCTAAAAAGGGGTCGTGACAAAGTTGGTATCAGAGTTTTAGGTTAAACAGTTTTAAATACAAGAGTAATGTCTAGTAGAATCTTGTGGATCGGTGCAAAAACATCCGTACTTATCTTCGAGAGTCTATGAGATATTTATGAAACTTTGCTTTCTTCATTCCTTTCGTGCTAAATTTAATCTAATCGGTATCTGAACTTCTTCTTTCTATTCTATCACCGATGGTGGTAACACGCTCTTAAATTTGTGCGTGAGTGGTTCGATATGATGTCGCATGGTAGGGTATGAGTTGTGCTACCATGATACGGCCGCGTGACCAAGTTTAGTCTCTAGTGATGATTTGAATGTTCAATTGATTGGGATTATGTTTGTGACTCTTCTGTTTGGTTATGTCTTTGGAAAGTGGGAATGATAATTCAGAGATGCAAAAGAAAAACTTTGGAGGGATCAATCTCTATTGTATGAAGGTAAAAATTGGTATCTGACGTGTTCGTTGGGACAAGTTGCAAGGTGTATGAGGGTGGATGTCGTATAGGCAATATAATATTAAGTTGGCTTCAATTTGACAGAATTGTGATAGCAGAGTAGAATTAGTGGTTGTGAGTTCTTTTAGGGAATGATTTTATGTCTGAGATCAGGTGACAATGTTACTTGTCATAAGTGAAGCTTAGTGGAATAGACAATCGTGTTTCTTCACCTAAGAGTGTATTTTTGTGTTTACTTGGCATTTCGAGGTTAGTAATGATAAGGGATTGTTGAAACCAAAAGATTGTCGATTTGTGAGTTAATTCACAGTTATTTAGTATTGAGTGAATGTAAAAATTTGTATATGCATTGGTATGTTGGACACGTCGTAGGATAATGGGAGCCAATGATTGACTAATAGGGAGGACTTTAGCGTTGGATAATGTGAGGTTCCGTGAGAGATTATCGGGTGTTGCATTAGTTCTTGAATAAGATTTTATGGGCATGATACTTGGAAAGTTTTTTAGTTACTGGTATAATGACTTTGGAGGTGACCGAAGGATAGGATAAATTTCACGGTTAGTTAGTTATGTTATGGTTTGGCAAAATAAGGTAAAGATAGGGTTTTGGTAGGAAAACATCGTATAGACTCTCGAATAAGGTGTTGGTCAATGGGAATATTCATGGTAACATCTTGACGATTTTTTATCTAATTCTAGTTGTGAAAGGCTTCGGGTATCGATGATCGGGTCAGCGAACGCATGGACTGGTATAGAAAGAGGATCATTTCAGTCAATGATTTTTGGCAAAGGTATTTCAATGAAACTATATGAGGATGTTAGTAGGAGGGTATATTCGGTAATTAGGGATCACTTTCGGATTATGCATTGGTTCAGTAATGGTTTGGGTACTAAATGATTGTTGGTCAAAGTAACTAGAGTGGGTTGATGTCTTTTTCCAGTCAAGGAATCTCATAAAGTATGGTACATGGAATGTGCTGGATATTTTGGAGATGTTTCCATGTTTAAAGGTTTGAGTAATGATTGATTGTTAGTGGTGAGCATGATTGAAATGAATAGTGGAAATATAAGAAATTTAATAATTGTGTGGTTGATCTAATTTGGATTGAGTAAGGTGCATCTTCGATATAAGAAAGGATTCAGATTTGAAATAATGGAAATTTTTGGGTTAGATATAGATTATGGTGGAATTATTTTTGCATCTTTCAGGTCGGGTGGAATTATTTGATAAGGTTGGTAATTAGCAAGATATGACAATAGATGATGATAAGGTGTCCAAAGTTTGGGCGAATTAAAAGAGATTACAAGAGGATTTGATGTATTTAGAGTTCATGGGGTTCTATCAGACTTGCATATCGAATGGGAGTTGAGAAACATGAAGGTTACAATCAAAGGTATATATCTTTCATACTAAGTTGATGACTTGGATAGAACCCAGCTTTTGAAGTTGTGGGTGACGGCACATGATTTATTATTCATGAGAAAAGAGATGGAAGAGGTCATAGCATGATTATGTAAAGCTTACTGGATAATTTGTAATCAGTTTGAGCGACTACCAATGAGTTAGATATTGAGCATTTCATTTCGGGTCAGAGTTGTTCATTTAAGGTTAGGTGGCTTGTTTTTCTGTTGCATGAAAGACTTATGGTATTCTAGTAAACCACTGACGCAAGTTCGATGGATTTCGTTTTAGAAGTGGAAGTAGGTCATATCGAAATTACAAGTAAGATTGATGATAATTTTTGGATGACAGTGATTCAAATATTTTTAATGGTTTGTACGGTTACTTGGTATGCATTGAGGAAGTACAATTGATTATGAAAAGTCTTCTGAGAGATCAATCATTTTATATGGATTTAGCACGACAAAGTAATTAGTAGGCATGTTTATTGTATGGTGGTTTAGAAATTCGAGGGAAATTGGACTTGTGATGTGTGTTTGTGTTCTAAGAAATCTTGGTGTGAAGGATGACATTGATAGTTGAGAAGGAAAGCTAGTAGAACCAGACGATGATACCGGTACAAGTTGGACTATGGTTGTGGCTACAACTTAGGGTTGATGGTGGTTATTGTGATAATTTGTGGATTCAATCGGATGCGAATAGAAGCATGGCTATGATCTAATTAGAGAATTCGAGTGGAGTCAGTTCATACATTTGAGAATCAGCTGTGAAAGAAATTTCGGTTGAAGGAATAGAGATATGGGGTGTTGAGGTAAGTTATAGTATCTTCTACTTATTAAATGAAGAGGCGGTGCTATCGTCTCATTTCTGGACTATTGGGACTTTCATGAGGTTATTAAGGGGATTCCTTGGTTACTCATCGGTTTTTTTTCTTTCCTTCTTTCGTTCGAGGATGAACGTTTATTTAATTGGTATCTGATATAATGACCCGTTCGAATGTTTTTAGCTAAAGACCCTTATTTGAATATGTTACCCTGTCGTGATATTTATATGGGGTTGTGATACACGGGGATGGGTGGCATGGATCCCGAGGTCCATTTATATGAGTTTCGGATGAAAAGCACAAGTTTGAGAACTTAGAGTTGATTAGTTAGACTCAAAGTTGACTTTTTGCTAGATGAGTTCGTTTCCGTGTCCCGTCGCTTCCGCAAGTTCTGGAGGATCATTTATGACTTAGTCAAGTCATTAGTTCACTTCCCAAGGGAATGAGATATTTTGGGGCCTTATTTGTAAGGTTGGATTTTTAGTTTGTCTTGGGCGATTCTTTAGATAAGTATTTCTTAGCTCGGTTATTTGTGAAATTTGAGTGTACGAGCAAGTTTGTAGTACTATTTACCATAGACGAGCGTGTTTGGTTTGTATCCGAGGGGTTCCGAGAGTATTTTGGGTGTTCAACAAAGGTTTGGGATATTTTCCTTCAGTTGATGTCGGGTTTCTTCCACAGCGGAACCAACATCCGCTTCGGCGGGTCCGCCTTGGTAAGGGGTTGTCTTTCCGAAGCAGAATCTGGGAGTTATGGGAAGTCTGCTGTAGCGGAATTGTGTCCGCCGCGGCGATGGGTGAGCTATCAAGTGACTCTTGCCCCAACTAGGTATATCTGCCTTACCGGGTCTGCTCCAGCAGAGTCAATTCCACTGGGGCGGATCACTGTTCAGGTGTCCTATAAATATTTTTAGGTCAGATTTCTTTTCCCCAATTAATAAACCTCGAAACCAGCGTCGCATAAGCGTATTTTCAGAGCTTTAGGAGCATTTCCAACCTTAAGGTAATGGATTCTTTCCCTTTTCAGTTTAAGTTTATGTTTCTTATCTTATTAATGGTGGTTTAGTATATTATTTGTGTTGGGGAAGATGAGTTATGCATATTTTGAGAATAAGAGAGTTGTATGGATGATTTTAATGGAAATTTATGGATCAAATGGTGTCAATATCATGAATTAGGATTGGGTTATGTTCGATTACCATATTTTTAAGCTTAATTTGATTATAGGAGTTTGCTTTCTAAAATGGGAAGAATCTTGGGTTCCAAATTGGGGCTTTATGATTGTTGTTCGAATTGGACGTTCAATTATGTTTACATTTTCAGGTCGGTATTTTAAATTCGTGTTTGTAAAGTCCTTATCTTTGTGTGATATGAAAGCTTTATATTAACGAATAATATATGTACGTGAATAGACTTCGACTATCACGAGGTGCAGCGGAAGGGCAAATCGAACACGTAGGCTTTATTTGTTAGCGCGCCTGTTCGGAAATGAGGTAGGCTACAGTTTAGCTTTTCGAGACTCCGATAGAAGTACATAGTAGTTATAAATATTGAGGGGATATTGGGCGTATTTGGGGGTCCCACTTAAATAGTTGTGATGAACATTTAAGTGGGTACCGGTGTTGAACTATATTGATGGGTAATTTGGTGAATCAGTATTAAGTTGATTTCGACTATTGTTACGTGGGCTTGTCATCATTATTTGGGCTCAGAGCCATATTTGATATTATCGTGTTTATTCATCACACATATTTTGATATGATATCTTGATTATACTTGGATTATTGTGGTTGGACTGGTTTGTATGATATCCTGATTGTACCTAGATCATTGTGGTTGGACTGTTTGATATGATATCTTAATTATACTTGGATTATTATTGATGGACTATTAATATGATATCCAGATTGTACTTGGGCTACTTGTTGAATTCTGAAAGCATGTGTTATTCATCTCTTATATTTGGTTGCATCTCATATATTATGATTTTTGCCTTATATTGTCATTTGTATTCATACACTCATGGTTCTGTGATATTGATATGAGAGTAGTATGGATATGTTGCGGGCTCAAGAGGCCGAAAGGTAAGAACATTTATAAGATTATGGCAACATTGAGATGATAATGATATGACTGGCTCGAGTTGCACGCCGCAACAGATATTGATATGCGGGGAATAGAGTTGCACACCTGCAACATGATATTATTCAAAAAAATGAGTCTGGGGCTCTAGCCAGATTTGTATGTGGAATTTCGGCTGGCTAGGAGCGGTTTATGGACTTCGCGGGTCGCACATGGGTGTACGGATCATAATAAAACCTTGACGTACTTTATACCAGGTTGAGAAAGGTACCTTGCATATGTATTACATTCATATCATATATACATCTATACATTACTTAATCGTAGTTTGGTAATGTGACATGGTTGGTTATTGGAACTTGGGAGAAACCCTGATTTACTTGGATTGAATTGATTGTAATAGACTGGAATGGTCGCTATGATTGAGTTTATCTCTGTGGATACTTGGAAATAATGATTATGCTGGTCTCTATAAACACTTGGATATATGGTTAGGGTTGTTGAATTGACTTGGTTGCTGTGTGTGGCTTGCTTGCTCGTGTATGGTTTTTTGGGTTTAATAATTGTAAGTCTAAGTGTTTGATGTCAACTGCTACTGTGGTCGGAAATGTCGGTTGTGCCATGACTATTGTCTAGGTCCAGGAAATTATGTGCATTTGTGTGTTGTCTGATAATTGATTGTGTGATTGGGTAACAAGACTAATAAGGAACCTGTGATAAGTGTCACTAGTGGAAAGGTAGATGTGGAATGATCTATATATGTCAGACCGTAACTATATAGAAACTTAACTAAGTGTAAATGCTAAGGTTAATAAAGGTGTTAACGTCATCATGTTTAGATTAGGGGTAACACTCTTGGAAGCATTCTAAAATAGTTGTTGTGATATAAGTTTGACTCGTTTATTTAATGTGATAAGTTGGGTAAGTGGGGTTAAGCTTGAGTATGACTTAAATAAGAGAGTACTAGTCGGTGGGTACTATGATAGTAAGGTCCATGTATATGTTTTGAATGGATTGATTGTACTTGAATGTGATTGGAACCTTATGTGAACAATGTGACTTCATGAATCGGTAAATTGATATGTGTACAACGTGACTATATATGGACAATTGAATTGTCTAGCATAGGTTTATCTGGTGTCTGTTAAAGTTCGCTTTTTCATACGGGTTAGCGTACAAAAAGAGCTTCTAAGAATTTGAATGATGCCCTAAATTGGATAATTGTGTTTAGTCTCCACCTAATTTATCAGGTAAATTAGGAAAACCAGTGTGAAATCGTTTATTCAAATTCCTTTGAAAAATCCTATCTAAACCAGAGTTGAGGTAAGGGTTCCGGTGATCCCCCGGAAAGGTGTTAGCACCCTGGTATTAAGGATTCGTTGAATACGGTTGACCTACGGATTCTATAGCATGCTCTAAATGATAAAAATTATTTAGTGTTTAAAAGTCCGCAAAGTAATTCTCATTCTCGTGTCTTCAAAAACTCAAGGTTTTGTTTAAAACACAATGTTAAAAACTTCCGCAAAAAATAGTATGCACGAGATGTTTAATCAATCTCGTTATCAGACTAAGAATACTCAAATGCGAATTTGAGTAGAACTCTATATTTAGTCCCATCGCATTGACTGATTTCACACTTTACATCTTTTGATTTTTTTCAAGTTTTGAAAATAGTATAGTTTCACTTAAAATAACAAGTTTGGTTTTTGTCAAAAGAGATAGAAAATAGTTTTCTTTTATTCTTTTAGCATACTATAATCCTTATAGTCAACTAGTATTCTAATTTATCTAAAACCTTCAACTTAACTCAAGTACAAGATAGCTTAAACCTATTGAAATCATTTAAGTAGTTTATGCTATTCACAATATCACGTCAAATCTTTGTTGACACTACACTAGCAGAAACACACAATCATTTCAATAGATAGTTATGCCCCCTTTCTCCATTTAAACAATCATGAAATACCTGAGCCTAATCATATTGACAGAGAATCAAACTTGCATAGAGCACAGGACTGGGAACATATCATCAGGAACAAACTGAAGCATTTTTCTCAAGATATTTTGACAAGCATGGTGTCAATCCTAAGACTCAATTATTACAGAATTTCAAGCAAAACATAGAGCTATGGAGAGGCAATTGAACTCAACACACAAAGTGGACATGAGTTTAGACTTAAACCAGAATTTGTGTTGTTGTTTACTCAAACAGGTTCAAAATAACCACATTGGATCTTAATCCACTATTTAGGTCAACAAGCATAATTTTTAACATAACCTCTAGATTGGACAAATACAAACCAAATGGTCACCACAACATTTTTAGCAGGTAATCATGTTATTTCAAACTCAATATGAAAGTAGTTTAAACACATATTAGCCAGAACCTAATTATCACAAGCACTACATGACATACAACCTTTCAGTCTTAAACCTAATTCTAGTAGTCAAGATAGCCATACACAACATACGTAAAGTTGAACATGACTTTGGGAGTTAGCATATGCATTAGACAAAATACACATGAAAAGAAAAAGGTTTTAAAATAGTGAACAACTAATGTCTCTAACTTTGGGTTCCGCCAAAGGGCTGGATCCACAACTCAAGAGAAATAATCAAGATTTTTAACTTGAAAACGGCTGAAAGCAATATTAAGCCTGAGATTAAAGTTTCAGACCGTCAAAATGTAGGAGGAGGGTTCCAATTTATAGCAAAAATCGAAACCCTAACAGACCTCTCAGATCAATGTGGGATAACAAATTTTGGGGGGAGGAGAATCCCTCCAAAAGAGTTATTAACCAATGACAATCGAGGATTTAAAACGTAAAACGGATAAGGAGCATTTATTGCTAGTATTTAAATGGGATGGAGCCCAAACTCCTTTCTTTTTCAAAACACCTTAACACATTGTGACCATGTTTTGAAAATATGGTCACATTAATTATAAAATAGCCGAAAATTTTCAGAAATAAAATAATTAAAATAAAACTTCGCTTTGAGCCCAAATTTGATACTAGTTAGAATTTGGGAAATTAAACTCATGCGAACGTCTTTTTTTTAATTAAAATATGAGTTAAAAATTGAGATGTAATTTCATCATTGTATTTAATTAATAATTTTCCAAATTTGACGGAGCGAAACATTAATTCTTTGAATTTTGAGAATTCTTTTGAGATAATTTTCTTTATAATTGTCGGTTAAAATTCCAAAATTATAATTAATGGTCAAATTAGCATATGATAGACCATCTGTATACCAAGTGATATTTTGTCAAATGAAATGATAAAATACTCTCGGAATAATTTTGTACAATCATATTCGCTTTCGGAAAAGTACTCGGGAACTCTGAGTAATTAAATAAAATTATTAGAGGATAAAATTAGGTGTCAACTTGATA
Source organism: Anisodus acutangulus (assembly GCA_029783415.1). Taxonomy (NCBI): domain Eukaryota; kingdom Viridiplantae; phylum Streptophyta; class Magnoliopsida; order Solanales; family Solanaceae; genus Anisodus; species Anisodus acutangulus. The sequence goes on from CM056489.1 coordinate 22,424,546, forward strand.
TTTATCTTTGTTACATATCTTCTATTGTTGTCAGCCTATGATGTCTACGGGGTACATTGTGTACTCATGCTACACTTATTGCTTTTCTAATACAGATACAGGTCCCTCTGCCAGTTTGAGATCTCGAGTTTGAGTCCTAGCATGTTGACTTCCAGTATTTAGGGTAAGGATGCTATCTTCCGGCATACATTGGATACTCATTCTCTTATTATGTCTTTACCTTGATTCGAGAGACACGATTCAGATTTTCAGACTATGTTTACAGTTTTGACCTGCTTGCCCACTTTCTCAGACTTATTCGTAGTATGTTAGTGCTCTTGTATCTACATACTAGATCTTTGGGGGTATTTGTTGATGTTTCAGACTTATTACTTATTCCGCATTTATAGTATGAGACAGCTTAGATAGTATTTTGTTATCTTCCGCTTTTACTTATATTATTTCATGTTAGATATTTGAGAGTAGTTCTCCTACTTGTGGAATTATGTAAGTGCCACCACGATTTATGAAAAGGGGTCGTGACAAATATTGAGACCATTTACACCCTCGCGCAGACCTACAAAAAAGTAAAAGAGCGCTCATGAATGTTTTCCAATGTCATGGCAGGTTGTATCACAAACTTCAAAAATTAATTTCAGTAAATACATAAGGATTTGGTCATTGATTTTTAGATATGTCATAGCCATCAAAGTATATTTTCTATAGAATCATGTATCTCATCATTTGGACACTCCTACGACAAGATACAGACGTTTTGGTACGACTGTACGAAGCTGTGATATCTATATTTTCAGACATGTAGTCAACTTTAGAAATTAATTCCCGTCAATCCAGAAAGAGTTTGGACTTCACTATTGGATATGTTGTATCCTTAAAGGTCTAGTTTCTATAGATTTAAGTAGATCATCATCTGGACACTCCTACGCCAAGATACAGATCGTTTTAGTGAGACTGCACAGAGCTGAGAGAAAAACACACCAGATCTGGAGTTCAACTTCAAAAATATATTACGGCCGATTCAGGTGGAGATTTTCAATGATTCTTGGATATGTCATAGTCCTCCAAGACTAGTGAAAGTAAATCAAGCAGATTGTAATTTCTACGCTCACACAACAAGATATGGCTTCATTTCTGCAGACACGCAAAACTACCAGATGAACGGTGCTAAGATTGTTCCTACTTGCACTGGTCACTCAAGGCCTGCAAGTTTGAAACTCTATATTATGAGAACATTCACGACTTTGCTTCCTAACGTACTACTCTGTTATCGAAACTAGGAAGGCTGATGGGATAAGATGTAAGCTTTTTGTCTTAAACTTGTAAGTTTTGTTCATAAACTTGTAGGTAAAAACGGGGTTAAAGTTTAGTCAAAAGGTTAAACAAGAGAAATGTTGAATCGAGAGATGACTCTCTGTCTTTAAGATAAAATTGCCCAGTATAAATGTTTTTACGGTATCGGGCAATAGTCTCCCAAAATAAAACAACAACTAATCAACTGCACAAAACAAATACAGTTGATTCTAGCGAAGACAATGAATAAGAATAGATTGCTGAAGAAATAGAGCGGAAAATGTTTTCTGACTGCTTTCTGTACTTTCCGTTTTTTGTGTGTATGTTCTGGACGATGAATAGAACAGAAAAGAAAAGCCTATTTGAGTTTCTGGACAGAAGAGATGTGTTCTGCGTGTGTCAGTGTATCTCTGTGTCTTTGAGTGTGTCTCTGTAATTTGAACTGAAGTGTTCAATATATAAGACCAGAAAGGGTTGCCAACAGTCATGACTGTTGATGTCTTCAACGTCTTGATCTGTTGAACATTCATGATTGTTGGAGTCTTTTAGACTGTTGTGATATTCCGAAAACTTCAGGGACCAAAATGTAAATAGTTAACATTTTATGGACCAAAAAGAAAGTTCTGGAAGAAAGCTACATCCCATAGCTCGTGAACCCGTGAACCCGAAAACCCAAAACCCGAGACCCGAGACCCGAGCCCCAAGGGGTAACCCATGTGTTTAGAAGGGATAACTACACATTATTTTGGAGGCAAGAAAAAGCATGGAGCTAAGCGATGGGATTCGGCTTAGGGTTTCAATTTCTTCCATTCATTTACTTGTTCGTTATAGAATTCTATGTTGTGTGCTCAAACATTATTAGATAGATTTCTTCTCCAGGATTTTATGGAACCATTTGCTGGATAAATTCGTGATAGTGTTTAATTATAATCGAAATGTTCTTCTTCATCTCTATTTGTTCAACTATATATTTGTTGTTGTTAATTCAAGGGGCCTCGATTAATGAATGTTGTTGTATCTTGCATTACTGGAGAAAGATTGTGACGTTAGGTTTTAGTTGAATAACGTTACTTCGAAGTTCTTAAGAGATTAACTACTTAGATTCAGAACCAGGTTTAGAAATAACAAAGATTTGACGTGATATTGTGAATAGCATAAACTGTTAGCTAGAGTTAGTTCGAGAGAATAAATCTAGAAAATTACTACACTTGATAGAGAGATAGTTGTCGTAAGAAAAGATTCATGATTGATAGAAAATAGTTCGGTGAGATTATAGTTAACACGTTATGAGTTTATCCGCAATATGGAGAAGTCATTATCCTAGGACTCTTAAAGAAAAGTCGTTTTATTTACTTGATAACCGTAGTAATCTTATTATTCATTATTTGTTAGTTTACATAAAACATCCATGATAACTGCAGTAATCTTGTTATTCATTATTTGTTAGTTTACACAAAACATCCAAAATATTATACCTCGAAAAGTTGATTAAATTGATAATCTTGGTGATATGAAAGTTGACAGAAATAGTTCTATGTGGGATCGATTCCAAACTTAAAAATTGGATTATATTTACGATAATCGCTTATCCTTTAAGGACGAGTTTTGGGTGTGACCAGAGACCATTAGTTTGCAAAACAAAATTATGTGCATTGATTGCTAATTAAATTTTCTATTTAAGAAGAGAAGCTTCCAACATTAAATTTTAAGGGAGCTATTTCTCGACATTGTGAAAACTAATGTCATCGTCATTACTGGTACTTCAAGTCTCATCTTCAAGTTTCACCAAACCTACACCTCGACAAGCCTTGAAGTAGAGGCATCCATAGACATCAAAATTTTAATTGGACTAATTGATACAAAATTTGATTAAGTTTTAGACTAACGACGTATTGACCAAGTGAATTTTTAATCAAAAAAGTCAGATTAATTATTTAAGTCAAAATTATACGGCTTAAATGAAATTTCAAATTACATTTAGGTTAGTCCATTAAATTGGGCCTCTACAAGACAAGTATGACCCATTCTCTTCAAGCCCAAGCTCTGCTGGAACTACTTGCAGACTAAAATACCCCGAAACACTAGCTCACACCTACATAAACGGGTCAGACATCCCTTTTTGAAGGGAGCTTGAAAATTACTTAATATTTTGAATGGAGGAAGATGTTACACCCCGCATTTTCGCGCTCCTATGAGTCATAAGTAAAGTAACGTAAAGCCTGGTGAGGCTAAGATACCATATTTGGATGAAAATAATTTTAAACAAGTGTTACATATGTTTCGTAAGAGTTTGGGGTTAAAAGGATCAAAGAAGTTAAGTTCGTCGAAACTCGGGAAAAGACAAGCAGAATTTCGGACATGATATTTGGCCTAACTTGTCAGGGGTATATCTCCTAGTATATATGGAATAATGTAGTACATAACCTATCTAAATTAAAGTTCAACGTGTCTAATTTTTAATAAAACAAACCATTCATCAATCGAAGCTCTGTACAAAAAGTTACGAGCGTTTTAAAAATACACTGCAAAGCAACCTGTTTGGGACCCATATGGTCCACTTGTTATAACTTGATGGCTTCTTCTCAAAACTCCATTTTCGATCAAAATGGAGTTCCTACATATTTTAAGATCTCTCTAAACATTCTCCAATGTGTCGTATGTAAATCTAAGGCCAAATCACCCAAGTCCAACACAAGAAATCTAGTAGAGGTTGCGGAGATCACTTATACGATGTTGTTGATGAGTTGTGAGTTATTTCAAATTGAAGGAGAGTTGTTATTGGAGTTCTCTTGCTGTTTAAAGGTCAGTTCTTCTTCTCCTTTATGAATTTTATCATATCTAAGTCCTAGATAAGTTGTTTGAATGGAAAAGTGAAAGATAAGTACTTGGAGAAATCATAGTTTTGTTGTCGTTGTTTGTTGAACGGTTTTGTAAACTCCCTTATGGTATTTTGTGGCTAATAATTCATGGAATAAACTGAGTATGGCGTGGTTGTTATTTTTAACAAATTTTGAAAGGAAAAGGGCTTTAAATCTATAGTTTTGTTAATCATAAATTGAGCTTGCCGCTTGTTGTACTATTGCTTGAGTTGTTGGAGTTATTCTTACGTTGTCTAGGGGAAGAATGGATGGGATTAATTATTGATATTGTTAATGTTGTTGTTTTGTACTGCTTTGAATTCGGGAAAGTAAGGAAATGTAGGGGAAGTGCTGCCTAATTTTATATAAGAGAGCTACTAGCTTAGAAATGTATTTTAAGTTCTTCCATGACATTAATCATGAACCTTGTTGTATTAATGTAGATTGAGTTGTAGTTGTGATGGTTGAATTGGAATTGAAAGAAATGGAAATATGAGAGTGGCGTTGTGAATAGTGAATCATGAATAGTAAATAGTGAACTTGTCAATTCTTTTGAGTTAAATTGTTGACACTAGTATTGCTATCATTCATATAATATAGATAATCATTCGTGGAGCTTACAAGGACTTAGGGAAACTTGGATAACTTTGACGACAAATGTATGTAACGTTTTTCCTTTCCTTGGCATGATCTTGTTTTAGACCAAAAGAGAAATGAAGTATCATCGAACAGATTCCATTCTTGGTAACTTTGTTGTCTTGTGTTGTCCTTACATTATTACTTATGATTCTAGTATGTTCCTTGTCGAAACACTCATTCATATCTTATTATATTCCTTGTGATACAATTGATTTAGAGAACTATGGTTGGATTGTAACAGTTTCTGTATATGATTCCATAATGATAATCGGAGGATAACGATCATAAGTCACTCTGACTCCATTCATGGTTCCTCTTTTAGGTCAGTCTTGCATTGCACTTATATATATGTATTTATTGTCTTATCGAGCTGCACTATAGCCGACCGGGTACGACACTTATATGTGCACACCACTGCAATTGGTTTTGACATTATCGATAAGGTCGGGTATGATATTACCGAGTCCTTTCAAAGGCGGGTATGTTATGATATGATTTGCCCCACAGAGAGGCTTGATACTATATTATATATCCCCATAGAGTGGCCCGATTTACGTACATGCATAGTTATGATAGTTGTATGCCCTCAAAGACAGTTTTGAGTTTTAGATTGACTTTTTTACTCCCCCTTGTATTACATTCCTTATTTATATGATTTACCTGCCTTACATATTTAGTACATCTTTCGTACTGATGTCCCTTTTGTCTGGGGACACTATGCTCATGCCTGTAGGTGTAGATAAACGATTTGATGAGCCTCCTCACTAGGTTCATTGTTCAACTTGAGTTGGCGCACTCATCTTCTTTCAGAGTTGTTGATCAATTTTTGGGGTATATTTATATGTATATGGTTATTTTAGGTATGTCGGGACCCTATCCCGACTTGATGACACATGGTAGTACTCCTAGAGGCTTGCAGATTAGAGGTTGTTATACATATATGTTGTGTTGGGCCTTTTCTGCGTGCAATTATTATTGTTTTATATATTACTATCATTTGGAGGCCTTGTCGGCCAAGGTTTCGTGTCAGGTTGTTCAGGTATTACAGTTGGTACGCTCGGGCCTTAGGGCGCTGGGTGCCAGCCACAACTCCTAAAGTTGGGGTGTGACAAACTTGGTACCAGAGCAGGTCTGTCCTAGGGAGTCTGCAAGTCGTGTCTAGTAGAGTCTTATTTATAGGTATGTTGTGCACCACACTTATAAGCAGGAGGCTACATGGCATTTTGGGATGGTTTCCATTCTTTCATCTCATAGATCATGCAGTAGAACTGAGTTTTAAGAATTCAAGTCTAACTCTTGCTTTATACTGTTTCAGTAATGCCAATTACCAGAAAGACTTTAGTTAGTTCACATTTATATCCAGTAAATGAATGACTCCTACCAGACTATTAATACACCAGAAGTGCGGGTATTATGTTAAAGTTTTAGAGTGTGAGTATTTGTCTCACTCATATACCGAAGAGATAATGAAATCCTAGAAAGGTAAAGTGTTTATTTTAGGATATAAAATGAGTAAAGTAAATGAAGTACAAAGTACCTAAACGAAGAGGATTGTAAGGAGATTGATATTCAGATGGAATGATGTAAGTATTGTTACCCCACTTTCCGTAGTAGGACCTAATGAGAAGAACCTATAGACATCTCAGGATTTAGTAAAGGTTAGAACAATCCTTAGTATGAACAGTACTGAAGGATAGTACAATCATATCGAAGGCACTCCTTTGAACCATGTATACATGATGTACCCATAAATTATTGGATGAATATGACTTTTAAAGAATCTTTAAGCTCCAGGGGCCAAGAATTGAACTTCTTGTGTGCAAAGTAGCTATTTCCCACGAAAGGCTACTGTCTAAAGCACGTAGAAATAATAAGTGCATAGGAGATAAGGCCAGTTAAAGAAGGGAAAGTTATAAGCAATGGAATATTTTGTCATGAGTATTTAAACTGAGGTAAAAAATGAGGTGGATAGTAAAGGAATGGTACCAACATAAGTGGGATACTTGAGCAAATATGAAGAATGACTGAGAGTCATACAATAAACTATGGTAATTCTACAAGTTCGTAGTCAAGAAAACTAAAAGACAAGGAAAAGTAAATACTAAGTTGTGAAGATAAATGTGTTACGAGACTAAGTGCCTACTATGAGATTCGAATAGTCAAATGTTAATAGAATATATTAATCAGATGATCTAGCCTCCTGAATTAGGAAGTATCTACATTGGAAAAGTTCTCTTGGTTAAGTGGAATATGAGTCAAAGATTTGAAATTGCAAGGTAAGTAATCAGGCAGTAAAAGGATAAACAACAAAAGAGTGACCTTTAAAGATCATCAAGAAAGAAGCCCCTAAAGACTAACGTGGTTAGAAGATAAAGAAAGGTCTTTTGAGAATCAAGTATGTCAGTTATAAACGTAAGCTTCTATTTGTGTAAATGATTCGATAGTCCTCAGTGAGGAGAAATTATGCTGGAACAAATGGTAAGTTGTTAAAAGATCGCAAAATTGTGGAAGGTGTTGAGACGATAATGTGACTTTTCAGAAAGGAAAACATCTGAGCTTGAATGAGTGGCCCTCCTCCCATAAGGGAGATGATGCGACACATGAATTGACATAGCCCCGCATGGTGGTTTAGTAAGTGGATAAGGGAGTTACAATGAAGAATTTCAAAATGAATAAGATTATGATATCCAGATTTTTGCAGAAATGTTAAGACTATCAAACGATATGTAGGTATCAATGCTAAGTAAGGAATGGTCGCGATATTTTGGTTGCAAGAATTAAGTAATGACCCATGGGCTTAGAAAAGAAAGTGTAAAGAATAAACAACGATGGAGGCATACACAAAGAGGGTTTATTCAAAAAATATTAAGGAATGGAAGAGTAATTCGAGTTACATCAAGACATGATATATATAAGTCTAGAAGAAAGTCAGTTTAGAGGTCGAGCGAGCCATCAGTCGACATAACATTTCACATTATAGAATGAATTTTGAGCCTAGAGTTTTAACTTTTACAGGTAAGTGATCACAACTCTTAGACATGTTTCAGATATAATGTAATTGTACAAGGGGCTAGTATAAATGGATTAAAAGCTGAGGGGTTATGAAGCCCAAACATAAAGGAAAATAGTTAATTATAGTACTCAGAGTTGGTACAGTCAGAACAAAAGTGAGAATGAGAGGAAGAAGGATAATTGTACATAATTAAAGGTACCCAAAATCCTATAAGGATATATGAAGATGAGATTACAGTTCATTACTATACGATGTTAACTAAGAGACAAGTGAGGAAAATTCACTCCAATAATAACCCTTGAGTATAGGTTATAGAAAAATTGACCAATAATGTAAATTCCTTCAGAGTATGGGGGTGTATTCAATAAGGAAATACATCAGCAGCTTATTGTTAGTTGTGTTGGTGGAACAACGAACCAAGATTGAAACCCCGAGTGTGACCTAAATCCAGATATATAAGAAACTCCCAGGTGATAGATATAGAGATAAGGAAATGCATTGTAATGCATATGTCCAGAATAGATAAGGGAATGAGGTCGTTACGTGTAAGAGCGGATTGGGAAAGAAAAGAAGGATTTTGGACCCGTGACTTAAAATCGGTAGCAGTGAGCACGCGTTAGGAGTATGATGTGATATCTTTAATAACCACAAGAACCTCCAGAACACCTTTAGACTATAGCAGTTTTATATGAAGATGAGCTTCTCTTAATAGTAGTAAAATCATTCTCTAAAACAAGTCGCTATAATATAGGGACCTATGAGTCTTCTTAAAAGAAAATAATAGTTCTTGGGATTAAAAGGTGAATAAAAGCAAGCTTATGTGGTATAGTGAAGTGTGGTACTTTTTGAGAGGGGAACGGTTTAAAAGCTAGAGTATCGCAAATAGTAGTTATCGATATAACAATGCGAAAAGAAATATTGCCGAGTTTGGCATAGTGACCCAATGGTCAATTGGTAAAGCTAAGTGCATCACTGGTTCAAAAGGGCTAGCATGGGCGTTAGAGGTCCTGACTAGAATGAAAAATTGGTTCAAGGATAAAGTTGGTATAAAATTGCCATATCCTGATCGGGAGAATATTATTGCAAATGGTTCATGATTGGCAGAGTTACAAGGTTGTTCCATTTTGGTCTGATAATATTATTTGCACAACAGAGGTTATACAAGGAAAATATGAGAAAATTGTACCATTTTAGAACATTATGATGTCCGTCACCTCAGATAGAGAGGCTCCGTTACATCAAACTTTTAGAGATTCATCCAAAAATATTTGGGGAACATGAAATCCTATTATGATTTTACCCCAAGTAGGTGCAGGCCGAATGCATAATTCAAATGCTCACGGACATGTTTCGGTAGGCATACTAGTTTTAAAAAGAGAGTGGGATGATTATTTCCCCCACAATGAGTGAGTGTTATAGCATTTATCACCTTATCATCTAGACGAAACCTTATGAGACCTTGTATGGCTAGGACTATAGATCTTCTATCGATTGATTTGACGTGAAAAGAAAAGAATTGATTTAGGCCGGTGTTAGTTCATCAGGCTGTGGAGAAAAAAAGTATTAAATAACCAAAGGTTAGCCGATTAAGGAAGGGAGAAACTAAAAGAGAAATGACGTCTTGTTGGAGTTCCCCGAAATAAGGTGAGAAGGTGAGTTAGCAAAAGATTGACATAATAAGTAAGGTGTCAAGAGTAAATATGAGAAACGACTAAATTTTGTAAAGATGAGTATGGCATTGTGGCATGAATTGTAGCCAAGTAGAAAAAAAGGTAAAATGAGGTAAGTGTTGAGAATATAAAGGGATATAAATATATTCGTACTTCCGAATTTCCATAGGTCATATGCTAATGTGTTACATAAATTTAAAATTCATGATGTAGTACTCTTGACGGTTTTGTTCTAAGGAATGTAAGGAGAGTTGATCGAAAAAAACAAACTTAGCCCCAGATACATCGGGCCATATGAGATTACTCAGATACCAGCCAAGAGACCTATGAGCTTAAGGTATCTCCAGAGATTAAATGGAGCTCATTCAGCTTTCCACGTAGCAATACTATGGAAACATAAATAGAAGTGTCCTATAGTATGTCACTAATTGAAAATATTTGGGTAGTAAAGAATTTTACGAAGGTATTTCAGTTACTATCCTAGATTCAGGTTTGAGAGTTGCGGATTAAAGAGATAACCTTTAACTAAGGTATTGTGGAAATGCAATAAGATAAAAGGGATGATTTGAAAAGTAAAAGAATATATGAAATCTAGATGCACTCGTCCAGTAAGAAAGTTTATACTAATACTCATGTTATACGTTCTCCCTATTTCTATCTAATCTATCAAGATTATCTTGTTTGCCTTGTATAGGCAATTCTATTGATACAGATGTGGAAGTTGCAACCCATATATTGGCATTTGACAGTTAAGGTGAGTTATGGATAACATTTTTGATTCGTTAATAGATAGACGTTCGTGCGAGGCCAATATTATTATCTTATGCTGCTTTATGGCCCTGTGTGGCATTAGATATGTATTATAGCTACTAGACAGGTTTTCATTAGTCATGTTTGCATAGGAAACACCGCCGAAACTTTTAGAAATATGGAGAGTTAGAATTTTTCCCAACATTCAAGGATGAATGTTTCTAAGGGGGGGAGGATGTTACACCCCGTATTTTCGCGCTCGTATGCGTCATAAGTAAAGTAACATAAAGTATTATGAGGCTAGGATCCCATATTTTGATGAAAATAAGTTTAAACAAGTGTTACATGTGTTTTGTAAGAGTTTGGGGTTAAAAGGATCAAAGAAATTAAGTTCGTCGAAACTCGGGAAAAGATAGGCGGAATTTCAGACCTCATATTTAGCAAAACTTGTCGGAGATTTATCACCTAGTATATAAAGAATTATAGAGTGAATAACCTATCTAAATTTAATTTCAGCGAGTCTACTTTCCAATACAATAAACTATTTGTCAATCGGAGTTCTGTACCAAACGTTACAAGCGTTTTAAAAACATGATGCAAAGCATCCAGTTTGGGACCCACATGGTCCACTTCTTATAACTTGATGGCTTCGTCTCCAAACTCAATTTTAGACAAAAATGGAGCTCCTACAGATTTTAAGCTTTCTATAAACAGTCTCCCGTGGTTCCTATGTAAATGTAAGGCCAAATCACCCAAGTCCAACACAAAAACTCTTGTATAGGTTGCTGAGATCACTTATACAATGTTGTTGATGAGTTGTGAGTTATTTCAAGTTGAATGAGAGTTGTTCTTGGAGTTTCTCTTGCTATTTAAATGTGGTTTCTTCTTCTCCTTTATAGATTTTATCATATCTAAGTCCTAGATAAGTTGTTTGAATGGAAAAGTGCAAGATAAGTACTTGGAGAAATCATAGTTTTGTTGTCATTGTTTGTTAAACTGTTTTGTATACCCGCTTATGGTATTTTGTGGCTGTAAATTCATTAAATCCATAGTTTTGTTAATCGTAAACTGAGCTTACTGCTCGTTGTACTATTGCTTGAGTTGTTGGAATTGTTCTTACGTTGTCGAGGGGATGAATGGATGGGATTAATTATTAATATTTTTAATGTTTTTGTTTAGTGCTGCTTTGAATTCATGAGAGTAAGGAAATGTAGGGGAAGTGCTACCCAATTTTCTATAAGAGAGCTACTAGCTTAGAAATGTGTTTTAAATTCTTCCATGAAATTAATCATGGACGTTGTTTTATTAATGTAGATTGGGTTGTAGTTGTGATGGTTGAATTGTAATTGAAAGAAATGGGAATACGAGAGCAGTGTCGTGAATATTGAATCGTGAACTTGTCAATTATTTTGAGTTAAATTATTGACTCTAACATTGCTATCATTCATATAATGTAAATAATCGTTCATAGAGCTTACAAGGACTCGGGAAACTTGGATAGCTTCGACGACAAAGGTATGTAACGCTTTTCCTTTCTTTTTCATGATCTTGTTTTAGATGAAAAGAGAAATGAAGTATCATCGAACATATTCCATTATTGGTAACTTGATTGTCTTGTGTTGTCCTTACATTATTGCTTATGATTTTAGTATGTTCCTTGTCGAAACACTCATTCACATCTTATGATATTCTTTGTGATACGATTGATTCAGAGAACTTGTTACACCATGTAGTTTAGCGTTCCGTCATGATATTAATGGATACCTAAGTCCGGAGAAAATATATGACCTTACGAAAGAATAATGAAGGTTTATAGCTTGGTTATGGAAGTACCGGAGTGTTCGGGAGTTAATCGGATCGAAGAAAGTACGTTTTGATGAAAAGAGGAATTTGGGCAGTTTGATGGTGTAGTTGATGGGCCATCAAATACTTTGATGGTCCGTCAAATTGCCCAAGGTGAGTCGTCAACCTTCCTGGCAGTTTGATGAGAAGAATGACGGACTATCAGAAGTTTGATGGTCCATCGAGTGTACCATTAAATTACGGTGGTGCAGATCTGTTACGTGTTTAAATTGGGAATTCTCAAATTTTAGTATATTTTTTCCCAAACCCCAGCCCTAATACTCTCTCCAGATCCTCTATAATAGACCCCGACATTCCAAGTCAAAATTGAAGCCTATTACGCAAAAATAATGTGATAAAGCCCGTAATTAACATAGTAATACTCTTCTCCGTATCAGGTTGGGTTGGAGAACCCTTGGGAATTAAATTGCCAACTATTTTGAGAAGGATTTCATACATAAAGGTATGATTTACCAATCTCTATTATGATTTTTCTTAATTGTTGATTTGGGGGAAGTTATGAAGATATTTTCATGATCGAAACATCACAAAATTGTGAAATTTTAGTAATATGAATTGTGGGGTTGTTTTACTGTAAGTATGAGTTGAATGGGATGTTGGAATTGATTGTGTATGTTGTGGATTAAGGAAAGTACAGTTTGAGGGATTATGAGAGATTGAATCACATAAGATTTTTCATATAAGAAAAGCCTACAACAACAACATACCCAGTGAAATCCCACAATGTGGGGTCTGGGAAGGGTAGAGTGTACACAGACCTTACTTCTACATTCGTAGGTAGAGCAGTTGTTTTCGGGAGACCCTCGGCTCTAAAAATCGTAAGGAATCATTTATGCTAAAATTATCAAAGAACACCTAGATGAATTCCTATGGCAATTGTATTTTCTTGATTGAACAGTTGGATTGAATTACATAAGCATCCCTTGTAAAGAAGTCTAAGTACCCAATGTGTTTAAGGAAGTCGATAAGATACTTAAGCGAAGTTTTTATGGAATTTAGATTCGATATTGATATTACTTCCTTATATGGTATAGATGATCATTCCTGAGAGGAGCGAGGACTTGTAAAATGAGTGTGGTAACAAGAACCAGGTATGTAAAGATATTCCTTTCTTTCAAAAGCATGAATCCTTAAAGTTATCATTTTCAAAAAGGAACGTGAGCGTTCCACTCTATTATATATCAAAAGTCTTTTGTTGAGAAATATTCACTACTTGTTCATATTTTGATGATCCACGTTGTTGGTTACTGAAGTTATCCTAAGTCTTCAGGAAGAAACATTTTTAAGAATGAATCATCGAGTCGACCAAGAGTCGCGTCAAGGTAAAGTCTAAAGATCTATAAGTTCCAAAAGAGGCCAAAGGGCCATGGTTGTCACAATCTATTATCCACACCCCAAGCCCCATTCGGCATTGATATATTATTTGTTAGCGTCTGATATCATGCATACAATCATGAGCATTCATATAAAGAATCAGGTTGCACATTCCGCAATATATCCATATAGAGGATCAGGTTGCATATTTCGCAACATACCCATATAGAGGATCGGGTTACACATTCTGCAACATACCCACATAGTGGATCAGGTTACACATTCTGCAACATACCTACATAGAGGATCGGGTTACACATTCCGCAAAACACACATAAACTAAGGAGCATATTGCATTGCATATTAATACATACACCTAAGATTAATGACATGTTATACCTCGCACTATAACACGAGGACAGTTATATAGTAAAATCCTAGCCAGACAGGTTATATTAAGTTTCAGAGTTTCATTATCCGTCCAATGGGGCCCCAGGTTGCTTATGCTTTCTCTTACAGCTATTCGCTTTACATTGCTTATATGCTTTATTTACAGTTCACAGATTTATATTGTTATTCATGCTTTACATACTCAGTACATTATTTCGTACTGATGTCCCTTTCCCAGGGACACTATGTTTCATGTCATATGTGCAGATAGATATGCAGATGCTTTCCTCACAGTAGGACTCGACCCAGTAGAAGGTTGTCACGCTCCTTTCCTCCGGAGATGTATAGTGAGATGATATGTATGACAAATGTACATACGTATATAGTTGGGTATGGCGGGGTCCTGTCCTGACCAGATGTTGTTATAGTACTCTTTAGAGGCTTGTAAACAGTTGTGTTATATGTGACAATCGTGTGGGGCCTTGTCATCCTCCCCAGTAGAGTCAGTGTTATATATATATATATATATATATATGGTTTGGACCTTTCTAAGTGCAGGTGGTTATGTCCCAATTCGGTGGAGTATATGTCCGAGGCCTAGTCGGCCCATGAGTTATTATATATATCATAGGTATTAGGATCGGTACGCTTAAGCCTTAGGGCATCGGGTGCCGGCTACACCTCCCAAGGTTAGGGTGTGACAAAGTGGTATCGAAGCAGGTCAATCCTAGGAATTTCTATAAGTCGTGTCTAGTAGAGTTTTGCTTATGAGTGTGTTGCATGCCATACTTATAAACAAGAGACTACAGGGTATTTAAGATGTTACCTTTCTTGAAAATCTAGATTGTGCGATAGAAACAATGTCATAAGTCACTAAATCCCTATCTTTTCCTCTTGGCCTATCTTTTCAGTAATGCCAAGATTTAGGGAAAGTTCTGATACCAGGAAATGGGTTAGGAATGCAGGAGAATGTACTAGCCGACAATAACCCGCCAGAAGACCCTTTCATGTACGAAGAACTATCTATGGAGGAAGATCCATCTAAGGATACATCTATGGAAGAGGACCCATCTGATATCCTAGAGGAATCACCCTTTCAAGTACCACCGATTCTAGTGGTAGTGCCAAATTATAGGAAAAAATGTACAATACAATGGTAGTTTCTATTTGGGTTGGGTGTGTGTGGTCCTGTGTATGCAACAACACCTCCAGTTATCTTCCCAGAGCAGGGTCATATTCAAATACCCTTACAGGGTTGACCTTTTGAGAGACTCAGAAGCCCATTATCATAGACATCAGTTAACCAAAGCTTGCCCTTAACGAGTAAAAGCGAGGAAGAAGTAGCCAGTAAGCAAACCAGAAGGTTTGGGATGGACGCAGGTGTTGAAGAATTGATAATGAGAGAAGAGTCAGATCAAAGCTCCCATAGATCAATCTACCAACAACTTCAAGTAGACCACGATTTCAGTAATGTGGAGAGAGGCACAATGGAGTATGTTTATCTGATATTGAGTTATGTTATGGATGTGAAGCTTTAGGTCATAGGGACAGGGAGTGTCCAAAGAGATTTCAGTTGTTATGCCATCAGTTTGGACAGGTATATTATGGACAATGCCCAGGTGATCTGGAAGAATGTTACTGGTGCAGAAGCCACAGAGTGTATGAATGCTCGAGGTTGATTCAGGGAGGATAGTTGATTCGAATATTACTTATAAGTTATGCAAGCAATTAGGTATTTTGATAATTTTATTAAAAATAGTTGTGTTTATGTCTGCGAGCTGTTAGTTATTAGTGATGTAAGGATTGCGTCATACAAGATGTATAGGAACCGTAAATTGATACTAGGAGTAAGGTGGTAAGTGAAATTTCTATTATGTTCAAGGATATAAGTACGATGATTTAGGATCTGCCATTTATTGACTAAGGATGTATCCAACACTCTTAGACACTGTAGCATGAGTAATACAGGGATGCCGAAGATATATGACCATGACCTGAGTAAAGGAGGTTCACGAGTCCAAAGAACTAAGGGGGACTCTAAAAGAGTAATAAGGAAAATGAACTTCCGAGAATGAGTTACCTAAAGTTTTGTTTTGAAGACAGTGAAAGGAAGAAAAAGGTACTCGGAAAATTTTACGTTGATTAGTAATCGCAAATCTCTTCATAAGGATTAAACTATTCCAGAGTAATTGTTGAACGGAATGAGATTTGTCAATTAAAGGCAAGAGATATACCTTCTTCACCGAAGACAAGCGACATAGTTTTTTACATTAAGTGGAAATAATTAGCAATGAGGATATGATCAATAGAGACACATCGACAAATGATAAATGGATTCTTAGTAAACTCAAGAAAGAAGCATTATGATAACTTAACAAAGTTAAGGAAATACATTTCACAAGAGGATCGACGGGGAGTCGGTAATGGTAAAAAATTGATAAAGGAACTGGAATGAGACCTCTAAGTAGCAAGAGTACCAGTGAAAGATAGGCATATAGGTAAAGAGGTGGTATCTAAGCTTCCAGAGCCAAAGATATAGATTATGACGCCCATAAATGACGATACCGGATGTACGCTAAGATAAGGAATCCTTGAAGGAATTCCAATCAGTAATAACTAAATTGATTAAATGAACAACGGATAGAGAAAGATTCTATTACCCATTTAGGGGAGAAAGCTCGAATCAGCAATAAGGATCAAGTCCAGTCACGATTCAAATTTGAACACGTCAAAACTTAGTCCTGCTGCAAATATTGATAAGACATCTAAGGATATATGATTAACAGTAAGGACGAGTGAAGTCCAATGGGAGTATATGATGAGGCAGTAAAGAATGGTACAAGACAAGAAGTAAGGAAAAGAGCTAAAGGATAAGAATGAGGAAGCAAGAGGTGAACAAATAAGTCATAGCGGAAATTTTGACAGCCCAACGAACTAAAACCTCACAAGAAAAATAATATTATGATCACAAATTTAAGGACATCAGTACAACGGAAGTAAACTCGAAGAATAAAGACGACAACAGTGATTGTAGTACGGTAGAGATGAAGGAAAACCAGTGGATCAATGCCTTGTAAAAGCAAAGTTTTTAGTGAAAAAAGGAGAGGTGATAAATCCTAGCCTGAATAATACTAGGAGGTAACAGGAATACACCAAGCTTTGCCTCGAGTAAACAAGTGCACAAGAAATACCTAATGAATAAAGGATCGGATATAAAACATAAGAATTTCATAGTTATAAGAAGTAAGTATACGCTCTTAGCATGAAGGGAATGCTATTTATGAAAAAATTACAAGTTCAGATCCAGAAGAGATGGCAGACCCTCAAGAAATAAGTCCAACAAAAGAAGAAATAATGACGGACAGGAGAAAATGTCTTATTTTCAGTATATAAATGGAAAAGGGAAGGTAAAGAAATTAATCAGGTAACGATACAGATCCAAAAAGGATACTCAAATAGATGTTGAGTACAACCAGGGAAGGATGAACCTATCATGCGAATATACAGCCTCGTCAAGAAAGTATGCAAATTTGAAACATTATGAAAGGTAAGAAGTCCTGAGGTAATGAGCAAGACGATAATGGACCAACAGAGTCGTGTACTATTAAAATGAGAGCCATTAAGGGAATTACCAGAATGAACCACCCCAAAGAAGTAACAAGTAGTTAGCTATAATAGAAGTTGGAAGATACCTCTCTTAAAGCTTTAAGTAAAGGAATTCTTTCTTATACTAGAATGATGAGAAGCGAAAAGGAAAAACACTCTATCTAAATCCCATTAACAGGTATTGTGATGCGAAGTAAAGGTAATAATGGAAGCCTTATTAGGATATGAGTATTAAGAATATTAATTAACGACAGTCAAGGTGAATGGCCCTTGAGATTGAATTATCACATCAGAACTATTGAGTAATGTGAAGATCATTATGGACTATAACATTATCGTTGAGAACTATTCTAGTTCGGAATATTTCCACCTAAGTGACTCGCCAGACTATACCATAACAACCGAGTCTATCGATACAATTGAAACTAACCGAAAGTTAAATTTAAGGGCTACTACAAGCCATTATATAGTCGTTCATTATGGCAAGAAAGCTAATGGAAGAACCAGTTGAAAGAGGCTCTAAATATCCAGGATTTCCTCACCTCATCCTAAGGCGACCAATAGGGAACTCAGTTTAAGCTACCGGACGCGGGTAGAGAAAGAGTGTGTGAAACTTGGAAAGCGTTTGGAACAAGATGACTACTAAAGAAATATATTACTAATGCCATAAACAAGGAGCTACACATAACGAGAGAGTAGGACTCTTCTTAAAACTACAAAAATGGAGTGGAATCTGAAGTAACGATATCAGACTCTAGGAAAGAAATTAAGAGAGACTATTTGGACTAGCAAGGAAATTAACTAAGAGATTTGGTGTAAAAAGTAGAATTCAACTCGACAAGGAAAGAATATTCTATATAAATGTAATCAATATCATGATATCGAATTCAGTTCAGAAAGGCAGTAGCCGCAAACAGAGTGTAGTCTCAACCAGAGACACTTATTTAGAATTTGTTTCAAATGGAAGTGGAAAAGAAAATACCAGACAAAAGAATATTTTAAGGCTAGCGAACCATTTAAACGCAGGTAATATATAAGGATATTATTAAGAAAGGAAGAAGAAGTACAGAGAAAGAAGTGCGTGGATTCAAACAATCCTAATATTACCATATTCCCGACCTTGGTGAATATCGTACCACAACCCTTCATCATCATCTTACGTTTCGTGCCTACAAACTCTGCTATCTAAACTCCCTCCCAAGATGGACCGTATAACCTAGGGAAGAAAGATATGGCCCAGATGTCAGAACACAACAGCTTAGACAAAGTCCAGCCGCCAGACAATTACGAAAAAGAACAACATGACTATATGAGAAAACTCGAGGATGTACCTGCAGTGAAATGTAATGTAGCCTGATAAAATAATAGGGTTGGTACAACTTATGGTTCAAAAATAACTCCATCAAAATGGTCACGAAACTTAAGAATCGCCCTACTCAAATAATTCAGACTCTATCTTTATACTAGTATTCATGCGATATAATTCTTATATTTCATTTAATTTATCAAGTGAATATCATACCCTATGTAATCAAGGATTCAGAAGCAAACATAGTGAATGGAGCTTGAAGGTCAGCAAAAAGATATTACTGTAAGGCATGGTTGAACCCTCTTTGATTTTTATAAGTATAAGCGGTCGTGTGAGGATGTATGTTATCTTGATATTATATTGCCCTGTGTGGAATTGGACATATATTTGGGTTGTTTGACAGGTTTTAGATAGACTTGTTTACAAATGAAACTCTGCTAAAATTTCTGAGAAACTTGAGAGTTAGAATATTTCCAACATTCGCGGACGAATGTTCCCAATGGGGGGAGGATGTTACACCCTGTAATTTGGCATTCCGCCGTGACGTTAATGGGTATCAAAATCCTAGGAAACTGTACAACCTTACAGAAGAATAATAAAGGTTTACAGCTTGGTTATGGAAGTATCGGAGTATCCGGGAGTTAAACAGATCAAAGAAAGTATGTTTCGACGAAAATAGGAATCTGGGCAGTTTGATGGTGTAGTTGATGGACCGTCAAATTTCCCAAAGTGAGACATCAACCTTCCTGGCAGTTTGAAGGGAAATGATGGATTGTCGGAAGTTTGACGATCCATCGAGTGTACCGTCAAATTAGAGCGGCGCAGATCTATTATGAATTTAAATTGGGAATTCTCGAATTTCAGTCCATTTTTTCCAATTCCCAGCCCTAATACTCTCTCCATATCCTTTCTAACAGACCCCAATATCCCAAGTCAAAATCGAAGCCTATTACACAATGATAACGTGATAAAGCCCATAATTAACATAATAATTCTCTTTTCTGTATCAGGTTGGGTTGGAGAACCCTTGGAAATAAAATTGCTACTATTTTGAGAAGGATTTGATACATAATGGTATGATTTACCCATCTATACTTATGATTTTGCTTAGTTGTCAATTTGGAGGAAGTTATGAAAAAGTTTTCATGATCAAAACTTCGCAAAATTGTGAATTTTTCATAATATGAATTGTGGGGTTGTTTTACTCTAAGTATGAGTTAAATGGGATGATGGAATTGATTATGTATGTTGTGGATTAAGAAAAACACGGTTTGAAGGATTGTGAGATTGAATCACATAAGATATTTCGTATAAGAAAAGCCTAAGGAATCATATATGCTAAAATTATCGAAGAACACCTAGATGAATTCCTATGGAAATTATATTTTCTTGATTGAACCGTGGGATTGAATTACATAAGTATATCTTGTAAAGAAGTCTAAGAACTCGAAGTGTTTAAGGAAGTCGATAAGATACTTAAGCGACATTTTTTATGGAATTTAGATTCGATGTTGATATTACTTCCTTATATGGTATAGATGATCATTCGTGAGAGGAGCGAGCACTTGTAAAATGAGTGTAGCGACAAGAACCAAGTATGTAAGGCTATCTTTCTTTCAGAAGAATGAATTTCGAAAGTTATCATTTTCAAAAAGAAACGTGACTGTTCCACTCTATTATCTATCAAAAGTCTCTTATTGAGAAATATTCACTGCTTGTTCATATTCTTATGATCCACGTCATTGGCTACTGAGTGTATCCTAAGTCTTCAGGAAAAAGCATTTTTAAGAATGAATCGTCGAGTCGACCAAGAGTCGCGTCAAGGTAAAGTCTAAAGATCTATAAGTTTCAAAAGAGGCTAAAGGGCCATAGTTGTCACAGTCTATTGTCTACACCCACGAGACCCCTTAGGTATTGATATATTGTTCGTTTGCATCTGATATCATGCATACAATCATGAGCATTCATATAGAAGATCGGGTTACACATTTTGCAATATATCTATATAGAGGATCGGGTTGCACGTACCGCAACATACCCATATAGAGGATCAGGTTGCACATTCTGCAATATATACATATAGAGTATCGGGTTGCACGTTCCCCAACATACCTATATAGAGGATTGGGTTGCATATTTTGCAACATATATATATATATATATGATGGATCAGGTTGCGTGTTCCACAACACATACATGAACTAGGGTGCATATTGCATTGTATATTCATACATATACCTAATATTAATGATATGTTATACCTCGCACTATAAGACAAGGACAATTATACAGTAAAATCCTATCCAGATAGGTTATATTAAGTTTCAGAGTTTCATTATCCACCCCCGATCCATTTCGTATGTCTTTCTAAGCGAGGGGTCAGGTTTCCTTTCGGAGTACCCGATGTGGCCCCAGGTTTCTTATGATTTCTCGTATATTTATTCTCTTCAAATTGCTTATATGATTTCTTTACATTTCACAAATTTATATTGTTATTCATGATTTACATACTCAGTACATTCATATTGATGTCCCTTTCCCGAGGACACTACGTTTCATGCCGCATGTGCAAATAGAGATGCAGATATTTTCCTCACAGTAGGACTCGATCCAATAGAAGGTTGTCACGCTCCTTTCCTCCAGAGTTGTATAGTGACATGATAGGTATGACAAATATACATACGTATATAGTTGGGTATGACGGGGCCCTGTCGTGACCAGATGTTGTTATAGTACTCTTTAGAGGCTTGTAAACAATTGTATTATATGTGACAATCGTGTGGGGCCTTGCCAGCCTCTCCAGTAGAGTCGGTGTTCTTATGTTGGCCTTCTCTGCCTTGTTATATATATATATGATTTGAGCCTTTCTGAGTGCATGTGGTTATGTCCCCATTCGGTGGAGTATTGTTAAAGGCCTAGTCAGCCCATGAGTTATTATGTATATCACAGGTATCAGGATCGTTATGCTAGGGCCTTAGAGCATCGGGTGCCGGCCACACCCCCTAAGGTTGGGTGTGACAGAACTATAGTTAGATTGTAACAACTTCTGTATATGATTCCATAATGATAGTCGGAAGATAACGACCTTAGGATACTCCGAATCTATTCATGGTTCCCTCTTGAGATCTGTCTTGCATTGCACTTATATATATATGTATATATTTTTTTTTTCTTACCGAGCCACGCTATAATCGGCCGGGGACGACACTTATATGTGCATACCATTATAGTTAGTTTTGATATTACTGAGTCATATTAAGGCCATATATGATATTACTGAGTCATTTCGAGGTCGGGTGAGTTATGATATGATTTGTCCCACAGAGAGGCTTGATACTATATTATATGGCCCCATAGAGTTGCTCGATTTTACGTACATGCATATATTCATGGTTATGACTGTTGTATCCCCTCAGAGGCAGTTTTGAGTTTCAGGTTGACTTTTGTACTCTTATCATGTATTACATTCCTTATTTATATATGTTTACCTGCCTTACATATTCAGTAAATCTTTCATATTGATGTCCCTTTTGTTGGGGGACACTGCGTTCATGCCTGCATGTGTAGATAGATGATTTGATGAGCCTCCTCAGTAGGTTCACTATTCAGCTTGAGTTAATGCACTTCTCTTCTTTCGGAGTTGCTGGTCGAGTTTTGGGTTATATTTATATGTATATGGTTATTTTGGATATGTCGGGGCCATATCCCGACTTGATGATACATGGTAGTACTCCTAGAGGCTTGCAGACTAGAGGTTGTTATACATATATGTTGTGTTGGGTCTTTTCTGCGTGTAGGTTATTATTACTTTCTATCTTATTACTGTCATTTTGAGGCCTTGTCAGCCCAGGTTTTATATTAGGTTGTTCGGGTATTACAGTTCGTATGCTTAGTCCTTAGGGTATCAAGTGCCTACCACACCCCCCAAGGTTGGGGTGTGACAGCAGAGGAGAGCACCGACATCTGCATATGCCTTCTCCAAAGGTCTTCAATAAGAAGGAGAGTTCGAGAGACATCCTCCCTCAAGAACAGTCCGAAGTGTTGCTCAAATATTCTTGGAGATTCAACACATCACCGGAAGCCCAACCTTCATTCGAGAAAGACTCTACATAGACCCTCTAATCAAGGTGAATAACACGAAAATTAGACTCAAGGGATACGTTCAAAGTTGTACTCACAAAATAATCAATAAAATATGTTATTCTCTCATGTTTGTTTTGTGATTGCAACTATTTATTTTCTGCTAGCAAAATTTGTCACGAACAACTACTATTGTTGATTTATAGGATCATTGGATCTTTATAAAATTATGTGTATTTGTAAATTTATAATAGCGTGTAATCGCAATTTATATATATATAAGGAACATGAAGGTATGCGATTTATTAATGCAACAACTTAGGATATTATGATACCTTTTCTGAACTATGATTTGCTCATTTGGTAAGAATGTATATAAGAGGTGAGAAAGTTTTGATAGTTTTCACAAATTGTGAATTTTTCATGTTTAAAGAAAAATACAACTATTGAAATTCTAATTACATGTTCAAATCAACCTCTACCCAAGTTAATGATTTAAGACCCCGTTTGGACATGATTTGAAATCATGATATAAAATCGGTGATTTGAAATCATGATATAAAATCAGTGATTTGAAATCAGGATGATTTGAAGTTTAAGTTTTGTTTGGACATGCAATTTGAATTTCTTAAGTTGTATTTTTCTCATAAACATAGAAACCCCACAAGTTGTGAAAATCATCAAAACTTCCCCAATTCTTATACAATCTTACCAAATAAGCAAATCATAGTTCATAACAAAGTTAATACGCTACTAGAGAAGACCTTTCTAAAAAATATAACCTCTATTGCTCTAACTAAAAGTTCAATAAAAAGAAAAGTTGAACATGAGTTGTAGAAGTAAATTTAGTTGGTAAATGATTGGTAAGAGTAAATTTTGTTATAAATATACTATCAACTTGCATTTTTTTTATATTTGATATAAACGGTTGGTTAACATGATTGGTAAACATATCTACCAACTTATGGATCTTTTTTTATAAAATATAAACTTATGGGTCAAGTATACATTTAAAAAAATTAGAAATCATGATTTGGAATTCCAAATCATGCCTTTTTGAAGAATTTGGGATTTAAAATCATGATATGAAGTTGAAATTTTATGTAAATTTCATAAACAAACATTGATTTGAAATCAAAATATTAAATCACGATTTTATCTCACATCGCCAAACGGCAACTAAAATTATGATTTCAAGTTCAGAGGATCATTTTCTCTCCATGCATATGTTTGTCATAGGTTGGGTGGCACTTGTTTTTCCCTCATTGATGATTTGAATCTTTTTTATTAATGCACCAGCTTTTAGGCTGACTTTGTACACAGGTTTGCCATGTGCAAACTTGATTTTTGATATAAATAAAACAATTGATTATTTCATAAATTAGCATTAGTGATGATCCAGTACTTGGTGTTCGATCAACCTACCTTATTGTTATATATTCGTCTGGAAATTACTGATCATACGAAGGAAAAGAAGTATAGATGTCTATTCTAAAGTTAAATATAGTTTTAATTTTCTTTTAAAGGAATATATGTGTATCATCAATAAAATTAGAAATAAGTAGGTCAATCAAGATCCGCACGAAGTGCTAAATTGGATTTAAAACAGTATAATGAACCACAATAAAAACATTCAACAATATTATATCTTAATTCTAAACTGATTGAGGTCTTGTGTTTGGAGATTCACGATTGACAATATTTACTTTTATACTGATCGTTAATGTCTTTTTTTCTGACGTAAAAGCAACAATATATGTGAAACCCACGTAAATAATGCATTTGTTCGAGTATTTTCAAATACCAAGTCTAATATCTATTAGTAAATACGGGACAATATTGATAAGAATAAATAAATCACTAAGAATAACTTATTGAATCACAGTTGTGTCGTGGAAAGCTAGTGTCTTGAAAGCGATTTCGGACCGACTCCAGTGCAAATTGTTAAGCCCGGTCGCTCCCCAAGGTTCCACAACACTTCCGAACACTTGCACTAGTAGCTAGAAGTTCGGAGTTTGCACAACGTATTTTACCCAAAAACTGAAAAAGGAAAAAGATCTCTGAAGAAGAAGAAGATATATTTTTCTATCTCACAACAATAGAGATTTCTACATCTATATATAGGTAGATGTCAAGGTGTCGGTAGTAAATATTGAAATCTGAAACGTCTCTAACGTTCAGAGAATAATGAATGAGATCTGAAACGTCTCCAACGTTCATAGAAATAAAGATCGGCATTAAGTCAAGGTATATATGGATAATGATCGTTACAACAATTAATTTTGAAGTAATGAGCTTTGACCAGTACCGGAATTATTACGGTTCAGGAAGAATAAGTCTTGACCAGTAACAACTGACTCCGGAGGTAGGAGAGCTACGTCCGGATATAAGAGCTACGCCCGGACTTGAATCCGGAAGCATGAATTTGGACAATTTTGGGTAAGTTCAAAAATAGCAAAATAATATTTTGCAAAACTAGAGTTGATTTAGGCCTTACGTATACCTCGCGCGCAGGGGGGAAATCGATATGTTTTGCCTACGAAGCTCAATTCTCATGTGCGAGAGGCCCCTCTCTTGTTCTAGTCCATTTACCAACCCAATAATTCACAATTCAATATAAAGAGGAAGAAAAGACTTTCCACTATCAATGTAGTACAATGTGCATTTCACAAGAGACAAGAATGAGAACAAGAAAAAGAAACCTACAAAGTTTCTTTGACTTTGTATTATTTAGGATAAAAGAGTAAATGAAATGAGACATAACTCATACGATCCCCCACTAATGTAAAGGTAAAGAATAGGAATGAATTATAGGCAAAAGGAAGGAACATGTACTTAAGTGTTAATATCTTTCGATCTGAATTATCACGTAGTGAAATGAGGCAATAACAAATATACAAAAAGTGAAGTACTGGACATATGTTGAGACTCCCACAACACATACTATATCCTTTAATTTATACAAATTTCGCGATACTAACAAAGTGCATTTTATGGTCATGCACACACATCTTCGGTCTAATGAGCGTTCTAGAAAGATGACCTAAGTCTTTCATAAAAGGCGAACACACCTTTACACTCACGTAGGTGATTCCATCAAGTCTATCTCATAGACCACCTTAAGGTTATGTAATCATTAAGAGTAAAACTCAAGTAAATCCATCAAGTGAATCTCAAACGCACCCCCCATAAAGGGTTATAAATTAAGAGTAAAACTCAACCTTACGAAATACTACCACACGTCATAGAGATAACAAAAATATAGTGTATATTGATGGCATATATGGCTTCTTTTGACCACAAATGGGTATCCATCGTATTACCTCAATCTATAGGTTTTAGCTCAATCCTTCTCGACGTTTCAAGGATCATCTTCCTTGCTAAACCCTTGGTTAAAGGATCCGCTAAATTTCTTTCAGACCTTACATATTCAAGGGAAATAACACCATGCTTCAACAGCTAAATTTCTTTCGGACCTTACATATTCAAGAGAAATAACACCATGCTTCAACAACTGTTTAACCACACCATGTCTGATACAAATATATCTCATTTTCCCATTGTATACATTATTCTCCGCAATCTCAATTGCTGCCTGTGAATCACGGTGTAAGGAGACTGGAGAAGCTCGTCTTCCCCACAATGACACATCCGCCAAAAGGTTTTTCAACCACTAAGCCTCTTGCATGCCAACTCAAGAGCAACAAACTCTTATTATGTGATGTAAAAGTCTGTTTGGAAGACTTCCACAAAATAACATTTGCACCCAAAGTAAACACATAGCCACTGATGGAGCTAACTTCATCATTGTCAATTACCTAGTTTGCATCACAAAAACCTTCTAAAATAGCAGAAAATTTATTAAAATGCAAACACCAATCCATAGTACCTCTCAAGTGCCTTAACAAACGATGAATAGCAGTCCAATGTTCACTACTGGGACTGTGTATAAACTCAATCTACTAACAGCATAAGCAATATCAGGTCGAGTATAGTTCATGAGAAACATTACACCCCCAATTATTTTAGCATATTCAGTTTGTGAAACACTAGTTTCTTTGTTCTTTCTTAAGTGTATGCTAGAATCATAAGGAGTTCTCATTGGAGAAACATTAAAACAATTAAACTTTTTCAACATCTTCTATTTGTATTTTGTTTGTCTTATTTACTTGCATTAGCTATTGGTTCTTTTTGCTTATTTTCTGTTTCAGAATTCGCTATCATGACTTACGCACTTTATTTGTCTTACTTTGTTTGGGCTTGTGCTTTGTCTTGAGCCGAGGGTCTCTCAAAAACAATCGCTCTACCTACCAAGGTAAAGGTAAGGTATGTGTACACTCTCTTGTTCTAGTTCATTTACTAACTCAATAATGCACAATTCAATATAAAAAGGAAGAAAAGGCTTTTCACCACCAATGTGGTACAATGTGCATTTCACAAGAGACTAGAATGAAAATAAGAAAAAAGAACCTACAAAGTTTCTTTAGCTTTGCATTATTTAGGATAAAAAAATAAATGAAATGAGCTATAACTCCTACAATATCAACATCTTCACTTCAACACTCCTTTTTTTCCTCCTCTAATCATGCAGCAATGCCTTTAGTGGGAAAGTATTACTACTTTTTAAAGTGCAAATATATCGGATATGTAGGGTAAGGTGCACGAGATTTGTCTTTGTAGATGCATCGCGCACTACCACTCCATTCCCATTATATCCATGAAGATGAACTCATGAAAATGATTTGACTATTTGAAAGCCAAGTTTCATTTTAAAGAAGAAGATGAAGATAAAACGGAGAATAACTATTTTCTGTCCACGCATTTATTATCACTTGTCTTGGCTCAGGATGGTTTGATACCGGCAATTTGATTGCACAAAATAATTGGTTGATTTGTAACTAAGCATAGAGATTCCCTTGGTGTGTTTTAATTATAAGACCTACTTCTGAGTTTTTTTAATCAAAATTTTACTTATTATAATGGAGTGGAATCTGAAAGAAATAATCCCCTTGATTATTTTCATTAATGAAAGAGTATATATACAATTTATAATTTTCATACTATGAAAAATTCTATTCCTATTCTACTCCCAAAACCCTATTCTAATTGTACAAGAATCCTACAATTATGGTAAGTGTACAATGCTAATTATATACAAATAATTTGTTACCAAAAATAGGATATACACGATGTGTATACCGTGTATATCACGGTCTCCCACTTGTGATGGGTTTCCGTGATATACACAAGGTATTGTATACCATGTATATCCTTGTATATTTTCACACCACCGCAGTCATAGCGGGCGGCCTTCGTACGTTGAGACTGTCGCTAAAATCTTCAAATAGGACCGAGGGAAGACCCTTAGTGAAGATGTCTGCAATCTGAAACCTGAAAGGGACATGTAAGACGCGTACTTGTCCACGAGCTACCTTTTCGCGAACAAAATGGATATCCATCTCAATATGTTTAGTGTGCTGGTGTTGAACCAGATTTCCAGAAAGATATACGGCACTAATATTATCACAATATACCAAGGTATCTTTGTGAATGGGAAAGTGAAGCTCTAAGAGAAGATTACGTAACTAATATGATTCAGAGACCCCATTGACTACCCCTCGATACTCGGCCTCTGGACTGGCGCTAGATAATGTCGCCTGTCGTTTGGCAGACCATGAGACTAAGTTATCGCCAAGAAACATACAGTATCCAGACGTAGAGCGTATAGTGTTCGGACAGCCACCGCAATCAGCATCGGTATACGAGACAAGTGTAGAGGCCGACGATGGATATAGATGCAAGCCATAGTCAAGTGTCCCCTAGATGTATCAGATAATGCGTTTGAGCACATTCATGTGCTCCACCCTAGGGTCATGCATAAACAAACACACATGTTTTATGGCATACGTAATATCCGGTCTCGTGAACGTAAGATACTGAAGAGCTCCAGCAATACTGCGATAGTGAGTGGGATCCTCGTAAGGTGAGCCAACCGCAGCACCCAACTTGGGATTAGTATCAACGAGAGTGGGAGTAGACTTACACGAGGACATACCAGCCCTGTCAATGATCTCAGCGGCATACTTCCGTTGGGACAAGAATAATCTACCTGCATGACGAGAGAGCAATCTCCAAAAAGTAACTCAAGGGCCCCAAGTCTTTCATAGCAAACTCAGAACTGAGTATGGTCATGATAGACCTGCGCAAAACATCAGTAGAGGCGGTCAAGATAATATCATCCACATATAATAAAATATACTCCAGGGAAGTACCACGATAATATATAAACAACGAATTATCATACCTGCTGTGTGAAAACCCAATAGAGGAAACATTGTCTGCAAATATCTTATACCAAGCCCGTGGGGCCTGCTTAAGCCCATACAAGGGCTTCTTTTATAAACAAACATGATAAGGATATTTAGGTCTCAAAAATCTAAGGGATGATGCATGTAAACGGTCTCCTGAAGTTCACCATGTAAGAAAGCATTCTTCACATCTAGCTGATGAATGGGCCAAGCTTTCGAAAGAGCCAGACTGAGAACAATGCGAATGGTAGCCGATTTGACTACCTGACTAAATGTCTCACCACAATCCACGCCAACCTGCTGAGTCTTACCATCACCTACAAGACGAGCCTTATGCCTCACAAAAGAACCATCAGAATTATCCTTATGAGTAAAAATTCACATAGACCGAATAATATTAACACCAGAAGGATGGGGTACGAACTCCCACGTCTTATTTTTAATAAGAGCATCATATTCGTCGTTCATAGTCAATTTCCAATTTGGGTCATTTAATGCGGACACTGGGTTATGGGGTAGGGGGATTTAAGAACATTAGAATTTAGATTAAAATGTCTTTTTGGTTTAAAAATACCCCGTTGACTACGAGTGACCGGTCTATGACTCGGTGGAGAATTGGGTGGATTTTGGGAGGAACTCGGATGGGAGACGGGCTAGCCAACAGGCAGTGGGCCTACTGGCCCAACACTGGAAACAAGAGGCGAGGCAGAAGCAGAAACTAAAGTTGAAACACTGTCGGTATTGGGCTTAGCAACTGGCCCAACTGCCGATCTTTGAAGCGAAACAATCTTTGGAAGCTTGATGGGATGTGGCGAGCAGTAGGTCCGGTGGCGATGAGGCCGTGATGGAGTTTGGGTATAGGAAAAATCTGATAAATGGTAGATAAGATACGGGGAGACCTCGTCATCTAAAAAAGTATACGAACTAGGCACAGGATTACTCACTTTAGAAAACAGAAATTGGGTTTCATAAAAAATAATATGGCGACTACTAATGATGATTTTTTAGAGGATAAATAAAAACATTTGTAACCACGATGATTAGATAGATAACCCAAAAATACACAAGCAGTAGACTGGGCTTGAAGTTTGTTAATAGTAGTTGACGGGAAAATCGGATAGCATAAACACCCAAAGGCCCTAAGATGGAAATACGAAGGATCTTTACTATAGAGGACCTTAAGAGGAGACTCATACGTCAACCCTTTGGTAGGAAGAATGTTAAGAAGATACGAAGCCATTTGTAGAGCATGATGCCAAAGGAAGAGGGCACAGAAGCATGGACCAATAAAGTTCGGACAATATTATTAATGGTACGAATTTTTCGTTCGACTTTTCCATTTTGTGAGGAAGTATGAGGACAAGAGAAACGAAAAGCTATGCCATTAGTATCACAAAACTCCTGAAATACTCCATTATCATATTCTTTGCCATTATGACATTGAATATTTTTTATTTTCCGTTCGAATTGGGTGCGGACGAATGCTCTAAATTTTAAAAAGGTGGAAAACTTATGATTTTTCGCTAAAGGAAATGTCCATAAAAAATTAGAATAATCATCCAAAAATACAACATAATAACGATGGCCCACAGAACTTAAAATGGGAGATGTCCATAAATCAATATGAAGAATATCAAATGGCATTAAAGTACGAGAAGTAAAGGCTACAAACGGTAATCTAATATATTTTCCTAAAGGACATGAATGACAAATTGGAGTACTACGCGTAACTTTACAAGAAATAAAATTGTTTTTATGTAAAGAAGAAACAATGGACAACCCAGGGTGACCCAAATGTGCATGCCACAAGGAAGGAGCTAGAGCTACAAAAAAAGATGGCAAGGCTTGACTCGAGAGACTGGATGCGGGCGTGATATGATAAATATATCCCCTACTATTACATCTCATGAGACGTATCCCCGTCTTGAAATCCTTCACAAAAAACCTAAAAGGATCAAAATTAACAGAAACTCAATTATTAGTGGTGAATTTACGGATATACACCAAATTTTTAATTAAGTTAGGGACATGGAGAGCATTTTTCAAGACAAGAAGTGGATGGGGAGGAGACAAAGTAATATGACTGTAACCAAGAATTTGAATTGAGTTTTCATTACCAACAAGTATGCCACGATTTTTGCTCAAATTGGAATAAGACGAGAGAGTACTTTGGTCTGACGTCATGTGAGAAGTGACACCGGTGTCCATATACTAATTCAGGTCTGGGGATTTAATCTAAGCGTATGCATTGCGGCCTCAATATCTGTCGGAGTCGATATGGCCCACTGCCTGGAATTCCTACGGAGGCCGAGGCCCAAGCACACCGGCCTGCTGCCCCGGCCCAGAAACTGATCTTCCACCCGTAGCTGGACCCGAGAAACTGGGATTGGCATGTCTGGAAACTGTGCCTAGTTTCCCAGGTAATGACTCGATGAAAAATACCCACTATTGGGCCAAGGCCTACTGGCCCAGTTCCACTGCCAGGGGGCCCACTGTTGAGCCCAATGGGGCTGCTGCCCACTGCCCCGAGAGCCACCGCCACAACCACCATTGGTGCCACCGCGATTCTTGCCATTATTTTTACGGTTTTGATCATTCTTGCCGCCACCGTTGTTACGGTTGTGGCCCGAATTATCAATAAATCCATGAGAATTATCGGATGAAGTCATCATTTCCACGGAACTGTGGCCGGTAGCCGCCTTTTTTACCAAGTTGGCTTTTTCCAAGGTGAGCATCGAGCGGGCTTGATAAAAGAGAGGAAGCGGATTGCTTTGACGAAGGAGAGTCTCAACGCTATTTTAGGCCTCAGAAAAGGCAGCAATCATTTGTAGAACAAGACGATTATTGGTCACAGGCAATCCAACATTACGGAGTTGGTCCGCCAACTCCTTTAGCCGTTTACAATATGTAAAAACGTTCGGGAAATCTTCCATGCAGACTTGGGAGAATTCTTGCTCAAGGGTGACGACTCGGAAATGTTGGTTATCTCAGAATATATTACGCAATCTATTCCAAGTGGCCATAGTCGTAGTGTCCGACTCAATGTTCGTCTGTAAAAGGTCAGTAAAAATAGTGGAATAAATCCACTGAAGGACGGTAGCATCAAGAGTAATCCATAACTGAGGATCCTTCGCGGGAATAGAGGTAGCGGGAAGAATTATGTGATGGAGGACTTTATGAGAGATTGTGTGAATTTTGAACAACTCTGCCCACGTCGCATACTGGACGTTTTTCATCTCAAGAACAATAAGGATGTTGTTCTTGATGTTGAAAATGGTAAGGGCGGGATGAAACACGTTCTAAGACATAACGAAAGAACAAGAGGCGAAGTAGGGGTTTTGGAAGAGAAAAGGGTCACGGAAAACCGAGAAGGAGTTAGAAAATCGAGGAGGTTTGCGAAAGAAATTAGGAGAGGTATTAACAACCTATACTTCTGATACCATGAAACAAATAATTCCCTTGATTATTTTCATTAATGAAAGAGTATATATACAATTTATAATTTCCATACTATGGAAAATCATATTCCTATTTTACTCCCAAAACCCTATTCTAATTGTACAAGAATCCTACAATTATGGTAAGTATACAATGCTAATTATATACAAATAATATAAAATAATTTGTTACCAAAAATAGGATATACACGGTGTGTATACCGTGTATATCACGGTCTTTCATGTATGATGGGTTTCCGTGATATACACGGTATACACAAGGTATTGTATACCGTGTATATCCTTGTATATTTTTAGAATCTAAGTAGGGCACAAAAAGGAATATAAGTAATGTTTTGTTTAGGAGTAGTTGTTTGGTTTGGACTTTGGGTTGGTTGTAGCCTTGTGTGGTGTAGGGTGGACTACGTCAGCCTTCTTGATGATCGATGGTTTCTGTGGGGCCACTAATTATTCTTTAATCTTTATTGTAATTCATAGATTAGTTTAATTCTATATGTTAGTTTTAATTTGATTGAACACTAATTTTTTTTTAAAATAAGAAAAGATTTTTCAATCTTGTAATTTTAAAGATGTAGAAGTATGTAATTCTCGTGTGTTCTTAAACCTGTCACGTAAATTTTTGAAATTAAAAAATTTACTAATGATAAAAAAAAATACATTATTTTTAAATGGCTAAAAAGAAAAAGAAAACACTTAAATTGAGATCAAGTAACACTTTTGAATTTGGTTAAAAGAATAGCTGACAATGTGTAAAATGTTGTCCCTAGATGATTTTAATTGTAAAAGAAAAAAGTAGTACATTGTTTCACCTTCACCTACCAATGTTATTTTTCTTGTCTTGTTTCTCCTCTATATTTTTTTTGAAAAAATATTTATCCACATAATACTTTAAAATTTCGTGTTTTTTTTCATTTTTCTCTTATGGCTCGTAAAAGCTCGAAAGGTTTTTTCTCGTTTCTTTTTTTCCAGTTTTTCTGTAATGAGAAAGCTACTTGATGAAAATTAATATGTAGCTTGTTTGATAAAATTTATTTTTCTCTAAAAGTGCTTATTTTAAAAATTGAGGTGTTTGTCCAAGCTTTTGAGAAAAAATAAATGTTTTTGAGGAGTAACATAAACTATTTTTCTGAAGCTGGAAAATAGTTTTTGCTCAGAAACACTTTTTGAAAAGTACTTTTGCAAAAAATACACTTAGAAATACTTTTTAAATATTTTGGTCAAACACTAATTGCTGCTCAAAAGTATTTTTTATAATAGTTGGCTAAATACAAACTGTTTCTCATCGAAAATACTTTTCTGAAAATTACTTTTAAAAAATATTTTTTAAAATAAGCAGATTTTAAAGGCATAAAATTTAGTGCTAACACATTTTTCTTCTAGAAACTGAAGAATGCTCGCACAATACGTTAACTTTGAATAACTACATCTTTGAAAATATATTTCATTTACTCGATGCATTAATGGTGTAAAATTTACACAATTAGATAATTAAAATTAATTATAAGTAATTTTACTTAACACGTATTGATTATAATGTAAAATACATAGTAAGTAAAACGTAATAACAGGTTAATCACACTAATTGTGTAGAAATTCATGACACTAACATTTTGTAACATTGTATATAATTGAAGTCCATCAAATAATAAACATCTCTTCAATTGTGATCCGGAGAAGAAGAAATTTTCGGTCAACAAGTGAAAGGATTAGAAGGTGGGAGAATCATATTGATTATATAAAATTTCACCTTGTTGACGAGGGTTTGATAATTATAGTCTCCTTCCCATTTTTCCTTTCCCAATCAATCAATATCAGTATATATAATAAAACTAGGAATAGATGAGATAATGTGATAACTCTATTTGATCAAGGATCTTATTTTATTTTTTTGAGTTTTCCGTCCTATTTTATATTTATCTTATTATTAAATATACTGAATTTCTAATTATTATAAGAATACATGTCCTAATTATTGTAATTAAGAAGACTTAAAGGTAGTCTCTTTGCCTACCATGGAAAGTCATTTTTTTGCCTATAATTAATTGCCACAACTAATTTTTCTAGCTATGAAACGGATGCAAGAATGTGATAATTCATTATTATGATTTTAGTGAGAACCTTTTTTCAGTTACTAACCCTACTACTGTTACTTGATTAAAGAGTAATAAATACCGGAACACACTAAAGAAATAGTACTAAAGAAGAAGTAATTTATGGTTTTGTGGATCTTCTTCTTAAAGTGTTTTGTGATTATCATGGAATGATTATACCTCTAAACTATATTATTTATTTATATATTTAAGTTAGGCATATATAAAGTGATGTGACACCTCTCTATGACCTAAAATCCTATTTTTCTTTTTCTTTTTTGAAATTTTTTCTAATTTTTTTCATTTATATGTAATGTTAATAAAAATCCAAAAAACACTCCTTTAACTCTCTTAAATATTCGTAATTAATTTTATCCAATTGATGGATTACTAATTACATGTTATAATATCAGGCAAGTTACAAGCCTTTTCACCTCCTTCATCTTTTCCTTTTTCTCATATATTCACATAGTTTTCATATACATATCTCAAAGCTCCATTTCTTGAACCTGTTAGCGTTCAATCGGTTACACATTTCTGATGCTAGCTTGGCTTCCCAAGCACTCTAAAAGCTTGAGTATTGTTGCAGTTCTCTGGATTCCTGTTTTTGTTTAGGTACATCAATTAAGGTTAGTGTATATTTTGTGATAAAATAATTATTTTTATTCTTGATGTGATTTTCTTTGTCCACGTTTTTATCATTTCACGTGGAAGGTTTCGTAATTTGTTGTGCTCTTGTATAGTTGATATATTGCTTGAGCTCTCACATAATGATGCCATTTTTATTGTCTGAAATTTGGATGAAGTGATTAATTTGAGGAAATGTTGACAATATGAAGACAATAAATTCCATTTCACTCAACCAAACGCATGGCTTATGAGTACATCTTTTTTTTAATTATATTTTGTTAGTTTAAACTCACGTCTGCAGTTCTTTCTTGATTATAACTTTTTTTTAAATGTAAAAGGATTAGAAGTTAAGTGTAAAGTTTCCACCTCTGGAGTAAATTTAATTTAGTGTGAAAAAAGCGGTATATTCTTTCTTACATAGCTTCTTTTCTTTTCATTTTGTCCATAATCTTTTTCTTTATTGTGGTCTTTTTCTTGGTTTTGTTAATTTAATTTTCTCTAGTAATTCTAACGTGATAACATATTCAGGTGAATCAACTAAAAGATAATATTCAAATATACTGAAGCTTGAAATATTTTTCATCTGAATTCTTTTGGATTCTCTCAGTAATTTTTTGAGTGTGTTAAATTCATAGGATAAGATTCCAAATGAATTTAATTTATTTCGACACTTTGAGCAATTAAGTATAATACAATGATTTTGAGGAGGAAAATAAATTATTTTAGAGCGGAAGGGTATGTATTACGAAAGGTGACAAGAAAATAAAGAGAGATGAAAGAAAGGGAAGATAGACATTTCTGTTTGTTTTTAAAAATTGAACAGGAAGGGTAATAAGCACGGAAGAAAGAAGAAAAAAAAAAGTTAAAGAAGACAAAGGGAAAAGGGATGAAAAATAAAGGCGAGAATTATAAAAATAAGGGGATTCATACCATTAGATTTTAAGGATTTGGTGCAATTTGATTCTGCACTTATTATTTTGGTTCTTCTTTTATTTTATATTCTTATTTAGATTTACACATTAACAACAACATATTCAGTATAATTTCATAAGTTGAATTTGGAGAGGATAATGTGTACGACCTTACCCCTATCTTATGAGGATAGAGAGATTATTTCTAATCTTATTTATATTTTAATAAAGAGAAAATCATGAAAGTAATCACCTTTATTTTCTAAACAAAAATAATACTCATATACACACATAGTATTGAATTTACAAAGTAATAAACCTATTTTTAAATTGTATGCATATGCACGTAAAGAGATTGATTTTTTTTAATCTTTCATTTTTTACATGCTTATTTAAGAAATACTAAAAACTTAGTTCATAAATAAATTTATGATGTTCGAATTACCGCACGAAGCGCGGACAAGTTATCTAGTTTAAAATAAAAGGGTTACAAGATCATTAAAAATTGCCAATTCGACATGAATATATTTTCACTTTTGAGTTAAATTTTTATTTTTTTATGTCAAGTCGACGTGCAATTGGTCTTAAAAGGAACTGATTGTGCAAATCCTACGGGAAATAGAGAGACCACAATGCCTTCCTTTTGTCTATTATACTTGTTGTTGGAAATTTGCCTTTGGCGGGAGTTGCGACCGACCAACTTTAACGGCTTAAACACTAGTGTTACGTATGTTGGAGAATCCGGTTCTTCACACATGCATGATCTACTAAGTACGTAGATAACCGTAGGGCCAAGAATCGTCAAATTTCATTGAGAAATGAAAGAGATATTGGTCCACGAAGTAAGGTGTTTGAAGCATGGAAAGTGTGGTATTGTGTTCAATTCTCCCTCATCGATAGAGGAAGAAAGAATTGTTGTGTATATAAGACTCGAAATTGGTTTGGGGTTTGGGACCCCAAGGGGTATCCCATGTGTTTAAAGGAGGGAGGACCTAGATGTGCTTCGGTTCAAGGAAAGACCACACGCGCGCCGCCGCCGCCCGCCCGTCCGTTCCGGTTTGGGGTTCCGGGGTCTCGGGTTCACGGGTTCACGGGTCGTGGGTTGTGGGCCTTCTGATATTATCTTTTTGGGCCAGAAAACTTTGTCAGAAGTACAGTTTGATCCCAGAAGTTTCAGAAGTACAGTTTGGACCAGAATTCTTTCAGATGTACAGTTTGGTCCCTGAAGTTTCAAGATGTACAGGTCAGAACAGAAACGTCCAAGCTCTAAATTCAGCCATTTATTTTGGCTGAATTACTCCTCCTATAATGGCCAAATCCGTTGGTCTTTCTCCCATTAATGTTGGTGGCTTTACTACCTCCATAATGACCATTATTTGGTCATTATGGAGGCGATGAATCGACCCCCTCCCTCACCTATTTAAACACCCCTTACACCATTGTTGAGCACAAAAGAATGACCAAGAACATACATATATGATACACTAAAAATACAGAAATATACACAACAAAAACAGTTTCTTCCTACACCTTCCAAGGCATCATTTCGTTACTCAATATTCTTCACGGTAGCTCTTGAGTTTCCTTTGCTCAAGTGTTCCATTGCTGTTTTATCTTGGGAGACAAATTGTTCAGGATGTATAAAGGATACATACGGGGCAATATTGTCTTAAGGACAGAGTGCCACACTCGACTCAGCAAAACCAGTTTCCATTTTTTCGTTTTCAACAAAATTGTAATTTCAGTTTTGTGCTTATCTTGTAATTTTCAGATTACTAGTTGAACTATTGTTTATCCTTTCGAATACTTGTAATAGTTATATACTTCCCGTACTGCTTTATAAAGTACCATAGAGCAAAAATACCCATCAACTTAAGACAATATTTGTATAGTATTACTATTAGTGTTCGAAAGATGTCGGTCAAAAGTTGTGTGACCAAATCAGGATATGGAAATGGTTTTTACGGTAGAAGAGAGTGGTGATGATGAACGTATACATCCTGTCACCGCTACCAAGACGGGTGGGAACAAGCGCTCTCGAGAGCCTGAGGATGTCAACTGGGACAAGAGGAAAAGACTGAAGATGTACTTCTATCTTGCGTGAGAAGGCTGTATCTATCCCGGACAAAAGATCCGACTAATGGTAAGAAAGGCTGGACACTCAGTTTGATGAAGTGACTAGAGTGAGCCAGAATCCGAAATTGGGATAAGTAGTTTTTCTTACTTGTCAAGAATAAAGATTAAATGAGGTCTGATTAAAAATTGATTAAAGTAAGGAGGAATATGAAAATAATTTATATTCCTTACGCTTTAAAAATCAGAAGTTTAAACTCATCTTCTTTTCCGTTCAAAGATTGGATTGTAAAGCATCTTAAAAAGATCTGTTCCTTTAAGTGTAAATTATTAAAAGCGTGTAAAGTATGTTCGCACATACAAGGGAGAAACATCCACTAGCGTGAAAATCGTTACCACTCTTAAGTAAGCGCCAAGAATTATCTGGGCACCAATCTTAACGGAAGGAGTCTAAAAGTTAAAAGCGTAGAACCTGTCATACTATTTGGCAGAAGATCCTTCATAGGATGATATTGGACACTCAGTCATATAAAGCCTCCGGGCGACTGGAGTGGGCCAAAATTCCTTTGATATGATGATATTGGACACTCGGTCATATAAAGCCTCAGAGGCGGCGGAGTGGGGCAGAATTCATTTCATAGGAAAAGTAATGGACACCTAGTGTGGTGGGCCGAGTTTCCAGTGTCTTAATGATCTGAAGGCCTAAAGAAAGCGATAAAGAAATTGGACACTCGATGCCAAAGCAACTGAAGTGGGCAGAGTATCGAGATCACATATGATCCTAAGTTACGCCTAACCACTGCAAGAGGTTGTTCATGTGAAGCAACGCCACTTCTAAAATCAAAGAAATTTGGAGAGGTTGTCCTCAATAGGACTTGAGGAATGAGATCACTCTAAAAGAGGTGATACATGTTCCTAACTTGGTTTAAGGGACATTGTTGGTCAAGTTGTTTTAAGACTAGTCCAGCAGTGCGTAATAACTAAGAATGGTACAATATGTCTATAGCCCAATGAATGATATATTTGTAATCCGTGCATCTATGCCATCATAGATTAAGACACGTTAAATAGTAAGTCATTCAAAAGCTAACGATGTTGAGATTGTTGTCTCCTTTCGACATAAACCCTCAAAATGAATGTGAGGTAGGCGAAGAGGCAAAATCACATTTCCAAATTCCGTCAAGGGAATAGCGAAAGAAGCACCGCTCCTCTAGAACTTAGTCACACCTACTTGGGTGATTTGAAGTTTATACAAAATAGAGGGAGACAAATGCGTTGTGATCTTCATTGATGATGGTACAACGTATGGAATCCTTTGTTTGTTAAAAGCAAAGATGAAGTTGTTGAAGCGGATAAGCGCTACAAAGCGTAAGTTGAAAATCAACTAAGCCTATGGATTGCGAAATTCATAGCGATAGAGGAGAATGTGAAGCGGCGTTCATTAAACGACTGTTCATTACTCACCTCGCCTAACGGTGTTAGCCATAGCGCAAACCCGCACGCCTAAATTATGTGGGGCAAAGGCGATCCTTACCGCTAATGCGATCCTCAACGGAACTCCGCATAAGGATAAGGATAACTCTCCGTGTGAGACATGAAAAGGATCTCACATACAAAAGTTGTGATGTGGGGGGGCTTGGTAGAAGTTGGACTACCGAAACAGGTCAAGTTCGACCTAAGACTGTAGATTGCATATCCACTGGATCTGTAAATAACAGTAGTACTTATCGCCTCTTGGCGTCAAAGAATGCTGAATTCTTATAAGATAACTTTCCTTGAAAAGGAAAAAGGAGTAATTGCTCAAGGTTAACAAGAACCCGTGAGGGCCTGACTGTCCGAAACTAGACGTTCCGTATCTACAGGACTCGAAAGTTGCTGGCTATCCGGAACTCAATATTCCAGATCTGCAGAACTCAGGGAAAATATATTCCATCATATAGAACCATACTTGCATAATGGTTGATCTTCCTCCGGGAAAAGAACATTTGGGTTGTGAAAAAGGATACTCAAAAGTGAGTACAAAGTAGATGGATCTACTGACGAGTTCAAAGCCTCGGCTACTTGTACATGTGCTCCCCTGGGAGTAGCTTAACATCATGGGCCATTGCAGTCTTGCGTGGCATGAATGTTAAAACAGTCTTCCCAACCGGAGAGTTGGAAGAAGAGAATCAGAGTTGGTTTTCTGGACTGTTGGGCTTCTTCCTGAACTTTCACCCTGGTCCCTGAAATGTTTACATTTTTGGTCTTGAAAGTTTCAGATAAAACAGAAACAATGAATCTGACCACAGAAACATTGACTCTGAAGTTAGAAAGCCAACAGTTGGAGAATCAACAGTCTGAAAATGAAAGTCATATTGAAACCAAGTCTCGATATGAAAGATATGGATATCACAGATGACATCTTAGGAATTGGATTTCTAAAGACATCTAACAGACTGGTCGATAGTTGACAGTCTCGTTGAAGCCATCAATGGATATGAATCATAGAACTGATTGGAATCATGATGCACCCATAGACAAGGAGCGATACACACAGATCACGTGTAGTTCAATGTATTGTACACACTACAACCGACCCGGTATCGTCCTACGAACAGATCAGTTGAACTAAGGTTCACTGATAATCTTAATACATGATCAATAGAAGGCGTTAAGTCGGATATGACGATATCTGAATTATTCGCTTATCTTCGGATTATAGTATTCTGGATGTCCAGCGGTTACGGGAGAACACTGATGATGCAAACTGGACATCAGATCTGAAGAACACCAAAGCCACAAGTAAATGTGTATGGTGGATCTTGGAAAATCCTCTAAGCAAACTTGCATCGTCCGATTCATGATGGTATCGGAGTTTATCGCTTTATACAAAGCATGAAAGAAGTTGAGTAACTTCACGACTCATTAGAGGACGTCCCTTATTGGGAGAAACTCGTGCCTTCAGCAGTTATACACTGTGGCTAGCCTCGGCTTTAGGAAGGACACGGATGACGGCGTCTGGACATATCTGTCGAGATTTGTCAAGAGACATAAGACCGTATGGCGATTGATCATCACGGGTGTCACTTCCTTGTTTACTAACTAAGGGACTACCCGAGATCAAGTGTTACGCCTATCTAGGGAATGGGCTTAAAACCCAAAATATACGGACCAATACGATGGAAACCCAACCTTACGAACCGGAGATCCGGTAATTTGGTTCAATGGGAAAACTAAGTTGTAAAGGTTCGGTTGATCGCGATTGGAAGCATGAGCATTTCGTATAGTGATTTCTGAAAAGAAGCACCAAATCCAAAGCCGTTCCCGCGATAGACTTTAAGTGCTATCTGCAGTGTGGGTAAAGGTTAAGTTGTCAAAACTGTAATGCTCCTCAACAGATTGAGGTTAGGTTTTG
This sequence comes from Anisodus acutangulus, assembly GCA_029783415.1. Taxonomy (NCBI): domain Eukaryota; kingdom Viridiplantae; phylum Streptophyta; class Magnoliopsida; order Solanales; family Solanaceae; genus Anisodus; species Anisodus acutangulus. The sequence goes on from CM056489.1 coordinate 22,466,192, forward strand.
GGAAACTTTTAATGGTTCCTAACACTTGTGAAGTGGGGTATAGCAGGAGACCTTGTAGGAGACCACCTATTTAAGTGCGAGGACAGGCGGCCTCAAAATGAACGCACTTAAGAATCCAAGGCGGTGGCCATGGCCAAAGCGGACGAAACAATACGAAGAAGAGAGTAAGGGAATTTGTTGTGTTGGTATCATTGTCTTGGCTTACACTAAACACCGACGGTTCAAGACATCACGTTCACCGCGATGAAGTAAGTCCGATGGTATTCAACTATGGAAGGTTCAAAGCCGAGGCTACCTCTCCTTATGCAACATCGGTCCATTGAAATATTCTTTGGAAATGAAAAAGACACCATGTGAGTGCGCCAAAATCTCTTTCAAGAGGGGATTGTTGGAAATTTGCCTTTGGCGGGAGTTGCGACCGACCAACTTTAACGGCTTAAACACTAGTGTTACGTATGTTGGAGAATCCGGTTCTTCACACATGCATGATCTACTAAATACGTAGATAACCGTAGGGCCAAGAATTGTCAAATTTCATTGAGAAATGAAAGAGATATTGGTCCACGAAGTAAGGTGTTTGAAGCATGGAAAGTGTGGTATTGTGTTCAATTCTCCCTCATCGGTAGAGGAAGAAAGAATTGTTGTGTATATAAGACTCGAAATTGGTTTGGGGTTTGGGACCCCAAGGGGTATCCCATGTGTTTAAAGGAGGGAGGACCTAGATGTGCTTCGGTTCAAGGGAAGACCACACGCGCGCCGCCGCCCGCTTGCCGTCAGATTCAGGTTCGGGGTTAGGGTTCTCGGGTTCACGGTCGTGGTGTGAAATTTGTGGGCCTTCTGATATTATCTTTTTGGGCCAGAAAACTTTGCCAGAAGTACAGTTTGATCCCAGAAGTTTCAGAAGTACAGTTTGGACCAGAATTCTTTCAGATGTACAGTTTGGTCCCTGAAGTTTCAAGATGTACAGTTTGGTCCCTGAAGTTTCAAGATGTACAGTTTGGTCCCTGAAGTTTTCAGAAAGTTGGAATTTCTACGGTCAGAACAGAAACGTCCAAGCTCTCAATTCAGCCATTTATTTTGGCTGAATTACTCCTCCTATAATGGCCAAATCCGTTGGTCTTTCTCCCATTAATGTTGGTGGCTTTACTACCTCCATAATGACCATTATTTGCATATGGAGGCGATAATCGACCCCTCCCTCACCTATTTAAACACCCCCTTACACCATTGTTGAGCACAAAAGAATGACCAAGAACATACATATATGATACACTAAAAATACAGAAATATACACAACAAAAGCAGTTTCTTCCTACACCTTCCAAGGCATCATTTCGTTACTCAATATTCTTCACGGTAGCTCTTGAGTTTCCTTTGCTCAAGTGTTCCATTCTTTGTTTTATCTTGGGAGACAAATTGTCCAGGACGTATAAAGGATACATACGGGGCAATATTGTCTTAAGGACAGAGTGCCACACTCGACTCAGCAAAACCAGTTTCCATTTTTTCGTTTTCAACAAAATTGTAATTTCAGTTTTGTGCTTATCTTGTAATTTTCAGATTACTAGTTGAACTATTGTTTATCCTTTCGAATACTTGTAATAGTTATATACTTCCCGTACTGCTTTATAAAGTACCATAGAGCAAAAATACCCATCAACTTAAGACAATATTTGTATAGTATTACTATTAGTGTTCGAAAGATGTCGGTCAAAAGTTGTGTGACCAAATCAGGATATGGAAATGGTTTTCTGGTAGAAGAGAGTGATGATGATGAACGTATTCATACTGTCACCGCTACCAAGACGGGTGGGAACAAGCGCTCTCGAGAGCCTGAGGATGTCAACTGGGACAAGAGGAGAAGACTGAAGATGTACTTCTATCTTGCAGCAGAAGGCCTGTATCTATCCCAGACAAAAGATCCGAATAATGGTAAGAAGGAACTGGACACTCAGTTTGATGAAGTGACTAGAGTGAGCCAGAATCCGAAATTGGGATAAGTAGTTTTTCTTACTTGTCAAGAATAAAGATTAAATGAGGTCTGATTAAAAATTGATTAAAGTAAGGAGGAATATGAAAATAATTTATATTCCTTACGCTTTAAAAATCAGAAGTTTAAACTCATCTTCTTTTCCGTTCAAAGATTGGATTGTAAAGCATCTTAAAAAGATCCGTTCCTTTAAGTGTAAATTATTAAAAGCGTGTAAAGTATGTTCGCACATACGATGGAGAAAGATCCACTAACTGTGCGAAAACTGTTACCACTCTTAAGTAAGCGCCAAGAATTATCTGGGCACCAATCTTAACGGAAGGAGTCTAAAAGTTAAAAGCGTAGAACCTGTCATACTATTTGGCAGAAGATCCTTCATAGGATGATATTGGACACTCAGTCATATAAAGCCTCCGGGCGACTGGAGTGGGCCAAAATTCCTTTGATATGATGATATTGGACACTCAGTCATATAAAGCCTCCGAGGCGGAGTGGGGCGTAATTCATTTCATAGGAAAAGTAATGGACACCTAGTGTGGTGGGCGAGTTTCCAGTCTTAATGATCGAAGGCCTAAAGAAAGGCGATAAAGAAATTGGACACTCGCCGCCAAAGCAACTGAAGTGGGCCAGAGTATCGAGATCACATATGATCCGGTTACGCCCTAACCACGGGCAAGAGGTTGTTCATGTGAAGCAACGCCACTTCTAAAATCAAAGGGGCTGGAGAGGTTGTCCTCAATAGGACTTCAGGGAATGAGATCACTCTAAAAGAGGTGATACATGTTCCTAACTTGGTTTAAGGGACATTGTTGGTCAAGTTGTTTTAAGACTAGTCCAACGGGTCTGTAATAACTAAGAATGGTACAATATGTCTATAGCCCAATGAATGATATATTTGTAATCCGTGCATCTATGCCATCATAGATTAAGACACGTTAAATAGTAAGTCATTCAAAAGCTAACGATGTTGAGATTGTTGTCTCCTTTCGACATAAACCCTCAAAATGAATGTGAGGTAGGCGAAGAGGCAAAATCACCTTTCCAAATTCCGTCAAGGGAATAGCGAAAGAAGCACCGCTCCTCTAGAACTTAGTCACACCTACTTGGGTGATTTGAAGTTTATACAAAATAGAGGGGGGAGACAAGTACGTTGTGATCTTCATTGATGATGGTACAACGTATGGAATCCTTTGTTTGTTAAAAAGCAAAGATGAAGTTGTTGAAGCGGGTAAAGCGCTACAAAGCAGAAGTTGAAAATCAACTAAGCCTATGGATTGCGAAATTCATAGCGATAGAGGGGGAGAATGTGAAGCAGCGTTCATTAAACGACTGTTCATTACTCACCTCAGTCTAACGGTGTTAGCCAAGCGCAAACCCGTACGCCTAAATTATGTGGGGCAAGGCGATCCTTACCGCTAATGCGATCCTCAACGGAACTCCGCATAAGGATAAGGATAACTCTCCGTGTGAGACATGAAAAGGATCTCACATACAAAAGTTGTGATGTGGGGTGGCTTGGTAGAAGTTGGACTACCGAAAACAGGTCAAGTTCGACCTAAGGCGTAGATTGCATATCCACTGGATACGTAAATAACTTGATAGTACTTATCGCCTCTTGGCGTCAAAGAATGCTGAATTCTTATAAGATAACTTTCCTTGAAAAGGAAAAAGGAGTAATTGCTCAAGGTTAACAAGAACCCGTGAGGGCCTGACTGTCCGAAACTAGACGTTCCGTATCTACAGGACTCGAAAGTTGCTGGCTATCCGGAACTCAATATTCCAGATCTGCAGAACTCAGGGAAAATATATTCCATCATATAGAACCATACTTGCATAATGGTTGATCTTCCTCCGGGAAAAGAACCTTTGGGTTGTGAAAAAGGATACTCAAAAGTGAGTACAAAGTAGATGGATCTCTTCGACGAGTTCAAAGCCTCGGCTACTTGTACATGTGCTCCCTGGGAGTAGCTTAACATCATGGGCCATTGCGGTCTTGCGTGGCATGAATGTTAAAGCGATCTTCCCAACCGGAGAGTTGGAAGAAGAGAATCGAGTTGGTTTTACGGGTGTTGGGCTTCTTCCTGAACTTTCACCCTGGTCCCTGAAATGTTTACATTTTTGGTCTTGAAAGTTTCAGATAAAACAGAAACAATGAATCTGACCACAGAAACATTGACTCTGAAGTTAGAAAGCCAACAGTTGGAGAATCAACAGTCTGAAAAATGAAAGTCATATTGAAACCAAGTCTCGATATGAAAGATATGGATATCACAGATGACATCTTAGGAATTGGATTTCTAAAGACATCTAACGGACTGGTCGATAGTTGACAGTCTCGTTGAAGCCATCAATGGATATGAATCATAGAACTGATTGGAATCATGATGCACCCATAGACAAGGAGCGATACGCACAGATCACGTGTAGTTCAATGTATTGTACACACTACAACCGACCTGGTATCGTCCTACGAACAGATCAGTTGAACTAAGGTTCACTGATAATCTTAATACATGATCAATAGAAGGCGTTAAGTCGGATATGACGATATCTGAATTATTCGCTTATCTTCGGATTATAGTATTCTGGATGTCCAGCGGTTCTGGGAGAACACAGTGATGCAAACTGGACATCAGATCTGAAGAACACCAAAGCCACAAGTAAATGTGTATGGTGGATCTTGGAAAATCCTCTAAGCAAACTTGCATCGTCCGATTCATGATGGTATCGGAGTTTATCGCTTTATACAAAGCATGAAAGAAGTTGAGTAACTTCACGACTCATTAGAGGACGTCCCTTATTGGGAGAAACTCGTGCCTTCAGCAGTTATACACTGTGGCTAGCCGGTCGGCTTTAGGAAGGACACGGATGACGGCGTCTGGACATATCTGTCAGGATTTGTCAGGAGACATAAGACCGTATGGCAGTTGATCATCACGGGTGTCACTTCCTTGTTTACTAACTAAGGGACTACCCGGAGATCAAGTGTTCTGCCTGTCTAGGGGAATGGGCTTAAAACCCAAAATATACGGACCAATACAGTGGAAACCCAACCTTACGAACTGGAGATCCCAGTAATTTGGTTCAATGGGAAAACTAAGTTGTAAAGGTTCAGTTGATCGCTTCAGTGGAAGCATGAGCACTTCGTATAGTGATTTCTGAAAAGAAACACCAAATCCAAAGTCGTTCCCGCGATAGACTTTAAGTGCTATCTGCAGTGTGGGTAAAGGTTAAGTTTTCAAAACCTGTAATGCTCCTCAACAGTTGAGGTTAGGTTTTGGGAAACTTTTAATGGTTCCTAACACTTGTGAAGTGGGGTATAGCAGGATACCTTGTAGGAGACCACCTATTTAAGTGCGAGGACAGGCCGCCTCAAAATGAACGCACTTAAGAATCCAAGACGTTGTCCATGGCCAAAACGGACAAAACATTACGAAGAAGAGAGTAAGGGAATTTGTTGTGTTGGTATCATTGTCTTGGCTTACACTAAACTCTTGACGGTTCAAGACATCACGTTCACCGCGATGAAGTAAGTCCGATGGTATTCAACTATGGAAGGTTCAAAGTCGAGGCTACCTCTCCTTATGCAACATCGGTCCATTGAAATATTCTTTGGAAATGAAAAAGACACCATGTGAGTACGCCAAAATCTCTTTCAAGAGGGGATTGTTGGAAATTTGCCTTTGGCGGGAGTTGCGACCGACCAACTTTAACGGCTTAAACACTAGTGTTACGTATGTTGGAGAATCAGGTTCTTCACACATGCATGATCTACTAAATGCGTAGATAACCGTAGGGCCAAGAATCGTCAAATTTCATTGAGAAATGAAAAAGATATTGGTCCACGAAGTAAGGTGTTTGAAGCATGGAAAGTGTGGTATTGTGTTCAATTCTCCCTCGTCGGTAGAGGAAGAAAGAATTGTTGTGTATATAAGACTCGAAATTGGTTTGGGGTTTGGGACCCCCAGGGTATCCCATGTGTTTAAAGGAGGGAGGACCTAGATGTGCTTCGGTTCAAGGAAAGACCACCAGCGCCGCCGCGCTTGCCGTCAGATTCAGGTTGAGTTCAGGGTTCTCGGGTTCGAATTAGGTGGTGTGAAATTTGTGGGCCTTCGATATTATCTTTTGGGCGAGAAAACTTTGCGGAAATGCAGTTTGATCCCGAAGTTTGAAGTACAGTTTGGACCAGAATTCTTTCAGATGTACAGTTTGGTCCCTGAAGTTTCAAGATGTACGCTTTGGTCCTGAAGTTTCAAGATGCAGATTTGGTCCTGAAGTTTTGAAAGTTGGAATTTCTACGGTCGAGCGAAGCGTCCAAGCTCTCAATTCAGCCATTTATTTTGGCTGAATTACTCCTCCTATAATGGCCAAATCCGTTGGTCTTTCTCCCATTAATGTTGGTGGCTTTACTACCTCCATAATGACCATTATTTGGCTGTTATGGAGGGCAGTAATCAGCCCCCTCCCTCACCTATTTAAACACCCCCTTACACCATTGTTGAGCACAAAAGAATGACCAAAAACATACATATATGATACACGAAAATACATAAATATACACAACAAAAACAGTTTCTTCCTACACCTTCCAAGGCATCATTTCGTTACTCAATATTCTTCACGGTAACTCTTGAGTTTCCTTTGCTCAAGTGTTCCATTGCTGTTTTATCTTGGGAGACAAATTGTCCAGGACGTATAAAGGATACATAAGGGGCAATATTGTCTTAAGGACAGAGTGCCACACTCGACTCAGCAAAACCAGTTTCCATTTTTTCGTTTTCAACAAAATTGTAATTTCAGTTTTGTGCTTATCTTGTAATTTTCAGATTACTAGTTGAACTATTGTTTATCCTTTCGAATACTTGTAATAGTTATATACTTCCCGTACTGCTTTATAAAGTACTATAGAGCAAAAATATCCATCACTTGTATGCTGTAATGGCAAAGAAATGGGGCAAGTGATAAATAATTTTTGGATATTAATGCTGCAAATAAAAGTACAAAGCATGAACATCGTTAAAAATACATTTTTTTTTCCTTTGACATACTAACAAATGGAATGGCAGCACTACACACAGATTAATTAATCATTTCATATAGTTACAAGATCGATCCTTTTGGAAAAAGTACTGACAAAAGATTTTCTTTGATTCACAAATTTGTGAGACTTCCATGGTTTAAAGTTAAAAGTTAAATATTTGTAATTCATCCTGTACTTGTTTCTTTTCAAACACTGCTAGTTCCTATTAAGGGTGGCCAGTGGGCCGGGCTCCGGGCAGCGGGTCAGATGCAGCGGGTCGGTCGGGCGGGACGATCCGGGTCGGGATCGGGACTAGCGGGCCTAGCGGGTTTGCAGGCGGGACTGCTCAGTCCGTCGATCCCGATCCCATCGATATCGGGCGAGGCGGGCTCTGCCTGGCTCGGGTCGGGCGGGCGAGGCGGTCGGGTTTTTTTTTTTTTTAAATAATATATGTATAAAAACTCAATAAACAAAACAAGATAGTGTAATAAAACATCCCAAGGTTTGTTTTGTGCCTCTTATATTATTTAATAGACATATGATTTTTTTGTAATACAAATACAATTGTCTAAAATCTAAATTGCAACTTTATGGTGTTGTCCAAAAGTTGCAAATTACATAATAAAATTGCAATTAAAAATTACATTTTCAAAAAACTGTTCTAATTGCTTGATGATTTCATGTGGTTCTTCGGTTGGAATAGGTATTTGTTGATCAAATTGATCCACGCCGCTTCCACTACCTTCGGTTAAGATTTCGTTGTAGTTTTCATCATCTTCTTCGTTGATCTCAGGTTGACCGCACCTTCTCCGCTCCGCTCGTATCCAATCTCTGAATAATACCGCAATTTCCAAATTTGTCTCCGGCCAATGAGTGTCTGTGGTCTCCTATTTGATATCCACTAGAAAAAGCGCTTCCGACGCAGCTTGATGACGCTTGAATGTTCAAAACATCTCGAGCCATCAATGAAAGTGTCGGAAAGGTCTTCTCATTCCCTCCAAAGATTTCAAAGCAAGTCTTCTTGTCCATCTTCATTGATAACTTCTTGATACTGATGCAGAACCACGCAAAACAAAAATATCCAACTCGCTAATTTGGTTAGTAGAGTGCGGCCGCACATTCTATTTACGAGGCTTTCAATACTAGCCGCAGAAACAAAGATGTCTTTTGTGAGGTTGTGTTGAAGATGAAGAAGATGGTATGGTAGCTCAGATGCGTTACTAGCATTTTCTTGTTGATAAAATCTATATATATTTTTGCGGTGGTGTTCTACGCTATTCAACACTTCTTCTTTAGTTTGTTCAATAGGTGGTGGGTGATTTAGATTTTTGGGACTTGGAGGTGGTAGTACTTCTATACAATCGTAAATAGTTTCAATTAGTGATTTAGTACCGTCTATTTTAATAGTAGGATTTAATACAGAACCAATAATATAAATAGAAGGAATAGGAATAAAATATTTTTATTTTGACAAACATTTTTTTAATAGCTGCCTTATAAGCTGGTTTTTCCATATATTCACTAAGTAATAAAAATATTAGAGTTATATAAAATAACATAGTTGAAATAGTAGGATAATATATACCGGAAAATTCTTTTGTTGCTTGAAAAATTTCTCTAAAAATACAATAAGTTCGGAAATTTTTTCCCAATCACTATCTAAAATCATATCAGCTGGCTTTTTATTATGAGAGTTAAAAATAAAGTTATAGGTAATTTATAGTCATAAGCAACAAGGAGTTGCTCGTATAAAGAATTCCACCTAGTGGATACTTCTTGTGGAATTCTTCTAAAAGGTAGTCCACAATCATGACAAATTTTTTTATATTCTTTTCTACGTTGTACTTTATTACTTTTAAAAATAAAGTTTATAGCAAATTGTATTTTACTAAGAATGTCTTCAAAAAGTGATAGACCATCCTTTACAATTAAGTTATATATATGGCACGCAAGATTTTATATGAAAATGGTCCGGAAAAGATGGAGCTAAACTATTTTTTAACATTGTAATTGCGTAATTGTTATTAGAAGCGTTATCTAATGTAATAGTCATAATTTTATCGGTAATTCCGTAATAATCGCACACTTGATAAATATTTTCTGCAATAAAAGTACCCGGTGTGCCTATCATCTATATATCTATACGCTAAAATACGTTTTTGCATAGACCATTTATAATCTATCCAATGACAAGTTCTGCTTAAATAATCATGGCCGTTAGTACTACGACCTATATCGACGTGATAGATACTTTGCCATTAAAATGATATAATGAAAACGTAAATATTGTTGATATTCATGCGCAAATTTAAATACATCTCTCTTAACAGATTGACCTAGGAAAACCGTTAAAAGCGAGGATTATATATATCTCTAATGTAATGAATAAAACCGGAGATGAAGGAAATGAAAAAGGCAAACCCTCCACAAAGAACTAATTTTGATATTGCTTCCCTATCTCTATGTTTGTTGTATTTAGAGCCTACAATTCCCCGTCCATAGGGTTAATTTGACCACATGCTTGGTCCAGTGGAGACGATGTCGGTATGTGAACCTTGTCCCGATGGAGCGGCGTTGCGCACCGGTTTTGAAGCCTGGTATTGGGCATACCTAGTGGATGAGCACTTACTACGTGTCTAATTAAACCCCGTCCCACCGTGACCTTTTCAGCTTTTAAATTTTAAAACATTTTTACAAATTTTACATATGGCTACTTGATTCTCTACGTCCCTATCAAAAATGTCCATGCATCCGATTTTAATGGTCGTTTCTTTGGACCTCGTCTCATACTAGGGGAATAGGAGGTATTTCAGTTGAAGGTGCACTAGTGGGCGTGTTGTCATCAATATTAGTGGGTGTATCGTCTAGATCATCGCCTAAATTAAAGTCTTCTTGAGTTCCGTAAAATAACTCCTCGTCTAAATCTAATGGTATTGTAGAAAAATGTTGAGTATCAACAAAATCATCCTGTGTAGGAATAAGATGACTAGAAGAAGTACCCTTGCCCTGGTTGCCTCTACTAGAAGAAGCACCCTTACCCTTACCCTTAAACATACCTTTTAATCCTTCCATTTTAATTATGATAATAAATAATTAAAGACAATAAAATTAAGTGCGCTAAATAAAATAAACAGACAATAATAATTTAATGAAGGAACGAATGTACCATGCCGACGTAACGTCGACGTGTAATCGAGAGGTTGAAAATTGAAACTTTGCTCGATGGAAGATCCTCAAGCTAGTTGCCAACTTCACTCCCAATTCCCAAATGAATTAATAAAATTGAATATTTAGCAAACAATGTAGAGAGATATATTGAGAAATTAGAGAGATTGTAGGAAGATTTGTGAGAAAGATGAAGAGAAAATGAGTTATTTATAGTTGAAAAATTGGGTTAAAGTGTAAATATAATAACTTATGGGTTAAAAATAAATATTAAGGGGTAGGGGGTTGGGGAGGGGGCCTAAAATGGCCGTTGGCAACGGCCATAATCTAAAATGGCCGTTGGTGCAACGGCTATTTTTGCAAAGGGGTTAAGGGTCGGGTGGGGTCGGGCTCGGGCGGGCTCTGGCGGTCTCGGTCCGGCGGGCTCGGGCGGGCTCAGTGCAGCGGGACGAGACATCGTCCCGTCCCGAGTTCGAGTCCCGCCAGATTAAATTTTTTTTTTTAGAGCGGGGTCGGGGCGGGACCGGGCCGGGGTCGGGACGGGGTCGGGCCGGGGTCGGGTCGTCCCGGCCCACTGGCCAGCCTTAGTTCCTATCGAGATAACTAATTGCCTTATTTTCTAGATCTCCATAAAAACAATTGAAGTTGAGAAAACACAATTAGTAATTCTGCTTCCAATTCATGCCCCTGCAATAAGACCTTTCTGTGCACAATAATAAAGAGTAGGGGTGGGCAAAAAACCCGGAGAATCGAAAAAACCGAACCGAAGTTTTTTCTCGTTTTTTTTTTAAAATAATTTTTTGAAAAACTGAACCGAATCATAATTTAGTGATTCGGTTCGGTTTTTTAATTTTGGATACGAACCGAATCGACAAAACTGAATTAAATATATAATTATTCTTATTTTTTATTTTAGGCTACTACTATCTCTTGAATCATAGTCATTGAAGTCAATCTATGAAGCTTTTATGGAAGTCGAATGCGGCATGAACATGATTAACATATCACGGAAGCATTGACATAAAATGTATGGAGAGAAAGTAGTTGTAAATTGGTAAAACTTTAAATTGTCATAACTCTGCGCTCGGATGTCTGCTTTACCCGTTTTTTATTTTATTTTGGGTATTTTTTCGAGACGAGGCCGGCTCAAACTGCGCAGCCAATTTTTACGAAAACGTCCGTTTTCCCAATCAATTTGTGTTTTCCCCCAAATCGATTTCTAATTTTTTTTTTTTTAGTAAACATCTCACGATACACAATAGATTTCAACGTCGAAATTTCATGGTAGTGTAGGTGTGAATGTCAAATTCAGTTTTTAAAATTCAATTTTTAAAATTAAAAAAAAAATTCCTCGACCTGACCCGACCCGGCCCACTAGAAAAAACCGATATAATCCGATACATTCGGCAATATAAACCGAACATATTGATTTTTTTTTTTAAAGTTGTATTCGTTTTTTTTTTTTAAATGATTTTTATTCGGTTCATATTTTTTGGATACGAAACCGAACCGAACTGATATACGCCCACCCCTAATAAAGAGTAAATTTCCTAAATGGTCGTTAAACATGATAAATTTATCTACTAATTAATTTTTTATCAATAAATTTACGTAACTACTCATTTATTTACTTTACGAAGAGTCAAAAACACCAAAAAATATGGATATAAATTTACCTGCACCGCTTACCGCATTTAATGAAGTCATGATTAAGTAAAAAAACTCTATATTGAAATAAATGTCATGTATGTATTGACACTCAAGATAAATGTTTACCTGGAACATGGCTAATACCACCGGAAAACCCACTTTGAAAAAAGTCCAAGGATTTTTAGTATAATCTACTGCTCATTGATTCAATTTAAACGAAAAGATAATAAAATGAAAATTGAAGACATTAACAATAACAACAAAATCAGATATAGCAAGATCATATGTAAATTAACAAACTGCAAGCTAGACGTGACATCGATGAACTTTTGAGATAATTGGAAGCAGAATCTTAGGCCTTCCTTCTACAGCGTTTCCGGTAGTATAATTATTCAGTTTAATGCGTATTTATTTGACAGAAACTGAAAAAGGTATTAGTTCGATTAAACTCCATAGGTGAGAGTAAATTAGAATTTCATTAATTTTCTCCTGCTTCGAGTTTGTTTTGTTTCTCTTAATGGGAATTAGTCAGGTTAGGTTGCCATACTCGTACATATTGCAAATGTCATTTAAACCATTAAATACCGTAGTTTTTATATTATACACTCTACCCAATTTATGTGACATCATTTTCTTTTTATAGCCTATTTGACCAAGCTTTTTAAATCAACTTATTTTGAAAAATATATTTTTTTAAAAGTGCTTTTCAAAAAAATAACTTTGGCAAAAAATATTTTGTGTTTGGCCAATTAATTTAAAAAACACTTTTGAGCAATAATTAGTGTTTGGTCAAACTTTTTAAAAAGTGTTTTAAGTGTATTTTTTCTCAAAAATACTTTTCAAAAAAGTGTTTTTGGGCAAAAACTATATCTTTTAGCTTCTGAAAAATAACTTCTGCTACTCCCTAAAAAACACTTATTTTCTCTCAAAAGCTTGACCAAACACCTCACTTTTTAAAAATAAGTGCTTTTGAAAAAAAAATAAGCTTAGTCAAACTGGCTATTAGTTTGTTAAAAAAAAGTCATCTTTCCTTATTTGATAATTATTTAATGACATCATCCTTATTTTATTTTTATTGAGTCTCACTTAATTTTGAAGATGTTTATTATACTTTGTAAAGAAGTCAATAAAAATAAGTATTATAATAAAGACAATTTAATAAAATGATAAAAAAAATTCTTTATTTTTAAAAATTTTATCAATCAAATGATGTTCCATAAATTTAGAGGGAGGGAGTGGTAAGAAATATGAAATTCTCACGTATTAAGTGGGGGGGTTTCTTTGGATGGTTTTAAGTGGCGTGTTTGACCTTTTGGAAAATAATTAACAAATAAATGAAGTGATCATTTCGGAAAATTTACTCCAATAATAAGGCAAGTAAATTAAAGATTCGCCAACGTTAAATTTAAAGCGTGTCAACTAAAAATGGTCACCACAAAAAAGGAAAACAAAGAAATAAAAGAATCACATCGCGTTCACACGACCAAAGAGGAGTCTGACTTTGTTGAGCTGCCAATTAATGGGCTATTATAAAAAGCCCAAACGGCCCGCAATATGGTTTAATTTTCACTGGTTACATACAACGAAGTAAACCCTAATCTACGTGCAATTAGAGTTGATGATTGTGAAAGAGATGGCGGCGGATGGGGAGATTTTGTGTCAGCAAAGCGTTTCGGTTCAATACCTCTGTGTCGACACCGATTTGGACTTGTTTGAAGTTAATAAGCCTCAGATCTTTCGTGCTACTGAGTCGGTTTCCATCGGCATAACTCGTTCTGACTCGGTCAGTTTCCAAACTCTATTTTCCCGTGAACTTGTTAGATTTGTGTCTTTTCTTTCATGAATTATTTGAATACTGAATAGAGCATCATAGGTTCAATGGATTCGTATAGACACTCCAACTATATTGGGGAATAGTTGATGGATTCATCTATTCGGATCTCGATAGAACATATATGCGGGTTTGAAGTTGAAATATTAATAGCTACGACTCCTATCCTAATACAGAGGCATTCTTTGGATTGTCTCATTTGTTGTTCCTTAAAAAAATAATTGAAGTGGTGGTTTCTGTTTATATGAGTAATAATCATGATTTTCAGTTAATTGACAATACCTAATTTAGTAAATTTCCTACCTGTTAATTGCTGCTGGTTATGTGGTTATTGTGATAAAAGTTTCCACTTTAGCGGTGGTTTATAATCTTTTTTTTTTTCCATTTACCAGGCTGTGATATGTTCAACTAGTGTTCAAAGTACAGCAGTTGATTCTGCTAACATCAGTAGTTTTGTGCCTATAATTCGTTCAGGCAGCCACACGGATATTGGGCCTCGTAGATCTAATGAAGATGAGCACATCAGAGTTGATGATCTATCTGCTTATCTGGGCTCTCTATACAATTGGCCTCTGCCAGGGGCTTTTTATGCCGTTTTTGATGGTCATGGGGGGTCTGACGCATCAGCTTATATTAAGAATAATGCCATGAGACTTTTCTTTGAAGATGCTGATTTGCCACAAACTTCTGCTGTTAATCAATCCTTCTTGGAGGAATTGGTGAATTCACATCGTAGAGCATTTTTGCTTGCTGATCAAGCATTGGCTGATGAATGTAGTGTTGATGCCTACTGTGGAACGACAGCAATAACTGTACTGGTTTTGGGGAGACATCTGCTTGTTGCGAATGCCGGGGACTGCCGTGCTGTCCTTTGTAGGAAAGGGGTTGCAGTTCAGATGTCTGAAGATCACAGACCTACTTATCTGCTGGAACGGCAAAGAGTCGAGGGTTTGGGTGGTATTATTGAATATGGCTACCTAAATGGTGATCTTGCAGTTACTCGAGCCCTTGGAGACTGGTATATTAAACTTCCATTTGGATCTCTTTCTCCTCTTACTGCTGAACCTGAGGTGCAGCAAACTTTGTTGACTGAGGAGGATGAGTTCATGATCATTGGTTGTGATGGCATCTGGGATGTGATGTCAAACCAAGAAGCCGTTAACATTGTTAGCCGTGAGCTTAGGCTGCACAACGACCCGCAGCAATCTGCCAGAGAGCTAGTTAATCAAGCTTTATGTAGGGATAATAATGACAATCTCACTGCTATTGTTGTATGCTTTACCAATCCTGATTGTCGAGATTCAGTTTCATCCCAGAGGCCACGATTTAGATGTTGCAGCCTGTCCGAAGAGGCAAGGAGGAAGCTGCGGAGCTTGTTGGAAAGCAATTGAATGTAAACTAGTATTGCCTGGCCATGGATGTTAATTCTTGATTAAAATGTGTAAACAGTTGATTCGTATTTTTGTCTTCCGGGAACGATTAGTTTCATCTGTTTGAGGTTGCTTCAGAAAGTGAGAAAAAGCAGCTAGCAGTTTTGTAGGGTTAGAGGAGGGACATTTTTTATTTTCCTGGTTGAGGTGGTGTGTGTCAACTGATATTATTTGTTTTAATTAGTAGAGATTGAATTATCTATTTGTTTTAATGAGAAGAGTAAAGATTGAATTATCTCTGAAATTCTCAAGTTTGCGTTATGTATTCTGCAATTTCCCTCAACATCATAAGCATTAGTTTATTTTTTGCACTAGCTATTTTTGTTTGATTACAATGGTGCAACGGATTAGAGCTTTTAGGGAGAGTAATTCAGCCAAAATAAATGACTGAATTGATGTGCATAATAATGTTAGTTAATGTTCCAAAACCAACAGCAAAAGCACAAGTTCTCTGTCCAATTTAACTTACCTGAAATTTCAGGGACCAAACTGTAAATATAAAACAATTTGGGTTCAAAAAGATAATATCAGAAGAAGCCCACGACCCGAGCCCGTACCGGACGGAGCGGGCGGGCCTCCTCCAAATACATGGGTTACCCCTTGGGGTCCTAAACCCCAAGCCAATTTTGAGACTTATAAACTAAACAAATTTTTCTTCCCCCACCGATGAGGGAGGATTGGTCTTTACCATTTTTTCATGTTTCAAACAACTCACTTCGTGAACCAATATCTCTTTCATTTCTCAACGAAATTTGACAATCATTGGCCCTACGGTCATCTACTTACTTAGTAGATTATGCACGTGTGAAGAATCAAAGTCTCCAACATGCGAAACCATAGTGTTTAAGTCATTAAAGATGTTTGGACGCAACTCCCGCCAAACGCAAATTTCTAACAATTTTACTGATAGTTTTTTAACACACTTAACGAGGATACAAATCTAGTGGCTTTCAATGTGAAGAAGGTCATCTACCTCATCTAGATAGGTAGGGGAATCGGAACTCGTATAGGAGATGGGGTTTGTGAGGACATAAATTCTTGTCTGCAAAGATATTGCTATAGGTGTCAACCTGTAAATGCACATCTCTTTTACTGGTGCTAAATATCCCAATTGTCTTTTCAATTTTCCCCTCACCATTTTGTGGCAAAGAACCAAAGCATTTAATGGCCGATGTGAGCTCCGCACCTTTCTTCACTTTGTTTCCTCGTCTTTCTAAAAGAAACGGATAAAGAATATCTCAACATGTGAGTATACGTCACAAGTTCTATCCTTTTTGAAGATGATAATTTGTTATTTAAGTGGAGAAGAGTAGAAATGTAAATTTACTATCTAATTTTTTGAAGGGTAAAGGTACAAATATATGTTGGAAATTTGTCTTTGGCAGGGTGTGTCCACCCATATTTAATGAATTAAATATTAGTGTTCCGCATGTTGGAGGCTTTGTCTCTTCTCACATGTATAATCTACCAAGTGAGTAGATGACCGTAGGGCCAAGAATCGTCAAATTTCGTTGAGAAATGAAAGAGATATTGGTCCACGAAGTAAGGTGTTTGAGGCATAAAAATATGGTGTGGGACAAATCTACCACATCGGTGGGAAAAGGAAGAATTGCTCTCTTTATAAGTCTCTAAAGTGGTAAATAATTTGGGACCCCAAGGGGTATCCCATATGTTTAAAAAAGGGAGGACCTAGATGTGCTTGGGTTCCAGGCTAAGCCCACACGCGCGCCGCCGCCGTCGTGGGCCACGACTGTGGGGACTTTCTAATATTATCTTTTTGGACCCCAAATTGCTTAATATTTATAGTTTGGTCCCTAGAGTTTCTGGAAAGTCGTTTTTGGGAATGACGGAAGGCAGAAACTTTATGCCTACCGTTGGACTATTTTTTGGAGCATTAACTATACATTACTTGGCTGATTAACTCCTCCATAATCACCCTCCTTCAATGGCCATGAACAACCTCACTAATAGCCTTAAACCTGCCATTAACAGCCCTCACTAATGGCTATTAACAACCTTGTTTGTGACAGTTGAGGAGTCCCTCCTCCATGTTATATATTGATGCCTCTTTGGCTCAATAACGTGACAGAAAGTTAGCACAAACAGACACAAAGCAGTGACGAAAAACTGCAAAACAGTGTTAAAAAACAGTGAGGAAAGAAACACATATACACAAGATATAGACAACAGAGACACACTATATACATAGAGACAAAACAGAAGAGAAAATAGAAACTCTTCCTTCCTTTTCCATTTCTTCAGTAAGTCGATTCATATTTGTTTTCTTCGTCAGGCTCAACCTATTGGCTTTGTAGCGTTGAGATTAAAGTGTTGTTTTATCTTGGGAGACTATTGTCCGCTAACGTAAAAGCATATATACGGGGCAATCTTGTCTTAAGGGCAGAGGGTCATCACTCGACTCAACACACAACGTTGTAACCATCCAGATTTAGTTATTTTCTGATTTCAGGTTATCAAGATTCAAGACACAACAAGCTTGCGGCAGTTTTAAAGATTGACCATTTATTTATCATTTCGAACACTGCTTTATAAAGTACAATAGAGTACCAACAATATATTCATACCATTACACAAATGGTGAAAAAATATATTCTTTTAGCTGACAATTTTTTTTAAAAAAAATTATTTAGCTTGTTTTTAATTAAAAAAAATATCAAGTTGCTTTAAAAAAAAGGAAAAGGTGCAAATATACCCCTTCAATGTTGCGATATAGAGCAGATACACCCCTCGTTAAAAAAGTTATGCATATATACCTCTGTCGTTACACAAATGGTGCAAATATACCCTTTTACTGACGGGATACTTTTTGAAAATTATTTGGCTTATTTTTTAATTAAAAAAATGTCACGTGGCTTTTTAAACAAAATGTCTACCTAATTTTTTTGAGTAGACTTATTTTCTTAAAGCCTCGTGGTAATTTTTTTCTGGTGGATTGGATCTATTTCGTTTTACAAAATGAGTAGACTTTTTTTTTCAAAGCTACAAAGTTATTTTTTTAAACGAATCAGAACCCGATCCACCAGGAAAAAAAATTACCACATCACTTTAAAAAAATAAGTCTATTAAAAAATAGGTAGACTTATATTTTTAAAGCCTCGTGGAATTTTTTAATAAAAATAAACTAATTTTTTTTAAAAAAAAAGAATATGTCACCGAAAAGGGTATATTTGCACCATTTATGTAATGATGGGGTATATTTGCACCATTGTGTAACGACAAGAGTATATTTATGCAATATTTTTTAATGAGGGATATATTTGCTCTATATCGCAAAGTTAAGGGGTATATTTGCACTTTTACCCAATAAATATATTCATTTTTTAGTAGACTTATTTTTTTAAAGTCACGTGGTAAATGTTTTTTGTTGGATCGGGCCTAATTCGTATAAAAAAATATTTCCGTGACTTTAAAAAAAAGGTGAATGACATATATACACAATAAGAAAAGTATTTAAGAAATATGACGAAACTTTTTAATTTTCAAAACTTAACGGATTTTCATCTTTCACACCGATTTATTTTTTAAAACAAAAATGTTTAATTTTTTAAAGAAAATTCATATTTTTTAGTTAATGTTTTTTCCTCTTAAGGCTTAAGAATTCGCTCAAAATTTGGTGTATGAAATGTGCATATCTCACTCAAGGCTTAAAAGGTTCGCTCAAAATTTAGTGTATGAAATATGTATATCTCGCTCAAGTCTAACTCACATTTTCATGTGTAAAATTCATGTTAGGTTTCTGAAAAATTAATACAACTATACAACAACATTGTATACAACTTTCATACAATATTCAAAACTTAAAAGAATCGCTCAAAATTTTATGTATGAAAACAATATGAAATATGTATATCTCGCTCAAGACTTAGAATTTCGCTCATATTTTTCGTGTATAAAGTTCATGTTAGGTTTCAAAAAATCAATACAACTACAACAACATTGTATAACTTTCATACAATATTCAAAGCTTAAAAATTTCGCTCACAATTTTGTGTATGAAAAATATATTAAAATTTTCACTCACATATATATACACATTTCATATATTTTTCATACACAAAAAATTGAGTTAATTTTGTAAGCCTTGAGAAAAAAAATTAAAAAAAATTACAAAAAAATAATAAAATTAAAGTTTTTAAGAAAAAAGTAATTTTTTAAAAAATTAATAAAAAATTTAAAAACGAAAAAAAGTGTGAAAGATGAAGATCCGTCATATTTCGTAAAATATCGTTATGTTTTGTAAATTACGAAATCTATCTATATATTTAGTAATAAAGAGTATTAAGTAGGTACCCTATGTTATTTTCCCTTTGGGGTCAAATTTGCCTCTAAACTATGCAAAATGAAATAAATTTACTCCTAAACTATGTAAAATGGAACAAATTTGCCCTTATTTTTAAACAGTGAATGCTTAGCATCCGGTGATGCCACATATCACACAATTAAGGATTTTGTTTTTTTAAAACAGATGGAAAATTTGAACCTTTCACATAGTTAAGGAGTTAAGGGGTAAATTTGAACTTTTCGCATAATTTAAAAGGCAAATTTGATCATTTCACTAAGTTCAATGGAAAATTTGACCCTTCCCCGTAATTTTGAGTTTTTTAAATTTTTTGTTCTCCTTTTTCTCTTACAACCACTACTTTTACCACCACCCTTTCTTCCTCCTTCTCCCTTGTTTCTTCCCCGCCACCATTGTCATTGTTGACACCTAATTTTTATCCTTCAATAATTTTATTTAATTGTCCAAATTTCATGAGTCATAAACGGAGTGAAATATATATTTTTACAAGTCAAAAATATTTTTTACAAAATTGTTCGAAGACATTTTGCCACTTTATTTGACAAAATACCTTCATGTATATTATTGTATATCATCTTGCATATGTTGGATATTTTTAAAATTTCCAAACATATTTATCAAAGTTTAAATTCAAAATAGTGAAAACAATTATTCAATCAATTGTTCAAGTATTTAACTCCGTTAAATCAAGAAATTTGATTAATTAAGTGAAGTATCAAATTACATCTCAATTTTATGATATTTTGGTTTAATTGTAAAAAAGATTTCAACATTCAGTCATAATTGAAAGTTTTTATTTTTTAATTAGTGCTAATTTGGTCTTTAATTAAAATATTTTACACGGATTGGGTCAAAATTGAAACATGTCTGACTATTTTTAAATTAAAAAATGATCACATTTGCAAAATATGACCGCTCTCTTGCCAACCTATTGGTTCTTCGCAATTTGGGGTTGGATCTCTCTTAATCTAGCTGAGCCCAGTCCACCATGGACCATACCCTACCCATTCCACTATATTTAAGCACAAAACACACCAAACGAGCCCCATTTCAATCTTTACGGTGAAAGGCTTTTGAAACCCTAGCGATGCCCCTCTTTTCCATCTCTCACCACATCATCACTCTAGAAATGGCAAAGTCGCAGATAAAAGCGCTTTTGCGCAGTCTTTCTCCTCCATTTAGGGTAAAGCAATTAATGCTCTACCCTCTCTCCATCGCAAAACCACCAAACAAGGTAAACCCTCATTCTCTCTCTTATTTTCTACAAAATCATGGACGAACACTTAATGAGTTTCGTCTGATTATCCCTTCACATGTGTGATTTTCATTGGTTGTACGATTTTCTCCAAAGAAATTAAAGAGAAATTCTTGAAAATCCAAAATCCCACATCGATTTATGAAGGAAAATTTAGGGCTTCGGTGTTCTATATAAAGAACCCCACCTGATAATATTCCTAAAAGTGACACTCTAAGAAATCGAATCGAATGCGGAAAATTAAAGGATAAGAGATTATACACAAGAATAGTAATCCAAAGCAACCAATGTTATATTAAATCAAAGATCTCAATGGAATTAAACTACTAAAGCACCAAACCTATAGAGTTTGATTGATTCCACTAGTGAGCAATGCTCAAGTGTGAATCAAGAACAAGATTCTAAAAAACCACACAATTACGCTAAGAATAGTTTGGAGAATCAAACAAGTGAAAAGAAATGGATTCAGAATGTAAATGAAATCACAAAACCTGATTTGTACGTCCCGAGATACAGGTGCAGGTCCTGCGACTCACAGCAGGTTTCGACAGTTTCTTCATACATTTTGCATGATGCACAACTCATTTCCAAAGTCTCTGTCAAGACGCGTGACAGGAGAGCGACTCGTAGGCGTTCCTGCGGTCACTCCTGTGTCTCGAACGAAGTGTAGCGCAACTAAAAGTTGATGACGTCAAATCTTTATTGGGATCTATTTGGCTAACCTGTTTTGATTATTCTCTGCACTTTTAACGACTTGAGCCCATTTTCCTTGGATTTTTACTATTTTGGGCCAAAAAGCACTTAACTTTTGCCTTAGGGTTTTTTGGACCAAACACCACTTTTTGGCCTTCTTCTTCATAAGAACTTGATGAACTTGGTAAAACTTTTCAAATTTGTAACTACTATCAAATCAACTCCAATTTGCCTCAAATTTCAGATCTAGCTTCTCCTCACCAAGGAGAATAAATCCCAATAACTTTTAAAATCAATACGACACTAATTTTAATAGACCCAATTGGTGTTCTTTAAGGATGAAGGTCCTCCAATGGTGTTTCTGCTCAAATCAGCCCCAAATCACTTGAATTATTTATATGTGATAGATTCAACCCCTAGGAGTTTATATCTACCACTAGAAACACCCAATTCATACACCAACTGATTTTTTGTGGATTTTTAATATTCTTAATTTTTTTTATTTTTCAACTAAGAAGAACCTAGGATTGAAGATTGTAGAAATAAACTCTAGCCTAAGTTCTGATACCAAATGATAAGATTCCTAAAAGTGAAACTCTAGGAAATCGAATTGAATGCAGAAAATTAAGGATAGGAGATTAGACACAAGAATAGTAATCCAAAGCAACCAATAATATATTAAATCAAAGACCTCAATAGAATTAAACTACAAAAGCACCCAATCTATAAAGTTTGATTGATTTCAATAGTGAGCAATGCTCAAGTGTGAATCAAGAACAAGATTCTAAACAACCACACAATTACACTAAGATTAAGCCAATAACTATGGGTAACCTATCAACTACAATACTAATCTCTCATAAGAATTTTTCAACATCATTCAAGCTAAATGTAAAATAAGACTAAGGATCCTTTTTATACTATTCCTTATTACAAGCTTGGCCCAAAAGTGACCAAAGCCCCAATTTGTAAAAGTAACCAAACTTCAAGCCTTCAACTCCGGTCCGCACACCGTGCGTCACGTAGGATGCATCATAGGAAGGTCCATCCTTTAGTGCTCCTCCTGCGGCCTATGTTTCTCACAGGATGTGTCTCATGACACTCCAGCGACTCGCAAGCCCATCGCGGGACTTGACATACACATTTTTGAGCTCTTCGTCAGTCCAAGCGATCCTTCAAATATTGTACACTTTTGTATTCATCTCTTCAAGGTACCTTTATGCATAAACATTGCTTGCACGACTTGGAGTTCCTTTGCTTGACTCTGAGTGAATGGTCTTGAGATAGATGTGTCCCCCGATATTGTATCATCCTTCCCTTCTTGGAAAGGATTCGTCCTAGAATCCATAGGCTCACCTAAAACACAAGAAGACAAGTCACTTACGTTGAAAATATTATGAACATTGTACCCACTTGGTAAGTTGATCTTGTATGCATTGTCGTTGATCTTCTAAAGAACATTGAAGGGACCATCTCCCCTTGGGCAAAATTTTCCTCTCCTCATTTGAGGAAACCTTTCCTTTCTAAAGTGAACCCACACCTAATCATCGGGTTGGAAGTCCACCTTCTTTATTTCATGGTTTTGCCTCTTGGCCACCTTGGTGTTGATCTATTTTTTTGTTCTCCTTCACCTTAGCATGTACTTTCATCATCTCGACCGCCATTTGTTTTGCATCTAAGCTCACAACAACACCACTAGACAAGCAGGTTAAGATTAAAGGCACCAAATGATTGAAACCATAACACACTTTAAATGGAGTCCGAGTAATGGAGTGACCTATTATAAGAAAATTCAATTAAAGGCAAATGATCCTCCCAAGAAGTGGGTTTTCCTCTAAGCATGCTCCCAAAAGTTCTATTCACTACTTCGGTTTGCCCATCCGTTTGAGGGTGACAAGAAGTAAAGAACATGAGTTTGGTACCAAGTGTACCCCAAAGACTCTTCCTAAAATGACTAAGGAATTTGGAGTCCCTATCACTAACAATAGTATGAGAAACTCGGTGCAATTTAAGAATATTAGCAACAAACAAAGACGCTACATGAGAAATATCATCACATTTATGGCATGGAATAAAATAAGACATTTTAGAGAACCTATC
Source organism: Anisodus acutangulus (assembly GCA_029783415.1). Lineage (NCBI taxonomy): Eukaryota > Viridiplantae > Streptophyta > Magnoliopsida > Solanales > Solanaceae > Anisodus > Anisodus acutangulus. Next base: position 22,489,647 of record CM056489.1, read on the forward strand.
TACTACCACAAAAATGCTATCATGACCACTTTTGGTTATTTGAAGACCCAACACAAAGTCCATAGATATGTCTGTCTAAGGGACAATAGGAGTAGGAATAGGAGTATACAAACCTTGAGGACAAGTCTTTGATTTTGCTTGCTTGCGCTCCAAGCATTTCCCACAAAGCTTCTCCATATCGTGTTTCATCTTTGGCCAATAAAATTGTTCATTGAGGATGTCAAGTGTTTTGGTGACACCAAAGTACCCCCATCATACCCTCGCTATGAGCCACTTTCACCAATAATTCTCTCCATGAGATCTTGGGTACACACACTTTCCCATCTTTGAACAATAAATCAACAAACTAGAAGTGGTCAACCCTCATCCCTTGGGCTAGCTCCCTACAAATCTCTTGGAAATCGGAGTCCTTGGAGTAGAACTCCTTTAAGATTTCAAATCCCATCATTCTAAAAGTCATAGTGTTTAGAAATACAGACCTTCTAGATAAGACATCCGCCACGACATTCTCCTTACCCCTTTGTAGGTGATAACATAAGGGAACATCTTAAGTAACTCCACCTATTTTGGATGCCTCTTGTTAAGGTTGGATTGACCCTTCAAGTGCTTCAAATATTCATGATCCGAACGGATCACAAACTCCTTATGCCATATGTAGTGTTACCAATGGGCCAACACTCTCACAAGTGCGTACAACTCCTTGCCATAGGTAGAGTAATTCAAAGAATCCCCTTTAGTTTTTCACTAAAGTAAGCCAACGGTTTCCCCTTTTGTATCAATAGCCCACCTATACCAACATCCGAAGTATCACATTCGATTTCAAATGTCTTCTCAAGATCCAGCAATTGTAATAGCAGAGAAGAACACAATTTCGCCTTCAACTCTTGAAATGCCTTCTCTTGCTCATCTCCCCAAACAAAAGGCACATCTTTATTGATCAATTCAGTTAAGGGAGCGGCAATTGTACTAAAATCCTTCACAAATCTCCTATAGAAACTTGTCAACCCATGGAAACTCCTTCTATCGGTTGCATTTTTAGGAGTTGTCCAAGTTCTAATTAATTCAAGCTTCTCTTCATCAACCTCCACACTCACAACAAACCCAAGAATACCATCCGGTCAACACAAAAAGAGCACTTCTTGAGATTAGCATACAACTTCTCATGCAACAAGACATCAAAAACTTGACTCAAGTGGCACACAAGATCCTCAATAGTCTTGCTATAGACAAGAATGTCATCGAAATAAACAATGACAAACTTGATGATGAAAGGTATCAACACATGGTTCATCAACCTCATGAAGGTGCTAGGTGCATTGGTGAGGCCAAATGGCATGACAAGCCACTCATATAGCTCAAACTTGGTTTTGAAGGCCGTCTTTCACTCATCATCAGGGTGCATGCGAATTTGGTGATATCCACTTCGATGGTCAACTTTAGAGAACACACTTGAGCCACATTGCTCATCCAATATATCATTCAAGTCTAGGAATAGGATGTCGATATTTTACCATTATTTTGTTGACGACTCTACAATCAATGCACATCCTCCAAGTGACATCTTTCTTTGGGACAAGTATCACCGGGATGGCACATGGACTAAGACTTTTCTTCACTAGACCCTTGTCAAGTTGTTCTTCAATTCCTTTTGAACTCTTTAGTCTCTTCTAGATTACTCCTATATGCCGGTTTGTTGGGAATTTGGGAACCCAACACAAAATTAATTTGATGTTCAATACCCCTCAATGGAGGCAATCCTTTGGGAATTTCCTTCGGAAATAGATCATCATATTCCTATAAAAGAGAAGAAAAAATAATAGCAAAGTGCTAGTAGCTTGGTTAGCATGCAATAAAAGGTCTTTGTTGACAAGGCACACCATAAAATGGCCTTCATCAACTCCTTTCAAACAATTTCTTGGCTTGGCGAGTGCACACATCTTGGATTTCCATTTCGTTACCACTTGCTTCTCTTGACTAAGTAGAGACTCTTTTTCAACCTCTTCCCTTTGAACTCTCTCCTAGAGCTCCTTCGTGATTCTATAGTCCGCACACTTGATAGGGTGTAAATGAGATAAGAGTATGTTTTCTACCCCCAAAGACAAAGGAATACTTGTTAAATCTCCCACTATGTTGAGCATCCCTATCGAATTACCAAGGCCCGCCAAGCAACATATGACACGCTCGCATTGACACCACATCACATACGATTTCATCTTGGTACTTTCCAATTCTAAAATTCACTACCACCCGCTTGGTTACCCTAACTTCTCCACAATCATTGAACTGGTAAAGCTTGTAGGGACTAGGATGATTTTTCGTGGGAAACTTCATATGGTCAACCTTTGTGCAACTTCTACCATCAATTATCAAGGAACACACCTTATTTAAAATTTTGCATCGAGTGTGGAAAAGGTTCTCCATTTGATCAATTTGTTCTCTATTCATTGCACCCATGATCCTTTGCAACACACTAGCCAAATTGATATTATCCTCTAAGTTCTGCTCATCGTCCCTCATGCTCACCCTCCTCACTCTCGCCTCCACTCTCTTCATCTTCATCGTTACCATACCAATCAAATAACGCCACAATCGATATCCTATTGGGGCATTTTTGCAATATGCCCTCTACCTTACATTTGAAACATTGAATGGTAGAAGGATGAGGAAAGTTCGGTTTAGCATTGTTACCTCCTTTAGCCTTGTCTTCAACCTTGATTTTGTAGTCGAACTTGGCTTGGGGAGTTGGAGTAATGATCTTGGGTCTTTCCCATTTATCTTTGTTGTTGCTCCATGATGAGAATGATACATTCTTAGCCTTATAATATTTATCCGCTTTCAAGTCCGCTTCAACCTTAGTTTTATCATGAAATGCCTCCTCAAGTGTGGTATAAGATTGAAACCTCATGGATTTGAAGATATCATGGTTCAAATTGGCCACAAATCAGATCAACGTGTAGTTTAAGTGCTCTTCGATCTTGGATTTCAACCTCAAGTTCTCAAACTCATTGAGGTATTCTTCAACACTCTTACTACCTTGCCTCAACATGTACACCCTTTTGAGAACACTTTGATAATAGTCGGGTATCACATACCTTGCCTCCAGGAGCTTAATCGACACTTGCTAAGTCGGAATATCAAATATATATCATTGAGCTCGCTCTCGCTTCTTGGACTCCCACTACGTGGATGCATAACCCTCAAATTGAGTAAGGCATATTTAGCTTTCAAATCATCCGAAATGTTGTTGGTAAGGAAGATCCTCTCACTTTGCAATTTCCACTCTAAGAATTTGTCACGACCCATTTTTAGGAATCGTGGTGGCACCTACATATCCCATCGGTAGACGAACCACTCCTAAATCACTCACATGATAACATAAATAAAAACAGAAGATAACAAGATACTACAACATATGTCTGATAATATAAAAGCAAAAATAGTCTGAACAACAAGCAAACCCCCAAAAGATCTGGTCTGTAGGTACAAGAACACTAAAATACGGTACAAGTCTTAAATGGGCAACGTAGTGCCAAAATAGAATACATAATCTGAACTTATCTCTCAAATGCAAAGAAAAGACTATGATAGAGATGAAGCATCCAAGGGTATGCTGGAGATAACATCATCACCCTGAATACTGAAGATCAGCTGCTCGAACTCATCTATGTGGTCTCGAGCTGGTAGTCGAATCTGTATCTGCATCAAAAAAAAATGCAACAAGTATAGCATGAGTACACAACGTACCCCATAGACATCATAGGCTGACAAAGATGGAAGATACGCAAAAAGAGATAAATACTAAGTTGACACCAAGAAATCCTATACTAATCAGTTCAATAATCCAAGTAAGGCGACACAGTCCACATAATAATTCATAGAGTCCACATATTTCCTTATTTCAATAAAATTCCATAATCACTTACGCCATCCAATGCCAAAAGAGTTTAAACAATTGTCCAAGTACCAAGTATAATCATTTCATATCCAGAACTTAGTAAAGTCATCAACAATCACTTCAAATACAAGTCCATCAACAAATAATCAATGAAATGGCATATATATGTATGATATGAATGCAATGCATATGCTAGGTACATTTATCACTCCGGTATATAGTACATCAAGGTTATATTATAATCCGTACACCCATGAGGGACCCGCAAAGTCCATATACCCATCTGCTCTGAAATAACTCATCGGATCACGAAACCCATCTCTTGGCTAAATAATAGCATGTTGCAGGCGTGCAACTTGTTCCCCGTATATCAATATCATCTCAGTGTTGCCATAATCATAAGTGTTCTTACCTTTCCGGCCTCTTGGGCCCACATCATATCCATACCACTCTCATATTAATATCACAAAATCATGAGTGTATGAATGCAAATGACAATAAAGGTAAGATATCATGATATAATGAGATGCAACCAAATAAAGCGATGATGTATCACATGCTTTCAAGAATTCAATAAACATATACAAATCCAAGTAAAATTCAGGATATCATATTGAAATCATGTGTGATGAGTAAACATATCAAGTAACTATGGCGACAAACCCACATATGGATACGAGCCCAAATAATCAACAGTTGGAACCATCACAAGGCTGATTCCCCAAACCCCATCACCAAAGTTCAACACTAATACCCACTCAGACGTTCATCAAAACCATTTGAGTGGGACCCCCCTCCTAACACGCCCAATACCTCTCAATATTTAAAATTAATTATGTATGTTTATCGAAGTCTCGAAAAGCTAAACCGCAGCCTATCTTGGGGCCGAACAATAGCGCTACACGATCAAGCCTCGGTGACAACCATGCCCTTCCTTTGCGCCCCGTGATGGTCGAAGTATATCCATGTATATACACTATTCGTTAATATAAAGCTTACGCAACATACAAGGATATAAACTTTACAAACAAGACTTTAAAATACCAACCCGGGCCCATGCCACCAAGAATCAAACTTTAATACTCGAAAACCATGAATGCATACTAAGTAGTCATATCCTTAAGTTAATTGAAGAACTATATACATTTGAACCCTCAATTGAACAATATTCAAAAACCCCAAATTGAAACCCCTAGAAATTTCTCCCAATTGAAAATAGGTTTATATTCTTAAATTAAGGCTTACAACATGACAATCTAACATATTCCAATCCTAATTCACAATATTAATACAATCTAATCCATAAACCTCCATTAAAATCAATAACATAATTCTCTTATTCTCATAGAACTTGCAATTCATTTCCCTAACTTAAAACTTACTACATCACCATTTAAGAGCTTAGAAACATAAACCCAATTCAAGAAGATGTTATTACTCTTGTTCTTTAGAGAATACTCAGTTGGCAGCTCTAGGTTCGAGACTTTCTAATTTGAGAAAGAAATTATGACCTAGGAGAATATATAGGACACCTGATACAGTGTTTCCTCCCCAGCAGAATAGACCCTGCTGGAGCAGATCCACTGCCGCAAATGAAACCATCACTGAGGCAGTTTCACTTGACACATCACCTCAGCGCCACGATGAACACGACTCCATAGGTGTGGACTCGCCCCTGCGGACAGATCCTCCACCAAGGCAGAATTTTACCACTTTTTAAACCATTGCTTTGGCGAGCCAACCTCCCATTGAGACGGATACATCGGAGCAGAAACATGTACCGCCGAGGCGGACACCAAACACCAGAACATGGGAAAACAATCCAAACTTTCATCAAACATCTGAAACACTCTCGAGTAGTGAACAATCCAGAACATGGGAAAACAATCCAGAATATGCTCATCTATAATAAACACTGCTACAAATTCACATTTAATCAAGCTAAGACATACTTTTCTAAAGAATTGTCTGGGAATACCGATTATCCAAACTTTACAAATAAGGCCCCAAAAACATTTGATTGCCTTGGGAAGCAAACCAATAACTCGACTAAGTCATAAATGACTCTCGTGAACTACAAAAAGTGATGGAAACTAAAAATGAACCCATCTACCCAAAAGTAAACTTTGAGTCAAACTAACAAACTCTAAGTTTCTAATTTTAGGTTTTTCATCCGAAACTCATATAAATAGATCTCGAGATCCATGCCACCTATCCCCGTACATCAAGAACCCTACATATAGTCTACGAGAAGGGTCAAACAAGCAGATAAAGGTCTTTAGATAAAAATGACCAGACGGATCGTTATATTAGATATCAATTAAAGAAATGTCCATCCTCAAACAAAGACAAACGAATAGAGAAAACATAACGAAAGTAGTGAACAATCCAGGATAGTTGCTCCACATATCAGACTCAGTCTCCGAAGTCGCCTCCTCAACAGCACGATGCCTCCGTTGAACCTTCACCAAAACTATCTCATTTGATCTCAACTTCCTCACCTGCCTGTCTAGAGAGCCACAAGCTCCTTCTCGAACTCCAAATTCTGATCAAGCAATACAGAATCCCACTGAATGATATAAGAATTGTCGGCGTGATACTTCTTCAGCATAGACGCATGGCAAACTGGATGAACGCCTGACAGACCTGGTGGTAGAGCCAACTTGTATGCCACATCTGAAGAATCTCAAAGGGTCCAATATACCTCAGACTCGACTTCCCTCTCTTGCCAAACCTCATCACACCCTTCATGGGTGAGACCTTCAAAAGCACTCTATCACTAACCATGAACTCTAAATCTTGGACCTTCCGGTCTGCATACTCATTCTTCATGTTATACACTGCCAGGAGCTTATCATGGATCATCTTCACATTCTCTAAGGAATCTCTCAATAAATTATAACCTTAAGGCCAGACCTCAAACATATCAAACCAATCGGAGATCGACATCTCCTACTATATAAAGCCTCGAATGGTGGCATATCAATACTGGAGTGATAATTGTTATTGTACGCAAACTCTGCCAAGGGTAAGAACTAGACCCAATGACCACCAAAATCAATCATACAAGCTCATAACATGTCCTTTAATACCTGATAGTTTACTCAGACTGACCATCGGTCTTAGGGTGAAATAATGTACTGAGATCCAAGCGAGTACCCAACTCTCTCTGAAAAGTCCACCAGAAATGCGAAGCAAACAAAGTACCCCGATCCGAGATGATAGAAATAGGAACCCCATGAAGATGAACAATCCCCCGGATATAGATCTTAGCCAACTTATCTACATTATAAGTCATCTGAACTAGAATGAAATGCACAGACTTGGTCAGTATATCAACAATGAACCAAATAGCATCAAACTTTCCCAAAGTATTGGGCAATCCCACAATGAAAGGCATTGAAATTCTCTCCCACTTCTACTCGGGAATGGGCATCCTCTGAGACACACCACCTAATAACTCGTGCTCATACTTGACATACTGACAATTTTGACACCGAAATACAAAATCAACAATGTATCTCTTCATCCTCCCCCATCAATAGTGCTGCCTCAAATCATGGTACATCTTAGTAGCACCTGGATGAATTAAATACCTAGAGTTGTGGGCCTCATCCAAAATCAATCTGGTCAAATCTCCCACACAAGGCCAACATACTCTACCCTTGATCCTTAGAATACCCTCTCTATCAATCATGGCCTCTTTGGCCTCACCACTCATCACCTTATCTTGAACTTTGCACAACTTCACATCATTATACTGGTGAGCTCAAATTTGATCCAAAAGAGATGACATCGCCTCCACACAAGTAAGAATCCTACCCGGATTCAAAATATCGAGTCTCACAAAATGGTTGGCTAGATACTGGACCTCCAATGCCAAAGGACGCTCAGAAATATCCAAATAATCTAAACTCCCCATGCTGACTACCTTTCGGCTCAAGGCATCTGCATCACATTGGCCTTGCTTGGATGGTATAAAATGATCATGTCATAATCCTTCAACAACTCCAACCACCGATGCTACTTAGAGTTCAAATTCCTCTAATTAAATACGTGTTGAAAACTGTCATGGTCGGTATATACCTCACAATGAGTTCCATACAAGTAATGCCTCAAATCTTCAAGGCAAACACAACAACAATCAACTCTAAATCACGAACAAGGAAATTTTTCTCGTGCACCTTCAACTGACTCAATGCATAAGCAATGACCTTACTCTCATGCATCAACACACTACCTAACCCAATCCTAGAAGCATCACAATACATAGTAAAGTCATTCTCCTCCATCGGAAGGGACAAAATCAGGGATATGGTCAAAAGAGTCTTGAGCTATTGGAAGCTCTGCTCACTCTCATCGGACCACTGGAATGAAACCTCCTTCTGAGTAAAACGCGTCAGATACAAAGCAATAGAAGAGAAACCTTTGATGAAACGACGATAGTAGCTAGCAAGACCCACAAAAAACCGAATGTCCATCATAGAAGTCGGTCTAGGCTAGTCCCTGACTGCCTCTATCTTCTTAGGGTCAACCATAATACCATAATTGGACACCACATGTCCCAAGAATACCACAGAACGCAACCATAACTCGCACTTTGAGAACTTAGCGTACAACTTCTTCTTATTTAATATCCCAAGAACCACTCTCAGATGATGCTCATAGTCCTCCAGACTCTTCGAATATATCAAAATGTCATCAATGAACACAATCATGAAATAATATGTGTATGGCCTAAATATCCCATTCATCAAGTCCATGAATGATTCTGGGGCATTGGTAAGCCCAAATGACATCACCAAGAACTCATAATGCCCATAACGAGTTCGAAAAGCCATCTTGGGAACATCCTCGGCCCAAATCTTCAGTTGGTGATACCCGGACCTCAAGTTAATCTTCAAAAATACAGAAGCACCTTGAAGCTGATCGAACATGTCATCAATATGCATAATCGGATACTTGTTTCTGATGGTAACCTTGTTCAACTATTTGTAATCAATGCGCATACGCAGAGTGCCGTCATTCATTTTCACGAACAAGACAGGAGCACCCTATGGAGGTACACTCGGTCGAATGAAGCCCTTACATAACAAATCCTGAAGCTGCTCCTTCAACTCTCTCAACTCTGTTGGAGCCATACGGTACAGAAGATTAGAGATGGTTAAGTACCAGCTCAAGATCAATACAAAAGTCAATATCTTTGTCTGGCGGCATACCCAGTAAATCTGAAGGAAATACCTCCGTGAACTCACTAACTACAGAAATAGAATCAAGCGAAGGAGTCTCTACACTCGTATCCTGAATATGAGCAAGATAGGCCAAACAACCCCAGTTCACCAACTTCCTAGCCCGAATGTAAGAAATGACTTTTCTAGGAGCAGGGATGGAGCGCATCTCCACTCTAACCTTGGAAGACCAGACATAGCTAACGTGACCGTCTTAGAATAGCAGTCCAGAATCGCATAATATGGTGATAACCAATCCATACCCAAGATAACATCGAAAACCACCATATATAAGATAACCAAATCTACCTAAGTGTCGTAACCCATGGAAGTAACTATACACATATGATATACTCTATCTACAATCACAGAATCACCGACTGGTGTAGATACATGAATAGGAACATCAATCATATCACACCACATCTCCAATTCAGTAGAAAAGTAAGCAAACACATAATAGAATGTAGAACCAGGATCAAATAACATAGTAGCAGACCGATCATCGACTGAGATGATACTTGTGATGATTGCATCGTATGCCTCAACCTCGACCCTACCAGGGAATGCATAGCAATGGGTATGTCCTACCTTAGACTGAGTACATTGCTAGCCACCTCGGCCCGAATGAGTTTCATCTCTATTCGATTGGGACCACCACACCTAGACTGATGGCCACCATGGCCTAAATAAGACCCTCCCTGGCTACTTTGACTAGCACCTCTGGATAGCTGTGCATGGGTCTTGGGTGCATGGGATGCACTCAAAAATTTTCTAGGGCAATCTCTCTTGAAATGCCCAACCTCTCCACAACTGAAATAAGTCTTGGCTACTAAGGGCTACTAAATATAAATAGAAGAACCTGAACCACCATGGTCGGAATATCTAGACTGAGAACCCCTTGACGACTGGCCCCCACTGTAACCATCGATAATCTATAGAGCTGCATGAATTGGTTGACTGGTCTATGACTGTTGTATCTCCACTGATACATATAACCACAGGAAGTAGAACCACTAAATTGACCATGTCGTCTCGCTCTCTTATCGAGCTTATATCTGGACAAATCGCCTCTAATAGACTCTACCATCCTGGAATGCTCTGCCACGGTCTCAAAAGAAGCTCCTGAATCTACCACCTGTAACATGGCCAACTGGAGAATAATACACAAGCATCTAACAAAACATCACACTCACTCAGCCTCAGTAGGGAGAAGCGACGCTGCATAACGCGATAAGCCATGGAAGCGAGTCTTATAATGTGCAACCATAGAATTTCCCTGCCCAATCTTCTAAAATTCATCGCGCTTGTGCAATCACAAGCTCAAAGGCACATACTTCTCCAATAAGACATTGTAGAACCTAACTCAAATCAATGGAGGCATCCCCGCGGGCAAGAAATCAACATATGCCCTCTACCATTGCTTCGCATCTTCTCTAAGCTAAAGGGCTACAAAACTATCATTGTGTGACTCAAAAATACCCAAGGTATGCAACCTCTCATGGCTACTCACAATAAAATTATACACATCCTTTTTGGGTTGTCCAAAGAACTCGAGAGGCTTCATGTTCAAAAAGTGCTCCCAAATTTTCCGCTCATCATAGGTCATAGCTGACCCTCCAATAAGCGGGGGACCAAACTCTAGAGCATGAACCTTATTGATATGGGGCGTTGAATCGCTGATGGCTGAATATCGAGTGTATGAAACTCGAAGGTCTGAGTCTTCCCCCTCTCGCATGGGTCTGAGAACTACATGGAATAGTAATATGTGTGTCTGTCTGAGCAAAACCATCGAGAACACTCATTAACTTGACCAGCATGTCCTGTAGAACTGGAGTAGCAATAAACCCAGGTTGATCACATTTCCTCCTCTAGCATATCATCTTGAGGCTCAATATATGGCTCTAAGGACTCTGATCTATCACGAGCCTGACCAGCTCTCTATGCTCCGCCTCAAGTTGGTGTTGTTGCTCTGGCTCTACCTCAACCCTGAACATATCTTCTACCGTGACCGCACACTATTAGTGTCGGTGCCTCCTCTTTTGTTGTGTCAGCACGAGTCCTTACCATCTGTGAGAGAATAGAAACAAAGGTCACATACCAATTTGATTCAACTTAGCACGAAATGAATGAAAAAAGTGAAATTTCCTAAATGTCCAATAGCCTCCTGAATATAAGTACGGATGTCTCCACACCAATCTGCGAGACTTTACAAGACATTGCTCTTGTATTTAAGACCATTTAACCTAGGGCTCTAATACCAATTTTATCATGACCCCTTTTCAGGAATCATGGTGGCACCTACCTATCCTGCCGGTAGGCGAATCACTTCTGAATCACTCACATGATAACATAAATAAAAGTGATAGATAACAAGATACTATAACATATGTCTGATAATATAAATGCAGAAATTGTCTGAACAACAAGCGAACCCCCAAAAGATCTTGTATGTAGGTACAAGAGTACTAAAATATGGCACAAAACTTAAATGGGCAACGTAGTGTGAAAACTGAATACATAGTCTAAACATGTCTCTAAAATGCAAATAAAAGACTATGATAGAGATAGAGCATCCAAGGGTATGTTGGAGATAGCATCCTCACCATGAATACTGATGATCAGCTGCTTGAACTCAGCCATGTAGTCTCGAGCTGGTAGTCGGATATGTATATGCATCAAGAAAAGATGCAGCAGGTGTAGCATGAGTACATAATGTACCCCTATAGACATTATAGGCTGACAACGATAGAAAATACGGAAAAAGAGATAAATACCAAATTGACACCAAGAAATCCTATACTAATCAGTTCAATAATCCAAGTAAGGTGACATAGTCCACAGAATAACTCACATAGTCCACATATTTCATTATTTCTATAAAAGTCCATAATCGCTTACGTCATCCAGTGCCAAAAGCGTTTAAACAGTAGTCCAAGTACCAAGTAGCAAGTATAATCCTTTCATATCCAGAACTTAGTCAAGTCATCAACAACCACTTCAAATACAAGTCCATCTATAAATAATCAATGAAATGGCATATATATGTATGATATGAATGCAATGCATATGTCATGTATCTTTATCAATCCGGTATATAGTACATCAAGTTTTTATTATGATCCCTATGGGGGACCGGCAAAGTCCATATACCCCTCCACTCCGGAATAACTTGTCGGATCATAGAGTTCATCTCTTGGATAAATAATAGCATGTTGTAGGCGTGCAAATCTGTTCCCCGTATATCAATATCATCTCAGTATTGCCATAATCATAAGTGTTTTTACCTTTCCGACCTCTTGAGCCCACATCATATCCATACCACTCTCATATTAATATCACAAAACCATGAGTGTATGAATGCAAATGACAATAAAGGTAAGTTATCATGATATAATGAGATGCAACCAAATAAAGAGATGACATATCACATGTTTTCAAGAATTCAATAAACATATACAAATCCAAGTAAAATTCAGGATATCATATTAAAATCATGTGTGATGAGTAAACATATCAAGCAACTATGGCGATAAGCCCACATATGGAGAGGAGCCCAAATAATCAACAGTCGGAACCATCACAAGGCTGATTCTCCAAACCTCATCACCACATTTCAACATTGATATCCACTTAAACGTTCATCAAAACCATTTGAGTGGGACCCCCCTCCCAACACGCCCAATACCTCTCATTAGTAAAAACTAATTACGCACATCTATCAAACTCTCGAAAAGCTAAATTGTAGCCTACCTCAGGGATGAAGATGAGTGCTACACGATCAAGCCGCGGTGACAAGCTTTCCCTTCCTTTGTACCGCGTGATGGTCAAAGTCTGTCCACATATATATATTATTCATTAATATAAAGCTTATGCAACGTACAAGGATATAAAACCTTACAAACAACACTTTACAATACCAACCAGGGGCCACGCCACCAAGACTCAAACATTAATTCTCAAAAACCATGAATACATACTAAGTAGTCATATCCTTAATTTAATTGAAGAACTATACACATTTGAACCCTTAATTGAACAATATTAAAAAAACTCCAAATTGAAACCCTAGAAATTTTTTCCAATTGAAAACAGGTTTTCTATTCTTAAATTAAGGCTTATAACATGATAATCTAACATATTCCAATCCTAATTCACAATATTAATACAACCTAATCCATAAACCTCCACTAAAATCAATAACATAACTCTCTTATTCTCATAGAAACTTGCAATTCATTTCCCCAACTTAAAACAAACTACATCACCATTTAAGAGCTTAGAAACATAAACCCAATTCAAGAAGGAAGGACATATTGCCCCCAAAGATGGAATTACTCTTGTTCTTCAAAGAATACTCAACTGGCAGCTCTAGTCTTAAGACTTTCTAATTTAGAAAAGACATTATGACCTAGGTGAATATATAGGACACCTGATACAATGTTTACACCCTAGTGGAATTGACTCCGTTGGAGCGGATCCGCTGTCGTGAACGAAACCCTCACCGAGGCGGTGTCACTTGACACTTAGCCTCAGTGCCATGGCGAACACGACTCCACAGTAGTGGAATCTCCCCTACGGATAGACCTTTCGCCTAGGCGGAATATTACCACTTCCCAAACCTTACTTCAGCAAGCCAACCTCCCACCGTGGTTGACACACCAGAGCGAAACCAGGTACCGCCGAGGCTGACACCAGATACCAGAATATGGAAAAACATCCCAAACTTCCATCAAACATCTGAAAATCTCCCGAAGCCCCACGAACATAAAACAAACATGCTCGTCTATGGTAAATAGTGTTACGAACTCACTCGTACCTTCAAATTTTAAATTTAATCGAGCTAAGGCATACTTCTCTAAAGAATCATCTGGGAAAACCAATTATCCAAACTTTACAAATAAGGCCTCAAAATACATGTGATTGCGTCGAGACAAAAATCAATGACTCGAATGAGTTATAAATGACCCTCTAAAACTACCGAAATGACAGAAACTAGAAACGAATCCATCTAGCCAAAAGTAAACTTTGAGTTAAACTAACCAACTCTAAGTTTCTAGTTTTGAGTTTTCATTCCAAAATCATATAAATGGACCTCGGGATATGTGCCACATATACCAACATATCAAAAACCCCATATGGAGTCTACAAAAAGGGTAAAATAAGTAAATAAGGATCTTTAGCTAAATACGACTAGACGAGTCGTTACATAATTATTTTCGGGTCATTTCTATCTTTGAACCTTGAAAACTCCACCTTGATAGTGTGCGAATTGCGATCTTGGTCTCCTCTATCTTCACGACCTTGCCATCTCACTCGGTCATCTTGAACTTGCCATCTTGCCCAGTCATATTGACCTTGCCATCTTATCCGGTCATCATGACCTTATCATCTACCCGATCTTCATAGGATATACCTCCACCTCCCACCCTTCTCGACCCTTATTAGTATCATACCTATGCTTTCCTCTATGTCGTTGTTTCTCTCACTCATACTCTTCTACTCCTTATTTGAAGAGTATTTTGGTAATGGTATGGGAATGGTTCCGGGGTAAAGTTTTGTAGCATTGATGCATGTAGGTTCGTTTGGGGATTACTGGTTGGAGTGACTCTCGGGGTCACTTATAGTGAAGTTTCCTCTTGATGAGGTTAGTAGAATTAGGGTTGGTTAAGAGGATTGGTTTGCCTCACAAATCCTGAGGCGTCAATATTTGAATGGATAGAGGGTGGGATTGAGGTCAAAGAATTGGAGAAGGCACATCGCATGAAATTGCCTCGGGGTTATAGTAGGTGAGGTCTTGGGGTTCCGACTTAATTCATCATCAACAGTCGCATCCCTACCAGTCGATTGAGTAGCGCCCAACATACTTGTTTTCTCAACACTCGCCAACCTAGTATTCATAGTCCACATATCTGCCCTCATTGCACTTATCTCCATGACCAATTTTGCCAACTCTCTAGCTATGAAAGATATTGAATCCTCCCCATCATGAGATTTTCTTTTGGACGTCGTCATTGTACCTACAAAACTCAACAAACACGTTAGAAGTAAAATCATTCATGTCACTCTTTATGCCTACCCATGCTTTACGTAACTCAAATTGAATCCTCCCCATCGTGAGATTGTCTTTTGGACGTTGTCATTGTATCGACAAAACTCATCAAACACGTTAGAAGTAAAATCCCTCATGTCACTCTTTATGCCTACCCACGCCTTACGTAACTCAAATGTTCTTGCAAGGTTGTAAAGAACCTAAGTTCAATCAATCACACAAGGTTGCTTAGCCTAGTAGAGGAATGGATTCTTATTAGATAGAAAGACGTACGACTCAAAATCTAACAGACGGAGTCAAATAAGTTCAATGATGAAGAACTAATTAATAATCAAATAGGTCAGTTCCTTGATGTTAAATAGTTTGGAGAATCAAACAAGTGAAAAGAAATGGATTCAGAATGTAAATGAAATCACAAAACCTGATTTTTACGTCTCGAGATACAAGTGCAGGTCCTGCGACTCACATGAGGTTCCTGCAGTTTCTTCATACATTTTGCATGATGCACGACTAATTTCCAAAGTCTCTGTCAAGATGCGTGACAGAAGAGCGACTCATGGGGCGTTCATGCGGTCACTCTTGTGTCTCGAACGAAGTGCAGCGCAGCTAAAAGTTGATGATGTCAAATCTTTATTGGGATCTGTTTGGCTAATTGTTTTGATTATTCTCTGCACTTTTAACGACTTTAGCCCATTTTCCTTGGATTTTTACTATTTTGGGCCCAAAAGCACTTAACTTTTGCCTTAGGGTTTTTTGGATCAAACACCACTTTTTAGCCTTCTTCTTCACAAGAACTTGATGAACTTGGTAAAACTCTTCAAATTTGTAACTAGTATCAAATCAACTCCAATTTGCCTCAAATTTCAGATCTAGCTTCTCCTCACCAAGGAGAATAAATCCCAAAATCAATACGACACTAATTTTAATAGACCCAATTGGTGTTCTTCAAGGATGAACGTCCTCCAATGGTGTTTCTGCTCAAATCAGCCCCAAATCACTTGAATTTTTTATATGTGATATATTCAACCCCTATAAGTTTATATCTACCACTAGAAACACCCAATTCATACAACAACTGAATTTTTGTGGATTTTTAATATTCTTAATTTTTTTTTATTTTTCAACTAAGAAGAACTTAGGATTGAAGATTGTAGAAATAATACTCTAGCCTAAGTTCTGATACCAAATGATAAGATTCCTAAAAGTGAAACTCTAGGAAATCGAATTGAATGCAGAAAATTAAGCATAGGAGATTAGACACAAGAATAGTAATCGAAAGTAACCAATAATATATTAAATCAAAGACCTCAATAAAATTAAACTACAAAAGCACCCAACCTATAGAGTTTGATTGATTTCAATAGTGAGCAATGCTCAAGTGTGAATCAAGAACAAGATTCTAAACAACCACACAATTACGCTAAGATTAAGCCATAACTATGGGTAACCTATCAACTACAATACTAATCTCTCATAAGAGTTTTTCAACGTCATTCAAGCTAAATATAAAATAAGACTAAGGATTCATTTTATATTATTCCTTATTACAAGCTTGGCCCAAAAGTGATCAAATCCCCAATTTTAAAAAGTAACCAAACTTCAAGCCTTCAACTCCTGTCTACACATCGTGCATCACGCATGATGTATAGCAGGACCATCATGTGACTCGTAGGATGTGTCACATGAAGGTCCATCCTTAAGTGCTCCTCATGCGGCCTGTGTGTCTCGTAGGATGTGTCTCAAGACACTCCTACAACTTGCAAGCCCACCGCGAGACTTGACAGACATGTTTTTGAGCTTTTTTCCTGTCTAATAAATCATTCAAATGTTGTACACTTGTGTATTCATCTCTTCAAGGGCCTCCAAGGTGCCTTTATGCATGAACATTGCTTTTATAGCTTGAAGTTCCTTTGCTTGACTCCGAGTGAATGGCCTTGAAATATATGTGGCCCCCAATATCGTATCACCATCCTTTCATTTAAAATAATATTATATCGATGCAAGAAACCCTTAACCAAGCTTTGTGTTATTGGGAAAGGTTATGAGTTGAATCGGAACCCTCATACCCACTCATACTTTGGTTTTTAGTTTTAATATTTTGTTCTTTTCTTTTGTGGCTAAAATCATGGTGTGGAGGAGCTTTTTAAGATCCCTAGCTTCACTCTCGATCCAAGGTTTCCACTAGAAGAGGTAATATTTTTATCTTTCTCAATCTAGTTTATGCAGATTCTAAGTGCTCGTGCAATTATATGGTTATTTACTTGCTTAATGTGTGTTAAGTAGTTTATTTCCTATGATATATAGTTTTGAACCAGTAGCTTAGGTTTATGATGTTGGTATTCTATTGTACTTTATAAAGTAGTACGGGAAGTAAATAACTATTACAAGTATTCGAAAGGATTAAACAAATATTCAATATTCAGAAATTGAATCTTGTTGAAGAAATAGGCCAATCTTCAAAACTGCCGCAAGCTTGTTGTGTCTTGAATCTTGATAACCTGAAATCAAGAAACAACTAAATCTGGATGGTTACAACGTTGTGTGTTGAGTCGAGGAATTGCCCTCTGTCCTTAAGACAAGATTGCCCCGTATATATGCTTTTACGTTAGCGGGCAATAGTCTCTCAAGATAAAATAACACTTTAATCTTAACGCTACAAAGCCAATAGGTTGAGCCTGCCGAATAAAACAAATATGAATTGACTTGCTGAAGATATGGAAAAGGAAGGAAGAGTTCTCTCTTCTCTTCTATTTTGTCTTTGTGTATAGAGTGTGTCTCTGTTGTGTATATCTTGTGTATATGTGAGGGTTTGGTCACTGTTTTTCAGTCACGAATTGCACTGATTTTCGCCATTGGTTTGAGCAGTTTTTCGCCACTGTTTTTCTGTGCTATATTGCTGTTTTTCTATTCTATATTGCTGTTTTTCTCTCACGAATTGAGCCAAAAAATAGCTCAATATATAGCATGTAGGAGGGCAGCCCAACAACCACAAACAAGGCTGTAATGGCCATTAAGTGAGGGTTGTTAATGGCATTAGAGAGGCTGATTTATAGGTAGTTTATGGTCATGGTTTATGGTCATGAATGAGGTTGCTCAGTTGCCCAAGTAATGGGCTGTTAATGGAGGAGTTAATCAGCCAAGTAATGGCTGGTTAATGCTCTAAAACGCAATCCAATGGTAGGCAGAAAGTTTCCTGCCTTCCGTCACTCCAAAATCAACTTTCCAGAAACTCTGGGGACCACCAAAAAGATAATATCAGAAAGTCCCCACAGCCCACAGCCCACAGCCCATGACCCGAGACCGGACCGGACGGGCGGCGGCGGCGCACGTGTGGGCTTAGCCTTGAACCCAAGCACATCTAGGTCCTCCCTCCTTTAAACACATGGGATACCCCTTGGGGTCCCAAACCCTTTACCACATTAGAGACTTATATATAGAGCAATTCTTCTTATTCCCACCGATGTGGTAGATTTGTCCCACACCACATTTCCATGCCTCAAACACCTTACTTCGTGGACCAATATCTCTTTCATTTCTCAACGAAATTTGACGATTCTTGGCCCTACGGTCATCTACTCACTTCGTAGATCATGCATGTGCGAAGAGACAAAGTCTCCAACATGCGGAACACTAGTTTTTAATTCATCAAAGATGGGTGGACGCATCTCCCCGCCAAAGACAAATTTCCAACATATGACTTGTTCTGCGATCGAGGATCCATATGATTAGCTTAAATATACTTTGTATTCACTTTGTCAATTTCCTTATCAAAATCATGTAATTGATTATATGTATTGATCAATTTTGTAGTATGTATACAATACATGTATGTCTGTAATCTAATTAACTTAACAAGATGAATATGCCTAGTGGTGGTTTATGAGATTGTTCAAGGATATACATGTCTAGACTTAAGTGTTGGTTTACTTGATTGAATTGAATCTATGCAAGCATGATTAAAAATCCAGTAGTTGAATAATTTGCCTTGTTATGCTTGTTCTGTGACCTTGTTTTAAGCTTTTGGTAACCATACATGTCTCTGTGTGGTCGGTAAAATTGACTAGACTAGCTGATGAGAATGAAGCCTTGTTAACTGGTTAAGTAAAAAGAGATTAAGGTTGATGTGTTGGTGATACTAATAAGATGACATAGAGACATATGAGACTTTAAAAATTAGAAGAATGGGAAGTATGGCTTATTTTGGTTGCTGTTTGTCTGCATGCTCTTGTGATATCCTGAAGTCTACAATTGTGAATGATCTGAATGTTTGATTCTGTTTGCTGGTCTGTTTAAAGCATGAAATATGGCACAAGTCTTTAAGTTTGGTTGAGCATGTCATCTAGGTTAAGCATGAGTCCACCCATGAATGTTAATTTTACACTAATTATCCCATTTCTAATAAGACTGTCAAAGTAGACTCTGGTATATCATAATGACAATAGGATGTTTGAATAGATTTTATGTAAGTTGAGCCTAGCTGAATTAATTTAAAGAAGTAAGAAAATCATGTCTGTCTAGACCTCAGTTATCCCTTGTTTGTATATGTTTCATGTATGTTTGTAACCAAGAAGGTCGTCACTTCCTTAAAGGAACAACATCTAGTGATGTCCTAGGGCTAAAGAACTGGAAAGGGGAAGCTTTAAGTACTTTTACTCACCTATCCTTAGTAAATGACTTGACTGTTGGGGTTCCTTTTTGCTACCCTTCAAAATATATGGGACCCTTTGATGATATTGCCTATATTAAATTGAAGGGATGAATCTATAGATTTTGCCCTCTTTTTCCTGTCTAGAAGGATTAGTCAAGGTCCATAACTGTATAAGTAATGCATGGTAGTAGTGTCTGTTGGTTGTTCTTGATCGTAAAAATATGGGCATAAGTTATGGTTGCTGTCATGCCAATATCTGTGCCATTCTTTGTCTGATCTTCTGTGCCATGTTTGGATAAATAAAGTTGAGTGGTCTTTGTACCTTTTTACTTTTCTTTTATTCTAGTTCAACCTGTAAAGTCTACATTTAGCCTTGGTTAGGATATCCCTTTATAATCTCTTCATATCTTCTGAGTATGAACAACTTCTTTTCTGTTTCTTCTCTTGGACTGTTAAGGCATCAATTATGTGTTATATGTATGTTGCTCGTGTTTCGGGACTTGATTTTCATCTGATTCATATAGAGACCCTGACTTAATATGAGTATGATCCTAATCAAACCCCTCATGGATTTGATGTTTTTATCTTCATTAACCTACATTTACATGTCTTACTTGAAACTGATAGTCATAATATGAGATACAACAGTGCATGCTTGACTGAATATCTGTATAATTGATGTATATCAAGTTAATTTTTTCTTATAAAGTCTGTTCTGTGCAAAGTTGCTTTTATCTACCTTCTTTCTCCCTTGTGAAGTGATACAGTGTGATATACCATCAGGTATACAAGAATATATAATGACATGTCCGGTCATTTGGACCACTGTTGGGCTGGGATTGACTCTCCTACGCTATACTTTTCTTTCCTAGGAGATAGTTAACTTGGGCCTGCCTGTTTATGCACTTCATTGGTTGAACTGTTGGGCTCAATGTAGTGTGAAAACGACCCAGATCTATTTGTTTAGTATCGTGCGGGTATCTAGCATATATATCTTGACTAAATAACCCCATTTAATTGTTATGTTTAAAATTGGAAATGTGATAATTTTTTATACCCTCTTTCATTTTTGTTTTTCCCTCTCCTTTTTGCACGATCATGTCGCGTGGGCCTATCTGGCTTACAACATGCACACCAGCTGCTTCTATTGGGACTGAGGCCCAGTGCCTTCTTGTTATCGAGTCAAGCCACAATTTTGAAGTCTCAACTATGGGTGAAAATGGTTCTATCGTTTGTACATTTAGTTGGTGGGATCGATATATCCACCAGCCCATTTTTATTTCTTTTTTATTACATATGTATCAATATTTTTTTTATTATTGAAATCCTTGTTAGAATCTATATGAAATAGGCCTAAGCAAACGATGTTGATATCGTTAGAATAGATAGAAACCCATTTATGTTTCAACTTGGACCCAGCGACAAAAGATCAAAAGATAAGCTCGTGAAATAAAGGATTGATTCTTATTTTAAACGGAAAAACAGTGGCATGTGAAGAAAAATTTGAACCTCCTTTAATTTTAAAAACTTTGAACAAGGATTTGAAAAGGAATTCATTTCAAAGAAGGTTTTACTTGAAAAAGGTTTCAATGAATGTAAACGTTTTTCTTTCTTTCGAATATAAACCTCGGGGACATGACTCATTTTAAGTTAACAAATAAATTATGTTTAAGTATGAGTTTAGGGAAGGATTTAAAATAAATAATGTGGTTGACCTTCACTTAAACGAAAAGGGGAAAAAGATGATTTTATAACTTACAAGTCGAAAGGTTTTTATTTTTTGTAAAAAATATACAATTTTGTGGCATGTTTTGCAAAGGATATACACTTGTAATATTTTTCCAAACATATAAGGATAAATAGGATATAACACCTAGAACTAAATTAAGTCGAACTCTACTTAAGAAAAACCTTAAGTGTTTTGGTCTGAAAAGTGAAAAAAACTATTTAAAACCTTATACGTATCTTTCCAAAAAAGATTCAACTTTTTTAAAAGGGGAATAAAAGGACTTTTAATCTTATAAAATAATTTTGTGATATGTCATGACTTTATGTTCAATTTTAAAACCCGTTTACTCAAGTTCGCAGGCATCATATCAGGAATTGGAAAAGACTACTCGAGAAAGCGTCCTTGGAAGGGGTCAGCAAATAAATACAAAATCACACTTTGAAACTCAAATGTCAATCGCATTCTGCGAATTCTTAACATCGGGGTGCCTCCCAGGGAATCACTTGAATCCTTACCGTAACTCTGGTACCATAAAAAAGTTTTATTTTTAAATAATAACCTAAAGCTTGGCTTTCCCTAATTTTCCCAAATTAATCAGGTGGCGGCTCTAAAATAAGTAAATCCAAAAGCGTCCACAATTATGAAGTAGCTTTTATGCCTCGCGTAAAAGTGAACCGCAACAGATGGCAACTCTGTGGAATTTCAAATAGGTTCTAACCATAAGGGTTTCAATATGTGTGATTTTACTTGTAATTATTTGCTTAAGTGTTTTCATTATTGTATATAACTGTCATGGCATGCATATCATAAATTCCGCCAAATGGCACGCACACACACTTACATCAGTGCACAAAGACGATTATGCGGTTTCACAGTCGTCCTCCAGTAAAAACCAAATATTTCTTTGGAACGTGCTAAAGATGTGGTTTGTTCATTGTCGTCCAACAGTCAACAACGGTTCACCCCGAGCAGTCCACTAGAGTCCCAGTCATTTGAAAAGCCCACTCTAATCAATCTAGGATAGAGTGAAGCCAAATCCCGACTATTTAGAGCATTCTTACTCAATATAACTTAAATTTTGAGACGTATTTAATTTCATTAGAAGACTACCTTTGTGTCTACATGGTCTATGACCCGAAGGCACCGCATCCAGCTATGTGCTAACTGAGAACGTGATTGCGCCTCGTCCAGCAGGAAGGGGGAATTAACTGGTCTATTTTGTGTAGATGTCTACCATCCTCCGATTCTACATAGTTCTCGAGGCACCCGAGATGTTGAAGATATGGTGGGTCGGGTTAGATATTGAGCAACAAAAAAAAAGTCACTATCTATTTAGAACATTGCCCTCCATAATGTTCACGAAGGGTTGTAAAGAGTGGATCGAGGTACTCACTGAGTATTGGAACAACAATAGGATGGTGTTCAAATTCAGAGAGATAGAACTGATCCCGACCTTAGAAGAAATCCAAGATTTTATAAATAGCAATGAGACCTGCATAAGGAGAAGGAAAAAGCCCGACCATAACCTTCTAGTTCCGAACAAACTTACCCATGTCGAAATCATACAAATACACTTCTTTTTCAACGCCAAATGGATCTATGGACCAACTGTAGCCTTCCGGGATTTATATCATCGTTTTGGAACCAAATGAGGATTCATGGAGTATTCCCTAGAATTCCAAACCTGCAAAGATAGGGAAGCAACCTAACCCCTAGACTTTGCTATCTGTCTGTGGGGACTTATGGTCTTTCCCCAAAATATACACCTTGACATTGATACCCGAGTCATTCAGTCACCCATACTATTTTCTATGGCATAACCACAAATGTCGAAACCAAATACTTTAACTTGGTCCCCATCATTCTTGTAGATACGTATCGGGCCCTAGGTCAATGCAAAAACCAACTTAGGTATTTCCAATGGTGTAATTTATTACTACAATAGTGGATTATCAAACACCTACAGAAGTTCGAGTGTCCTTAATTCCTATACAACCAAAATATAAATGATGACCTCAAAGCCCAATGTCCATATTTTAGGCACCAAACTAAGAAATACTAGTCTTTCATCTTTTCGAGACTTAAAGAAGAAAGCATACAATGGATATTCCCAGATATCATTTCAGAATGGGCCATGGTTAGAGGTAGAAAATGCCCATTCTTACCACTCATGGGTATTCGAAGGATCCACCCTTACGCACCAGCCAGAGTCTTGAGACAGTTCGAGAGGAAGCAAGAGATATCCCAAGTAGGAAACACGGTTTGGGGATCGACATCAACCACTAGAGGCCATTTTTGTTGATTTATTTTTTTAGTAAAGCCCCTTTTGGCTTAATCATCTTTTGTAACCCTCTGAGGAACAATATTATAAATGGAATTTATAATTATGGGAGCAACGGTTTGATTTAACAAAGCGGAACCATCATGTTCAAATGATTAGAAAGACTTTGGTGAAAAAAGGTTTTAGAAGCGCGCATAGTTATTTTATTCTGCAAGTATATGATTCCATGTGATTTATATGATTATGTGCTTATGTGATTATGTGCTTTCATGTGTTCAGTTCGAATATGATTGATTGAACATTCCGAGCACCACCCAAAGAAATATACCAACACGCCTTAAAATTACCAAAAATGACCACTTCCCAAATACATTTCACTCACCTAACTCATATTTTTTATGGGGAACCACCCAGTTCCAAAAGCAGAACCTGGGTGGTATTTTATTAATTTCTAAATAACTACATGAAATAGAGGGCATAAACTTTACCTTTATACAATATGAAACTGGACAGATCCAGTTTGATGCATGATATATATATATATATACAATGTTCCTATAGATGTGTATATGATGCATGACATGTGGGAGGAGAAACATGGCTATGCGGGATTACTATAAATTGATGCATGAATACCTATGAGCAGTTGGTATTTAACACCTATCTTTAGTTGGTGTTAAATGTCAACTACTGTATATTTATACTAATGCAGTCATGTGCTATAAAATATGTCTAGAGATCAAGGAGGATCAAAGTAAAAATGAGCATTATTCTGATTTCTGATTCTGAAGGTTGTCATACCCCATTTTTATACATTAATGATGTCTTTCATACTTGTAGGAAGTTCTTGAAAGATGTTATAAGATGTTGTGTCATTGTGTGAGTGGCTGATTTGGGCTAATTTATCTGTTGCTTGGTTAGCCTCTCTCAGACAATGCTTTATTTGTATTTTATTCTATAGAATTACCATTTGAATCCACTGACTATTTGGGCAATGTTCTATGGAGTTTTGATCTTACCTTGAATAGCTTGCACCAACAGTAGAGTCTGAACCTCAATATTGATCTTCATCTACCCTTTGTTGAGGCATATCTACAGTCCATGTTAAAGTGACTTAGCTTCAGTCCAATTACTTGTGTATTTGCCTAGATTGATGTTGTAGGCATTGATGCATTTGCCTTTATCATTTTGGAGAACTCATCCTCCTCCACAATCGTCTCCCCTATAATTATCATCACTGTTTATCTTTATAAAACCTGCATGAGGAGGATACCATCTCACCAGTTTGTAGCTCTTCCTTATACATCTCTTATTCATATTATTGCACAAGTTGTGCCATGTTGATTCTTCCTTCACTTTTGGAAACTGACGCTTTACTGCATGAGTAATTTGTGACATTATATTCCTTATTTAGTATTGGATGTTGAACTTTATAGAGCAAAGCCTGATGTTACATCTAACCTTTCATATTTCCCAATAGATCATTTCTGGAAACATTTTTTTTACCAATTTACATACTAGATTTCTAACCTGCATATTCCAATAATTGACTAGAATTTATCTCAGGGAGTACTTTGTACTGTGATGCCTAAGGGATGACAAATGTTTGTCCATATCTCTTGAGTTATGTAACATTGTGCAAATAGGTGATCCATTGTTTCTCTTTTGTATGTTGAGCAGCAGCATCATATAAAAGGCCAATAGATGTTGCATCTTCCCAATTTATCATCTGTTGAAATTTTGTTTTTGATCACTCTCCAGAGATGAAAATTAATTTTCAAAGCACATCTTTTGTTCCAAGTTCTTTTACCATGCCAATTTCTAATGGCCTTTTCCTTTAGTAGATTCCCCGCAGATGATATTGTGAACTTGCCTTTAGGATTTGGTATCCATATTGGTCGGTCCCTTATGTCTTCATTGAAATGAATATCGAAATGTTGTACTGCTATTCTGATTGCTCATGGTACCCTGTACCCAGTTCTATTCTAGTTCCAATTTCCATCTATGTAAATTTCATTCAGCCTACATTTGTTTGTATTGTATTCTTCAGGTAATAGCTTGTAAAGTGCTCCTTCCCTTGACCAGTTTTCATGACAAAATGAGACATTGCCTTCCCCAATTTTCCATAGAATATTTTCATCCACAATAGGTTTGATATTACAAATTGCTCTCCATGTCTAAGAAACTACTCTTGTAGCACCTCTGACCATTAGATTAGTTCATGTGCAATATTTAGCTAGCATGTACTCTCTCCACATGGACTCCTTAGTTCTCAAGTTCCACCATTGTTTTGCTATGAATGACTTGTTGATGTCTTTGAGACTCTTGAACCATACATCTCCTTCTTCAAATGGAAGACAAATCTTCTCCCACTTGCACCAGTGGTATTTCTTTATTGAGTATTTATCACTCCATAGGAATGTCTATATAGTTCTTTGTAGTTTTTAAATGTTCCGTTTGGTGGCTTCATGGTTGCTAGCAGGTGAACTGGCATGGCTAATAATACATGTTTGATGAGTGTAATCTTGCCTCCCATTGAAAGAAATTTTGAGTGCCAAGTATGTATCCTTTTGGTTATGCCATGCACCATCTTTGAAAAGTATATGATTCTTATTCTCCCCACAAAGCGTGGACACCCCAAATATTTTATAGACCATTCTTTCCTGTGCATTCCTATAAGTTGTACCACTCTATGAATGAGTTCTAAGTTTGCTCTGGCATTTAATGCCACACAACTCTTTTGCGTGTTGATTAGTTGTCCTGAAACATTCTCACAAAGAGTTTTAAACATTTTTCTTATATCAGAATGCTTACCTGAGGTAAATAGCATTACATCATCTGCAAAAGCAAGATGAGTAATATATGGGCCCTTTCTTGGTCTGCAGTAACCTGTATAGTTTACATCTCTAGACAAATTGTTAAGCAAGACAGAAAGCAGCTCAGCTCTGATAACAAATAAGACAGGAGGCAAGGGGTCCTCTATTGGATTTGAAAAATCATTTCTAGTCCTATTCTATACAATTAAGTACCAATTATTAGAAATGTGTCTATAGATCAAGTATATCAATTTCTCTATGAAACCCATTTTTCTCATAATTCTGCATAGATAGGGCCTCAAAGCCCATGCTTGCCCTTTCTGAGTTACGTCAAAACATGTGCAATACTTGGAGATTTAAGAAACAATGAGGGTTGTAGGGGACACATATCCCAGTAACGAGAGGCTCCCGCCTTGTGCTCCGATTCATGCTCACAAGAGATTCCTATTCTACAAGAATCAGCATGGCCACACTGCTAATAAATGTGTGGCCCTTAGAAGAAAGGTGGTGAGACTAATCGATGATAGAACAATCCTTCACATGTGGGGATCGCACTTGCTACTGGTGCATGACCTAATCGCCCAAAATGAGGGAATCACCCTGGACTTGCAAGTATGCTGTTATGAATTCACCATCTTCGAGGACTCATACACAAGCATCTTCCAAAAGTTGGCTAGTACTGGGAAGATTTGCCCCATTAGGACTGCTTGGAATCCATCGCCCAATAGACCCAATAGAAATGGACCTATTTGTTTCATATAGGAGCACCGGTCCATAATATCAAGGAATGTGAAGCCTTCAGATTCGAGTTGGAACATCTGATCCACATTGGGGAAACTGGGTGGTTCTCCCTCCCAGTTACTAAGAAGAAAGGCCGACGGCCAAATGCGCGATTGTAAGGGTGACAACCCGGCATGACTTCAAAATAAAAGTGATATTTTGGGTAGATTTAGGCACCCCCTACAAATAAAATATTATCCCTTCTTATTTATATGTAAAATAAACTACGTCCAACTGATGTCCCAAGGGGGATACGTAGGATGCCCACATCGGGCTTGGTCCGGGGAACATTTTAGGGTAGAATCGGCTCTGAGGGATATTATTTTATGTAAACCAAACTACAGAAGGACCTGAATTCCCATGGTGGGTTACATAGACAGTCTATGGAAGACTCAATCCCTATATTATATAAAATATATACTCTCCGAAATTTTTTCCTTTTCATGACATCGGAGAAATCGCACCCGACTAGTAGAATCAATCACCGATGATGTTGTAAGAAGCAAGTCAACCATAACTTTTCGACTAAAAACCAATAAAATTCAAAGTACCAAAACCCTAAAGAACCTAGGAATGAAGGATCAATCGAATATTCACATCTAAACGTGCGAATCTGTATGTTTATTTGCAAATTATGTGCAATTATCTTGTATTGATTATTGTCAACTAATGTACAAACGTCATCTGCCTTTGAATTTTTCTTTTCTTAAAGAGGAGGTGGGTTCGTGTAGTGGCATGCTAGCATACTTCACTAGATCCAAAGTTGTGACTGCATCCCTTTCCGAACAAGCTAAAGGAAAAGAGAAAATGATAGGTACAGCGGAAGACGAACACAACAAAAATGAACTTGTCATCAGGAACTCAAAGTCTCCCAACCCGCAAAACATGGAACTTAACAAAGATGTGATCGTTATCCTATTCGAGAAAGTCAATGATCTCTAGGAAAAGATAAAACAATTTGAATTGGCCAAAGCCGCCAAATAGACACCCACTGAAGCAAGGAGGCCCCCACCGTCTTTTCCATCTCTGACCTCTCCCGTGCCCGAGAACTTTCCCAATTACCTTACTGGAACCATTCCCCCTACCCATAATCCACCTATTGCTGAACTGCACCACATTGGCACCACTTATCATACTCCACCACCCGGCAATACAAACCAAATTCCCAGAACTTCTCACTACATGCCTTCATACCAAGCACCACTGCTCGTCCCCACTAACCCCATTATCCAACAAAATGCTACCATTTCACCAACTACACAGACTGCCAATACTCTCTGAAATCACCCTGCACATCTAACCGTGTCAATTCATACCCTTACCACTCAAAACTATTTCTTCCTAGAACATCATGAATTGGACCACTACGAAGAGATGGAGAAGGCCTGGAGAGCCGAGCAAGGCAAGCTCAAAGAGAATATGGAAGGGAGATGGTTGCGCAGTCCACGCGCACCGCCCAGAAGCTTATCAAGTTAAGTTATGATGATCTTTACATGCATTTGGAGCTGGACTTGCCGAGGGCTTGAAAGTGCATAAGTTCGAGATGTTCAACGGGTCAGGGAATCTCAAATCTCACCCTTAGTCCTACTGTGATCAATTGGTCAGGGTAAGTAATAATCCCACCATAATAATGAGATTGTTAACTCAAAGCCCAATCGAATAAGCTTCAAAATGGTTTACCGCACAAGACATACTACAATGGATCACCTGGGAAGCTATGGCAGGATCTTTCATGGAGAGGTTCCAATGTCGACAATGTGCCTGACCGATATTATCTGGATAAAGTCAAGTAAAAATCCATAAAAAATTACCAGGAATATGCAAGTAGATGGAGAGTCGAAGCTGCTCGAGTGCAACCACCCATTAAAGAAAAAGAATTAGTTTATGTCTTCATTCGATCTCAAGAATTGAACATTTATGACATAATGCTCTCTATGGTCGGGGAGTCATTTCCTGAGTTGGTAAAAATGGGAGAGGCCATAAAATATGGCTTCAAATCTGGAAGGATAGTTAGTATGACCAACAAAGCACCATGAGGCTCTCCCGACAGAAGAAAGAGTACATGGCAAACGTATCCCATTCACCCAGACCTAAACCGAAAAGATGAGAGGAGTCACGCTCTCTCCTCTATCAAGTGTTGGCACCACAGTTTTCCAAAGTCCTCAAGCAAGCTCTGAACATCCTCCCCAACCTTTCAAACTCCACAACCAAACTACCAAGCACCAACTCCCACTTCCTAAGCTCCAAAAAATTACTGGGCCCTAGTACCAAATTACCAAAACCAAGCACCACCTGCCATATATAACATGACATGTCCCAATTTTGAGAAGAAACCACTCCAGACGTTCACCCCATTGGCCAAAAAATATGCCTGACTATTGGAGAGGTTGAACGTCGTGGGTTTGATTCAAAGTGTCCCGCCAAAACCTGTTAACCCAAGAAATCATTTCTTTCGAAATGATCAGACTTACACTTATCACTCCAGCAGAGTCGAACACAACATGGAGGATTGTATCAACCTAAAACATAAGATACAAGATTAGATTGACAAAAGAGAAATCACCCTGCAAACGGCCGCCCCAAATGTGAACATAAATCCTCTACCAAATCATAGCAATGTTACCATCTACATGATTGAAAAAATGAGGATTGGGCCATCTATAAACACTCAAACGAACAGTGGCTTATCTGACCTTTCAAGAGCGCCCCTAGTTCGAGGTATTGATTCCTACACTTGTCATTGCACATGTGTCCCCAGACATAGTGCTGGCACCGAGAAAAGAATTCATCATTGAGGTTGTAATTTCCCACGTCATGACTAGATTGGGCAGATGTTACACTCTCAATAAATTGACACAAGGGGCACTAAGAAAATATAACAATCAAATAAGGTCGATCATAAAGGATGAGGCTGAAGATTTCTGGCAGAGAATGTAACCAAAAGAATATTCCATTGTTGAACATCTAAAGAAGACACCAGCCCATATATTGGTACAGGCATTGCTATTGCGTTCCTCTAAGTACAGTTAGGCCCTTATAAGGGCGTTAGATAAAGCTCACATCCCAGCGAGCACGCGTAGTGAAATCTTAGCCAACATGGTGGCTCATGTCATAGGAGACCATCAGATCTCTTTCACTCATGAAGAATTTCCCTAAGAAGGGACAACAGATTACAAAGTTTTATACATAACTGTCAAGTGTAGGGACAAGATCATAGTGCGTGTGCTCGTGGACAACGAGGTTAGTCTTAATATTTGTCCCAAATTCACACTTAAGCAACTGGGCTATGATATTGGAAAGATATGGCATAGCCACATAAATGTAAGGGTATTTGATGGAGTCCAGCGTGACCTGGTTGGATAGGTTGATATTTGCATCCAAATGGGACCCACTGAATTCACCATCGAGTTCTAAGTCATTTCAATAACCGCCAACTATAATCTGTTATTGGGAAGGCCTTGTATTTATACAGCCAGAGCTGTGCCATCATCATTGCACCAATCATTAAAGTTTGTGTGGGAAGGTTATGAGGTCGTGATCCATAGGGAAGGCAACATCCATAATTAACCCAGCAATTATGTCCCAATGATTGAGAGGACCCCCAAAGGTAGAGATTTCACATAGTATACTTGGTGGGGCCGCTCATAAAGAGACCATCCTACAAGTCCCCATGCCGGTCGTGTATAAAATAATTTAATATACTTTGCTCTAGAATAGTTTTGGGTCAGGATGTGGTCAAAGGGAATGATATGCATGGCATAAGAGAGTCGGTATCAATTCCCCAAAATAGTTTCCATTTTGGTTTCGGGTATGTCCCCAGTACTTAAGAAACTTTTGAAGTGGATCAAAAAGAAAAAGGGTCCCCCAAAGTTACACAAACTAATTCTGAATTTGTACTAGTCATTTCCGATCAGAATGTTAATGTTAGATGACGAAAATGCTAAAGAAGGGTTAGTCATGTTGTTATAGGAAGATGAATGCTTCGTGGTCCTGGAAGAATGCACTGAGGCGCCCACCATTCCCAGTGCTGATCCGGATGAGCAACTATCCAACTGGACCTCTACCCCACTTCTAGATCCTCTGTAGAGGTGATGAATTTTAAAAAAAATCTAAAAAATTGGTGTACTTCGGTCGAGGCCCGATCACTCACCATTTACGTATTTTCCCTCGTGATGTTTACCAAAATGGAAATGACTCAACGTTGATCTGAGTCAAGACTGCAGTTTGTATTTACTTTCATAAAATTAATGAAACCTCGATTTAACTGAAAAATGAGTTCTTTATTTCACACATAATTTTATGCTAACCATGCGTTGCCTTGTTTTTCTAGTAATAATAATAAAACAACACTTAATGTCATAAAATATCATAAAACGAGTGAGTCGAGTGACATAAAAGAGAAAATGTACGAAGAGTACAATGAGGAGACCATGTTTCCAGAAGGTCTAGTTGAGGAAATGGAACAACTTGAGAATGAACAAAAATGCAACCTAGATGAAACTAAAGTAATCAACTTAGGGAGCGATGGGTCATTCAAAGAAATAAGGATCAATGCACATTTAGAGGCACCTCAAAAAGAAAAATTATTCAATATGTTAAAAGAATAGGTAGACATCTACACTTGGTCATACGCCTATATGCCTGGCCTGAGCACTATAACGACCCGCTTAGTCATTTTGAGCTTTCTGTCCTTATTCCTAGAATGTCCCTAGCTCGGTGCTCACCGATATGTTTACGTGTGGAATCTACGGGTAAGAGTGGCCCTTGGCCATGGTAAGGGAATATATTATTTAAATTCGAGAATTTTTTAAAGCCCTGTCTCCGCCTCAGCGAAGACTGCACTGCCCCAGCGAGCCTGCTCCCGCGTATATTCCATCCACTTTTGTAGATGTCCGGAGATTTAATGAGCTCTTTTATGTGGAGAATCCTCCTGCAAGAGCGGTACCGCACCAGCATAATCAAGTCTGCACCAGCAGTCATCGCTGGGTAGACCTAAAATCAAATTACCTAAAACCCCCAACTCCGAGCCTCATTTCCTTAAACTCATTTCAACTCCTTGGAGGCTTGGTGAAGGCAGATTTTGGAGGATTTCGACATTAAATGCTTGAGGTAAAATTCATTGACCCTATTTATGTTTCTTAAGGTCGCACCCTTTTTTTACCGTGGCTCGCGACATGATAAGTCGATTCCATCTGGATTGGATAAAATGATTGCTTTGTTGAGGAGTCGCCACCTAATTATTCTAAAGTGAATTAGGTCAGATAAATGTTAATATAAATGCTGCAATGTGAACTCCGATTTATGGTCTGCGAAATTATAAAATTCTAGATAAGGGTTCTTTATTATCCTAAAGGGAAGGAGTTAGGCATCCTTTAAGATCCGCTAACTTGCGGTTATCCGGTCAAACTCAGGTTTAATTATTGTACTAAGAAAATGAATGTTAAAACAATATAAAGTTAAAATTATGTTGCAAGTATTTAGTAAAATGATGCATTTTGTACAAGTATGCATTTGTATGACATTGTTTATAAATATATATAAAGTGATTTTTGTAAGAAGAAAAACAATTTATTTGTAATGCAAAGAAAAATGATATTTTGGAAGTCATTTAAATAACGAATCGAATATAAATAAAACTCTATTTTGTATGATTAATAGTGTGAATAAAATGTGACCAATAGTTTTGAAAATTCTGAACAGTTCAAAAATAAGCTAGCGTTTTGAATGTATGAGCGACGAACCTAAAATAAATAAACTAACGTTTTGAAAATATGGGCGACGGGCCTAAAATAGATAAACTAGCGATTTTCGATTTTTAATCTACTCTTTCTAGATTATTAATTCTAAGTCTACCTATTGTAAACATTTCAATAATTACACAAGTACAATAAATAATATTACAATACATAATAAAATAAAGCTGAATTAAAGAAAATAAAACAACAATAAAATAAATTATCTCCGAATGGTATCTTGTCATCTTTAACTTTCATAAATGTGTCTTGCAAACTGTCAAGAACAAACAGTTAGAAACAATTGAATATAAATAACTTCGGATCCGTATCCAAAAGAGTAAATGTTTTGATTACGGAGGGCTCAAACTTAAATTTTGAAAAGATCATTCCAATCACATCGTGGTTGCGAACATATGACTCGTTGGTCATTTTAGTTGCCTTGCCTACCGAACATGTTGGTCTGTCGTATGAAAAAAGATTTAAGTTTCATCCTTGCCCAGAAGTTTTATTCCGTCTTTCCAACTGTAGAGGCCTAAAAAATCGATGAATATTTTTTCATCGGCCAGTGTAGTATCATGTTCAAATTTGCAAAATAATACCAAAACAGTAAAAATCAAAACCGAGAACCATTTTCCGAAGGACACGACCTCAAATTCAATTTCATTAGCCGAAGTATAGTATTTGTTCAAATCGTTAAAAATAACAGACTAGCCGCATAACGGATGTTCAAATACCAAAACCAACAGTCCGCGATTAAAACGTCCGACCCGAATTCTGATTTTTTGATCCGAAATAGAATTCGAATCTGCTTCTGAAAATTCGACCCGAGACAGAAAAAAGAAGCAAAGAGTCTTCTCATAGCACTACTTCTTTATGATCTCTCTGCTTTGCTTTTGCGATGCCTATTCTCGACCCGAACCGGATTTTGGGTCGACCCGGATTTCGAGTCCGGGTCGGACTTCGGGTCCGGGTCGACCCGACCCGGAATCGAACACTTTTTTTTTTGAATTTTTAGATAACCAACAACAAAATATTAAACACAAAAATCTGGAAATGTTACCCGACTCGAATCATAAGTCCCGACCTGAATCAATATTTCTCAAATTTTCAGATAACCAACAATAAAATATTAAACACAAAAATCTGGAAATTTTACCCGACCTGAATCGTTGACCCGACCCAAATCAATTTTCTCAAATTTTCAAATAACCAACAACAAAATATTGAACACAAAAATCTAGAATTTTTACCCAACCCGGGCTGACCCGACCCGGCCGGATCGATGACCCGACTCGAATCAGTTTTTCTCAGATTTTCAGATAACCAACAAAAAAATATCGAATATAAAACTCTGGAAATTTACTAGACCCGGGCTGACCTGACCCGACCCGACCCGAATCAATTTTCTCAAATTTTCAGATAACCAACAAAAAAATATTGAACACAAAAATCTGGAAATTTTACCTAACCTGGGCTGACCCAACCCGACCCGGATCGATGACCCGACCCGAATTAGAAGTGAATTCGATCTTCGTAAACTGACACTAAAATAGGCCTGAAAAACCCTTCGAACCGGACTATTTTTGGCCCCCAAAAATCCTCTCTTTTTTTATACGGACTCCACAAAAACTAGACCCGAACCCCTTTTTTTCAATTTTTCCGGTCCCCCTAAATAGAAGACAAATGGGGGATTTTATAGGTGGGTTTTCCCCTTACCGTTCAACACATACCCCCCCCCCCTAATTTCGAGTTTGAAATTCGAAATTAAAAGGGGCAAAAAGATGCGGATTTGAAGTGGTAGGATGCGGATTTTCGGGGATAGGGGTATGGAGTGTGTTGGGTGTCAAGGGTTGGTGGTGGTGAGGTGAGGTGACCGGCGGTGGTGTGGGTGACGGTGTGGGGTCAACGGGTTGGGGTTATGGGGGGTGTGGTGATTTGGATGAAGGGTGTTAGGTTTTAGTTTTAGGGTTATTTTGGTGTAGTGTAGAATAAAAGGGATGTGGGGTTGGGGTTGGTAAAATTGTTTTGGGTTTAAGGAAAAATGTGTTGGGTTGTGGGTTAAAATAAAAAAGTTAAAAAAATGTTTTAAAGAAATAATGTAAAATTATTTAAATAAAATATAACAATGTGATAATAAATAAAAACATAATATTTACGGAATGCTTAATGCTTAATGCTTAATTAGAATAAAAATGTGATGCAATTTTGAGAAAATAAAATAACATGGAGTGTTAGGGTAAAATTACGATTATGATTTTAAAAGGCGAATGATAGTAAAAATGTGAATAATAATAATAAATAATGATATTTATATATATATATATATATATATATATAAAAAAATTATTTTGAGGTGTCAAAAATATTTAAAATTGCAAATAAATCGGAAAAGATGAGATAAAATTGGGTGTCAATAGATGCCCATCTTTGGCCGGAGACGATGAAAGAGTTTTCGGACAAAGAAATTGACTGAGTAGCCAATTGTATACTGATCATCGGTACTCGAAGGAATATTAGGGATGCAGGGAAGAAATAGAATCCCGAGGGGGAGAGAAGTTGCAAAAGATGGTGCAGATTCGAGAAATATTGCTCCATTATCGAGTTATGATGACACTGGTTGTAGATGTGGCGAAATACTGGGGAAATGGCGGAACGATGTTCGAAGTACTTCCCCAATGCAGATGACGTTGTTGCATAGGCGTAATGAGATGACGTCGTTGTATAGACGTGATGCAGATGACGTTGTTGCATAGGCATAATGAAATGACGTTGTTGATTAGACGTTATGCAGATGACGTCATTGCATATGTGTAATGAAATAACGTCGTTGTTTAGACGTAATGCAGATGACGCCGTTTGATGGGCGCCTGATTGAAAATAAAATACTCGCATTAGAAGGTGGGTGTCTGATTGAAATTAAAATACCCGCATTAGGAGGTGGGTACCTGATTGAAATTAAAATACCCGCATTAGGGGTGGGCACCAGATTTAAATTAAAATACTCTCATTATGAGGTGGGCGCCTGATTTAAATTAAAATACCAGCGTAAGGAGGTGTGTGCCCGATTTAAATTATAATACCTGCATTAGGAAGTGGGCGCCTGATTTTAATTAAAATACCTACATTAGGAGGTGGGTGCCTGATTTTAATTAAAATACTCGCATTAGGATGTGGACGCCTGATTTAAATAAAAATACCCGCATTAGGAGGTGGGCACCTGATTTAAATTATAATACCCACATTAGGAGGTGGGCGCCTGATTTAAATTAAAATACCCGCATTAGGAGGTGGGTGCCTGATTGAAATTAAAATTCCCGCATTAGAAGGTGGGCGCCTATTTAAATTAAAATACCTGGATTAGAAGGTGGGCGCCTGATTGAAATTAAAATACCCGCATTAGGAGGTGTGCGCCTGATTTAAATTAAAATACCCGCATTAGGAGGTGGGAGCGTGATTTAAATTAAAATATCCGCATTAGGAGGTGGGCGCCTGATTTAAATTAAAATATCCGCATTAGGAGGTGGGCGCCTAATTTAAATTAAAATATCCGCATTAGGAGGTGGGCGCCTAATTTAAATTAAAATACCCGCATTAGGAGGTGGGCGCTTGATTTAAACTAAAATACCTACATTATGATGTGGGCGCCTGATTTAAATTAAAATACCCACATTAGGAGGTGGGCGCCTAATTTAAATTAAAATACCCGCATTAGGAGGTGGGCGCTTGATTTAAATTAAAATACCCGCATTAGGAGGTGGGCGCCTAATTTAAATTAAAATACCCGCATTAGGAGGTAGGCGCTTGATTTAAATTAAAATACCCGCATTAGGAGGTGGGCGCCTGATTTACGTAGTTTTATTGACGTAATGCAAAGTGTGACCCTAAGGTCGAATTGCTATGTCATCAATCTAGATGAAAAGTTAATGCGCGGACATAGGCGATGTAAAAGGAATGGATAAGGATGAGAATGTGACCCTAGCACGAAATATTGTCCTTGTACAAACATAATGCATTTGGGACCCTATAGGTCAAGAGGGTGCTTTTGTACAGACGCCGAATAGGAACGTGATCCTTGTGGGCTGAACTGTGATGCGGAAGTTCTTTGCCAAATTAAACACACATGTTGTGCTTCCCTGCCTTTGTCAACCTGAAGACTTGCACTCAAAGAAATTCGTGAGTTTGGGGGGGAGGGTCGGTTAATTCGCGTTGACTTTGTAGCTTTGGCTTTTGACACTTGCATGTCCAGACTGGTTTGGACTGAAAACTTAGTTGGCCAACACATTTCCATGTCCATTGTCGTCTTCTTGCAGTGAACTCTTAAAATTTTCCCCAGTTTCTGGTGTATATGAAGGTACTGAACTTCCAACTGGACAAAATCGAGTTTGTGTGGACAGCTCGTTTGTCCTATTAAGGCGATTAGGTGGGCCTATTGCGTTATGTGCAAGATAAGGGAAGCAAAATTCCAATGGTGTGACTGAAGCCAATATAGGCAGCCTACGTATTATGACAAGGGAAATCAGGTCATAACGTAGTTCTTACAAGCAAATAAGGGATTGTGAAGTTTTCCAAAAATAGGACCGAAGCCGATATGGCCGCCTACGTATCCCGCCGAGGGAATCAGGTCATGACGTAGTTCATGTGGTGAAAGGGATTTGTTTTCTAAAAATGGGACCGAAGCTGATGTGGCCGCCTTACGTATCCCGCCGAGGGAATCAGGTCATAATGTATTTCATGTGGAGTCAGGGAATGGAAATCAAATTCTGGGTTGTTCATCCGAGACTCTGTAGGAAAAAAAAATTTGAGTTTGTACAATGTTTTTTGGTAAAAGAGAGTGATTAGAGTTTGAAAAATGATGCAATATTATTTTGCAAGGATTTTGTTATTTTTGATGCTTTTTTTTGTATTTTTTTTTTAAATTAAAAAAGACAGAATCACGTCTTGACTTCAGTTGGTACCAAACAATTAGTATTGTGCTTAAGGGCTCCCGTTATTTGATTTCTGTCTAACCGAGACTGACTCCAAGGTAATTCCTACAGCTTCAGATGCTACCGCAGACATACCTGAGTATCGACACTTGCTTCAAGCCAAGGTTTCGACCTATACGTATCCTCATGTTTCAAATGCCCTCACTAAAAAAAGTCCCTTCCTCAGATATATTTCAGTGTTTTAAACTTTGGGACGTCTAGAGAAATACACTCACCCTCAGAAAGATGTTCAATTCATTAAATTATGACACTATAGGCTTGGCCGTCATGTAAGTATCCACTAATGTGAGAACCCTCGGTATAGGATCATGTAGGGCTTGTTATGGGTTTGTAATGTATGTTTGGGGAAAGGAAAGGATATCATTTGGGTAAGGAGTGACTAATCCTTCCTTGAGCGTTGGAATATGTCCGCGCTTGGTATTTGTGTGCCTTGATGCTGATTTTTTTTGTACCGACTTCTTTTGAATCTTTCGTTTAGAGCTTTTGACTTCTTCTTTGTGTGAAGTCATCCTTTTGTTTTGTTTTCTTTTTCTCTTTCGGGACTTTGCAACTTCAACTCGGATTTGTTTTTAGCAATTTGTACATTTCTCAGGGAGGTCGGGCCAAGAGAGGGATAGTGCGTGTATGCACTCAGAAAGGGTATAGTCATAAGATGTGGTTGTTAAAAAATATGTTTTAGGCTCAAAGGGGAAGTGCTACGGATAATGTTATTTGCTACGCTGGAAAGGCTCAAACGGATCAAAGAAAGCCTATGATCATTTCCTATACCAAGTGTTACTCAGGATTTCGCCTCAACAAACATTCAAGCCAAGTTCTAGATCATAATGCAATGCAATTGAACTTATTCTAAAACTCACCACACAATGCACATGAAACGATGAGGTTGGTTTTGTTCTTATCTTGGAAGCAAGCAAGACAATTTTTCAAATGTCACTACAAGTGTGAATGAGAGGTACCAAAAGAATCTATAGTTTACCATGAAGTCAGTCTTCTCAACCATATCTATTGTTACTAATTCTTTCCTATGCACGCTCCTAACTGTGTTGGTATTAGGGGTGAGCGGGTCCGGGTACCCAAACATTTTTTAACTACCCGGACCCTACCCGGTAAAAGATCGGTTCCTAAATTTACTACCCGGAACCTACCCGTAGCAATCATTACCCGGAACCTACCCGGACCCGCAGGGTCCGGGTAGGTTCCCGGGTACCCTGTAAATAAAAAACACAAATTAAGCAACAGTTTTCAAGCCTATGAGAATAAAAAAGAGTTCTAAAATAATTTCATCAAGTAGTTTTTTAGCCTGCAATCGGAGTTTTTAGTACCCTTATAAGAAGTTTTAGAAAACTTATTCATTGTAGAAAAACTAATTCTGTTACCAAAACCTAAAATTGCAAGCCAAATTTGACACTCAATTAATTGAACGTGTTGATTTCAAAATAAATTTGAAAATATCTGAATTAAACTTATTTTCGTGTCCATAAGCTCATCGATACAAAAGAAAAGCTTTATTATACTAGTAAATTCCTAAATTTCATCTTCACAACTATAAAAATACACACAAATTTTAAAAATAGATTTACATTTCAAATAAAAAAGTAATACAAATTGAAGATGAGTATACTTTGAAATAGAACAGAAGCATAAAGGGGTGAAAAAGATAAAATATTTACGTCTTGGGTTGGGGAAAATCAATGTGCAGGCGTGCAACAAATAATTTTGGAAAAAGTTAAAAGTGGTCCAAATGTTTCTAAAAAAAAATTAAAATATTTAATATTTTATAGGTTCCGGATATCGGTTCCGGGTCCGGGTACCCTGTCTCTATTTTCCGGAACCGGAACCGGACCCGACATTGATCGGTTCTTAATTTTACTACCCGGACCCTACCCGCTATTATAATATATCTACCCGGAACCTACCCGTTAGTGTCAGTTCCGGTCGGGTATCTGGGTACCCTGTACCCGTGCTCACCCCTAGTTGGTATCAACCAAGTCAACCAATGATACTTAAAATATTTTTTTTAATAAAGGGTATCGAACCCAAGTAGGGCTCCCTACGTATCTCATCTTTGACGAGAATCAGGTGCGCGTAGTTCGTTCAGATAGGTTATAAAAATGTATGCTTGAAAAAAAATTCATCCACGATAGTATAGTAAGAGTAAAAACTGTATAAAACATATGATTGTCCACTATGGGATGAATGCAAAGTAAAATGATTGTCCACGATAGGATGAATATAATAAAAAAATGATTGTCCACAATAGGATGAATGTAATGAAAAAATGATTGTCCATGACAGGATGAATGAAAAGATGGGTAAGCCAGAGATGTCCCTTTCTAAGGTGGGCAAGGCGAGTACATCCATTGTTAAGGTAGATGCGAAAGTATGTCCCTTTCTAAGGTGGACAGAGAAGTGTGTCCCATTGGCAGGTCCGTTCCACTTTTATTAGGTAGCGTTCCGCAAGGACTAGATTTATATTTTTTAGCGGTGTCGAACCCGAGAAGGGTTACCTACGTATCACACCATATGGTGAGAATCAGACACACGTAGTTCGTGAAAGATATGTTGCAAAATGTATGATATAAAGGATTTATGTAACGAAAATTAAGCATATCAATTGAATTTTCAAATATGTAAAAAAAATAAAAGTATAGACAAACTCAGAGTGATGCCTCGTTGAATCTGGTGTTGGTTGACTTCTTCCAGTCAAAATATCTCCCAGTCATCTTTGTGAATTTTTTTTGCTTTGTTCTTTCCTGGAGTATCTCCAGGGATTATGTTTTAGAACGATCGCCCCTGACTGTTTGCGATGATTGTCTTCCTGCAAAAAATAAGAGCACTGGGTGAAAGTAGGAAAGTCACGAATAATAAATGTAAGAGTGTGACAGTATAGTCAAAGACTCTCCTGATTGGGTTGTTCGGACTGGAGGTTGGCTGACTTCTTTCAGTCGAAAATATCTTCCGGTCATCTTTGTGAACACTTTTGTTTTGTTCTTTCCTGAAGTATCTCCAAGGATTATGTTTTAGAACGACCGCCCCCGACTGTTTGCAAGTGACATGTCATGATATGTACAGAGTTGAAGCGGGTGATTATTGCATTAAATAATATGTACATAGTGAAAAGCAGAAAAATAGCAAACAAATTGTACGGAAATTAAATGCGCGTCCTAACATGCATGGGGCTTCTCCTATGCCAGACGTAAGCCTAAACGTCAAATATACGAGATTATGACAGATTAATCCAAACTACTAAACTGCAATAATTTTGTTGGAAAAGAAGACAAAATGAATGTACATTTTCCAATTTTGGCATGTCATGATTAGGCTTGGTTTCGTAGCATTATCAAGATACACATAATATGTTGATGGGTCGTAAGACCCGTCGATAATTTGATGGATTTCTTAATTGTAGAGTCGATGCCAAGGATCGACCCACCTAAGGTGTATGTATGCATGACTTAAGATAAAGGGTGGTATAGCTCTATCATAAATTTTCTAAAATTTAGCTGACTAGACTCAAGGTTCCCGAACGGACTACTCGAGTGAGAAGGCTACATGGCCACCGGATGGTCCGGACACTCCGCGCATACGCCAACTCTTATAAAATTTGGAAGTTTGAAAGAAAATTTTGCACGTGCGCGAAACACACCTCGCGTGTATGTGTGATAGTGTCAATTTTCCGAAGTGGAAGAAATATATGCGGAATGCCAATTTAAGAAAAGCAGTAAAGAAAGTAGCAATTAAAGCAGTTAAACATCCAAAGTTTCAAAAAGGAAACAATTTAAAGCAGTAGATCAAATAAGGAGCAAAATAAAGCGCAATAATAATTAACCTGGATTTGCTATGGTTAAGAACCTGAAACCCCCTAGTGGAGTCGCCATGCTGTCGCACCCGTTTTTTACCGCAGCTCGCGACATGATGGGTCGATTCCTTCTGGATTGGAAAAAAATGTTTTCTTTTTTATAAGTCGCCACCTAATTATTCTAAGATGAATTAGGGCACCTAAATGTTAATATAAATGATGCAATGTGAACTTCGATTTATGGTCTGCGAAATTATAAGATTCTAGATAAGGATTCTTTATTATCCTAAAGGGAAGGGGTTAGGCATCCTTTAAGATCCTCTAACTTGCGGTTATCCGGTCAAACTCAGGTTTAATTATTGTACTAAGAAAATGCATGTTAAAACAAATATAAAGTTAAAATGATGTAGTAAGTATTTAGTAAAATGATGCAGTTTGTACAAGTATGCATTTGTATGGCATTGTTTATAAATATAATATAAAGTGATTTTTGTAAGAAGAAAAATAACTTATTTGTAATGCAAAGAAAATGATATTTTGAAAGTCATTTAAATAACGAATCGGATAAAAATAAAACTCTATTTTGTATGATTAATAGCGTGAGTAAAAGGTGACCAATAATTTTGAAAATTCTGAACAGTTCAAAAATAAGCTAGCGTTTTGAATGTATGAGCGACGAACCTAAAATAAATAAACTAACGTTTTGAAAATATGGGCGACGGGTTGGTCATTTTAGTTGCCTTGCCTACCGAACATGTTGGTCTCTCGGATGAAAAAAAAATTAAGTTTCATCCTTGCCCAGAAGATTTATTCCGTCTTTCGCACTGTAGAGGCCTAAAAAATCGAAGAATATTTTTTCATCGGCCAGTGTAGTATCATGTTCAAATCAACAAAATAATACCAAAACAGTAAAAATCAAAATCGAGAACCATTTTCCGAAGGGACACGACCTCAAATTCAATTTCATTGGCCAAAGTATAGTATTTGTTCAAATCAGTAAAAATAACAGAATAGCCGCGTAACGGATGTTCAAATATCAAAATAAACCAACAGTCCGCGATTAAAATATCCTACCCGAATTCTGAATTTTTGAACCAAAACAGAATTCGAATCTGCTTCTGAAAATCCGACCCGAGATAGTACAGTGACCCAACCCGGATTTCGGGTCGACCCAACCCGGAATCGAACACTTTTTTTTTAATTTTCAGATAACCAACAACAAATTATTAAACACAAAAATCTGGAAATTTTACCAAACCCAGATCGATGACCTGACCCGAATTAGTTTTTCTCAAATTTTTAGATAACCAACAACAAATTATTAAACACAAAAATCTAGAAATTTTACCCGACCCGAATCGATGACCCGACCCAAAAACAGCAAGTCCCGACCTGAATCAGTTTTCTCAAATTTTTAGATAACCAACAACAAAATATTGAACAAAAAAAATTGGAAATTTTACCCAACCCGGGCTAACCCGACCCGAATCAATGTCCCGATCCGAATCAGAAGTCCCGACCCGAATAAGTTTTTCTCAAATTTTCAGATAACCAACAACAAAATATCGAACATAAAAATCTGGAAATTTACTCGACTCGGGCTGACCCGACCCGAATTAGCATGTCCCGACCCGAATCAGTTTTCTCAAATTTTCAGATAACCAACAACAAAATATTAAACACAAAAATCTTGAA
The DNA here is from genome assembly GCA_029783415.1 of Anisodus acutangulus. Taxonomy (NCBI): domain Eukaryota; kingdom Viridiplantae; phylum Streptophyta; class Magnoliopsida; order Solanales; family Solanaceae; genus Anisodus; species Anisodus acutangulus. The sequence goes on from CM056489.1 coordinate 22,533,290, forward strand.
ATTTTACCCAATCCAGGCTGACCCGACCGAATCAGAAGTCCCGACCCGAATCAGTTTTTCTCAGATTTTCAGATAACCAACAACAAAATATCAAAACTAATTTCTGGAAATTTCACCCAATCCGGGTTGACCCGACCCGGATCTGTGTAGAACAACACAAAAAAAAATAGATTTCGGATTGGGGTTTATGAAGGAAATAGAAGTATTTTAACCCCAAAATTTAAGAACAAAACTCACCCCTTTCTTTCGGATTTTAAACTCGTTTTCGATCTTATTTTGATTTCTTTTGAAGTGACTTCGGACTTCGAAAACCGACACCAAAATAGGCCTGAAAACCCCTTCGAACCGGACTATTTTTGGGCCCCAAAAAATCCCCTCTTTTTGATTCGGACTCCACAAAAATTAGACTCGAACCCCTTTTTTTCAATTTTCCGGTCCCCTAAATAGAAGACAAAGGGGGGATTTTATAGGTGGGTTTTTCCCTTACCATTCAACCCATACACCCCCTAATTTCGAGTTTGAAATTCGAAATTAAAAGGGGGGAAGAGTCGTGGATTTGAAGGGGTAGGTTGCGGATTTTTTGGGATAAGGGTATGGGGTGTGCCGGGTGTCAGGGGTTAGTGGTGGTGAGGTGAGGTGACCGGTGGTGGTGTGGGTGACGGTGTGGGGTCGACGGGTTAGGGGTATGGGGTGGTGTGGCGATTTGAGTGAAGGGTGTTAGGGGTGTTGGGTTTTAGTTTTATGGTTATTTTGGTGTAGTGTAGAATAAAATGGATGTGGGGTTGGGCCGGTTCGGTGGGATGATTGGGCTTGAGTTTCAGTTGAGGTTTTGGGCCGATGGGGGGAGTTTTGTGGGTTGGTAAAAATGTTTTGGGTTTAAGGAAAAATGTTTTGGGTTTAAGGAAAAATGTGTTGGGTTTAAGAAAAATGTGTTGTGGGTTAAAATAAAAAAGTTAAAAAAATGTTTTGAAGAAAGAATGTAAAATTATTTAAATAAAATATAACGATGTGATAATAAATAAAAATATTATATTTACGGAATGCTTAATTAGAATAAAAAATGCGAGGCAATTTTGCGAAAATAAAATAACATGGGGTGTTAGGGTAAAATTATGATTATGATTTTAAAAGGCGAATGATAGTAAAAAAAATGTGAAGTCCTCCAGCAAAAGCGGTACCGCACTAGAATAATCAAGTCCGCACAAGCGGTCATCGCTGGGTAGACCTAAAATCAAATTACCTAAGACCCCCAACTCCGAGCCTCATTTCCTTAAACTCATTTCAACTCTTTGGAGGCTCGGTGAAGGCAGATTTTGGAGGATTTTGACATTAAATGTTTGAGGTAAGATTTATTGACCCTATTTATGTTTCTTAAGCTTCTAATTTATGTTTTAGTGGTGGGTCTTGGGTGAAGAATATGTTCTTTTGTTTTAAAACCTTAAAACTTGTACATTTGATTTGATAACCTAAAACTATATTCTTGAAATGTATTTTATGATATTAAGCATGTTTTGACAAAAGAAGTCAACTACTTTATTGATTTTAAACTTGTGAGTCATTTACTAAATGAGGTCAAGAGGAAGACTTTTCTTATAGAAATGGAGGTTTTTGGAGTTAATGATGGATTTAAGGTAGATTGATTGGTAAATGGTCAAAATGGATTTCAATGGCCCCTTTTTAGACTATGTAACACGTATTCAGTTAGAAATAGCCTTATCAGTAAACTTAATGTGTGTAAACCTAGGACATTTATGTGTTGTTGAAGTTATGGTCATCTGATACCCGTTCGGAAGAACGTCGTGGACTAGGAGTTCATGGCACCAACTTGGCAATGAGATAAGCTACGGTTTTCCTTCTTGTATACTTCGATAGAAGTACATAGTAGATATAAGTATTGAAGGGTATTGGGCATGTTTGGGGGTCCCACCTTAGCGATTGTGATGAACATTTTGGTGGGTACTGATATATAATGGTGATCATGGATGATTTAGGGAAATCAGCCTTAAGCTGATTCCAACTGCTGTTAATAGGGCTTATTGCCAATGTTTGGGCTTGTTGTCACTATTTGGGATTGTCGCCATTACTTGAGATTGTTGTGTTTGTTCATTACCTTGTCCCCTAAGGGTTACTCAATATGTCTTGATATACGTGTTGAGTGGGCTCATAGCCATGTTTGATATTAATATCCTTGATTTGACTTGCCATACATCCATTACTCTATATCTCGTCTGATACTCGAAAGGAAACTTATAATACATATTGTATTGTTTATGATGATAGCATGGTGTACACAAATCCATCTCATTCATACATATTACATTGGTATTTGAATTGTTGAGTTACTGTTGAAAGAGTCTTGGAAAGCCGATTGTTGGATATGGTATATAATACGAGAGCGATGACTGATGATGACACTTCAACCATAGAGCTGGTATCCGATGGGAAATTGTGGATGGCTATATGGACCTCATGAGTCCCCTATGGGTCACGTGACAGCTACTGTAGCAGAAAGTGTATAACATGTACATATGGCCATTGCATACATACATATCATTGGCATTGCATTCATCCTTATTTTGATATGTGTTTGATATTATGTGTACTCGGTGTTGACTTCTGGTAGACTTTATGATCTTCTGATTATTTGTAGAACACGTATTGAGTATGAAAGTGTGCTTATAAATAGAAAGGCACTCATATTATATAAGCCTGGGTCCGGATTGAATGTTGAACAATTATAGTGTTTGAGAGAATCATCAATGACTTAGTTGATTTTCATGATTAAATGTGAAATGTGTAAGGGTAGGGTAATATGTGTGAATGTGTGCTTCATTGGTAACTGTTGGTGCCATTTAGCGTGTGTCTAGTAAGACCTATTGTAGAATCATCATGGTGCGTACTAATTTATATTCTAAGTGCCTGAATATTTACTTTCCAATATGGGTATGTGTAAGGTGGGTATTATTGCTTATGATTGAAAGAAGAACCCTTAAAAGGATTAATGAACGGCATGACCGTAAACGCTTACTGTCATTATGAAACCGGGGAACTAGGACTAATAAGATGGTTTATGTTATTGTGGCCAACTTTATTATCTAAAGGGTTTGGTCGGGAAGTTAATAAAACATAAATATGGCTAGACAGGAGTTAGGCCACTGGGTGACAAGATAAGAGTCTCTATGTGCTAAGTGTGCTAAATGAATTTGACTGTAAATCATCCCACTCAGTTGTGTTGGGTGAACTGTATGCTCTACGGGTAAATCAGTGGATAAGGTAAAGTAAATAAATGTTGTACTGAATTAGAATAAGACCTATTTGCATATTCAAATTGATATTTATATATGTTAAATGACTTCCATTATTGTCGGCTTATGATGCCTACGGGGTACGTTGTGTACTCATGCTACGCTTGCCGCATCTTTTACATGGCTGCAAGTACTCAGTCTATTCAGATTGCATCTTGGACCACGGGAGAGTGAGACAAACCATTTATTCCCAGTAGCCTTGGTCTCTATCTAGTCAGGCAGTCCCTTTTCATTCAGGGCGGCGATGTTACATTCTGTTATCACTTCTATCTTATAGTCCTTGTACTAGTGACACCAGATCTTGGGTAGTAACTGTTGTATTCAGTAAACCATGTAACTTCTAAAAGGATTTTTGTTGTATAAATGTATCTTTCTTTCCTTTCGCATTCAGATTCAAGAGTCTTTTTATGATTGAGGCTAGTGGTTCTCCTACGGATTAGTGTAGGTGCCCTCATGGCACAAATGTGATTTCGGGTTATGATAAATTGGAATCAGAGCTCTAGGTTCATCGATTTTATGAGTACAAGGATAGTGTTTGGTAGAGTCTCGTGAATAGGTACGTTGACGTCCGTACCCATTATCGAAGTGCTATAAGACATTTAGGAACTTTTCCATTCTTTCACTCCCCTCGTGCTATCTCATTAGTTGGTATCGGGTTGAGTCAAATTGGTATCTAGTTGATTCCAATTAGTATCTAATTCTGACACTCTATTTGAGTATATCATGCATGTAAATCTTATCCGAAGGCTATTGAGAAAAATCTTAGTAATTGCCCAAGTCCAAAATTCTGTTCTGGTCCAGGTGGTCTGTTCTAGTGTGTCTTTGCCCACCTCTGCGGAGCCGTACCAGTGAAATATACGCCGCAGAAGCATGACCCCAGTTGTTAACCACAGCTCACCTCGGATGTCATTTTCCGCCTCAACAAAGTCGCACTTGCAGATATATTTTCGTCGTAGTGAATAACTATGCCTTGAGTAAATCTCACCGAAGCGAGCTGAAGTGTGCTTAAGCGGGCCCTCGCCTATTCTCACATAAGAAAGCTGAAGTAAGCTTATGCGGATAAGTTCTCGCGTAATCACGTTCGCTCTAGTGGAGATCACTCCAGCTCCAGTGAAATTAATGGGCATAAACCAATGATGTTCTACCCTATTTCTTTCCTTCAACTTGTGCAATATATATCCTACTACAACATTCAACCACCAGCAATATGATCCATATATTCAAATACAAAATTATCCGACGATCATAAATAAACCATAAATGAGAAATAAACTACAAATATCTAAATGTCCAAGTATTCATCAACCCAAAGAAAACAAAAACAAAGAAAAACAAGCATCTAAACAGAAATATCTAAATTGTTCACCAAAAACCAAAAATTAGAAATGTCTGTAAATAAAAAAAAACCAACATGGGCCAGAAACCAATGCTAAAAAGGAGCTTAATCCTGCCTCTTCGAGCTTGCAACCTCACCACCTCCATCGGTATTGTTGTTGTCCCCATCCTTAGCATTGGGCAAGAATGAGTACTCATCATCATCATCATCATCATCATCTTCGATCGGAAGCGGATTTATGTGTTCCATCAGTTTGAACAGGCCTTTGATACCTCTCCACACTTTCATTAGAAACTTGCCCCTAGACTTGCTTTTTTAATTCTCCTTCTTGAAAGTCGAGTGGAGCTTACCATGAGCTTTGGCCATTCCTTATACGCAGTCTCCAAGGTACCAACAGAGGTCTAGAGGCCCTTCTGTGCATCAAGGTATTGTTTCATCTCCTCTGGATTAAAGTAGTTTGCAGAGGCACCCAAGTACTGCAAAGCATCATCAGGATACTCATCATCGCTCACGTACACCTGCACTCTTCTCTTCTTACTCTTAATCGAGGTATCCACTCCTGACACATGATGTATATAAGAAGGGGATTGTATGGTTAGGTGGGTCGGATTGGATTGGGATCATATGGACACGGAAATGGGGGTCAAGTGGAGATTGGCGGGTTTCGGGCAGTGAGTGTTTTGGTGGGAGGTGTGCGGGTGTCGTTGGGTGGATTCGGGTTGAAGCGTTTGGAGAGGATGTTATAGACATATCGTGGGTTATGTTGGTGGTAGGTATTTGGTGGTTGGGTGGTGGAAATGTGGCGGAAACTGATCGGAATAGTAAGGTACGACGATAAAACTCGGTAAGGATGGTGGAGTAGTTGGTTGGGATGTTCTGGTGTTTTTGGGAGGTTTCGGTTAATGACCTTTTGGGTGGAAGTTGGTGAAGTGTTTTGGTGTATTGGGGTGAAAGGAATCATGTAATTTGGATAAGGATCGAACACGAGATTTTTAGACAAACTCGGGTATGAACAAGGTAATGAAAGCAGAGATGACCTTCAATGTATTTGTGACAAGTAACTGGATAGAACCTCGTCTTGGGTATAGTTAGATCACAAAAGTTCTGACTAGACTTGCACCAAGGGTTTGGACCATAAAAGGACCAAGGAGTGACCCACAAAAGGACCAAGGAGTGACCCACAAAAGGACCAACTAAGATAAGCAACACAAAAATTGAATAACTTAGCAAAGTTTGAGTAAAATCAAATATATTTCATAAATCTTCAATCTATTTACATCAACTACATGTCCTATTTATACTAGTGCTTTGACCTTTCTAGAAAAGCAACTAGATAGACACATACAAGCACTTCAACCGAAATAGGAAAGGGGGAAGGGGTTCGGCCCTTTTGGGGGAAGGGAGAAAACCAACTCTTCCTGTTCTCTAGGCCACCCTTTTGTGTCATCCATGTACATAAGTGCATGAACTAGTTAGTTCATAAATTATCTATTTAGGGCACGATGGAAGCTTCCTTTTCTAGATTGTTCTTCGGCCTAGTCATCTTACCCTATTACACGGATTGCTTAGTCATCTCATTCTATTACAAAGTCTAGTAATTAAGCTAGGAATTTAAAACAAGCTAAAAAAAGTGGACTCGGCACAAGACATACATAAAGGCCGAAAAAATGTTTCCTTATTTGGATCTTCAAGTCTTGTATTCAACTCCACTCCATAATCCATTCGACATTAAGCATATCACAATCGGACGGTTGGCAATCTTAGGCACTCCTAGCAAATCACCTCGTGTTTCATATTAGAGGTTAAGTTCACAGCCTTCTTTTCATCAACTCCTTTAAAGGATGAAAGGCCTCTTCAAGATCAATCCAGTCATCGGTAGAACAATCTATCACCCCCATCTTTCGGCATAACTTAGTAATTAATGATGGAAATATCAAACTCGGCCCATATTTGATCATATAGTCCCTTCACTCCAAGATTATATGGCGGCCCACATTCACTGGGATATCATCTAAAATGTAGGCAATCATTAGAGCACGAACATAAAAACAATTAGTAGTATTTCTTGAGGGACGTTCCATGCGAGTAATGATGTTTTGCCACCTCTTTGCTTCCATAGTAAAATAAGTGTTTCGAATCCCGGTCTTCTTATTGGCCCAAGTGATCTTACATGTATCCTTCTCAGCCACTAGTTGTGAGACTAAGCAACCTCCATTTCCACAGACGTCTTTGGTATCCATATCCTCCACGGGATGGTTCGGCGGGCCATAGTGGGCATTAATCACCTCAGCCCCGATATTTACCATAACATCCCTTATTTTGATATCTATATCAGGCTTCGTTAACCTCACCCACTTCAGATTCACATAGAACTTCCTCACCCAATCTTCACTAGTTTCGCAAGGAGTTGGAGCAAAGAAAGTACAACCCGTTCACTCCAGACGAGCATGAAATTCAGGGATACATTCTGCCACATTTTGCATATTCATCCCTCTCATTTAATAGCTTATTGTCCCTAAAGTTAGCGAAATATCAGTTCTTATAGTCTTTAGACATGAATTGGACTGTGTCATAATCAACATTGGGCTCTTCATCAATAAGTCTGTAGGCCTGGGCAAGATTCTCATTCAAGTTGTGGTATATTTTTCACCCAATTAAACTGGCATTGATCATATTCAAGTTAGTCTGGCGATAGAGTTAAGTGCTATATGTCAATATATGCCGAGTGAGCCGAAGAAACCAACGAAAATTGACCTGAGCTGACCTATGTGAAGCTATTATTTTGGTCTGTCACTGTTCAGTTTCCGCTTTTGTGGAGTAGGTGCTGCTAAAGCGAGACCGCTCTGGCGGAAGACATGTCTGCCCCAACATAAAATTCAAATTCTTAGTCTAATCACTTCAGCATAAGTTCCTAACGCTTCAGTGAAACTGGTCCGCCGAAGTGAGGCCGTCATCCCCAGCCTAAAATCAGACCCAAACTCAAAAATCTTACATTATTTCTGCCGGAAATATCTTCCCTTTTTGACCCTAGGTGGGCATGTAGGATGAGTAAACCCCGATTAATCTACTATTTCAATAGATCTATGGTGATTCAACCACCAAACCCCACAACCCGCCACTCAAACCCCAAACGTCCTTTTATGCATCTCTCAACCAATAAATTTGTTCACCTACAAGAATATGATTCTAATCATGCGCATTGCAAGGAATTACGAAGAACTTATCATGTTAAGAAGCTTCAGGTTGTTGCATCTGGGTTGAACGAGCTTCTCGTGCCTCGGTTTCTTGCCATTTTCTCGACTTTGAGCCAGGGTGAGTTTGGGAAATGAAGGGGAGCAATGAGTCATTTTTGGTACTAATGGGAAAGATTTGTGATAAAGTTGTGGGAACTTTGGGGAGATGTTGGTAAGTGTAATTGTTTGGGGTATGGGGAAAAGGGTGAAACCATTCAGCTTTTGAGACTTTTGGGAGTCTGACGATTCACGCCCCCGCGGATAATTGTTCACTTCCACAAAAATGCAAGTGTCGTAGGCTTATCCGCCCCCGTGAGATGTTTACCTTCGTAGTCGAGTTACCTCAGTGGTAGGTCTTACAAAGATGAGTGTGCGCTCTTGCGAGATTGTACTATGCCCCTGCGCATGCTTCTTCTTTTTAAAATTTAGTCGTTTATGCATGTGTTTCCTCGTGTGCGCACTGGTGCTAAAGTCTTTGATTAAGTGATGTCTGACTAAAATCATTTTCCTCCCAAGTAATATTTGTTCCGCCTGGTTTGACATAAATTTAACCTTTTGGCTTGTTTATACATTGTTTATCAATGTTAGACTACCGTGATTTTTGTATACTGTATGTTCTACCAGGCAGATCCTACTTACCCAATCCACATGGGTAGATGATCTTACCAACTTTAGTAACACCGATATTTCACTGATGCGACGAACGGTGCGACCACCTGGTTGATGTCAAGATGCCTTACTATGGTTAAATTAGGCCTAAGTTCCTACCGATTCCATTTCCTAAGGGGGTTATAATTGTAGCACATGAATTCTAGTAACTATTCTGAATTTCTCATAACGAGAACTACCTTGTAAGTCTGAGTTGGTACCACAGAGTCCTGGTCATGAAGTGTCACCATTATTTCAGTTATTGTTTACATGCTTGGGAAGAATCCCTGTGGGGCTACGCTCTAAGTTCTATAAAGTTTCTTTCTGCTACTTTATCCATTCGAGGATGAATATTTATTTAATTAGTATCTGTTGTAATGACCCGCTTGTTCGTTATGAGCTTTTCGTCTTTATTCTAAGAATATCCTTCGCTCGGTGCTGATCGATATGTTTACGCGTGGAATCTATGGGTAAGAGTGACCCTTGTCCATAGTAAGGAAATAGATTATTTAAATTTGAGAATTTCCAAAAGTCTTGTCTCCGCCTCAGCGAAGACCACACCGCCCCAGGGAGCCCGCTCCCGCACATATTGCATCTGCTTCTGTGGAAGTCTGGAGATTTAATGAGTTCAATTCTCCAGAGAATCCTCATGTAGGAGCGGTACCGCGCCAGCACGCATCGCTGGGCAAACCTAATTTCTAATTACCTAAGACCTCCAACTCTGAGCCTTATTTCCTCAAACTCATTTCAGCTCCTTAGAGGCTCGGTGGAGGCATATTTTTTAGGGTTTCGACATGCTTGGGATAATATTCATTGACCCTTTTTATGATTCTTAAGCTTCTAATTCATGTTTTAATGGTGGGTCTTGGGTGGAGAAGATGCTCTTTTGTTTTAAAACCTTAAAACTAGCACATTTGATTTGATAACCTAAAACTAGAGTCTTGGGATGTATTTTTTTATATTAAGCATGTTTTAACAAACGAAGTCAACTACTTTATTGATTTTGAACTTGTGAGTCATTTATTAAATGAGGACAAGAGGAGGACTTTTCTTATAAAAATGGAGGGTTTTGGATTTAATTATGGGTTTAAGGTAGATTGATTGGTAAATGGTCAAAATGGATTTCAATGGCCCCTTTTGGACCAGGTAGTGCGTATTCAGTTAGAAATAACCTTATGTGTCAACTTTATATGTAAACCTCGGACATCTATGTGTTTTTGAAGTATAGTCATCTGATACCCGTACGAAAGAACGTCATGGACTAGGAGTTCATGACACCCGCTCGGTAATGAGGTAGGCTACGATTATCCTTCTTATAGACTTCGATAGGAGTATGTAGTAGTTATAAGTATTAAGAGGTATCGGGCGTGTTTTGGGGTCCCACCTTAGCGGTTGTGATGAACACTTGGATGGATACCGGTGTATAACTGTGATCATGAGTGATTTTGGGAAATTGGCCTTAAGCCAATTCCGACTGCTGTTAATTGGGCTTATCGCCACTATCTGGCTTGTTTCCACTATTTGGGCTTGTCGCTATTACTTAAAATTGTTGTGCGTGTTCATCAGCTTGTCCCCTAAGGGTGACTCGATATGTCCAGAAATATGTGTTGAGTGGGCTCGTAGCCATGTTTGATATTAATATCCTTGATTGGACATGTCATGCATCCATTACTCTACATCTCGTCTAATACTCGAAAGGGAACTTATAATACAAATTGTATTGTTTATTCTGATTGCATGGTGTACACATATCCATCTCATTTATACATATTAGATTGGTATTTGAATTGTTGAGTTATTACTGAAAGAGGCTTGGAAAGCCAGTTGTTAGATATGGTATATGATAGAGAGTGATGACTGATGATGACACATCAGCCACAAAATGGTATCCGATGGGTAATTCCGGATGGGTATATGAACCTCATGAGTCCCTCATGGGTCACGTGACAGCTACTGCAGCAGCGTGTGTATACCGAGTACATAGTGTCATTGCATACATACATATCATCTACATTGCATTCATCCTCATTTTGATATGTGTTTGATGTTGTGTGTACTCAGTGTTGACTTTTGGTAGACTTTATTATCTTTTGGTTATTGGTAAAACAAGTATTAAGTATAAGAGTGTGTTTATCAATGGAAAGGCACTCGTGTTATTTAATCCTTCGTCGAGGTTGAATGTTTAACAACTGTAGTGTTTTAGAGTATCATCGATAAGTTGGTTGATTTTCATGATTAAATGTGAAATGTGTAAGGGTAGGGTAATTTTGCTTTTTTGCTCGACCACTCTCTGTTCTTAAGTAAGGGTTCCCCTCTCTCAAACAATAATTGTAGCCTTCCTTTTATCATTTTCTAAAAAGTTGATAAACTTGGTGGGTATGTAAAAGATATTCTTTATTTTCCATCACTTTTACATATGTCAAAAAAATATTGTGACATTTCAGCTCTTACGCCTTGTTCAAATCGATTATTCTGTATGTAGCATAATGGTTGATTCCATCTATTATAATCGAAAAGAAGATTCACAAGAGGTTTTTGAAACTAGAAGAGGTCTTTATTTTCATTCTTTTTATCAAACAGTTGCAATTTAAAATTTTCTAGATTTTCCGTGTTATTATTATTCAGATAAGAATCTTCATAATAATAAATTGGACTATTACTAGTATTAATATTGTTATAGCATGCCTCTGTAAGTTGAGAGTTCTTGTGTGCTTCCTTGGTAACTGTTGGTGCCGTTTAGCTAGTGTCTAGTAAGACCTATTGTAGAATCATCATGATGCGTGCTGATTTATATGCTAAGTGCCGAAATATTTGCTTTCCAGTGTGAGTGTGTGTAAGGTGGGTATTATTGTTTATGGTTGAAAGAAGACTCCTTAAAAGGATTAACGAATGGCATGACCGTAGACACTTAGTGTCGTAATGAAATCGGGGAACTAGGATTAATAAGATGGTTTATGTAGTTGTGGTCAACTTGCTTATCTAACGGGTTTGGTCGGGAAGTTAATAAAACATAAATATGGCTAGATAGGAGTTAGGCCACTGGGTGACAAGGTAAGAGTCCCTATGTGCTAAGTGTGCTAAATGTATTTGACTGTAAATCATCTCACTCGGTTGTGTTAGGTGAACTGTATGCTCTACAGGTCAGTCGGTGGATAAGGTAAAGTAAATAATTGTTGTACTGAATTCGAATAAGACCTATTTGCAGATTCAAATTGATATTTATATATGTTACGTGACTTCTATTATTGTTGGCCAATGATGCCTACGGGGTACGTTGTGTACTCATGCTACGCTTGTTGTATCTTTTACGTGGATGGATGTACTCGATCTATTCAAGTTGTAGCGTGGAGCACGGGAGAGTGAGGCATACTAATCATTCCTAGTAGTCTTGGTCTCCATCTAGACAGGCCGTCCATTTTCATTCAGGGCGGCGATGGTACATTATGTTATCACTTGTATCTTAGAGTCTTTATATTAGTGACACCAGATATTGGGTAGTAATTGTTGTATTATGCTAACCATGTAACTTCTAAAAGGATTTATTTTATATAATGTATCTTTCTTTCCTTCTGCATTCAGATTCAAGTGTTTTTTTATGATTGAGGCTAGTGGTTCTCCTACGGATTAGTGTAGGTGCCCTGACGGCATAAATGAAATTTTGGGTCATGACAAGCATCGATATAGTAGCGCACAAACTACCGATCAACCCAGGCTTCACCCTGGTAAAGCAGAAAACTAGACAATTCAATCCAGATTTGAGTATCTGGATCAAAGATGTGGTCGAAAATCATATCGAATCTGGAGTAGCGGAGGTAACCTCGTACCCGACCTGGTTAGACAATATCGTGCCGGTACCAAAGAGAGTATGAAAAGATTCTAATCTGTGTGAACTACCGGGAACTCAATAAAGCCAGTCCCAAGGATAATTTCCGCTCCCAAACATTCATATACTCATCGACAATTGTGCGAAGCACGAGCGACAGTCATTTGTTGTTTACGATCAGATCCTGATGAACAAAGAGGACGTAGAGAGGACAAGTTTCATTACACTGTGGGGAGTATACCACTACCGAGTGATGTCGTTTGGTCTAAAAAAACACAGATACCACTTACATGAGAGTCATGACTACCATTTTCCATGACATAATCCACAAAGAAATCGAAGTTTATATGGATGATGTCATCATCAAATCAAGAGAAAGTGCGGATCACATCACTCACTTACGGAAGTTCTTTGACAGGCTCCGAAAGTATAATATGAAACTAAATTCGGCAAAGTGTGCGTTTGGAGTTCCCGCTGGAAAGTTACTTGGATTCATAGTCAGCCAGAGAGGCATAGAGTTAGACCCATCAAAGATCAAAGTCATACAAGAGTTACCCCACCAGAACCAAAAAAGAGGTCATGTATTTTCTGGAAAGGCTAAATTACATTGGTCGGTTCATAGCCCAATCCATGATGATTGTCGAGCCCATACTCAAGCTGCTGAAAAAATATGCACTGACACAATAGAATGACGAGTGCCTGAAAGCATTCAATACCATCAAGAAGTATCTTTCCAACCCACCAGTATTGGTCCCACCTAGGCCAGGAAGTCCCTTACTGTTATACCTATCGGTATCAGATAATGCCTTCGGATGTGTGTTAGGACAACATGACGAAACAGGAAATAAAGAGCATGCCATTTAATATATGAGTAAAAAGTTCACGACTTGCGAGACATGATATACTCTGGTAGAGAAAACGTATTGTGCTCTAACATGGTTATCCCAAAATCTAAGGCACTCCTTATCGTCCTACCCAACACACGTTAGCTCCAGGATGGATCCATTAAAGTACATATTTCGCCAACCCATGTATGTAGGAAAACTAGCCAAGTGGAAAATGCTTTTGAGCGAGTTTGACATCCTATGCGTGGTTCAGAAGGTTTTCAAGGGCCAAGCACTAGTTGGCTCCCTCCTAGAAAGATCGGTCGATAATGACTCTGAGCCACTCAGAACTTACTTTCGAGACAAAGAAGTATTAGTGGTGGATGAAGATAAAGTTGAGCCCTATTTGGGATGGAGAATTTTTTTTCAACAACACAGTCAAAGTTGATAAAGAGGTACACAGCGAGACCTGTGGGCCTCATATGAACGGTTTCATTATGGCCAATGAGTACACCCTGGTCATTTGTTTCCTGGAGCATTGAAATAATTGAACCCATTGAGCCGATCACATCCAACGGACATCGATTCATTCTAGTCGCCATAGATTACTTCACTAAATGGGTCAAAGCCGCATCACATAAGTCGGTAATGAAGAAATTAGTACTGGACTTCATGAGAAACAACATCATCTGCCGGTTCGGCTAACCAGAATCCATCATAATAGATAATGGAACTAACTTGAACAGTCACCTGATGAAGGACATCTGTGAATAGTGTCGGGTAACCCATCGGAATTCCAATGCCTACTTACCACAAATGAATGGAGTCGTAGAGGCAGCCAATAAGATCATCAAGAGAATATTGTGAAAAATGGCAGACAACTACAAGTGCTGGCATGAGCAGTTTCCCTACGCATTGCTAGGGTATCGAACAACAACCCGGACTTCAACATTAGAAACAACATGCCTACTCATCTATGGCACTAAAGCAGTTATTTCAGCCGAAGTAGAAATACCATCGCTCAGGATTATTCAAGAAGCCAAACTGGATCACGTAGAATGGGTTCAAAAGAGATACGAGCAGCTTGCCCTAATCAATGAGAAAATAATGATCATTGTATGCCACGACCAATTATACCAGCAAAGGATGGCCCGCGCCTTCAATAAAAGGGTTAGACCCCAATGCTTCTAGATAGGACAGTTAGTGCTCAAACGCGTGTTTCCACACCAAAATGAGTACAAAGCGAAATTTGCACCAAATTGGCAAGGTCCTTACATGGTCCACAAGGTACTCTCCGGAGGGGCTGTGATCTTAGCAGAAATGGACGGTCAGGAATGACCCAAACCAATCAATTTTGATGTAATTAAGAGATATTACGCGTAAGAATGCGCTTTTAATTTGTAATCATACCTTTTATTTGTAATCACTACATCTGACCTACTATTTACAACAGAGATACATAGAAAAAACCATATCGAATTTGGTCTCCTCTTGTAATAGAAAAAACTATTGGTGTCCAACGGAGAGGCCAAAGCGGGTCCCGGCGGGACGGGGGGTCCGAACTCGGGTTCCGGCGGGCCGGGATAGGCAGGATGGGAAGTAGTCCCATCCCATCGGAACGGTGTCGGGTTGGGGCGGGGCGGGTCAGGACGGGGTCGGATCGGGACTCGGTATTTTTTTTTCGCCACTTAATTTAAAAAAATATAATATATACAAACACTTCAATAATTGAACAAGATAGTGTAATAAAAACAATCCAAGGCTGTTTTTGTGCTTCTTATATTATTCAATAGAAATATGATTTTTTGTAATACAATTTCAAAATTGCAACTTTGTGGTGTTGTTCAAAAGTTACAAATGACATAGTAAAATTGCAATTAAAAAAATTACATATTCAACCATACTTTTTTGAATTTCCTCACAATGTCTTGAGGATCTTCTGTTGGAATTGAAATTTGTTTGTCAAATTCTTCAACGTCGCTTCCTGCTCCCTCGGATAAGATTTCGTTGTAGTTATAGTCTTCTTCTTCATTGGTCTCCGGTTGACCGCACCTTCTACACTCTGAACGAACCCAGTCTCTGAATAGAACTGCAATCTCAAATGTGTCTCCCGCCTCTGCGCTCTCCTATTTGAAATCTTCTCGCAGAAAAAGCGCTTTCAGACGTTGTTGATGACGCTTGAATGTTCAACACATCTCGGGCCATCTTTGTTAGTGTCGGAAATGTATTTTCATTCTCTCTCTAGTATTTCAGCAAGTCTTCCTGTCCTTCATTATTGGCAATTAATCCGTACGGTACAATAATCTGCAAAACATAAACATCAAATTCGCTAACTTGTGAAGAAGTTGAACCACTACACATTTTATTTCTAAGGCCTTGAATACTAGCAGCAGAAACCGCATATTTTTTATAAGGTTGTAGCAAAGTAATAGAAGATGGTACAGAAGCCGGTTGATTATTTGCACTTTGTTGTTGGTAATACATATATACTTATTTGCATTCGGTGTGTATGCTAGACGTAACCTCTTCTTTAGTTGATTTGTGAGTTGGTTCTTCAGTTGGGTCTGTTGGAAGTACTTCTATACAATCATAAATCGTTTCTACAAGTGTTTTACAACCGTCTACTTTAATAGTTGAATTTAATACAACACCAACAATATAAATAGTGGGGATGGGGAAAAACATTAAATATTTTTAAACATTTTTTCAATAGATGTCTTATAAGTTGATTTTTGCATATATTCATTAAGTAACAAAAATATTAGTGCTATATAAAATAACATATTTGAAATAGTAGGATAATAAATATCGAAAAATTCTTTAGTAGCTTGATAAATTTCTCTAAAAATCCATGAAGTTGTAAAAATAATTCTCAATCATTATCTACAAGCATATCCCTTGGATTTTTATTATGGGCATTAAATAATAAAGTAATATGTTATCTATAATCGTAAGCAACAAGTAGTTGCTCATACAGAGAATTCTATCTAGTCGAAACTTCTTCTGGAATTTTTCTATAAGGTAATCCACAATCATGACATGTTTTTTTATACTCTTTGCGTCTTTGTATTTTTTACCTTTAAAAATAAAGTTTATAGCAAATTATATTTTATCAAGAATGTTTTCAAAAAACTTTAGGCCATCCTTTACAACTAAGTTATAAATATGACACGCACATCTTATATGAAAATGATCAGGAAAAGATGGAGTTAATCTAAGTTTAAAAGTTTTATAGCATAATCATTAGAAGAAGCATTATCTAATGTAATAGTCACAATTTTATTAATTATTCCATAGTAATCACAAATTTCTTGAATATTTTCTGCAATAAAACTTTCAGTGTACCTATCATCTATATATCTATATGCTAAAATACATTTTTGCATAGACCAATTTTGATTTATACAATGACATGTTACCGTTAAATAGTCATTAATGTTAGTAGTACGACCTATGTCAGAAGTGATTGCCACTTTGTCATTAAAATGATACAGTGCATAACGTAAATATTGTTGATATTCACTTGCAAATTTAAAAACATCTCTTTTAACCGTGGATCTAGGAAAACCATTAAAAGCAGGATTATATATTTCTCGAATCTAATGAATAACACCAGGAGAGGAAGAAAATGAAAAAGGCAAACCCTCCACCGAAATAAATTTTGCCATATTTTTCCTGTCTTTATTTTTATCATATTTAGGACCAAACATTTCCCCTGTCGTCAGGTTAATTTGACCCTGTACTAGGTCGGGGACACTATGTAAACCTTGTCCTGGCTCAGATGGCATTGGCACACCCAATTTTTTAGCCTGGTATTGATTCCACCTAGTTGTGTGCTCGTCTTGTACATGTCTCAATAAATCTCTCGTCCCGCCTTGACCTTTTTCGATTTTAAATTAATAAATATTTTTATAAATTTTACATCTAGATAATTGATTCTCTTCGTTCCTATTAAAAAAATGTCATGCATCTGATTTTAATTTTCATTTTGTGGGGCCTCGATTCATACTAGGGGGAATATGAGGCATTCCAGTTTCAATTTTAGGTTGGGACTCGTTCTGAGCCTGAGGTTGAGGTGCACTAGTGGGTGTGTCATCTATATTATCGTCTAAATTAAAGTCTGCTTCATCTACTTCATCATCTAATGGTATATAATTTAAAAAGAAGTTTCATCTATATGACTGAAATCAATCAAATCATCGGGACTAGGAATAGGAGGACTAGAAGAAGTACCCTTACCCTTGTTCCCCTACTAGAAAAAGCACCATTACCATTACCCCTAATCATACGTTTCAATCCTTCCATTATAATTATGCAAATAAATAATTAAAGTAAATAAAATTAAGTGAGATAATTAAAATTAAGTAACAATAATAATTTAAAGAAGGAACGAAGGTACCAAACGCCGATGTGTAATCGAGGTTGAATATTAAAACTTTGTTCGATGGATTATCCTCAAGCTAGTTGCCAACTTTACTTCCAATTTTTTAACTTTGATATAATATTTAATAGTAGGAAGATTTGTAGAATTGTAGAGAGATAAATTGAGAGATGGTAGGAAGATTTGTGAGAAAAATGAAGAGGAAAATGAGTTATTTATAGTTGAGAAATAGGGTTAAAGTGTAAATATATTAACTTAGAGGTTAAAAATAAATATTAAGGGGGTAGGGGGTTTACGAGGTGTGGGGCCAAAAATGACTGTTATAGCCGTTGCACAACGGCCAAAATTGAAATTTGGTCGTTGTTGCAACGACTATTTTTGCGAAGAGGGACGAGTCAGGATCGGGACAGGACGAGACGGGGCGAGATGGGGCGGGTTGGGTGGGGATCGAGACGGGTGGGACGAACCCAAGCCCTATCCCGAGTTCAAACCTCGATCTCGACAAATTTTTTTATTTTATTTTGAGGGATCGGGATGGGGCGGGCTGGGTCGGGATCGGGCCAACCCGGTCCACTGGACAGCCTTAGAAAAAACAAATGCAATTTCTTGTAACATGAACTACACGATGACCTGATTTCCCAATATGAGATACATAGGTAGTCCATATAGGACTCGTTCAGACATTATTAGAAAAATCAAAGTCAGTTTAATTTGAACTACGTTCGACCTGATTCATGCTATGACATGATACGTAGGCGCTCATTAAGCTCGGTCACACCAATCAAAAGACTAAAAAACCCTTAGGAAGCCACTGGGGTAGAATATTCGGCACGAGAATCAGTCGACGCAGTCTCGCAACTGAGGCAGAATTTTTAAGAGTATCTCAAAAATTCCTTTATCACAATTCGGCACGAGAGCTCACCGATATGAACCTCAAGCTGGGGCAAAATTTTTGTGGAGGTCTAAAAAATTCTACTAAGCTAAGTCGGAACCACACCGTGGGGGCCAGAAGGATTCTCGCTCAAACCGTGCATGTCATGATAACAATATAAGAAATTTCAAATAAACTATTATTATACATTTTGTTCTATAATCAACATTTTTAAAATTTTACTCTTTCCATCTCTCGCACTACCGAGTCCGAGTCAAGTCAAGGCGAAGGCCACAATCAATAAAAAAAGAGCAAAAGAGTCATCGGCATGAACCGACCTCATTAAAACTAACACTCTTTCTATGAATGAAAGTCACCACTGTAGTCTAGAGGACAACCGTCTTTTTTCTCTAATTCATTTGCTCATGATGTGAAAGAGGTTAGATGCGGTTCATCTAAAGAAATCTCGATCTGTCATAAAAGGACAAAGTGCCACGAGGGCGGAAGACTCTGGCCAAGAGGGTCATAAAATGACAAAGCACCACAAGGGCGGCACAATCTGTCCAAGAGGGTTATAAAAGGGCAAAGTTCCACAAGGGCGACACAATCAGGTTAAAAGGGTCGTAAATGGACAAAGTCCCACAAAGACGGCACAATCTGTCCAAGAGGACCGTAAAAATACAAAGCGCCACAAGGGTGACACAATTTGTCCAAGAGGGCTATAAAGGGATAAAGCGACACAAGGGCAGTACAATCTGGCCAAGAGGGTCATAAAAAGATGAAATGCCCCAAGCGGCATAATCAGGCTAAGAGGGCCACAACGAACAAACATCATAAGGACAGTATTATCATGCCAAGAGGGCCACAAGACGGATAAAATGACATGTCAGGCCAAGAGGGTTATAGCTAACATAAAGGATGAAAGAAAGACAATCTATCCAAAAATGTCATATCTGTCATTCAAACATTTGTATGCCGAGAGGGATATCCATACAAACTGCCGAAAAGGTTATTTATTCAAACATTTACATACCGATAGGTCTATTCATTCAAATATTTGCATGTCGAGAAGACCATTCATACAAATATTGTTGAGAGGGTTATTCATACAAACATTGTTTAGAGGGCCATTAATATAAACATTGTCGAGAGGACCATTCATACAAACATTGTCGAGAGGGTCATTCATACAAACATTATCAAGAGGGCTATTCATTTACATAATATGAGGGCCATTCATCCAAAGGAGTCGGAGGAGGCCACTTTCATTCAACTACTTGCCAAAAGGGCTATACAAATAAGGACCAAATGGGTCATCTAAGTCAGACAATGCTGAGAGGGTCACCCGCTCGAAAAAATCAAAACACAAAGAGGCTATTCATACAAATACATGTATGCCGAGAGGGACATTCATCGAACAGGGTCACATGAGACCACTTTTACTTGACAATTCGCCAAGAAGGCCATACAAATGAGGACCAAGAAGGTCATCCGATCCAGACAGTGCCAAAAGGGTCACCCGTTCGAAAAAATCAAACCAAGAGGGTATGACAATGAAGCCAGAAAGTGTGGTAAAATAGAAACGTACAATCAACCATATCATTCGAAGCCGCCAAGGAAAGGAGTAGTTTGGTCAAACTAGATCCAGATGTGTGCGGAGCAAACGTGGAACTCATCTTGGGCAGTCTGTCGAGATAGGGTGACAACGAGAGTCAAGCTCTATGGACAGGAATTGAGGAACGCTCCACACCGTACTCAGCCATAATTAATATTTTCTTAAAATTTGCTTTTTACCAAAACCAAGGTGCTCCCGCATAAGGGATATCCTTTTCAGTTGTTGAGTCGAACTACAAATGGCCTAAATTTTCATATAGCATGAGATATGTTGAAAACACCAAAGACCAAGGTCCGACCATAATTTTTGAAAATTATATAAAAGAGAGAAGTATTTTAATTTTGGTCGATCAAAAATCAAGTTTGTCAAATTTCGTTACTCAGGGATGGTTTTGCCATCCCCGAACAATGAAGAGTCAGTTGTTGACACCTAATTTTTGTCTTCTAATAATTTTATTTAATTATTCAAATTTTCATAGTCACAAACGGAGTAAAATATATATTTTTACAAGTAGAAAATGATTTTTACTAAATTGTTTGAGGGCATTTTTCCACTTTATTTCGTAAAATACCGTAAGGTATATTATTGTATATCATCTTGCATATTTTTTATATTTTAAAATTTTCCAAACATATTTATCAAAGTTTAAATTCTAAATAGTGAAAACAATTATTCAATCAAATTGTTCAAGTATTTAACTCCGTTAAATCAAAAAATTTGATTAATTAAGTGAAGTATCAAATTGCATCTCAATTTTATGATATTTTGGTTTAATTGTAAAAATGATTTCAACATTCAGTCATAATTGAAAGTTTTTATTCTTTAATTAGTGCCAATTTGGTCTTTAATTAAAATATTTTAAACGGATTGAGTCAATTGAAATAGATCTCTGTTAATCTAGCCGAGCCGAGTCCACCATGGACCAGACACGGCTAATTCCTCTATATTTCAGCACAAAACGTACCAAACGAGTCCCATTTCCATCTTTACGCTGAAATGATTTTGAAACCCGAGCGCCACCCCTCTTTTCCATCTCTCTCACCTCGTCATCACGCCGGAAGTGGAAAAGTCGCAGACAAAAATACGTCCCTTTCTCCATCGCAGAACCACCAAACAAGGTAATCTTGCATTCTTTCTCTCTTAAATCAAGGACAACTCTTAATGAGTTTCGTCTGATTATCATTTTCATTGGCTATCTGAAGAAATTAAAGAGAGATTCTCAAAAATCTAAAGTTCCTAATCGACTTATGAAGGAAAATTTGGGGCTTTGGGGTTTCTATATTAAGAACCTCACCCTTTCATTGAAAACAAGTTTTTTTCGAAGCAAGAAACTCTTAACCAAGCTTTGAGTTATTGATAAAGGTTCTGACTTGAATCTGAACCCTCATACCAACTCATACTTTGGTTCTCAGTTTTAAAATTTTGTTCTTTTCTTTCGTGGCTGAAATCGTGGTGTGGAGGAGCTTTTCAATCTCGATCCAAGGCTGCCATCAGAAGAGGTAATTTATTTTCCTTCTCAATCTAGTTTCTGTAGATTCTAAGTGCTCGTGTGATTATATGGTTATTTACTTGCTTAGTGTGTGTTAAGTAGTTTATTTCCTATGATAGGCAGTTTTGACCCAATGGCTTAGGTTTATGGCTTGTTCTGAGCTCAATGATCCATGTGATTAGCTTAAGTATGTTTTGTATTCACTTTGCCAATTGCCTTACCAAAATCATGTAATTGATTCTGTATTGATCAATTTAGCAGAATGTATACAATACATGTATGTCTGCTTAATCTAATTAACTTAACAAGATGAGTGTGCATAGTGGTGGTTTATGAGATTGTTCAAGGATATACATGTCTAGACTTAAGTGTTGGTTTACTTGACTGAATTGTATCTATGCAAGCATGATTAAAAATTCAGCAGTTGTATAGTTTTCATTGTTATGCTTGGGCTGTGACCTTGCTTTAAGCTTTTGGTAACCATCCATGTCTCTGTATGGTTGGTAAAACTGACTAGACTAGCTGATGAGAATGAAGTCATGTTAACTGGTTAAGTAAAAAAGAAATTGAGGTTGAAGTGTTGGTGATAGTGATTGGATGACATAGAGACATATGAGACTTTAAAACTTGGAAGAATGAGAAAGCATGGCTTATGTTGGTTGTTCTTTGTCTGCATGCTCTTGTGATATCCTGAAGCCTGCAGTTGTGAATGATCTGAATGTTTGCTTCTGTTTGCTGGTCTGTTTAAAGCATGAAGTGTGGCATTGATATTTGAGTTTGGCTGAGCATGTCATCTAGGTTAAGCAGGAGTCTACTCCTAAATGTTAATCTTACACTAATTACTCCATTGCTAATAAGGCTGTCAAAGTAGACCTGTTATATCATAATGACAATAGGATGTTTGAATAGATTTCATGTTAGCTGAGCCTAGCTGAATTGATTTAAAGAAATAAGAAAATCATGTATGTCTAAACCCCATTTACCCCTGGTTTGTATATGTTTCATGTCTGTTTGTAATCAAGGAGGTTGTCACTTTCTTGAAGGAACAACATCTAGTAGTATCCTAGGGTCAAGGAACTGGAAAGGGGAAGCTTTGAGTACTTTTACTCAGCTATCTTTAGTATATGCCTTAACTGCTGGAGTTCTTTTTTGCTACCCTTGAAAATGTGTGGGACCCTTTGATGGTATTGCCTATGTTAAAGTGAAGGGATGAATCTGTAGATTTTGCCCTTTGAATGCTGTTCTTTTTCTTGTCTAAAAGATAAGTCAAGATCCATCACCGTATAAGTAATACATGGTAGTAGTATCTGTTGGTTCTTGATTGTAAAAACTGGGCATAAGCTATGGATGTTGTCATGCTAATACCTGTGCCATCCCTTGTCTAATCTTCTGTGCTATATTTGGATAAATGAAGTTGAGTGGTCTATGTACCTGTTTGCTTTTCTTTTATTCTGGTTCAACCTGTAAAGTCTACATTTAGCCTTGGTTAGGAGATCCTTGTGTAACCTCTGCATATCTTCTGATTATGAACAACTTCTTTTCTGTTTCTTTTCTTGGACTGTTAAGGGATCAATTATGTGTTATATGTATGTTGCCTGTGTTTGGGGACTTGATTTTCATCTGATTCATGTAGACCCTGTCTTAATATGAGTATGATCCTAATGAAACCCCTTATGGATTTGATGTGTTTTTCTGCATTAACCTACCTTTACATGTCTTACTTGAAACTGATAGTCATAATATGGGATACAAGAGAGCATGCATGACTGAAATTTGTATAATGGATGTATATCAAGTTTTTTTTCCTTGTAAAGCCTGTTCTGTGCAAAGTTTCTTGTAACTACCCCTTTTCTCCCTTATTAATACAGTGTGATATACCATCAGGTATACAGGATATACATCCCTTATATATGCTTTGTATATAAGAATGTACATCATGTATACCCTAGGTATATCATAACATGGCCAGTCATTTGGACCACTGTTGGGTTGCGCTTGACTCTCCTACGCTAACATTCCTTTTCTTTCATAGGAGATAGTTAACTTGGGCCTGCCTGTTTATGCATTTCACTGATTGAGCTGGGTTCTACTATCCTATGCTATACTTTTCCTTTTCCTTCGAGAAGATAATTACTCCCTTCGTCCCAATTTATATGATATAGTTTGACTAGGCACGAAGTTTAAGAAATAAAGAACAAATCAAATATATTTGTGTGATTATAGATCATCTCATTAAGCGTAAAATGTATAGTTTAAAGTTAAATTGTTTTCAAATAAGTAAATGTGTCATTATTTTTGGGACTAACTAAAAAGGAAAGTATGTCATATAAATTGGGACAGAGGAAATAATTTGGGCCTACCTATTTATGCATTTCCCAGTTGGGCTCAATGTAGTGTGAAAACGGCCCAGATATGTTGTTTAGTATCATGTGGGTATCTAGCATATATATCTTGATTAAATAAGCCCATTTAAGTGTTGTGTTTATAATTGGAAATTTTAACCGCTATTTTTCTTTTTCCCTCCTTTTTGCATGATCATGTCACGTGGGCCTATCTAGCTCAAAACCTGCATGTCAGCCACTTCTATTGGGCCTGAGGCCCAACGCCCTCTTATTATCGAGTCAAGCCACATCTTTGAAGGCCCAATCATGTGTGAAAATGGTTCTATCTTTTGCACAATTAGTTGGTGGGCCCACCAGCCCATTTTCATTTCATTTCTTTTTTCTTTATTGCATATGTATGAATATTTTATGTATTAATGAAATCCTTGTTAGAACCTATATGAAGTAGGCCTAGGCAAACGATGTTGATATCGTTAGAATGGATAAAAATCTAGACATGTTTTAATTTGGACCCAACGAAAAAATGATCAAAAGATATTTGCTCGTGAAATAAAGGATTGATTCTTATTATTAAACGCAAAAAACAGTGGCATGGAAAGGAAAAATTGAACTTCCTTTAATTTAATAAACTTTGAACAAGGATTTGAAAAGGATTTCATTTCAAAGAAGGTTTTACTTGGAAAATGTTTCAACGAGTATAAATGTTTTTCTTTCTTTCGAATATAAACCTTTGGGACCTGATTTATTTAAGTTAACAAAGAAATTCTGTTTAAGTATGAATTTATGGAAGGGTTTAAAACAAATAATGTGGTTGACCTTCACTTAAAACAAAAGGAGGAAAAGATAATTTTCTAACTTATAAGTGCAAAGAACAATTTTTGTAAAAAAATGTACAATTTTGTGGCATGTTTGGCAAAGGATATACACTTGTAATATTTTTTTCAAACTTAAAAGGATAAATAAGATAAAACACTTGGGACTAAATTAAGTCAAAGTCTACTTAAGGAAACCTTGAGTGTGTTTTGGTCCGAAAAGTGAAAAAAAAATATTTAATACCCTATACATATTCTTCCAAAAATGATTCAACTCTTTTAAAAGGGGAATAAAAGGACTTTTACTCTTATAAAACCATTTTGTGATATGCCATGATTTTATGTATATTTTTAAAACTCTTTTAAGCAAATAAATACAGAATCACACTTTGAAACTCGAAGGTCAATCAGCAGATTCTTATTATTTGGGTGCCTAACACCTTCTTCCGGAAATCACTTGAACCCTTACCTGAACTCTGGTATTATAAAAAGGTTTTATTTTTAAATAATAATCTAAATCTTGGTGTCTCCTAATTTTTCCAATTTAATTAGGTGGCGATTTTAAAATAAGTAAATTCAAAAAGAGTCCACAACTATGGTAGTTTTTATGCCTCCCGTAAAAATGAACCTAACGATCATCATCATCTCCATCACCATTTTCTCTTCCCTTTCCTTTCTTTTTTCTCTCTCTGTGTTACTATCTCTATCGTCAATCACCCATTTCTTCCTTCTTTGTGAAGAATGGATCTTGGATAAACTCTATGAATCTCTAATTGCTCTTTATAATTTTCCACTACATGTCTTATTATGAAAATAACTAACACTTCCCCTATTTATAGTAGTATAAAACCTAATTTAACTCAAAATAGGAAAATATATTCCTATATAAAGTTGACTATAAATTTTAACTAGACATGAATTAAAATATCAACTCCTAACTAATTTTGATTTTCTACAACTTTGAATTATTATTTCCAACATTCTCCCGCAATTCAAAGTTGTATACGCCTTCTTTGTTGGTGTTGTTGTTGTTGTTGTATAGTATTGACTCCAATCTTCCATTGTTGAAGACTTCTCTTCAACCTTCAATTGTTGGAACACTTCTCTCCGATTAACATTATTTTTTTCTTGCTTGTATTGTAACACTCTCCAACTTTCAATAGTCAGAGCACTTCTCTCTAACACCCATTTTTTTTTAATTGTGTTGAAACACTTCTCTCCAACTTTCAATAGTTGGAGCACTTCTCTCCAACATTCAATTGTTTTAACCCACTTCTCCAACTTTCAGAGAAAATCGTTCCTTCCTTTTGTGCCATTTGCTTGCTTCTTATTTAGATTTCCAGATATTTTTCTTTATTCCTTCTAAGCATGATTATTTTTCATGCATATATCATTGACCCGATATTTGCATATATAATTCTTGGTCAGACGGGTGACATATATGGATTATAGCCGTCCGCTAACAGCAAAAGCTAACTACTTGATTCTCTATCAGGATCGTATAAGCTTTGATATCAATTCGTAGGAAGCAACATTATTGGATGATTAAAGCAATCCCTGTAGCTCACTTGAAAAACATTTGCTCCTTTGACTGTCTTGCCCTTATGCTTTGAGATCCATATATTTCATTTCTACAAAGGGTTTAGTGTTTTTGGAGTTTTGATCACTCTGCTTGCGTAAGTTTTTTTACAGTCTAAGAGGCAACATTTCCATGTAAATTAAAAATGAAAAAGAACACGCATGCAAGCAATCAGCACACATTTGACATGTTCCTCGTTATCCGATGTTGTATTAGCTTTGCTTTAGATTTTCTTTGGTGGATTTCCGAGCTTTTTGTGTAGTGGAGTATAAAGGAAGAATATCCTTGGTCAATTACTAATTACTACAATACATGCATGACCAATGGATCACAGGAGTGGGGAACTATAAATAATTAAAGAATTAGACTTAATTTCTTGCTCTTTTTTTAATCAATTCCACGTTAATCTTCATCTTCCAAGTTCTCGATTCATCAAGATTATGCTATATCATGCTAGCCGAGGATTTATTTTTGCAAAACTTTTCTTAATGGAATGAAAACTTAAATGGTACAACTCAATGATTATTTGTGCAAATCACCCAGACATTTAAATTATTAGGCCGCATCTAGTTACTCCCTAAGTCTTCTATATGAGGATATGCTGGCAAGTAAACTCCCCTAGAAAGTTACAGAAGACTGCAATGTTGAAAACTTATAATTTTTTATATGTTCACTATATTTTACTATATCAAATTTGCTGTGTCTGAATTTGTGGTTATTTGATTTTATTACAATTACCATAATGAAGGATTATAAAGTGGTAATATTTTCAAAGGCTCGGGGATGAGTCACAGTACACTTTGGCCCATTACATCATTATTTCTAAAAATTGGCTGCGCCAAACCGCCTTTCGGCAGTTTGACCGGCCCCGTGTCGAAAAAATACGCAAAATCAAAAAAACAATCGGGTAAAACGGACATCCGAGCGCAGAGTTATGACAATTTAAAGTTTTACTAATTTACAACTACTTTCTCTCCCTACATTTTATGTCAATGCTTCCGTGATATGTTAATCAAGTTAATGCCGCATGCGACTTCCATAAAAGCTTCATAGATTGTCTTCAATGGCTATGATTCAAGAGATAGTAGTAGCCTAAAATAAAAAATAAAAATAATTATATATTTAATTCAGTTTTCGGTTCGATTCGTATCCAAAATTAAAAAACCGAACCGAATCACTAAATCTTGATTCGGGTTTTCAAAAAATCAGTTTTTTTAAAATAAAACCGAGAAAAAACCGAATCGAATTTCGGTTCGATTCGGTTTTTTCGGTTCTCCGGATTTTTTGCCCACCCCTAATCGAAATGGTTAGCTCCATCTATAAATCTTTTGCATCCAAAGTTGAATAATTAGATGGAATGGAATGAATTTGTAAATGATGCAGTTCTTTCGATTAGTATAGCTTATTTCGAAATATTTATAGCATCTTTTTTATATAAATCTATTTATTCTTCTTTGAAAAAATTTGAGTTAATTAATTCTTTTGTTACCCTAAGAGAAAAGAATATATTTCATTTAAGTTAGCCCCTTCATGCTTATTATAACTAGTTATTTTAATTTTCTATTTGTGATTTTAACTATAACCTCAGTTCTGCCATTTTTGTTCCAATTCTCTAAATCAAGAATCTTATTTTCTTTCAAGAATGGTGTTTTTAAAGAAAGAAGGGAAGAGTGGATAAAGAAATGAAGAAAGAAGCAATGTGTGGGGATTAATTGCAACTGACAGTGATTAAAAGATGAAGGAGAAGGGACTGAGGGTACTACACTTATTCCTAAAATCTTATTCTATACATTTATGGTAATACACTAATTATGGTAATACACTACTAATTATATTACAACATTTTCTAAACTAGGATATTTACCATAAATTACTTTGACTAATTACCATAATCCGAGAGTCCTAATAGGCACAAATCCGAGATTCAATATACACAATATACACATGTATATTGTGTATATTTAACACACCCCCGCAGTCATAGCGGGCGGTCTTCGAACGCTGAGACTGCCCCTAAAATCTTCAAAAAGGACCGAGGGAAGACCCTTTGTAAAGATGTCTGCAATCTGATATCTCGACGGGACATGTCATACGCGAACTTGACCACGGGCAACCTTTTCACGGACAAAGTGAATGTCCATCTCGATATGTTTTAGTGCGTTGGTGCTGAACCGGATTACTAGAAAGGTAGATGACATTAATATTATCGTAGTATACCAAGGTTGCCTTCTGAATGAGACAATGAAGCTCCAAAAGCAAATTACGTAACCAACATGATTTCGAGACCACGTTAGCTACCCCTCGATATTCAGCCTCGGCACTTGAGCGGGATAGAGTCGACCGACGCTTCGCAGACCAAGAGACCAAGTTGTGACCAAGAAACACACAATAGCCTGATGTAGAACGTCGGGTGTCGGGACAACCACCCTAATCAACATATGTATACGAGACAATTGTGGATGTGGAGGAAGGATATAAATGCAAGACATAGTCAAGTGTACATTGAATATACTGAATGATGCGTTTGAGTGCATTCATGTGCTCAATTATGAGATCATGCATGAACAAACACATCTGCTGGACAGCATATGTAATATCCGGTCTCGTGAAGGTAAGATATTGAAGGGCTCCTGCAAGACTGCGATAGCGGGTCGGATCCTCGTAGGGTACGCCGGCCGCGACACTAAGCTTGGGCTATGTATTGACTGGAGTGGAAGTTGACTTACAGGATGACATCCCAGCCCTCTCGATGATCTCAGCTGCATACTTTCGTTGAGACAAGAACATTCAATCGGAATGACGAGTAACGATAATCCCCAAAAAGTAACTCAAGGGCCCTAAGTCTTTCATAGCAAACTCAGAGCTGAGCATGGTCATGATCGACTGGCGTAAGGCATCTGTAGATGCAGTTAAAATGATATCATCCACATACAACAGAATGTAGGCCAATGACGAACCATGACGGTAGATGAACAAGAAATTATTCGACCTGCTGTGAGTGAACCCAATAGTCGAAACATAGTCAGCAAACCTTGTATACCAAGCCCGTGGAGACTGCTTAAGTCCATATAAGGACTTCTTCAACAAACAGACATGATGAGGATATTTGGGATCCCTGAATCCCAACAGCTGATGCATATAAACTGTTTCCTTGAGATCACCATGTAGAAAAGCATTATTTACATCTAACTGATGAATATGCCATGCTTTGAAAGAGCCAAGATGAGTACAGTGCGAATGGTAGTTGGCTTGACCACCGGGCTAAATGTCTCACCACAATCCACCCCAACCTGCTGAGTCTTACCATCACCCACAAGCCGCGTCTTATGCCGTGCAAATGAACCATATGAATTTTCCTTGTGATAAAAAATCCACATAGACCTAATAATATTAATACCAGAAGGACGGGGCACCAACTCCCACGTCTTATTATCAATAAGAGCATTATATAAATCGGTGATAGCGATTTTCCAATTTGGGCCATTTAACGCAGACACGGGAGTACGGGGTATGAGTGATTTAAGAACATTAGAACTTAAATTAAAATGTCTCTTTGGTTTAAAAATACCCCGCTGACTATGAGTGACCGGTATATGACTTGAGGAAGAAGTGGACGAATTTTGGGAATTTTCTAGGCTCGGGATGGGTAGCGGCACGGTGGGCTGGCTGCCCAATACGGTAACTTCGGCACGAGGCTGGACCAGTTCAGGTGGCTGGATCGCCCAATCGCCGAAGCGATCCGGTGATGGCGATTTGTGAGACCAGTGGGGCGGTAGGCGATGGGCATTGGAGAATTTGGGTGTGGGACATGTCCGAAAAATGGTGAGTAATATACAGGGATATACCATCATCCAAAAAATTATACGAACTAGGCTCCGGAGTATGAACTTTAGTAAATGAAAATTGGGTTTCATAAAAAATTACATGGCGATTAATGATGATTTTCTTGGAGGATAAATCAAAGCATTTGTAACCACGATGATTAGATGGATAATCCAAAAACACACACGGAGTAAACCGAGCCTGAAGTTTGTTAATTGTGGTGGATGGGAATAACGGATAACACAAGCAACCAAAAAACCCGAAGATGAGAATAAGAAGGATTCTTATTATGTAAAATTTGGAGGGGTGAAGAATATGTCAGCCCTTTGGAAGGAATCATGTTAAGGAGATATGTAGCCATTTGAAGAGCATGATGCCAAAAATATGGGGGTACGGAAGCATGAATTAAGAGAGTGCGGACAATGTTATTTATGAAACGAACTTTGCGTTCGGCTTTCCCATTTTGTGAAGACGTATGAGGACAAGAAAAATAAAAACTGATCTCATTATTAACACAGAACTCCCGAAACACCCCATTGTCATACTCTTTGTCATTATCACACTGAATATTTTTTATTTCACGTTCGAATTGAGTTCTAATGAATGCTCTAAATTTTAAGAAGACGGAAAACACTTGAGATTTATTTGCAATCGAAAATGTCCATAAAAATTTACAATAATCATCCAAAATCAAAACATAATACCGGTGACCGAGAGAACTCAGAACAAGAGATGTCCATAGGTCGCTATGAATAATACAAATGACATTAAAGTATGTGAATTCGAGTCAACAAATGGTAACTTAACATTTTTTTCTAAAGAGCAAGACTGACAATTTGGAGCACTATTCGTACCCTTACATGAAATAAAATTATTTTTATGTAAAGACGGCAAAATAGAATATCCCGGATGACCAAGCCGAGCATGCCACAAGGAAGGAGCAAGGGCTGCGAACACTGATGACAAGGTTGGACTCGATGGACTGAAACCGGGTGTGATAGGATAAAGATCTCCCATACTATCACACCTCATGAGAGGACTCCTCGTCTTGAAATCCTTCACAGAGAAACCAAAATGATCAAATTCAACAGAAACGGAATTGTCAGTGGTGAATTTTCGGACATACACTAAGTTTTTAATCAATTTGGGGGCATGTAGAGTATTTTTCAAGATAAGGGAAGGATTGGGGGGAGATAGAGTTTTATGACCATAACCCTGAATTGGAATAGAGTTATCATTACCGATAATTATACCACGAGGGTTGCTCAAATTGGCATAAGACGAGAGAGTACCTTGATTGGAAGTCATGTGTGTCGTTGCGCCGGTGTCCATGTACCAATTTGGATCCGTTTGCTTCAACCCAAGTGTGTGTATTGCGGCCTCAATGTCGGTGTGAGTAGATGTGGGGCCCACTGCCGAGAATGCTTGTGTGGGCCGAGGCCCAAGTAGTCCACCATGTTGCCCATCCCAGTGCTGTAACGAGAAGCTGGCTGCTGACTGTTGGGCCTGAAGTTAAGTTGTCCAACCCACTGCCAGCTGGAAGGGCCTGGAAAATAGGGGCTGCTGGCCCACGGCCAATTGCCCTAGCCCCACTGCTATGGGCCCCACGACTGGGACCGGTAGGGAGGAGGCCCACTGTTGACTGGACGGGGCCCACTGCTGGACTGCTGACCATCAGAATCGCAGTATTTGCCCCCGCAATTTTTGTTATTATTCTTACGATTATTTTTGCCGCCACCATGAGTACGGTTTTGGCCCGAATTATCAACAAAACCTGAAGAATTTGTGGAGGACATCATTAGGACGACGTGGCTTGCTCCGGTAGCCGCCTTTTTAGCCAAATCGGCTTCTTCCAAAGTAAGCATGGAGCGGGCTTGATAAAAAGCGGGAAGTGAGTTGCTTTGGCGAAAGAGAGTCCCAACGCCATTATATACCTCAGAAAGACCGGCAACCAGTTGTAGAACCAGACGATTATTTGTTACAGGTGCGCCAACGTTACGGAGTTTGTAGATACGTTTGAAAATTCTTCCATGCGAACTTAAGAGAATTCCTGCTCGAGTGTGACAACACGTGAATGTTGGTTATCTTGGAATATGTCACGCAATCTATTTCACGTAGCCATAGCCGTGGTATCCCGCTCAATAATCGTCTGTAAGAGGTCAACCGAAATAGTGGAATAAATCCACTGAAGAACGGTAGCATCAAGAGTAATCCATAACTGAGGATCCTCCGCGGGAATAGGAGCAACGATAGGAATTATGTGATGGATGACTTGATGGGAGATAGCGTGAATTTTAAACAATTCTGACCACGTCACATATTGGACGTTTTCCATCTCAAGAACAATATGGATGTTGTTCTTGATGTTAGAAACCATGAGGGTAGGATGAAAATTGTTCTTAGACATATTGAAAGAACAAGGGAGAAGAGGGGAAATTTGGGAATAGTAAGAGAGATTTTGAGAGCGGAAGAACAATTTGATAAACCCGAGGGGGGGGGGGTCTCGGTCGAGAGGAACAACAAAAAATTTGGGAGAGAAATTTTTTGTTTGACCTAGATTTTTGATACCATGAAAGAAATAATCCCCTTGATTATTTTCATTAATAGAAAGGCTATATATACAAGTTACATAATAGGAGAATCCTATTCCTAAAACCTTATTCTATACATTTATGGTAATACACTAATTATGGTAATACACTACTAATTATATTACAACATTTTCTAAACTAGGATATTTACCATAAATTACTTTGACTAATTACCATAATCCGAGAGTCCTAATAGGCACAAATCCGAGATTCAATATACACATGTATATTGTGTGTATATTTAACATAGAAGAGAAGAGAAGGGGGAGGAGACGTGAAGATGGGGTGGGGGGTGGTGAAAAAAGTCTGCGTGTGTGGTGGGGTGGGGGCCAAAAAATAGTTTTTTTAATTTTTAAAAATTATTTATTGTGATGTAATTTTGATTCCACTCGTCAGATTTTAAATTATAATTTTTTTTGTCACATCAACTTTTTGGGTGGTATTAGTTTCACTTTAAATAAGAATAGAGGGGTAATAGACTGCCCGCTTAATTAAAGTGTGAACTCGATTTTTCGGGTGGAAACTATGTCTTTAATTAAAAAAATGACAAAAAGAATACAAACTTCTATACCAATATCCATTCATTAAGTAATACTATTTCTTTCCCATTATATTTATCAGGGAATTAAAAAGTTCTTCCCGGTTATCATGTCCTCAAATTTTCTAAATATTTGTCATATAAATAAATAGTTATAGCCTATAGTACCTTTTAAAAAGGAAAAAAATAAATTAGGTGTATCATGTGTGCATTGAAGGTTTAACTTGTTAAATAAGGCAATATACACATAATATACATGTGTATATTGCCTTACATAACATCACGGATTCAGCCCAAGATTGAGGCTCTCGATTTCAAACAATTATGGTAAATAGACAATGTAAGAATATTGTAGATTAGGAAAATATATGTGTAGTATATTGTAATGTATTTGTTACCTAAATTAGGATTATACACTGCCATAATTGTAGAGTTAGAATTATGGTAGAATAAGATTTTAGGAATAGAATAGGAAGATTTTGTATCTTGTATAAATACCTATTTAAGTAATGAAAATAATCAAGGGGATTATTTCTTTCATAACTATATATATGTTGGATATATAACATGATTGATCTGATTTGATCTCCTACTTTAGTAAAATACCAATCCCTCTAGGTAAGACGTTTAAGTAGTAAACAAATAGAAAGACAAATTAAATAAGATCCCAAAATCATACTAAATAATTATGCAAGTATTTAAATGTATATAAACTAATTGCCTTTACTCTTTTATACTAACAAGGAAAGAAATAATGAATTGCGTTGATCTCATATTCAAGGTACATTACAAAGCTATAAAAAGATGGTAGTTGGTGTAGAGAAAGAAAGAAGGAGAAAAAGGAAATCTAAGTCCAAAAAAAAAATGGCAAACTCTTTGTCCCCTTGGTTGTTCTCTGTCTCCTTAGTATTATTATTATTTGGAATTGTTAGAAATGTGGAGGCGAACATACTTGATGATGTTTGTCCCAAGACCATAAATCCTCAACTATGTTTTCATGTTCTTAAGAATGACCCTTATGTTTACAAAGGAGATATTCATAGCCTTCTCTCCATTGCACTTTATATAGCACAAGAAAATACCACATCCACTTACAACTTAGTTCATTCCCTTCTTCAACAACCAATCACAGATCCCAATGTGAAAGCCCAACTTACCAATTGCTTGAACAATTACAAGGATGCAGGTGATAAACTTGAAAGTTGCAATGATTTGCTTAGGACTGCTGATTATAGAAAGATAAGTTTGTTGGCTTCTGCTGCTTTGAATGATTCTCGAGCTTGCGACCAAGCCCAGCTCAAACAACTCAGCCAGACAGTCCAAGAATTCTCCAATCTTGTTTTTGTTATTGCCTATGATCTCAAATAAGCTAGTCATTTTACATGATGCTTTTTGTCTCACTTCGATTGTTACATTACATGGATGAATTCATCTTCTGAATTAATATATATATATATACAAAATAATTATCATTTTCTTATTGCACAATTTAATTTTCGGATGAAAGGAATAATTCACAAAATGTATGTGGGGTCGCTTTCCCATCCCTTTTTTCAGTCCTGCAAAATGAAACAAAAAGTTATCCAAAAGAGAGATGAAATGTAGTAAGATTTTGCATTTAATTTTTCCAGATTCACTATAGAGACAATACAAATTGTGAAAAGGTTAGTTGAGATTAAAGTGGTAAAAGTAGTCAATAAAATATGATTCGTTTATCCCGTTTAAATTTGGGGTTAATGATCCACTAATTTATTAACTCTGCTCATTTTGATCGTTCAGATTCAGCTCATCTAAAAATTGGACTGATATGTAATACAATTTTTTTGTTTATGTAGTCCAAACTGACTCATATTAACTTTTTTTCTGTTAGATATTTTATATAGCAATAATAAAGAAAAAAAAATTTCTTAGGTAACTAAATAAATTATAAGAGAAAAAATAAAAAAAAATTAGAATTAGACAAGTTGAGTTATGGTTCATGATTTAGCATATTTTAACACAACACATTTTAACCAAAGTAACCTTTGAACGGATTAATGACCCACTCATTTGTTAAGGGGAAAACTACACAAAATACCTAATTGGGCCTATTATATTACCAAAATTTATCCATATGCATTTTAATAACCCTCAATACCTATGCGGCTCAAAAATATTACCCGAGATATCCATTCTCAAATATTCCTTTTTCCCCTCTTTAATATTTACTTACCCATTTCCCTAACATCGTCTTCCCCTTTTAACAACAAAATTTAAAATCCCACACCTTTATGACGCTATAGTCCCGACGAAAGGCAGTTCTGTAACAACTCAATCTCTCTTCTTGAATATTTAACTGTTATTGTGTGATTTGAAGCTTCACATAGATGTATATTATATTTTTGGACTTGTTGGCATGCTCAGGATTGGAGCCGAGGGGCTCGGGAGTATTTCGACACCATTGAAACATCATTTAAATTAGCAGATCTTCTGGTATTGGTGCCTTCTTCACGATGGCGGGGGAACTAATCACTGTCGTGAAGCACTGATGGGATGTGCATCATCAAACTCGAGAAGGGAGTCGCGACAACGAAGGGCAAGTGTGTCAGACCCCAATTAACTCTTCTTCGCGACCGCAAAACTTGGCGATCATATAATGTGAGCAGTTGTGTTCCTCGAATGCGAGAATGGATATCTCGTGCTTGCGTATAAGGACCTGGAGCTTATAAAAGTTGATTTCAAAATTCCAGCAGCATTTTTAAGGCTAAACTTGGGAATTTTTGCGAGATAAACTCTCGTCTTTGGATCAAGGAAAGGAGGAGTTTCAGCCCAAAATTCAAGGTACTAATTCATCGTACTGATTTAGAGATTATTATTGCTACTAAACGCACACGCAAGTACACGCAGTCATACAAGTAATATAGGATTGAAAGTCTAGATATCATACCCACGGGGACTTATACTTTCTACTGTTTAACTAATCTAAATTAGAATGTAACTATTCAAGAGAGTAACAATTTTGGAGTTTTGTTTGAACCAAACTATTAATTGCAAGAAAATAATACAACAACATCAACGACAATAACATATCCAGTGTAATCCCATAAATGGAGTCTGGGAGGGTAGGATGTATGCAAACCTTACCTCTACCTTTGTGGGGTAGAGAAATTGTTTCCGATAGACCCTCGGCTCAAAAGAAACATAGTCAAAGAAAATAAGACAGTAAGATATCACAGTACAAAACAAATGCAACAACACATAGTAATACACACATAAGAATATTGATCTACACGAAACCTAAATAATACTACAAAGAAGAGGAGAAGAAGAGATGCAGAGCTATCCCCTACCTCTCTCACACACAGTGCAATAGAACTCAACTACCTACTAACCTTCTATCATAATCTTCAACCTCCAAATCTTCTTATCCAAGGTCATGTCCTCAGTCAGCTAGACAATAATAAAAACAATAATTCAAACGAGTAAGAGATGGGTTTAATCAGATGAGAATGAGTTCTAGGGTTATAGCGATTGACAATCTAGTTGAGCTTTCCAACCGTTCTACCTATTTATTCCCTGAATTACTAGTTGACACGTTAATTTAACTTTATGAGTATCTTCCGAGTTGCTTACAAGTCTATTCAAGCTACTCTAAAGCCTATATTCATATGCCATCAGAAATTAGCAAGAACGCATTTATATCTCCGTATTCAACTAAGCGAGGCTAATGGGTATATTCCTATCCTCAATAGAAAAATGATCACCCTCAAGAGGATCACGAACAAACTTTATTTATTCTTAATACGTACGCAAAATCTCTTTCTCAAGTTCAATTCACGTACCACAGATAGTGATCAACTATTGGCCAAATAATTAAACAATTAAGCTCAAGAATAAGTAAGCAATCCAATAGAGGAAATTTAATAGATAAAAAATGATTGTCAAAATACAACTTTCATGTCAATACCACAACCCCAAAATTAAACTGTTTAGCCACTCATGTTCATACAATGAATCATAACAATGTTTTATAGCATGAATTCAACAAAAAAAAAGTAAGAAAATAGTTAAATTGATGGTAGAATCTCCCCCCAGAGCTTCAAACGCCTTTTTCGTCCTCAAAATAATTCCCAGCTGTCATTTACACATCCAAAACTTGTGTTTATAGGATAGGGTTAAGTCCCCAAACATTATACCAAATCCCGCGCGGAATAGGAAAACTAGCCACTGACGTGCGACACCCCCGCATCGCAGATGTATTGTAGAAGAACAAAAAAACTTTAGAGGATGGACCTGCACGCGGCACCCCTGCTTCGCAAACCCATCGCATAAGGAGAAGCTCGCGTCGCAGGCTCATTGAGAAAGCTTTAAAAATCTTCAGAGACAGGGCTTGCACGCGGCACCCCCGCGACGCAGGCCCATCGCGGGTCTGTTAAGTGATTTTCATTTTTTTTTTCCAAGTGTGTTGTGATCCTCTTGTCATCTTGCCTTCGTGCACAATGCTTCCAAACTTCACCAAAAATATCAGAATTAATTCATTTTTGCTTGTCATACCTGCACATTGCAAACACAACAACATAAGCTCAAAATACGACATTTTCGGTGCAAAGGTATGATCAAAGTACTAAGACTTAGCGGGGAAATGGACTTAGCGGGGAAATGATGCAAAATATAGATATTTGTGCCAAATATCACCACCCCGCACTTAGACTTTGCTCGCCCTCGAGCAAACATCTGACGACCACTAACCTAACACAAGTTCCAACGTTATACCAATTCGAGCAAGTCTACTCAGGCTTCGGCTAATACGACTCTTTCAAAGTATATCACAAAACAATCATCAAGCCAATTCTCATTCTAGTCATGCCAACATACATATTTTCAACACATAAAACTCACAAACAACCTCCTCATAATGGCTTAACCTTAAAATCTTACTCAACGACACCATTTCACGCAATACAATCATGTTACCCAATAGAGAAATCAACACTTCACCTATCCTTTGTCAACTATGTGTCCTCACTGAAAGAGAGTTGTCCATATATCTCACATGAATTGAATTGAATTATTTTAATGGATAAAGAATCAAGCAACTTACGCTCCCACTCACAAAGAACATCACATGCAATATACTACGAACCATAAGCTAGCCCTTAGTGTAACCGCTTCACTAATATAAGTACGTTGAACCTAGGATCAAGGAGGTCTTAAGGCGTTGTAATGTAGGCTAAGGGACGGGTTGGATACATTTGGATGAAGTAGTGACTATCCTCTCTAAGCACTTTAATACACACAAGTTGATCATTTTGCACACTCCTTTACCAACCAAACTTTGCAATCAACCAACACCCATCCATCCTAATCGCATACTTTTTCTTAAGTTTAAGCGCCCTTTGTTTTGATTATACAAGCAGACGGGAAATTTTAACTTTCAAGGAACTCTATTTTTTCTTTTCTTTTTCATCTCATTCCCAACTAGAAAGCAATTTCTCTATCGACTAGGTGCAATAGATTTTTCTCGGGTGTCTTACAACAAACCATCCCATTTTATCACTTTTCAACTCCATTTACATCAAATAGCTTTTTAAAGTGCTTAAGGAGTAAAAATGAATTAAGGCCAATTAGAACATAAGGGAATAGGCTCATCAACTGCTACCAAAGAAAAAGGATAAAGACTAAATGGGGCTGACTAGGATATCATGTAAGGGAAGGTAAGAGAAGGCTAAAATTCGGCTACCAAAGAAACGCCACTATCACCTCATAAACCCAATGACTTTATTTCGTTTTGCGAATACACCAGTCAATACAAAGCATGGAGTACACAAAAATGAACCTTACACACACATGGCACAAAATTAACTCAAGATGTATCCACATCGACCCTCAAATCAAGCAACAATAAAAAGATTCAAATTAAGCTAAATGGGTCACATATGAGTCAAGAAGACGAGCCTAAGTGTTTCAAGAGAGGCTAATTTTTTTTCTTTTCGTTGGGCATGCTTTTGAAGTATACATCGAGAATTGCTCATTTTTCATATTTCACCTAACCCGAGTACCTAGCATTCGAATGGTTTTAGGGTTTTGACTCTACGACTTCCTAAAAGAAAAACTACTACCCGGTTTAAAGGTCTCCCCTTGGAAAAGATTGAAGCCATAAGAAAACCCAAGGGGGCGGATGATGTATGCCACTAATGAGGGACTTAAGAAGCTACAAAAAAAAAACCAAAATATTTTTTATTTTTTTTCATTTTTCTGATTTTTTAAGACTCTAAGACTCAAAGTTACTAAAAAAAATTCCTACGGCATATTTATCATCATCCTCAACCTCAAAATTATACAATACAAAGGGACGTATTTTCCACCCCACACTTAAATCATGTAGTTCCCTCAATGCATATACAATCCAAATAAAAGCAAAGTAAGGCAAGAAATACTCCTTGAGGCCCCATTAGGGCCTAGTTCTCATCGTCGTTGCCATCTCCGTCCTCGCCATCAGATGGATCAGACTCATCACCATCATTATCATTAGTTTGCTACATCTCCTCATTGCCCTCCTCCCCATATGCTTCCATTAGATCGACCGAATACGCATCCTCATCATTGGGAAGTCAGGCAACATCCTCCCGTAAAAGTCTTTGGGAGTGAACTATGTGTGAGGCTTGTGCATATACCTCTGAGAGGTCCATCTGATGTGCCG
Source organism: Anisodus acutangulus (assembly GCA_029783415.1). Lineage (NCBI taxonomy): Eukaryota > Viridiplantae > Streptophyta > Magnoliopsida > Solanales > Solanaceae > Anisodus > Anisodus acutangulus. The sequence continues at coordinate 22,573,178 of CM056489.1, forward strand.
CATCCTGCAGCACCAATATCTTATAGATCTGGGTGATCAAAGTGGAATGTGCCGACCTTTCCTCCGCCGGTGTCAATGTGTTCTTGGCGGTCTTCTACGGGCCCTTGACATTTGAGATGTCAATCATATCGGTGGGTGCCTCAAGCACCCTATCATGAATATCTCCTAATGTGTTGTCGACTTGTAAAATTAGAGATGTGAGGGTGTTACCGAAAAGTAGCCGCATGCGTTTGTTTTCTCTCACTCACTTCATCTCTTTAAGCATCCAATGCCCAATATTCACAGGCTGCCCAGTTATGAAAATATAAACCATGCACACCATCTTATTCTCCACTTCAGTGTAATGCTCGAATGTCATAATTATTTAGTGGATCAACAACAGTCAAACTCATGCAGACTTCTCAAAGATACTCATCAACATGCTCTTGTATCTCCCTGAACTTGCCATCATACCGTGCCCATTTGGCAAGAGACCCCAGCCCAAAAAGTGTCTCTCGGATGGCCTTGTAGTCTAGCCTACAAATGAACTCTTCCAAAGGCTCAATTAGAAGGTCTGATGCTCCAATTGCTGCGCACAAAGTAGATGTGAACAATGGAATATAATTGTCTCGAAAGGGGACCGTAAGTCTCCAATATTCAAAGTTGACTTGCTCCATGTTCGCATTGAACTCCAACAGCAAATCAATTAATCGGGCCCGGATTCTCAAAAATAGCTTGTCATCCCATGCCCGCGAGTCAGTTGTAAATGTCTAGAAAGTTTCATTATAGTGGGACCTGATCTACCGCCCTTTCATGAATATAGCCTTTGGAGAGGTAAAAGTTTTTGTATCACTCCTTGGCTTCCCCAAGGAGAATGGGTGGTCGCCGTCTAGGATTCGGCCTTGGGATTATAGTTGTCGGGTTCTTTCCCCCCTGCTTTGGTTCTCTTCTTTATTTGCATGGGCTAACTTCCCGACCTCTCTTAGAGACTTTTGAAGAAGAGGATGTGACTGTTTTGCCTTTTTGATTTACCCATGTTCCTGCAAAACAAAGTATCCCAAAAATAAGTAACAATTCAATAACCAAAGAGGGTCGTTGACGACCCCACACTTAATTCTATTACATGTACTTATGATTGGATTACTGGACTTCTTAAATTTGGGTACCACGATGGTTATTTTCCTCTTGTGCTCAACCCGAGGTGGAACGGCCCCACACTTACTTTAAACTACGATACAAAAGTAGAACAAACAAAGAAGTTAACTACTCAAAACTAATCTTTCAAAAGCAAGAAAAACATCGTTTGGGACAAGGGTTGGAGGAGTTCACATGTTTCCCACATTCAAATTTCCATTCAAACTCTCAAATATTTAGTTCAAATATATTCCCAAGGGTTCATTTAGTCGTTTAGTGTTACGTTGCTACTCGAGACTTCACAATTTCACAAAAAACTTGATTCAAGCATTTTATCGAACACCTTATGGGCATAAAACTTCCCCTTTAATTTTGACAACAATGGGGGTTGTGAAACCCTCTCTTCTTTAATAGGGAATCTTAATTCTAGCCATAGGCAACATATTTAAGCAATACTACATCAATCCCCGCCCGAATTCACCTAAACCCAACAACCCTAGTTTTCAACTTTCAAAAACTTATGAACAAGGGAAAAAGGGAAGGGAAATTCATGGATTGATGATGTTAATGGAAGATGGATGAAAGTTCTTGAGTTTAATTGTGATTGAAAAGGGAGAGGAGAATGGTTTTTGCACTTTGAGAGAGAGATGTTTGCGTCAGAAAGAGACTAGAAAGGAGGGGGTAGGTTTTATAACGTGAGAGCTTAACAAAATCGGATAGTTTCCCTCTGAATATTTTTTGTTCTTCCGCGGCACCCCTACGACGCGGAGGTGTCGCGAGACCTATACCTGGATGGAGTTTTTGATTTTTTTTTGCCTCATTTTGTGTTTCCGCTCCTTCCCAAGTCCCGCAACACTAAACAAACTACGTGAAAGCTGCAAAAATCATAAAACGTTGGGTTGCCTCCTAACTAGTGCTTGATTTAAAGTCGCGGCACGACTATTTTTTCTTTTTCTTTTTTTGTTTATTTTTTATTACAAAAGCTGGGGTTCTTCCTGAGAAGCGCTTTATTTAAAGTTGCAGCACGATGTAGGCTTTCTCAAGCCTCCTCTAGCTCAATTAAGGTCTTTGGTGGATCGATGACCTCTCCAAAGTAATTCTTCACTCGTTGCCCATTCACAATAAGGTTTTGTTCAAATCTAGTTGTTTCAGTTCCACCGCGCCATGTGCGATTACACGAACTATCTCAAATGGCCCTGACCACTTACTCTTCAACTTCCCTCTGAATAACTTGAGTCTCGAATTATACAACAATGATATCTGCACACGCTCAAAGTCACGACGTTGTATATATTTGTCATGCATTCTCTTGGTACTCTCTTTGTAAAGCTTTGCATTCTCATATGCATGAAAATGAAACTCATCAAGCTAGTGTAGTTGCAACAACCGCTTCTCACCAGCTACCTCTATATCCAAATTTAGTTTTTTACCGCCTAATATGTCTTATGCTCAAGCTCAAAGTGGAGATGACATGCCTTACTGAAAACTAACCTATATGGAGAGGTTCCAATAGGGGTTTTGTAGGCAATCCTATATATGCCCAAAGAGCGTCGTCAAGTTTCAGCGACTAATATTTTCTGTTAATGCTCACCGTCTTCTCTAAAATTCTCTTAATTTCTCGATTCGACACCTCCACTTGGCCACTAGTTTGAGGATGATATGTGTTCTCCACCTTATGCTTTACCTCATACTTAGCTAACAAATTATCAAAGAGCCGGTTGCAAAAGTGTGTACCATGATCGCTGATAGTAAACATTGGCATTCCGAAGCATGTGAAGATGTTATTTTTCAAGAATCTAGCCACCACACTCACATCATTGGTAGGGAGCAGAATTGCTTCCAGCTACTTCGAGACATAATCCACTATGACAAGAATGTACTTGTTCCCCTTTAACGGTATGAATGGCCTCATGAAGTTAATACCCCAACAATAAAAAATCTTGATATCGAGGATACTAATCAAGGGAATTTCATGATGCTTTGAGATATTACCAATTCTCTGACACCTATCACACGCCTTCACAAAAGCATGAGAGTCTTTAAGCAATGATGGCCAATAAAAACCGACTAGAGTACCTTAGTTGTTGTTCTGTCACCACTGTGATGACCCCTATAAGCCGAAGGGTAATAACTCTCAAGAATTGAATTATGTCCTCTATTGGAACGCATCTCCTCACCAATTTATCTCACCTGATTTTGTAGAGGTATGACTCATCCCAAAATCTACTATCATGTAGTAGTCGCTTCTTTCTCTCATGATTAGCATCGAGAGGGTACACCTCGCTCACCAAAAAATTCACAATGTCAGCATTAAAGGGTAATTCATTCGAGTGCAAAGCAAATAATTTCTCATCTGGAAAATTCTCTTTGATCACCACACCCTCATCGAAATACTCTCTATCTTCAAGTCTGGATAAATTTTGCTACTTGGTTCTCTTTTCCTTTTCAATCCAAAATTTTGATATCAAACTCTTGCAACAACAATACCCAACGAAGCCTTGGCTTTGAATCCTTCTTCGCAAATAGGTAGCGAACAACCATGTGATAGGTGTACACTATCAGTTTCATACCCACCAAGTAAGATCGAATTTGTCAAAGGCATACACCACAACCAATAACTCCTTCTCTGTGACAACGTAGTTCATCAGAGCCACATCAAGTATTTTGTTGGCATAATAGATAGGATGAAATGATAATCAATGCAGTCACCTACCTCAACTTTAGCTCGTTAAAAGCCTTGAGACATGCTTCATTGAGCAAGAACTTTACATGTTTTTCCAAAAACTTACACATCATATTCTCAATCTTAGAGAAGTCTTTTATAACCACCTATAGAAACATGCATGCCCTAACAAACTGCACACCTCTTTAACAGAGAAAGAGGCAATTTCTCTATTGCTTCAACCTTTGCTTTATCAACTTCAATGCCCTTTTTGAGATCTTGTGCCCAATAACAATACCCTCTCGAACCATGAAGTGGAACTTCTCCTAGTTTAGCACCAACTTTGTCTATTCACATCGCGCAATTTCACATCAAGATGTCGCAAACATTCATCAAAAGAGTCCCCGAACACCAAAAAATCATCCATAAATACTTCCACATATTTCTCCACCATGTCGGTGAAGATAGACATCATACACCTCTAGAAAGTACATAGAGCATTACATAATCCGAACAACATCCTCCGAAATGTGAACGTTCAATAAGGACATGTAAAAGTGATCTTCTCTTGATCTCTGGTGCTATCATAGTCTGATTGTAACTTGAATAGCCATCCAAGAAACAACAATAGCCGTTCCCTGCCAGTCAATCTAACATTTGATCCATAAATGGTAAGAGGAAGTGATTCTTACTAGTTACAGTGTTCAGCTTGCGATAATCAATGCAAATCCGCCAACCAGTTACCGTTCTCTGCAGCACCAACTCATTTTTTTCATTCTTTACAACAGTCATGCCCCTTTCTTTGGAACATATTGAACATGGCTCACCCAATTGATATCAGAAATAGGCTAAATAATGTCGGCGCCAAGCCACTTGATCACCTCTTTCCTCACTACCTCTTTCATTATAGGGTGTAACCTTCTTTGATGCTCAATACTAGGCATACTGTCTTCCTCCATCAATATATTGTGCATGCACAATGAATTGTTGATCCCCCGATTGTCACTTATAGAACATCCAAGAGCTCGTATTTTGTCTTTCAACACTCATAGCACATGTTCAACCTACACATCAGACAAAAACATAGAAATAATTATGGGCAGTGTGTTATCACTTCCCAAATAAGCATAACAAATGTGAGAATGTAAGGTTTTTAGTTCAAGAACCGGGGCCTCCTAAATGGAGAGTTTAGGTTTGTTCCACATGTCAGGCATGTCAAGCTCGTCAAATGGCTTATCCCCCATACGTATGCACAAGTAGTGTTAAGGATTTGAAGACACTCCTCGATTACCTCATCTTTCACCAAATCTTCACCATACAACATTTGTCTCTCCAAAGGATCTTTAGAAGCTAGAAAGTAATCTAGCTCTATATTTGCAGTTCAGGTTCCACGATTGTTATCATCTTCAATTCCTCATAATGGGCAGGCAGTTTAGTAGCCTTGAACACATCGAAAGTTGCCTCTTGCCCGTCCACTGTCATGGGCATCTTACTTTCTCTGACTTGGATAATAGCATCAGTAGTAGCTAAATATCCCCTCCCAATGATGATATGCACGTGCTTGTCAGCTTCATATTTAAGAATAATAAAGTCGACTAGAAGAATAAAAGGCCCCACTTTCACAAGAAAATCTTTAATAGTACCATCAGGATACGCCTATTTGTATGCCAGTTACAATGTCACAGTGGTTGGTATTGGCTCACCCAAGTCCAACGTTTTAAAAACAAAAGTGGGTATTAAATTGATACTAGCACCCAGGTCACATAATGCTCACCCAACCTCAATGTTACCAATAGTGATTGAAATGGTGAAGCTAACTAGATCCTTCATCTTTGAAGGGATTTTTCTCCTCACCTTTGAACTGCACTCTTCACCAAGTGCCACAGTCTCTAGCTCAGTCAGACGCCTTTTGTTTGCAACAACATCCTTGATGTACTTTACATATTTTGGAACGTCTTGCAATAACCCTTCCAAAGGAATGTTGACATGTACCTGCTTTAGAATCTCAAGAAAATTCTTACAAGCCGAGTCTGCTTTCTGCTTTTGGAACCTCTATGGGAATGGTGGTGGTGGCTTAACTACCATAACCTCTGGCTGCTCCGCAAATTTTTGTTCGATTTCAGTTCTTTTAGCAGGAACAAGTTCAGCGTCAGCCTTCTTTTTCTTTGATGGAACTTCCTCTAGCTCCATTACATTCGTCAAAGTCGGCCTGACAGTTTTAGAAACCTCTATCTGCCCTACCTGACATTCTAGCTCATGAATGGATTTATGCATTTCGTTCATCATCTGTTACTGCCGAGTCATACATTGCTTCATCATCTCCTTAATAGAATTTCATGCCTGCTGAGCCTGAGGTTTTGGAGCTTGAGGTTGCTAAAAATTATTCTGCTGCCACTGATTATTCTGATTACCACCCAAGGCATATTAGAGTAATTCTTGTAGTTCTGGTTGTAGGAGTTTTCGAATTGATGTCCCTGATTTTTGTAACCACGATTTTGTTGCCCCACATAGTCCATAGACTCTGGGTTCAATGGACAGTTCATATACATATGATCATCATTGCAAATCTCACAAGTTACTCGTACCTATTGCACTTGCTGCACCTGATTAGCATTTGGATCACTGACATTGAACAAGTTGACCAATGTCTTCTTGAATAGCTGTCAAATCATCCACCTGAAAAACCCCAGCTGTTTTTTGTATGATTCCTAAACAACTTGTTTCTGAATAGTCTTGACTACTCGAAGACATCAGATTTATGAATGCTTCCATTTTCTCATACGTTTTCGACAAAATCTGACCATGAGCAGTAGCATCTAACAATGCTTTAGAATCATGCCGGAGTCCTTAAATGAAATTATGTGAAATGATCACCTTGGGGTACATGTGATGTGGGCAATCTCTCAAATAGCCTTTGTACCTTTCCCATGCTTGCAACAATGACTCACTATCTCTCTAAGTAAAGCTAGCAATTTTCCTTTTCAACTCTTTTGTCTTTTGGGAAGGGAATAATTTGTCAATGAACCTAGTGGATAAAATCTGCCAAGACGTGATAGAATCGGAAGGCTCATTCTCCAACCATTACCTTGATTCGCCGATCAATGAAAAGGGAAACAATGCCGATTTCACATATTCGTCCGAGACGTTATAATAGTAAAATTTCTCGCTCAGCTCGACAAATGTAATCAAGTTATTATATAAGTCTTCATGGGGTTTATGAAGGGGGCCTTGGAGTAATTGATAAAGTTGTTGCCATGTGACCAGGAGGTCATGGGTTCAAGCCGTGGAAACAACCTCTTACAGAAATACAAGGTAAGGCTGCGTACAATAGACCCTTATGGTCCGACCCTTCATCGGACCCCACACATAGCGGGAGCTTAGTACATCGGGCTTCCCTTCTTCATTAGGTTTACCCATATACTGGCACGTGTTATGCACCAGTCACACTGTTCCTTCTTTCAGCTCAAAATTTCTTGTAGTTGACAAGTTAATTTAACTTTGTGAGTATCTTCTGAGTTGTTCACAAGTTTATTCAAGCTACTCTAACACCTATATTCCTATGATCATCAAAAATTAGCAAAAACACATTTATATCTCCGTATTTAACTAAGCGAGGTTAAGGGGGGTATATTCCTATCCTTAATAGCAAAACAATTACCCTCAAGAGGATCATGAACAAGCTTTACTTATTATTATTACGTACGCAAATTGTCCTTCCCAAGTTCAATTCGCATACCACATATAGTGTTCAACTATTGGCCAAATAATCAAACAATTAAGCTAAAAAATAAGCAATCCAATAGCGGAAATTCAATAGATAAAAAATGATTGTCAATACCACAACCCCAGAATTAAAGTGTTTAGCCACTCATGTTCATACAATGAATCATAACAATGTTTTGTCGCATGAATTCAACAAAAAAAAAAGTAAGAAAAGAGTTAAACTGATGGTAGAATCTCCCCCCCTAGAGCTTCAAATGCCCTTTTCGTCCTCAAAATAATGCCCAGTCGTCATTTACACGTCCAAAACTTGGATTTATAGGTTAGGGTTAAGTCCACAAACATTAGACCAAATATCGCGCGGAATAGGAAAACTGATCGCCGACGTGCCCCCGCATCGCAGATGTATCGTAGAAGAACAAAAAAGCTTTAGAGGATGGACCAACACGTGACACCCCCGCATCGTAGGCCCATCGCAGAAGAAGAATCTCGCATCGCGGGCTCATCGTGTAAGCTTTAAAAATCTTTAGATACAGGGCCTGCACGAGGCACCCCCGGCAACGTAGGCCCATCGCGGGTTCAGTGATGTACATTTTATTTTTCTTCAGGTGTGTTGCGACCTTCTTGTCGTCTCGTCTTCATACACAATGCTTCCAAACTTCACCAAAAAGCTCAGAATTTGTTCATTTTTGCTCATCATACTTGCACATCGCAAACACAATAACATAATCTCGAAATATGATATTTTCAGTGCAAAGGTACGATTAAAGTCATGTTAATCAAGAGGCTTAAATTAGGGATTTTTACTGTAATCCTAAAAATAGAAAATCATTTATTTGACTTAGTATTTGATATCAAAATAGAATTTTGATTATTGAATTTAATTCAATAGCTCATGTATAACGTGTCCATGCAATTAATTTTTGATTACGAACTATTGATCTGAGGGGCGACTTTAACCCCGAGGCATCCAAAAATTATGGAATTGATTTTCCTAGACTAATTTGGACTAGTTATTAATGAATTTGGATAGATTGTGTCAGAGTCCAATTGAGATGATTTTGGAATTTCAAGTATAGTTTGACTATTGGATTCCAAAGAAGTGACACTTGGTCCCGAAATGGGAGAGTTCACAATCAGTGAGGCCCCCTTTTACTGGTTCTTCCAAGAGGAAGAGGAGTGTCAAAAAGAAGGTACAATAGTCTGGGGAGAGCAGGAGTAGTCTGCAAGCCAGTCCCTGGGTTACATGTTGCTGCCTCGTGGATGAATCGAATGTGGACACTGTTGTTGTTCAATTTGAGTTTTAGGTGGTTCATGATGATGAAAAAAGGGCCCAAACTAATGGTGGGACCCCTATTGAGTCAGTTACGCTTCTAACTGACGAGGAAATGGTTAGGTTGCCTTCACCGTCAATCAATTTGATATAGGATTTATAAATTAATTATAGATTTGAACTTGTGGTTGAATGGATAGGAGTATGATATCAAATGATGAAATTAAGGCTCGAGTTTGACACTTTTGTTGACTTTTTGACCCGACTATTTAATACTGCAATATAAGCATTGTTGGACTTGTTTAACTTTGTGGAGTACACTTTTGAATAGATTGGACGTCTCTAGGGTAGGGGATTAAGGAGAAAAAAATGTTGTTGAAGGTGTTTGTATAGTTATGGATTGAGATAAGTTAAGGCTTTGACTTCAGTTATAAAATATTTTCCAGATTAAATAATTAATGAAATGGGTAAGGGGTAATGTATACATATGTGACATACCAGGTACTATGTTGGTGTACTTTAGTTGTTATATGTGTTATTCTATATTACTTGACTGTTAATTGATTAACTGAGTATGCTTTGAATGATTAAAGATGATACATGTAGCATTGATACATATGCTTTAGTGATATTCGGCTAAGAGTCTATATTTATAGTAAATTATCGTCTCATAGCTTGATCATATTTGTGTGGTTTACATCGTTATTTTGAGTATTTCGAGCTTATTACATATACATGTGTGTATGAAGTATGTTATATGAAAATAAACTGAAAAGGAATGATTTGATGCAAGTCGAGTGAAGATTGAAGGATGGTCGGGCTCGCCTGTGGTCCTTGCAAAGTGAGAGTTTAGACGAGCCATGAAATAAGAGAAATTTAGAGCCGATCGGGCTCGCTCTCCAACCATAAACTCCAAAACATGGACCTTTCGATCTGCATAGCTCTTTTGTCTGCTCTAGGCTGTAAGAAGCTAATCCTGAATCAACTTAACCTTATCCAAAAAATCCGTCAAAGGATCAATACCCCAAGGTCGAACCTCAAAATCATTAAACCATGCAATCGGTGAGCGACACCTCCTACCATACATGGCCTCAAATGGTGTCATCTCAATACTCGAATGGTAACTGTTGTTGTACGAAACTCCGCCAAGGGTAGAAACTGGTCCCAATGACTACCAAAGTCAATCACACAGGCTCGCAACATATCCTCGAGAACGTGAATAGTTCGCTCGGACTGGCCGTCAATCTGAGGGTGGAAAGTTATACTAAGCTCCACTCTAGTACCCAACTCCTTCTACATAGACCGCCAAAAGTGAGAAGTAAACTGCGTACCCCTGTCCGAAATGATAGAAATGGGGACCCCATGCAATTGAACTATCTCTCGGATGTAAATCCTAGCCAACTTCTCTGAATTGTAAGTCGTCTAGACTGGAATGAAATGTGCTGATTTGGTTAGCCTGTCCACAATAACCCATATAGTGTCAAACTTACCCAAAGTCCATGGCAATCCTAGTACGAAGTCCATAGCAATCCACTCCCACTTCCACTCGGGAATGGGCATCCTCTGAATCATGCCACTAGGCCTCTGGTGCTCATATTTCACTTGCTGGCAATTCAAACACCCAGACACGAACTCCACTATGTCCCTCTTCATATTGCACTACCAATAATGTTCTTTTAAGTCATGGTACATCTTCGTAGCCCCTGGGTGAATGGAATACCTCAAACTATAAGCCTCCTCCATAATCAATCTAGTCAAATCACCCACCCTAAGAATACAAACTCAACCATTGATCCTCAAAACACCATCACTAACAATAGCAACCTCTTTTGCCTCTCCCCGCAACACATTGTCACGGATCTTGTACAATTGCACATCATCGAACTGCTGAGATCTAATCTGCTCCAATAAAGAAGACTGCGTCTCCACACAGGCTAACACTCTACCGAGCTCTGAAATATCAAGTCGCACAAACCGATTTGCCAAAGACTGGACATCCATAGCCATATGACGCTCTCCCACATAAAACATAGCCAAACTACCCATGCTCACTGCCTTGCGACTCAAGGCATCCGCTACCACATTTGTTTTGCTCGGGTGATACAAGATAGTCATGTCATAATCCTTAAGTAGCTCCAACCATATACGCTGTCTCAAATTAAGATCCTTCTGATTGAACAAATACTGAAGACTACGATGGTAAGTGTACACCTCACAATGCACACCGTAGAGATAATGCATCTAAATATTCAAGGCAAACATGATCACTGCCAACTCTAAGTCTTGGATGGGATAATTCTATTCATGAACCTTCAATTGCCTCGAACCATAGGATATCACTTTTACCTTTTGCATCAACACACACTGAAGACCTATCTTAGAAAAATCACAATAGACCGTAAAGCTCTCTCCCTCAATTGGTAAGGTCAAACACGAAGCGGTAGTCAATAAGGCCTTGAGCTTTTAAAAGCTCACCTCACACTCATCCGACCACTGAAATGCTACTTTTTTAAATCAATCTAGTCAATTGAGCTGCAATGGATGAAAAGCCCTCCACAAAATGCTTTTAATATCCTACGAGGCCGACAAAATTTCGAACCTCGGTAATCGAAACAAGCCGAGTCCAATACTGAACCGCCTCAATCTTCTTGAGATCTACCATGATATTGTCCTTAGTTACCACATGCCCCAAGAAAGCTATCGAATTAATCTATAACTCACACTTCAAAAAATTTGCATAGAGCTATTTTTCCTTCAGAATACCAAGCTCGATCCTCAAATATTGCTCGTTCTCCTCCTTGCTCTGCGAATATATCAAGATATCATCAATAAACACAATCACGAATGAATCCAAATAGGTTCTTAACACCCCATTCATCAACTCCATAAAGGTTGCAGGTGCATTCGTCAACCCAAATGACATCACCAAAAACGCATAATGCCCACATCGCATCTGAAAAGCCATCTTAGGAACATCCCCGTCCCTGATCTTCAGTTGATGATAGTCATACCTCAAATCAATCTTAGAAAAGACTGAAGCATCTTGTATCTGATCAAATAAGTCATCAATGCGATGTATGAGATACTTGTTCTTGATAGTCACCTTGTTCAGCTACCTATAATTGATACATATGTGCATAGACCCATCCCTTTTTCTTCAAGAACAACACTAGAGTACCCCAAGGCGAAACACTAGGTCGAATAAACACCTTACTCAACATGTCCTTTAATTTCTCATTCAACTCCCTCAACTCGGTTGGTGCCATCCGATATGGAGCCATACAAATGGGTTGAGTGCCCAGCTCTAGATCAATACAAAAGTCGATATCACGATCCAGTGGAACACTGGGAAGGTCTATAGAAAACACCTCTGGATAATCTCGAACTACTAAAACTGACTCCAATGGAAGAGTCTCCTCACTCATTTCACAAACATAAGCTAAATAGGAGATACACCATTTCTCCACCATCTTTTGAGATTTAACAAATAAGATTACCTTTTTTGGATACTGGCTAAGAGTACCCTTCCAAAATAACGGAGGAATACCCGGCATGGCTAAGGTAACAGTCTTGGCATAACAATCCAAGATTGCATGATACTGAGCTAACCAATCCATACAAAAAATAGCATCAAAATATACCATATTCACAATTTTCGAGTCTACATGAGTCTACCTAGAAATACATAAAAATGACCATGATCACCCAAAGTCTGAGTACCCCCACATCCACCATTTGGGTCGGACTGAGCATCACTTCGACCTGTCTGAGGGCCACCTCTGCCACCATGAGAACCACCTCTAGTACCATGGGACCTCTGAGGTTGTCCCCTATGCCAGAATCTGGGGCAATCCCTATTGAAATGCCTAAGGTGACCACACTTAAAACAACATCTACGAATTGCCAACGATTGAGAAGAAGAACTGGCACCAGAATGACCACCACAGCTAGATGGCCCATAAGAACTCGAATTCTATTGCCCCAAACCATGAGAAGTACGTGAAGATTGGCCTCCCTTAGATGTAAGCATAGTAGAAACAATTGTCCTAGCACTCGGACGGTGATGACCTCCGCCATATAACCTCTACCTTTAGATGAGGCAACTATATGAGTGCTAAAATGAGGCCTCTTGACCACTCCCTCCTCATAATCCTCTCGCCGAATAAACTCGGCCTCTCTCACTATGTCAAATCTATTGGAATGTGGAACCTATGGAAACCATATGTGTTGCAACCAAACAAAGAGGACAAATCAACCCATTGGTGAAACTCCTCACCCTATCAGCCTCATTAGGAAGAATCATCAAAGCATGGCGAGATAATACATGGAAACGTGTCTCGTACTCCGTCCCAGTCATACGCCCCTAGTGTAACCCCTAAAACTGAGCTCGTCTTCTCTTGCTGACATGGCGAGGCATGAACTTTTCCAAACAAATCTGAGTAAATAAAACCCAAGTGAGATAACAGGATCCTGTTGGTCTAGACTCAAGATAAGACCTCCACCACTGCTTGGCAGGTCTAACCATCTGAAAACTAGTATAATCAACTCCACGGGACTCTACTAAATTAAGGTTGTGCAACCTCTTATGACAGCTAATCAAGAACTTATACACATCATCATCTAGATCTCCATCATATCTAGGGGATCCAGCTTCCTAAACCTCTCGAACATCTTCAGCTCCTCAATAAACATCACGGGCTGAGCAACTGGAGGTGTAGAAAGACCAGGCACTGTCGAACCTAAGAAATAAGAAACTCCAACAGGTGTTGGCCGAACCCCTGGTGTATGAAATCAGGCATAGACACATGGTCAAAAGTCTATCCTCCAACTCTAGTCAGTGATCCATCAGAAGTGACCGACTAAATACCCTGAGCTATAGTTTCCAGAAAGCTCATCATACAAACTAGTGTATCCTAAAATACCATTGTAGCAATGAAGTATGGACTCATGTTAGAGGTTTCATAGACTAGACTAGTTCAGTATGTTAGACATGTTAGTATTTACTACTTTCAAACTTATGATATTTTCATACTCCTTCCGCTGTGATTATTTCATATTATATCATCATCATCATACTCAGTGAAGTCCACAGCGTGGAGTATGGGGAGGATAGAGTGTATGGACACCTTACCTCTACCTTAGTAAGTAGAGATGTTGTTTCCGAAAGACACTCGGCTCAATACAAAACATAAGCGCAAGTAAAGCAAGAGAAACGGTTAGACCCGGATAAGAAATTTAAATCAGAATAAAAATGAGAGTAACAAAAAAGAATAAAGTATACGAAAGAACATACAACAGTAGAAATAAAAGGACAGGGGACTATAAAATAATACTACGCCTACTAGTATGATAGGCTAAGTAGGGCTACAATAATAACACTACAACTACCAGTATGTAAGCGTAAGTAGAATTACGTTCAACTAGCTACTACCCTTCTACCCTAATTTGTGTCCTCCACAACCCCCTATCTAAGGCCATGTCCTCAGTAAGTTGCACCTGCGCCATATCCCGTCTAATCACATCTCCCCAATACTTCTTCGGCTTACCTCTACCCCCTCTTGAACCCATCCATAGCCAACCTCTCACACATCCGCATTGGGGCATTTGTGCCTCTCCTCTGCACATGCTTGAATCATCTCAACGTCGCTTCCCGCATCTTATCCTCCATCGAGGTCACTCCCACTCTATCCTGGATATCATAATTTCTAATCATATCCCTCCTAGTATGCCCACACATCCATATCAGCATCCTCATCTCCACAACTTTCATATTTTAGATGTGCGAAGTCTTGACTGGCCAACACTCTGCCCCATACAACATAGTCAGTCTAACCACCACCCTATAGAACATGCCTTTAAGTTTTGGTGGCACCTTGTTATCGCAAAAGACTCCAGATGCGAGCCTCTACTTCATCAACCCTACACCAATACGATGTGTGACATCGTCATCAATCACTCTATTCCCTTAGATAATAGACCCAAGATACTTGATGCTTCCTTTATTGTGAATGACCTAAGTACCAAGCCTCACCTCCACATATGTCTCATGGTTGCTCTAGTCACTGAATTTGCACTCCAAGTATTCTGTTTTGGTCCTACTCAGCCTGGACCCTTTAGACTCCAAAGTCTGTCTCCAAACCTCCAGCTTAGCGTTTACTCCACTGCGATTCTCATTAACAAGGACTATGTCATCTCTAAATAACATACACCATGGCACCTCCCCTTGAATTCATCGCATCATTCCATCCATCACTAAGGCAAATAAGAATGGGCTAAGAGTTGATCCCTGGTGCAGCCACATCATCACTGGAAAGTGCTCCGAGTCTCCTCCTACTGTTCGTACCCTGGTCTTGGTTCCATCATACATATCCTTGATCGCCCTAGTGTATGCCACATGTACACCTCTAACCTCCAAACATCTCCATAGGAACTTTGTCGTATGCCTTCTCGAGTTCGATGAAAACCATATGTAAGTCTCTCTTCCTCTCCCTATATTTCTCTACCAACGTCCTAATAAGATGAATGACTTTTGTAGTCGAATGCCCCGGCATGAATCCAAATTGGTTCTCGAAAATAGACACGTCTCTTCTCACCCTCATCTCCATGACTCTTTCCCAAACTTTCATAGTGTGGCTTAGCAGCGTGATACCCCTATAGTTGTTGCAACTCTGGATGTCACCTTTGTTCTTGTACAAAGGAATCATTGTACTCCACCTCCATTCTTCAGACATTCTTGCCTTCTTCAAAAACTCAGTATTATGTTTTTCATGTTTTGTACCATTACTATAATATGTTTTGATGCCCATGTTGATTCAGTAGTCATGTGGTTCACTCGGTCATATGCAGCTAGGCACCGAGTGACATGTCTCAGCTAGGCCATGGTTCGGGGTGTGATAAAGCTTGGTATCAGAGCACTAGGTTTAAGTGTCTTAAGAAGTCTATGAAACTATGTCTAGTATGGTCACTTTTATGTGTGTGAGGGCCCCACACATGTAAACAGTTGACCACCAAGATATCTAGGATTATCTCACTTCTTTGTATTCTAGATCGTGCAGTTAGAGCTATACCTTCAGGATATCCTTCCAACTAGTGCGTATTATATATTTCAGAAAATTCATGCGAAAAGAAAGTACACCAAGAGGACTTCAGCTAACAGCTAGAGTGTTGCGGATAATGCTGCTTGTGAGGAAAATTCTCAAGCTCAGGGAGCCAATTTGGGTACAACACCTCAACCTGATACCACAAGGTCTGCGGAGATCCCAGTTTTGTCGCCCATCACTACTGACTCTGATGTTATGGGAGCTATTCAACTACCCACCCAGCTTGTGGCTGGTCAATCCCAACGTCAGGGAACGACTCCAAGTACGGGGACGAATAAAGAGTCATCCAGTTCTAAGACTTGTGAGTTTCTACGAGTGTACCCTCCAGTGTTCTCAGGGTCTTGTAAGAAGGAAGATCCACATAATTACATTGATGGGCTTCAGAAAATCTTGTGTTATGCATGTTACTGAAGTAGAGGCAACATAGTTTGGAGCTTATCAGTTGTAGGATGTTGCCAATATCTTGTATGAGCCATGGGAGTAATCTCGCGGGGAAGATGCACCTTCAACAACTTGGGATGAGTTTGTTGATGCTTTTATTGAGCACTTTCTGCCAGTTGAGGTCAGGGAGGAAAATGCTGTTGAATTTGAAAAGCTTAAGCAGCATGGTAAGAGTGTGCATGAGTACTATCTTTAATTTGCCATTTTGGCTAAGTATGCGCTATACATGGTTCCGGACATCAGGGCCAGAGTTAGGCGTTTCGTGTATGGACTTGATCCCCATTTGTACGATGCAGCTAATATTATAGCTCAGAACATGGAGATGACTATTATGAAGATGGTTGCATTCGTACAGGGTAATGAGAACAGGTTGAAGGAAGAGAAGGCTTTGTAGAAAGAGAATGATAGAGAGTTTAACAAAATATCTAAGTCTTCAGGTCACTTCAGCCATGGGGGAGGTGGAGGCAGACAATTCTTCAAAAACAGGTCATCAAGACCTGCTCCATCTTCAGCCAATGCCCAACCCCAAAGTTCATGAATGATAATAAAAGGCGGAACGTCATAGCAGAAGGCTCACAATCGCAGGTCAGCGGTGGCCACATGGGTTTCGAGCATCCTACTTACAACACTTGTGGTATGAGGCACTCAAGGGTGTATCGTTCAAGCATGGATGGTTGCTTTGGGTGTGGTTACCAGGGTAACTTTCTGAGGGATTGCCCATCGACAAAGTAAGGTACTATTGGTAATGTAGCTCAGTCCACCAATTCAGTAGTCAACCGCAATTCTCAGACCTAACCAAGGCATGGTGCGGCTAAGTCAGTAAGACAGGTGGGGGTCCAAATCGCCTATATGCTTTAGGCGGCCGCTAGGATACAGAGGCTCATACAGATGTCGTCACATGTATATTAACAATCTTCATTTTTGACATTTATGCCCTTATGGATCCTGGATCCACTCTGTCATATGTAACCCCTTTTGTTTATATGAAATTTGGAATAGAACCCAAAAAGTTGCATGAACCCTTTGAAGTATCTACACCAGTTGGTGAGTTAGTTACATGCAGGCGGGTGTACAGGGGTTGTCCAATTAAAAACTAGCATTGCATTACCATAGCCGATTTAGTAGATATAGAAATAGTAGACTTCGATGTAATCATAGGCATGGATTAGTTGTCTTCATGTTATGCCACAGTAGGTTGTAGAACTAAAATTGTAAGATTTGAGTTTCCTAGTTAGCAAGTCATAAAATGGAAGGGTGATGCAGTAGCACCCATGGGTAGGTTTATTTCCTATGTTAAAGCTAGAAATATGATATCCAAGGGATACATTTACTATCTAGTTCGGGTTAGGGATGCAGATTCACTGACCCTAACTCTTCAGTCTGTACCAATTGTCAATGAGTTTCTAGAAGTCTTTCTAGAAAATCTTTCTGGAGTTTCTCCCAACCGGGAGATTAACTTTGGAATCGATATGTTTCTCGACAATAAGCCGATATCAATTTCGCCGTACAAAATGGCTCCAGTAGAGTTATGAGAACTAAAAGCTCAGTTGAAATATCTCCTAAATAAGGGATTCATTAGGCCTAGTGTCTCATCATGGGGTGCAACAATCTTGTTTGTTCGAAAAAAGGATGAGTCTTTGCGTATGTGCATTGACTATCGACAGTTGAATAAGGTCACCATCAAGAATAAATATCCTCTTTCCAGAACCAACGATTTATTTTACCAACTTCAGGGTGCACAGTGTTATTCCATGATTGACCTCAGATCAGGGTACCATCATCTTAAGGTTAAGGAAGTTGATATTCCGAAAACTGCTTTCAGAACACGTTATGGTCATTTCGACTTTTGTGGCATGTCATTCGGATTGACAAATGCTCCAGCCGCTTTCATGGATCTTATGAACATGGTCTTCAAGCCTTATCTCGATCTTTTCGTTATTGTCTTCATTGATGACATTTTAGTATATTCCCGTAGTGAGGCCGATCATGCAGAACATCTCATAATAGTGTTTCCGACACTTCAGGACCGTGAGCTTTATTCTAAGTTTTCCAAGTGTGAATTTTGGCTTAAGTTAGTGGCATTCTTAGGCCATGTGATTTCAGGCGAGGGCGTTCAGGTTGATTCTCATAAAATATACGCTGTTAAGAATTGGACCAGACCCACTTCCGTTTTAGATATTTTGAGTTTCTTGGGTCTGGTAGGTTATTACAGATGATTCGTAGAGGAATTTTCTTCTATCTCAGTTCCATTGACTAGATTGACTCAGAAGAAGGTCAAATGTTAGTGGTCAGATGGTTGTGAGCGTAGTTTTGAGAAATTGAAAATGAGACTGACTTCTGCTCCAGTGTTAACATTTCCAGAGGGAATCGAGGGGTTCGTTGGATATTGTGATGCCTCAGGAGTTGGTCTTGGGTGTGTTTTAATGCAGCATGGTAGGATTATAGCTTATGCATCCAGACAGCTTAAACCTCATGAAAAGAATTATCCGACTCATGACTTAGAATTGGCAGCCGTGATTTTTGCACTCAAGATATAGCGTCAATATTTGTATGGAGTTCATGTTGACATTTTCACAGACCACAAGAGCCTTCAGTATATTTTCAAACAGCGGGAGTTAAATCTTAGGTAGAGGAGATGGCTCGAATTGAAAAAGGATTATAATGTAGATGTTCTCTACTATCTAGGGAAATCAAATGTGGTAGTTGATGCTCTTAGTCGGAAATCTATGAGAAGTTTCGCTCATGTGGGGGAAGATAAGAGAACCATCATGAAGGAGATTCGTCAACTATCCAGTCTAGGAGTTCGACTATTAGACTCCAAAGATGGTGGTGTGGTTGTTCAGAACAAGTTTGAATCCTCTTTAGTAGCCGAAGTTAAGGAGAAACAATTTAGTGATCCCTACTTGTTACATCTGAAGGAGGGTATTCACAAGCATACGACTACGGTTTTTGAACAAGGGGGTGATGATGGTACCTTGAGATACCAAGGTCGGTTATGCGTACTAGATGTAGACGGACTCAGAGAGAGAATCCTAACAGAAGCACATAATTCTAGGTATTCTATTCCACCCAGGTTCCACAAAGATATATCACGATCTTAAAAAGATTTATTGTCAGCGGGTGAATGCCGAGCACTAGAGGCCTGGTGGGTTGGCTCAGAATATTGATATTCCTGATTGGAAATGGGAGACGATAAACATGGACTTCATAACAGGTTTACCTCGCTCAGCCTGAAGGTATGATTCGATTTGGGTGATTGTGGATCGACTTACTAAATCAGCCCATTTCTTTTAGTTAAGACCAGTGATTCATCATAGGATTATTCTAAGTTGTATATCCGAGAAATCATCAGGCTTCATGGGACCCCAGTGTCTATTATTTCAGACCATGGTGCTCAATTATCAGCGCACTTTTAGAAGTCTTTTCAGAAAGGATTAGGTACCAATGTGAATCTCAACACAACTTTTCATCCTCAAATATATAGCCAAGCAGAGCGTACTATTCAGACTTTGAGGATATGTTGAGGGAATATGTTCTTGTTTTTAAAGGTAATTGACATGATCATTTGCCTCTCATTGAATTTGCTTATAATAACAGTTATCATGCCAATATCCAGATGACACAATTCGAAGCTCTGGAGAAACGATCCAGATAAATCGGCTTCTGCTTATTTTTCAAATAAATGTGGATATATGGAATTCATGTCTTCTTCGACTTACTAAGTAGCCTCCTCAATACTCTTAACTTCTCCATAACATTTTTACTGAGGCAACTTCCTTAGTTCTCAACTTTCGAATCTGACGATCCAAAATAGCCACTAGAATCTCCTCATAGGCCAAACCATCCTTACTTGTGATAGAGTCGGTAGGGACAACCAATGATGGGTCTCCCACACACTTTCTCAACATGGATACATGGAACACTAGATGAACCACAACTAAGTGTCGTGGTAATTCAAGTTCATAATACATTTGGCCAACTCTCCTCAAAATCCTGTATAGTCCAATATCTCTGGGACTGAGCTTCCCTTTCTTCCCAAATCTCATGACACCTTTCATATGTGATATTTTCATAAATACTCAATCATCAACTTGAAACTCCAAGTCTCGACGCCTCACATCTGAATAGGACTTTTGGCGACTCTGGGCTGTTTTCAAATATTCCTGAATCAACTTGACTTTCTCCATAGCCTGATGGACCAAGTCTGGTCCTAGTAATGTTGTGTCACCAACTTCGAACTAACCAATTGGTGATATATACCTTCGCCCATACAGATCTTTGAATGGTGTCATCTGGATACTGGCATGATAACTATTATTATAAGCAAATTCAATGAGAGGCAAATGAATTTCCCAATTACCTTTAAAATTAAGAACACATGCCCTCAACATATCCTCCAGGGTCTGAATTGTACGCTCTGTCTATCCATATGTCTGAGGATGAAAATTTGTGTTGAGATTCACCTTGGTACCCAATCCTTTCTGAAAAGACTTCTAAAAGTGCGCTGTGAATTGAGCACAATGGTCTGAAATAATAGACACTGGGGTCCCATGAAGCCTGATGATTTCTCGGATATACAACATAGCATAATCATATGCTGAATATGTGGTCTTAATTGGCAAGAACTGGGCTGATTTAGTAAGTCGATCCACAATCATCCAAATCGAATCATGCCTTCGGGCAGAGCAAGGTAAACCTATTATGAAGTCCATGTATATCATCTCCCATTTCCAATAAAGAATATCAATATTCTGAGTCAACCCACCAGGCCTCTAGTGCTCGGCTTTCACCTGCTGATAATTGGGACACTTGACTACAAAATCTGCCACATTCCTCTTCATATCGTTCCACCAATAAATCTCCTTAAGATCATGGTACATCTTTGTGGAACATGGATTAATATAATACCTAGAATTATGTGCTTCTGTAATGATTCTCTCTCTGAGTCCGTCTACATCTGGTACGTATAACCGACCTCGGTATCTCAAGGTATTGTCATCTCCCCCTTATTCAAAAGTCGTAGTCTTATGCTTGTGAATCCCCTCCTTTAGCTGCTACAAGTGAGGATCACTAAATTGTTCCTCATTCACTTCGACTACTAAGAAGGATTCAGACTTGTTCTGAACAACCACACCACCATCTTCGGAGTTCAATAGTCAAACTCCTAGACTAGCTAGTCAATGAATCTCCTTCGTCATGGTTCTCTTATCTTCCCCCATATGAGCGAAACTTTTAATGGATTTCTGAATAAGAGCATCAGCTACCATATTCACTTTTCCTGGATGGTAGAGAACATCTACATCATAATCCTTTATCAATTTGAGCCATCTTCTCTGCCTAAGATTCAACTCCCGCTATTTAAAAATATACTGAAGGACCTTGTGGTGTGTGAAAATGTCAACATGAACTCTTTACAAATAGTGACGCCATATCTTGAGTGCAAAAATCACGGCTGCCAATTCTACAGCGTATATTTTCTGAGAATCAACCTGAACTCCCTCACCTGAAATCACATGGCCTAAGAATGCCACTAACTTAAGCCAAAATTCACACTTGGAAAACTTAGAATAAAGCTCACGGTCCTGAAGTATCGGCAACACTATTATGAAATATTCTGCATTATCGGCCTCACTACGGGAATATACTAAAATGTCATCAATGAAGACAATAACGAAAAGATCGAGATAAGGCTTGAAGACCATGTTCATAAGATCCATGAAAGCGGCTGGAGCATTTGTCAATCCGAATGACATGCCACATAAGTCGAAATGGCCATAACGGGTTCTGAAAGCAGTTTTCGGAATATCAACTTTCTTAACCTTAAGATGATGGTACACTGATCTGTGGTTAATCATGGAATAACACTGTGCACCCTGAAGTTGGTAAAATAAATCGTTGATTCTGGAAAGAGGATATTTATTCTTGATGGTGACCTTATTCAACTGACGATAGTCAATGCACATACGCAAAGACCCATCATTTTTTCGAACAAACAAGACTGTTGCACCCCATGATTAGACACTAGGCCTAATGAATCCCTTATCTAGGAGATATTTCAACTGAGCTTTTAGTTCTCTTAACTCTGTTGGATCCATTTTGTACGGCGAAATAGATATCGGCTTAGTGCTAGGAAGTAGATCAATTCCAAAGTCAGTCTCTCTATCAGGAGGAACTCTAGGAAGATCTTCTGGAAAGACTTATGGAAACTCATTAACAATTGGTACGGACTGAAGAGTTGAGGGCATCTACATCCCTAACCCGAACTAGATGGTAAATGTACTAATTGAATATCATCTTTCTGGATTTAAGATAGGAAATAAACCTAGCCATGGGTGCTACTGCATCACCTTCCCTTCTATGACTGGCTCACCAGGAAACTCGAATCTTACAATTTTAGTTCTACAACCTATTGTGGCATAACATGAAGACAACCAATCCATGCCCATGATTACATCGAAGTCTACCATTTCTAAATCTACTAAATCGGTTATGGTAATGCAATGATAGATTTTAACTGGACAACCCCTATCTACCCGCCTGCCTGTAATTGACTCACCAACTGACGTGGATACTTCAAAGGGTTCATGCAATATTTCAAGTTCTATTCCAAATTTCTTAGCAACAAAAGGGGTTATATATGATAAAGTGGATCCAAGATCCACAAGGGAATAAATGGCAGAAGTGAAGACTGTTAATGTACCTGTGACGACATCTGTATGAGCCTCTGTATCCTCACGGCCAGCTAAAGCATATAGGCAGTTTGGACCTCCGCCTGTGCTACCAGACTTAGCCGCACCACGCCCTGGTTGGGTTTGAGAATTGCGGTTGACTGCTGAATTGGTGGACTGACCTACGTTACCACCAGTACCTTGCCTTGTCGACGGGCAATCCCTCAGAAAGTGACCCTGCTGACTACACCCAAAGCAACCATCCATGCTTGAACGACGCACCCCTAAGTGCCTCTTACCACAAGTGTTGTAAGTAGGATGCTGGAAACCTTTGTGGCCACCGCTGACCTATGACTGTGAGCCTGCTGCTCTGAAGTTCTGCCTCTTAATGTCATTCCTGAACTTTGGGCTTGGGCACTGGCTGAAGATGAAGCAGGTCCTGATGACTTATTTTTAAAGAATTTTCTGCCTCCACCTCCCCCATGGCTAAAGTGACATAAGGACTTGGCTCTTTTGTTAAACTCTTTATCCTTATATTTTTGCAAAGCTTCATCTTCATTCAGCCTATTCTCTACTCTGTATGAACACAACCATCTTCACAATAGTCATCTCACTGTTCTAAGCTGTAATATTAGTTGCATCGTACAAATGGGGATCAAGTCCATACACGAAACGCCGAACTCTGGCCCTCATGTCTGGAACCATGTGTGGAGCATACTTTGCCAAAGTGGCAAACTGTAGATAGTACTCCTACACACTCATGTCGCTCTCCTTAAGCTTTTCAAATTCAATGGCCTTTGCCTCCCTGACCTCAACTGGCAGAAATTGCTCAATAAAAGCATCAACAAACTCATTCCAAGTTGATGAAGGTGCATGTTCCTTGCGGGACTACTCCCATGACTCATACAAGATATTGGCAACATCCTGCAACTGATAAGCTCCAAACTATGTTGCCTCTACTTCAGTAACATGCATAACACAAAAGATTTTCTGAAGCCCGTCAATTTAATTATGTAGATCTTCTTTCTTATAAGACCCTGTGAATACTGGAGGGTCAACTCGTAGAAACTCACGAGTCCTGGAACTGGATGACTCTCCATTCGTCCCCATACTTAGAGTCATTCCCTGACGTTGGGCTTGAGCAGCCACAATCCACGTGAGCAGCTGAATAGCTCCCCTAACATTAGAGTCAATAGTGCTAGGCAACAGAACTGGGATCTCCGCAGGCCCTGTGGTATCAGGTGGAGGTGTGTTGTACCCGAATTGGCTCCTTGAGCCTGAGCAATTTCCTAACGAGGAGCATTAACTGCAGCTCTCTAGCTGTTAGCTAAAGTCCTCTTGGTGAACTTTCTTTTCGTAGGCATTTTCTGAAATACGTAATACACACGAGTTAGAAGGATATCACTCTAACTGCTCGATCTAGAGTACAAAGAAGTGAGATAATCCTAGATGTCTTGGTGGTCAACTTTTTACATGTGTAGGGCCCTCACACACATAAAAGTGACCCCACTGGACACGGTTTCATAGACTCCCTAAGACACTTGAACTTACTGCTCTGATACTAAGCTTTGGCATACCCCGAACTATGGCCTAGGCGAGACACGACAATCGGTGTCTGGCTGCATGTGACCGAGCGAACCACATGACTGCTGAATCAACATGGGAATCAAAAAATACTATAGTAATGGTATAAAATATGTAAAACGTAATACTGAGTTTATAATATGAAATAATCACAACAGAATGAGTCTGAAATAGAGAATCTCCAAGCTCTGCGATCAAGCTGCTCCACTACTGTCAGGCTCAGTACTTGCACATAGAGTGCAGCAAGTGTATAGTGTGTTCGGGAAGCACATGTACCCAGCAACATTGTCGACCAACCCTAACAATAACGGTGGTAATGGTTGGTACTTTCTGACACTTCTCTACTAGTTAGTTAACTAAGTAAAAAAACAGTTCAATTATCCAAACCTACCAATAGTTTCTATAGTTCAATCATGTTACAAGTAGCATCAAAACTCACGAGTCTTACCAAAAATACCAAGTGTAACTAGAGTAAAACCCAACAGTATCACCAAAATCAACCTAAACCCTATTCAGGGTGTCTAGTCAAATCAAATTTCATAACTCAATCTCACAACATGTAAGTATCAATATTTCTTCTATAAAAAATCGTAAGATCATAAGATCTACCATAAATAAACACTGAGTACACATAATATCAAATACATATCAAGAATATGAATGAATACAATACATATGATATGTATGTATGCAATGGCCATATATACCCGGTATACACACGCTCATGCAGTAGATGTCATGTGACTCATGGGGGACTCATGAGGTCCATATACCCATCTGGAATATCTCTTCGGATTTCAGCTCTGTGGCTGCAGTGTCATCATCAATCATCACTCTCGTACAATGTACCATATCCAATAACCGGCTTTCAAGCCCCTTTCATCAGTATCTCAACAGTTCAAATTCCAATAATAATGTGTATGAATGATATGGATATGTGTACACTATGCAACAACATAATCAATACAATCAGTACTATAAAATTCTTTTCAAGTATTTAGACGAGATATAGTGATAAATGCATGACAAGTCAAATCATAATAAGATATCAAACATGGCTACGAGCCCAAATAATCAGTAATCATACCAACCTAAGTGGATTTATGCACCACTCTCACAACCCGAAGGCTAAACACAGTCTCTATCATGTATAACATACTAGTTCATTTAATTACCCTTTAAGTTCACCGGTACATGTACAAGTGCTCGTCACCTCACTAGTACGGGACCCCCAATTACCTATTAATTAGCATACTAACACATAAATGCTACATTAGAGTATAGTAAGTCTCAACTTGCATGTTTCGGAGGCGAAGAGTCACGCACCAACTTTCCCTTTTCTCTGAGCTTCCTCACAAGCCCACTTTTTTCAAGTACGTTAACTCGATGAGATTACGGGTCTAACGGTACCCATATCGATATATAAGACTAGAATCCCCGAGTTAAACTACAAAGGAACCCCGGGCCCACAATAGAAAAATCCGAACTTTATTTTCCAAAAAGTACAATAACTCAATAATCATATCCTTAAGTTAATTTGAAAACTAAACCCGATTGGATCCTCAATTGGAAGATTGGACAAAAGTCCTAATTCTCAAACCCTAAAATTATCTCCAATTCCAAAAAGGGGTTTTAACATTAAATTAACCAATTAAACACCATCTTCTAATATGAAACAACGTTAGTTTACAATATTAACATCAACAAATCAATAATCCATCCTCAAGTCCATGATTTCTATCCCTTATTCTCAATATGAAATTATGCCATATTTCCCCCAATTTAGATATTATACTAAGATAGGAACTTAAAATACTGAAACAATAATTAAAGGATGGGAATATACCTCTAATGAAGAACCCACTTAAAATCCTCAATAAGCCTCCTCTTAATCGAGCTCTAATCCCAAGGAACGGTATTTTTGGGGAATGGAAACATTTTAGATCATTAAATATTCAGACTGAAACAGTGATTCCGCTTCGGCGAAATCGACTTCACTGGCGCGGATGCGTTTTGGCAGAAAAACACGCCACCGAGGCGGGGTCACTTAAAATTCCAGATATCTGCTGGGGCGGAAATGACTCCACAGAGGCGCACTCGCCTCTGCGAGACAAGCCTATGCAGAAACGGACACTCGACACTTGAACAATACTCGCATCTGCGAGTCAATCCTCCACAGAGGCGAACACGCAGAATCGGACAGAGGCTCGCTGGTGCGAAAATCAGACACCAGTAACAGCCCAAACTTAGCCAATTCTCTAGTAAACACCCGAAACACTCCCAGGACCCCCCGGATACAAACCAAACACGCATTCTCATCATAAAACACATTCTGGGCCTGCTCGGGAACTCGAAATTCCCGAAAAGTTCTCTAAGGCTCGAGTTTGACCAAAGTCAACCCTTAAGTTCTAGTTTTACTATTTCACAACCAATCATCCAAAAACGCACCCGATTGCCTCAGGGACTGAACTGAAGGATCGACTAAGTCATAAACGTCGTTTTGGATTTTCGAATCTAATAGAACCGATGAAACCACGAAAAGGTTCATTTACCCAAAAGTCAACTATGAGTCAAACCCATTTTTCTCTTAACATAGAAATTTCTAAACTTACCAAAAGGGTCCAAAACCTACCCAATTACCTTGAGAACCGTGTCACACATCCCCGCAAGTCACAAACAAGAAAATAAAGACTTAGAAAGGATAATTTTAGGGATTTCTAAGCAAAACAGCTTTTTGAGTCGTTACAAAATCACCTGTGGCAAACTTATCAAAATGTTCCGAGAAAGAGTTATGTGCACCAACTCAATCTTATGTGTGGAATGTGTGTAATATATGTGGTGGTCAAGATGGTCACTTTTATGATTGTGCTCATATTTTTTATCCTCCCTCAACCCATATTATGATGGTTCTATTTTTTCTTGTGAAGGTAATAGAAATAAAGAACCATGGGATGTTGACCTAAAAGAGATCAAGAATATGTTAAAGTGCCTTGTGGATCAATATGATTTAAAAATTTACAAATACAAAAGCAAAATGAAACTATGTGCAACCTGGAAGCTCAAGTGAGTCAACTAGTTGAAT
This sequence comes from Anisodus acutangulus, assembly GCA_029783415.1. NCBI lineage: Eukaryota > Viridiplantae > Streptophyta > Magnoliopsida > Solanales > Solanaceae > Anisodus > Anisodus acutangulus. The sequence goes on from CM056489.1 coordinate 22,600,821, forward strand.
GTTTAAATGTTCAACAAACTAATATTGTGGATAGTAGCCAAAAAGTGATGGATAACTTGATGTGTTAACGTGAGTGTTCAAAGTGGAACACTAACAACCTAACAAGCTAGAATTTGATGATGTCGATATTGAAGAAGGGGTACTAGAGTCAACCAATAACCTTGTTGATTCAATCTTATTTGACTCTAGATTATGTAAAGAAGAGGAGGTCGATAACAAGTTAAATTTTTAGTTTGAGAGCATTGGTCCTCACTTCAAGTATTTTTCGACATTGTGCTTGAAAGGAGATATGACAGTAGATATGTACGAGCCGATGCATCAATTAAAGGATGAGATAGATGACCATTCATTCTAAAATTTTCAAGGCCATCTAGGCAAGGTGACACTCCTCGATTGAAAGCCAAAAAGTGCATAAAGATTTATTTGATTTTTGTCTTGCAATAATTACCACCACAAGAGCATAATCATAGAGCGAAATAAAAACTGGGAGTTCAATTCATAAGTTCGAAGTGGACGCAAAAAATGATTTACATTGTGCTACGATGTTAAATTGGGTGATTCTGTGGAGGCAATCAAACTTTACTATTTTCTTCTATTTTTATATATGTTTTTGCAGTGTTGTTTTCGTTTTGTAGGAGCATGGAAAGCGGATCCATTTGAAGGATACAAAAGCGAGCGAGATGGTTGGAACAAAGTGTTGGGTGCCCGCACAAAGGACAATGACTGAGAGAAGCTTGAGTACCACATGCGTTGCTATGTCTTCTGCCTTTGTCCTACCAAAGAGTCTCTTTTATCATCTTGTATTTATGATATGCATAGGGCACAATGCATAGTGTTAAATGTGGGTGAGAGATTGTCTGGGTGGTTTCCTATGCTTTATAGTTGTGCTACTATAAGTAAAAGAAAAAAAAAGAAACTATGAAATTTGAAAAAATTGGAAAAAAATTTGGTAGAAATAATTTATGTGACATGTTTTATGTTGGGGTTTAGAGATGAGCATGTGTGTTGTACATTACCTTAGCCTACATTACAACCTATGAAAGTTGTACTTGATCCTCGATTTGAAAGGCTTAGATTAGTGGAGTCTTACACTACGGGCAAGTCTATAGTACGACCTAGGAAGGCACATGATTTTTCTCTATGAGAGAGAGTGAGTCCTTAAAGTACATCTAAAATTTATTTGAGTGGTGTGGACTGATTTCTCTCTTAGTTTGATTGGTGAAGGAACATGATTTGCAAAATATTTGTGAGGTGCTTGGTTCTTTAGTTGGCATAAAAAACAGGTCATGAATTAGATAGGAGGAAAGTCAATTTTCGATGTTAGAAGATATCATTTGAAAAATATAAATAGTCTTGACGTGAAAATTTTGAAGAAAAATGTCTATATACCTATGCTAGGTTGTGAATGTTGATATGTCATTAGTTAAATATCTTGTGAACTTGATGATATTTGAGTTGCATAGCTTCATTTCATGCATTGTTATAATGTCATTTGAGTGGATACATGATTCATGTATTTATTACCTTCATTGTTATACTATGTGATGATTGATATGGCTAAGGCCTGATGAGATCTGATTTCGTAGCTGAGTAAAGTGATTATAGCCTGATGGGATGTAATTTCGGACGGATTGATATGACTATTAGCACAATGGAATCTTGTTCTGTGTTGTCCGATGGACAATGCGATTGTCCCCCACAGATCACTGCTCCTTGATACCTCAGACGAGTGTGTGTGCAGAGTGCTGGAAGCACTGGATATGAGACAGTTATGGTAAAGAGTCTCCACCACATGCATTGCATCATAACTCTTATTTGTGCATATCATCATATATTGTGACTATACATTTTATTATACTATTGCGGATGAGTTGATTTTGTGCAATTAACTCCTTATCTATTGAGATTATATAAATGGTACAGGTTGAAAACAAGTATTTCTAAAGGTCAATCCTCTCCCCTACCTTGTTGGGATTGGTCAATACTTGATGAGTGCGTGTTGCTTATTGTACTCGTATTATACTTGCAACACTTTTTTGTGCATATTGTAACCCTGGTACTAGAAAAGTCCACAATAGTGCCTAGAGAGTTGCTTCTGGAGGTTCACCGTAAGTTGTTTGGCTGATATGCAACACTGAACTCCTTCACTATCTTTACATTCTATCTCCTTTATTCTAGACAGTGTACTTATGACAACAATTGTAACTTGTCTCCTACTTTGTAGAGCTCTTGAATCATATCACAAGGTTTTAGAATTTTATGTGTAATACTCGTGTTTATGACATTCGAGACACGTTTTATGGCTATTAATTGTTTCAAAAGTTTACTTTCTATCTTTACTTAAATGGAAAATGGCTAAAATCAAAATTGGTACGCTTACCTGGTTGGGGGTGTAGAAGTCATCACAACTTAGGTAATTTTTAGATCATAACGGAAATAATTCGTTTGGTCATAAGAATTATTCACTTTTTCGAAAAATTATTTCACTTTTTTTCAAAAAGCAGCATTTGGCCATGAAAATTCCAAATACAACTTGAAGTTGTATTGGAATTAGAAAATAACAAAAACCTTATTTTTCACAACTAAAATCTTGTTGAAAAAGTATATTTCACCAACAAAATATTATTTGCAAAAACTATGGTCAAACACAACTCCAACTTCAAAAATTTCAAAAAAAAAAGTGAATTTGTTTTTGGTTTCTATAGCCAAACTCCTACTAACTATATTGAAAACTCTGGGTACATGTTAAATGGTGGCATCAAAATAGTATTTGTGCACTTGGACCCCAAAAAGGGGAATCGTGACTCATTTTAAAGTAGGAATAATTACTTGCCATAGCTAACTCTAAGAAGTAATTATTAATAATAACTATATTTTAATTTTATTATATTTAGTAGCTAAAATAATTTTATAAATTACGATACTAAAATACATTAGGTTTATGGTTTGTACTCATCCCTCACTCCTCTCTTCTCCCTCACCCCCCTCTCTCTCTCCGCCGCCACCCTACTGTTGGAGCTCTAGCGACGAACCACGAATACAACATCTCTCTCATCTCCCTCTCCTTCTCCTTCACACGACCGTCAAATCTCTTTTCTGACAAGCAATTGGAGCTTCGCTTTCTCTCCGTCTCTAGATGGCGGCGGCGGACTTCGCCGTTCCTCGCCGCTAACAACTGAAATGACCGTCGGTGCCTTCCAAATCTTCGTCGTTCTCCTCCGTCCGGTTCAGATCTGGAGCTTCGTCGTTCTCCTCCGTCCGGTTCAGATCTGGTCGTCATCGCCTCGCCTCCGTCCATATCTAACCAGTGCCGAATTTCAATGTGGTTTTACAGCGTGCTGACTCAGATTTGAGTTTCACCGGAGTTCAATGTCGTTTTTGTATTTTAAATCGGAGTGTATTTTATTTTTTTGTATCTTAGATTGGGGTGTATTTTATTTTTTGTATTCAAATTTTGAGTGTGTTCGTAAATTTTTAGTGTAAAATTAGTGTGTGGGGTTTATTTTATTTCTTGTATTCAGTGTTTGAGTGTATTAGTTAATTTTTTGGTATTTTGAGGTGTATTTTATTTCTTGTATTCAGTATTTGAATGTATTCATTAATTTTTATAAATAAAGTGAATTTGAATACATCTGATTTTTTTTTTTTTTTTGCATTTATGATTTTTGAATACAATCGATTCTAAATATAATAAATTGAATATAGTGTAAAAACAACTACAAATGAATACAACTGAGTTGAATACATCTGATTGAAATACGACAAAAAAAAATTAAAATATACTTTATTATAACTATAAAATATAATTATCAAAAAGTATAGCTATGCATAAAAAAGAAATTAAAATATAATCATTTGGGTAAGTTTTAAATAATCCATTAACGAGCCTAAAGTGTTAAGAAGGACAGCTATGAAAATTTACTGGTGAAGCGGGGCCGGTGGGACCCCCTGTTGCTCCTTTTCTTCCTTTATCTTATCTAGCCAAAGAATCCATGGCCTATTCATTCGCCAAAGAGCTAAGAAAAAATGGCTTGTTTGACACAGCAATTCGTTGGGTTGAAATGCCCACCAATTTCAACAACAAGGCTTCAATCCAAGAAGCTTCTTGTTAATCATCAGCAGAAGTCAGGAACAGTAGTAGCACAAGCAGCAGTGGTTGCAAATGCACAAACGAGAGAAAGACTAAAGCTTAAAGAGATGTTTGAGGATGCTTATGAGCGATGCCGAACTACACCTATGGATGGTGTTGCCTTTACTATTGATGATTTTCACTCCGCCCTTGAAAAATATGATTTTGACTCCGAAGTTGGTACCAAGGTTAGCTAATCATTTCTCCTATATCAACTTCTTCATTTTGTTTTTGGAATAATATTATGCTGAAAAATGAAGTCTTGGCTATTAGCTAGTGTATTAATTGAGTGCTGTTTTCCCCCTCAAATTGCAAAATGGGTCACATTTTGATATGTTATACAAGATGCTTATACTTTATACCCTATTATCCGTTGGGATTGAGATGTACTCCCTCCCTCCGTCTCAAATTATTATTTGTTGTATTTCTCTTTTACACTTTTTGACTACTTTACCTTTATTTATGTCTTAGGATATAATCTCTTTTGAATATTTACTCTATTTATGTGTCACCACCTCATAATTGAGGTGTTTGTAGTCTTCAAGAACAATTAATACTACGGGTAAAATGGGAAGATAATTCATTTTATCTTTGAACTTTTGAAATGACAAATAATTTTAGACAACTATTTTTAAAAATCATGACACGTAATTTGAGAAGATTGAAGTATACAATTGAAATCTGTTCTTAGACGTGACTGTGGTTACATGGTAAAATAGTATTCTGTTATTGTTTATCATTCGATTTTTTAGCTTAGCTGGGTTAGTCAAAAAGGCTTATAGCTGAAGTACAAGTTACTATTCTGATTATCACCAACGAACCAAAAGAAGAAGCAAATGCAGTTTGATTTTTCTTTGTAGGTGAAAGGAACGGTTTTTTCTGTAGATGCAAATGGAGCTCTAGTTGACATCACTGCAAAATCATCAGCATACTTGCCTTTACGAGAGGCTTCACTTCACACCATCAAACATGTAGAGGAAGCCGGAATATTTCCTGGCTTGCGTGAGGAGTTTGTGGTAGTTGGTGAAAATGAAGCTGATGATAGTTTGGTTTTGAGCTTGCGTTCAATTCAGTATGACCTTGCATGGGAGCGATGCAGGCAGCTACAAGCTGAAGATGTTGTCGTCAAAGGCAAGGTATGTGTTTGCTCTCATCTCTGTATAGCAGACGGCGAATTCAGTTCTATCGCAACGGTCCAAGTCTTGTTTCTGTGGATGATTTTGCAGGTGGTTGGTGCAAATAAAGGTGGAGTGGTGGCTCTGGTGGAGGGCCTTCGTGGTTTCGTTCCATTCTCGCAGATATCAACGGTTAGTTGTATATTCATCACACAAATTATAATCTATTTTGTGAAGCTGTTTCATTTACTTGTAGATCTTATGCCATCCAGACCAACATACTCATATTGTAAGCAAGAAATGAGGGGAAAGAAAACTACTTGTTTCGATGATTGAATCTCAATTTGAAGTGGCTCATTTTATAGGAGTTGTCATCCTATTCTAATAAGGTATCCTTTTTACAAGGATTCTATTAAAACGAAATAATCTCCTAAGTAATGTACAAACCTCTGGAATATTCTACACGATACCGCCATCCCTGTACAACAGTTAAAGTACAAATGTTTTTGGTTTTTGCCTTCTGGTGCAACTTACAAGATAGATGTAAAGGATGAAGACAACATGTTAGAGTTAATTAGTTCTTTATAGGTTTATTGAGCTTTTACAGTTGGGAGACCCTCTTTTTGTTTTTGTAAAGGGTTCGCAGATCATGTACGGGGGAGGCGTCTCACTCTTGGAGTTCGCTAAAGCTTTTGAGATGGTGATAGCCAATTTAAGGTTCACGAAGAAGGAGGAGCACTTGGTGACTTTTCTTAGCTCGATGGCTAAGACTCAGATAGACTTTTTGCTCCTTAGAAAGGTTGACAACGGTCTTTGTAAAGTCTGCAAGGTTATTTCGAGTGAGTATCTTACAATCCAACATAAGCTTTTGGTGATAGATTTGGAGATCAAGATGGAGAAGAAGAGGAGGGTTGTGGATGACAGACAGAATCAAATGGGGGTGTTTGACCATGGCTAGTGCAAAGGAGATGGGGGAGAGGTTGATGGCTAGAGGGCTTGGGGGAGTAGTGGAGATGTGACCGGTATGTGGGACTGGACGGCCAGTTGCATTCGGGAGGTAGCTAGAGAAGTGCTAGGGATCTCGCTGGATAGCCGTGGTAGATATCGAGGGGACTAGTGGTGGAATAGTAAAGTTCAAGAGAAGGTGGAAGCAAAGAAAGTGGCGTATGTGAAATTGCTAGAAAGCAAGGATGAGGTAGAGAAGTGGACGAATAGGGAATTATATAATGTGGCAAGGAAGGAGGCAAATCTAGTGGTTACGGCAGCGAAAATGGAAGCTTTTGAATGCTTGTATGTGGAATTAGAGGAAAAAGGCGGGGATAAGAAGTTGTACAGACTAGCCAAGGCGAGGGAGAGGAGGACCCGTGACTTGGGTGACGTGAAGTGCATTAAGGACGAGGACAACTTAGTACTGGTGGAGGATACGCGTATTAGATGGAGGTGACAGTCTTACTTTCATAAACTCTTGAACGAAGAAGGAGATAGAGACATTGTGCTGGGAGATCTGGAACAATTCGGAAGGTACCAGAAGTTTGGATATTGTAAGAGTATTAAGGTTGAGGAGGTTAAGGGTGTTGTTCGCAGAATGCGCAGGGGACGAGCGACTGGGCCTGATGAGATCCCAGTTGAATTTTGAAAGACTGCAGGCATGGCAGGTTTGGATTGGTTGACGGAGTTGTTTAATGTTATTTTTAAGACGGCAAGAGTTCTCGAAGAATGGAGGTGGAGTACAATGATTCCTTTGTACAAAAACAAATGTGACATCTAGAGTTGCAACAACTATAGGGGTATCAAGCTGCTAAGCCACACTATGAAAGTTTGGGAAAGGGTCGTGGAGATGAGGGTGAGAAGATACGTGTCTATTTCCGAGAACCAGTTTGAAATCATGTCCGGGCGTTCGACTACAAAAGTCATTCATCTTATTAGGAGGTTGGTGGAGCAGTCTAGGGAGAGGAAGAGAGACTTACATATGATTTTCATCGATCTCAAGAAGGCATACGACAAAGTCCTAGGGAAGTTCTATGGAGATGTTTGGAGGTTAGAGGTGTACCTGTGGCGTACACTAGGGCGATCAAGGATATGTATGATGGAGCCAAGATCAGGGTACGGATAGTAGGAGGAGACTCGAAGCACTTTCCAGTGATGATGGGGCTGCATCAGGGATCAACTCTTAGCCCATTCTTATTTGCCTTGGTGAGTGATGGACTGACGGGACAAATTCAAGGGGAGGTGCCATGGTGTATGTTATTCGCAGACGACATAGTCCTGATTGATGAGACTCACATCGGAGTGAATGCTAAGCTGAAGGTTTGGAGACAGACTATGAAGTCTAAAGGGTTTAGGCTGAGTATGACCAAGACAGAATACTTGGAGTGCAAATTCAATGACGGGAGCGACCCTGAGACAGGTGTGGAGGTGAGGCTTGGTACTCGGGTCATTCCAAAAAAAGGAAGCTTCAAGTATCTCGAATCTATTATCCAATGGAATGAAAAGATTGATGAATGTCACACATCGTATTGGTGCAAGGTGGATGAAATGGAGGCTCGCATCTGGAGTCTTGTGCGATAAAAAGGTGCCACAAAAACTTAAAGACATGTTCTATAGGATGGTGGTTAGACCGACTATGTTGTATGGGGCAGAATGTTGGTCAGTCAAGACTTCGCACATTTAAAAGATGAAAGTTGCGGAGATGAGGATACTGAGAAGGATGTGTGGGCATACTAGGAGGGATAGGATTAGAAATGATGATATCTAGGATGGAGTGGGAGTGGCCTCGGTGGAGGATAAGATGCGAGAAGCGAGGTTGAGATGGTTCGGACATGTGCAGAGGAGGCACAAATGCCCAAGTGCGGAGGTGTGAGAGGTTGGCTATGGACGGTTCAGGAGGGGTAGAGGTAGGCCGAAGAAGTATTGGGGAGAGGTGATTAGATGGGATATGACGCAGGTGCAACATACTGAGGACGTGATCTTAGATAGGGGGTTGTGGAGGACATGGATTATGGTAGAATGGTAGTAGGTAGTTGAGTGTAGTCCTACTTACGCTGACATACTGGTAGTTGTAGTGTTATTATTGTAGCCCTACTTAGCCTATCATACTAGTAGGCGTAGTATTATTTTATAGTCCCCTGTCCTTTTATTTCTACTGTTGTATGTTCTTTCGTATACTCTGTGTTGGAAATTTGTCTTTGGTGGGGAGGTGCGTCCACCCATATTTAATGACTTAAACACTAGGGTTCCGCATGTTGGAGGCTTTGTCTCTTCACACGTGCATAATCTACTAAGTGAGTAGATGACCGTAGGGCCAAGGATCGTTAAATTTCGGTGAGAAATTAAAGAGATATTGGTCCACGAAGTAAGGTGTTTGAGGCATGGAAATATGGTGTGGGACAAATCTACCACATCGGTGGGAAAAGGCAGAATTGTTCTCTTTATAAGTCTTAAAATTGGCTAAGGGTTTGGGACCCAAAGGAGTAACCCATGTGTTTGAAGGAGGGAGGACCTAGGTGTGCTTGGGTAAGAGGCTAAGCCCATACGCGCGCCGCCGCCGGCCGCCCGTCCGGTCCGGGCTCGGGTTGTGGGCTTCTTCTGATAGACCCCCAAATTGTTTAATATTTACAGTTTGGTCCCTGAAGTTTCTGAAAATATGAAATTTGGAACGACGGAAGGCAAAAAGTTTTTGCTTACCGTTTGGGTTGGTTTTTGGAACGTTAAAAACTCCATTAATATGCACATAACTCCTCCCTAAAAGCTCCTTTATGTAGCACATTAAATCAGCTTAACTCCTCACAAGTCCCTCCCCTTATACTATATATTGAAGCCTTTTGGCTCAATTGTTGAGACTACTACACAGAGACAAACAGATGAGAGAACAGAAATTCAGTCCAAAACGTGAGCAGAAACAGTGGACAAAAACAGAAAACTCTTCCTTCTTTTTCCATTTTTCAGCAAGTTGTTTCGTGTTTGTTTTATTCGTCAAAATCAACCTATTTGCTTTGTAGTGTTGATTAGTTGCTGTTTTATCTTGGGAGTCTATTGCTCGTTAACGTAAAATCATATATACGGGGCAATCTTGTCTTAAAAACAGAGAGTCATCTCTCGACTCAGTCACAGTTGTAACAATCCAGATTTAGTGTTTCTTCATTTCAGGTTGTCAAGATTCAAGACTCAACAAGCTTTCGGTAGTTCTGAATATTTACTTGTTTGTTTATCCTTTCGAACATTTGTAATATTTATTTACTTCCCGTACTGTTAATTATATCCGACACTTTGTTTATCTTATTTACCTGCGTTAGTTACTACTACTTTTTTCAGAATGCTTTATTATGGCTTCTTCGCTTTTGTTACCATCATTTTCATACTGCTTTAAATTTTTTGTCTTGGTCTTATCGTTTCTCTTGCTTTGTTTGTACTTATACTTTGTCTTGAGCCGAGGGTCTTTCGGAAACAGCGGTAGAGGTAAGGTCTGCGTACACTCTACCATCTCTAGACCCCACGTTGTGGAATTTCACTGGGTATGTTGTTGTTGTTGTTCGCAGATCATGTACTGCAAGCACCATCTCTGTGCTTTGCTGTTAATATTAATAACATAGTTACCTGGCATTTCAAAAAAAGTTCTACACGATTCCTTACAATGAATCTGGACTTGACTGTATTTCAGCCTGACGCATGCAGCCATTTTTTCTTTTATTTTTAATGACTGGTGCCTCTTTTATTGTGCTGTTGCATTTGCTGTCCTAATTTAAGATTTTGCACATAATTCACCCTATTCTGCAGTAAAGCACCATATTCTCACAACTAATGATTTAGGGTTTGCTTAACTTAAGTAACATTTTGATTTCACAAAGTAATTTAAGGTTATGTCGAACGTGCAAAAGTGTTTGTTCTTTTCTTATTTGTGATGGATAAAGGAACAATTTCTTTTGTTCTGAACTCGGTTAAACGTGAGACGGCTTTAGTGTGAAAGAAAGAGATGTTTATTTTCTGCAATGGTATGAGATGTGCCCTAAAGAATGTTGGATTGATGAATTGAAGTTAAAGAAATGTAAAGTTGGTCAAACAAACAATTAACTATGCTAACAAGGATCTAACAATAAAGAAAAATTAACTATAACAAATATCTAAATTCTAAATAAAATGATCAACTGAAGCGGCATTATGATGAGGCCTAGGGGTAACTTGTGAAGAATGAAAAGGAAGGTGGAAAGCACGGGATATTGTATCTAGTTCCTTTTAAACAATTATCTGTGCAATTGACTTTCTGTCAGGCCTGTTTTTCTGCAGTTTAATCCTAATTTTACAGAGTATCTGGCTGTATGTAAGATTTGATACTTGACTAGAAAACTTATTTGAGTTAATGGTATCAGACTATTATCTAAGCTATAATCATTGTCTCCTACAAGGAGAACCATGAAAAATTCAAAATGGTTTGCAATGGTACTAATCTGAGGGATATCTTGGCGATTTGTAAGTCAAAAAGGCAATAGAATATAGGCCTCCTAGGCTTTGGTCTAGTGGTCAGAGTGCAACGACCGATGTGTATGTTAAGCGCAACTCACGAGTCTGAACACCACAGAGCAAAGCCTTGTATTTGAACTCTGCGCCACCGGCCCTCGGGATTTCTAGATTATTAAAGAAAAGACAATAGAATGTAGTTGTATACAACCTAGGCTCTATTTTGCTATCTATTATCAACTCAGTTTTTTTCACCTACGAATTTACTTCTTAATTCAATATCAAACCATGGAGTATAATTTGGTGGGTGGGAGCTTCACCTTTCTGTGTTTCCAACAAAAATTTACTATGACTATTTGTAACTCATCCCAAGTAACTCTCTTTCGGTGTGCCATCAAAAAATTTAATTTTTGATTTTTCAGAAATCAACTGCGGAAGAGCTTTTGGAAAAGGAGCTCCCCTTGAAGTTTGTTGAGGTTGATGAGGAGCAATCCAGACTTGTTCTCAGCAACCGTAAGGCTATGGCTGATAGTCAGGCACAACTGGGAATAGGTTCAGTCGTTCTTGGAACTGTTCAGAGCTTGAAACCATACGGTGCCTTCATTGACATTGGTGGAATCAACGGCCTTCTTCATGTGAGCCAGATTAGTCATGATCGTGTATCAGATATTGCAACAGTCCTCCAGCCTGGTGACACTCTCAAGGTGTGTATAGAAATCTCTTAAGCTATGAAAAAGCTTTCCACATTTAAAGAAAACCTGCAATTATCTGCTCAATCTCATTGTAGGTCATGATATTGAGCCACGACCGTGAGAGAGGTCGAGTGAGCCTTTCTACAAAGAAGCTAGAGCCTACACCTGGTGACATGATTCGCAATCCAAAGCTTGTCTTTGAGAAGGTAAGTATTTCCAAGTGTTATTTATCAGTCTGTATTTATGCTACATCATCACTTTGTAGTTGTACATTTTGCCAATGTTTGCTTGAGTTCAGTTCTCATGATGCCAAAATAGTTTCTTTTTCTACTATTGGTTATGCAACTGTATATTCTTCATCATTTCTTTGCTTCTTGTGTCTTTTTCTGTTTCAATTAATTCTTTCGAAATGCCAATATCATTCCCACTCTATCAAAGATCATTCAGTTCGCATTTTCGTCAAAATTCCAGACTGGTTCTAAAAGTGCTTTAGAAATTACAGTTTATTTTCTTTTTGTCAAATGTACTGGGTTAATTTAATATTGTGCTTCTTGCTCCATCCTTTTTTTTCCGACAATTTGCTGAGCTTAATCTTAATAGATGGGATGGTGTTTCCAAATAAAAGTTTGTTGCAATGTTCCAAAATGTAAAGATTGAGCATTGTAAACCAAATACAGTCCTGGAGGACATATAACGATTAATCTTTTAGTTGTGAATTAAAGCTTGCAATTTTGTTTTTACAGGCTGAAGAGATGGCCCAGACATTCAGGCAAAGAATTGCCCAAGCTGAAGCCATGGCCCGTGCAGATATGCTGAGGTTCCAGCCTGAGGTATTTTAATTACTTATTTGACATTTGGTCCATTTTAGGCATTGCAAAAATTGAGAATATTATGATTTGAATCGCTTTTCTCCCGTTAATCTTACATGAAGCATGTCAACATTTTGTATCTCACAGAGAGGTCAGACCAGGTAATCCTACATAAAAGGTGGGATTATCATCACCACTTTAAGTGGGTAAAATGGGCGGGAATAGAACAGGATACAGTCTGGCTACACCAAATCTATATCGTGGGATTATTACTTGCTTAGCGAAACCCAATATGAGAGTCTTTGTAACGTACAAAATATTTGAATTCCAATAGCGAAGGATAAGTGACATTACATCAACTGTTGAAGCTGTATCAAAATAGAACTCTGCCAATTAAATTCTTTCAATGTTTACATGCATATATGTGAGCTGTGGAAGTAGAAAGAATAGGAAATGGGGAAGAAGGTGGTGTTTTATTCTCATTGGGTGCAAGATTGCCGATTGGTGAAACGACATAAAATGTTATACAGTACATTTCTTAACACAAAGTATCATACAAATTAACTTGTCTTCTGATGTGCTTCAAATGAAGGTTAAATTTATCGTCATATTCTTTGCCTTGAAATAATTGCATGTGACTGAGAGTATTGACTTGTTTGTAAATTCTCAGAGTGGATTGACCCTCAGCTCTGACGGGATTTTAGGCCCGCTGACCTCTGAACTACCTGAGGATGGACTGGATTTGAGTGAGATTCCTCCAGCTGAAGATTTATGAATTCTAAATCAACCCCCTTCTTTTTGACCCATTTGTTGCACAAGTTGTATAAATAAATATTGTTTGTAGGTTTAGGAACCATGAATTGCACCAGAAATCATTCTATTGTATTTTACCATGATGCTTGCAGAATGAAGCATTGCTAACAGCAGTAACTGTTAAAGCATACCTGGATCTTGTTATGATCGTAATACTGTAAAACTAAATGAAGTAAAATATATTCAGAGTAATAGACTCCATGTGATTTTAGATTTAGACTTTTTATATTTGCACTTAATAGAGGTTTGACTGTAAATATGATCTCAGAAAAAAGATTTAACCACTTCGTTAGCCGAACAGAGTCATTAAGAGGCTATTCAACTATTTTTGCAAAAGTGAGATGTTCCGAAGACAAATAAAGGCTAACACCTTTTTGTTTTATTTTTGGTGCAAATGAATGACTCTTTTCTAGAGCTACTAGAATCCTCACGTCTAGGATGAGTGTTTTGTTTTTCTATACTTTGCCACATTGTACGGAGTTTCCAGCACACTGTTACGAATACAATCCTTGCCATTTCAATTTTTTTTTTTTGTTGTGAAAATGACTTTTCAAATTTCATTATCACTTTGTCCACGATCATCACAAGCTATCACTGCACTATCATCATTGCTAGCCGCCATTACCACACCAACCATATTCACCAATCACCATCACAGCTGCCACTAATCTTTTACCATTGTCAACTGCTATCATCAACCTCTTCCAGTGTCATAACCACCATCATCGCTAACAACCATCACCTCCTCAACTCATACTATATAATAACCACTACCACCAGCCAACCACCACATCTTAACCTTACAACCTAATAATTTGTGGATATAATATTTAAATTATTTTATTTACAATGTGTATATATATATATATATATATATATATTGGTTTTACAATGTTATCTTTATGTAATATCTTAATGAAGATAACTTATAAACTTCTAGATCATGAGAAAATAAACAGTCTGAATATTTCAGTATGCAGATTTAAATACAATATCTTAATATTCAAATGTGTATTTACATTCAGGCATCTTAACTTAGTGGGCTTTTAAGAAAAAGAAAATGCATATACAAGAGAGTTTTTTATTCACACCGGAGCAAATGAGAAAGCCCCACAAAAATTTAAAAAAATTGTCTTGCTATCTTAAATTTTCGTTATTTGTTTCCGCGTCAATCTTCTTATTTCTTTCGATACGCCGCTCACCAACAAGGAGTGAAAGAAACAAGTTTTTATTGTAAAGTCAAAGTTTGTACCTATTTGCATCTATTTGGTGATCAAGTCCGCTAGGTTTTTTTATCACACACAGTTGTTATTTTCATTTTCCTCCAATAGTTTGACGTATCTAGAAAAATTGTAGGCCTACGAATATTGTTGTGAATCTTCACACTAGATCATGCATACTACATGAAAGTGTGCTTGACAAAGAGCATGCATATACTAGCTTACCAACTCCACAACCGGTAATGTTAGGTCTAGTGATAGTAGAAATCTCAGTTTTTCCACAAGCCTTTGATGCCTGCAATATCTCAGGGTTATTTTCATTCTTTTTTCAATCTTATGATTTAATTATTGAGCTAATTGCAGTCTTGAAACAAAATATATGGTAAAGTTTAGAATATTTATTGTATGAGGTCTGTCTCATGCTAGATGCAAAGGCACGTAATAGATTTCGTAATAAAGTATGTAGTTGTTGATATTTTCTTCTCGGCTTTCTTCCATAACCAAAGTTCGGAGAAAGAAGAGATATGAGGGCCCTATGAAGAATGTGATCAGAAATTCATTAGAGTTTGTCCACAACTATCGAATTGATTATTTTCATGCATAAAGATTCTAGTTTATTCAGTAGAAAAGATTGAAAATCATCACAAACCTCGGACCTACTAAGTAAGTTAGTTAGTTATTGATCGAAACAGGACCTTAGAGAGACTACACTTCGAGTAAGAGTAGATGTGCCTTAAGGTGAAAAGAGCTTTTCCCAAGCAGTGCTTATGAGCTCTTTCTTGTTCCGATTCAAAAGAGGATGTGCACTTTCAGTTATACTAGTGGATCGAATAACACTTTTTAGTGCCAACAAAGTGCATATATTCTTGGTTAATAAAATATATATTTTCGTAGGCTATAAGACTGAAACTATAAGTAGGACAAAGGACTTCAAAGAGAAACGGAAGGCTCTCAGTTGTTCAATCATCTGATAATCATATTCATTTTTGATATATGATCACTATGAGTCAAACTCAATGGAAATTGATCAATCCTATCTTCTATCGTTAAGATGGAGAACTGAACAAAGAATTCTCCGTCTTCATCCTCAATCGAATACTATCCGCAACCCATGATTCTATTTAATATCAATCCAATCCCCATTTTTTTCTTTAAAATGGATAGATCCCTTTACTTATTTGACTTAAATGTCCCGTATTTTCTAAAAAAATAAGACTTGCAAAATTAGGTTGGGCCTTTTTCTTTTTGTTGGAATAATCCATTTCCATTATCTTTTATAAGTAACGTAGGCAAACCTATAGGTCCTTGGTAGCATTGACAGAAGAACAAGTTGGTTAAAAGAAAATGAATCTTGTCATTTTTTATTAATCTATTATATGATAATAAGAAATTATTATATTATATTATATTATATTATATTATATTATATTATATTATATTATATTATATTATATTATATTATATTATATTATATTATATTATATTATATTATATTATATTATATATAGGCCAATTTGACAAGCCATCCTTCTTCCTGATTTGAGGTGCGAAGAGAAAGATATCCTTTTTATTACTTCCACTTATTAATCTCTGCCCAGAAAAGTGACCGACCAGAGCCTTATTAATAATTAAAAGAAATGATTTATGAGCGATGTGTAGGGTAGATCATTCAACCCCACTCAACTTTTGGTTTGCTATCCAATGTGGGTAACTCCCAATCTAGCCACCCTAATAGAGAGAGTCGCTCGACAAAGGAAGTCAACTTTGGCTAAACATCATTCCTTTGTTGGGTGCTAGTCAAAGTAATAAAAAGGGGCAAGTAAGAAAGTAGTGAGCAGGAGCAGAGTTGGGATTTGTGGTCGTTAACGGGAATAAATGAAGAGGAGCACATTACTCTCCAGACTCGATTGGATAATTAAAATCAAATCGGACAGCTTCTTTTGAATAAGTGAAGTAATAATAAAAGTGAGAATGTTATCACTAGAACGGACCATACAAATTAAAGTGATCTACGTATAATTATTCAAGGTCCACACATGAATGTCTCATCTTTATATACATTCCTTTTATTTAAGATATCATGTCAGCCATGGGAAGTCTCACGCCCGAGTGAAAGACTATCCCACAATCCTTTACGAAAATCTTCTTTAAACCCTAAATCGCGTCGTTTAAGGCTTCGTAATCATTATTCATGTTAGATTCATCATTGAACCTTGTTACCGTGCCGAAAAATATGTTATAGCAACCATCCCACGATTGTCGACCTGTCTCGAATCGTAAATCGGGAAAGATGTTCTTCAAGACAGAAAGGATCTAAGGATTTCGTCTGGACAGAGATGTCTTTCCTAAGCGACATGGTAAAAAACAAAAAGACTTCTAAGAATACATAAAACCTTCTTAGGAAAGTCTAAACTTTTTGTGCAATTTTTAAAAATGTAATCGTATTTCAAAAAGCTTGAAAAATGTGTCCATTTGCAGCGAAACTTAGGTAGTTTGCCCGTGTATTCCCCACTCAACAGCCTAAACTAGAATTAGGGAGTTAATATGTTGTAAGAGTTATGTAAACTTATATCGTTATCCAAAACCACAATACAGTTAAAACTCAACTTTTCCCGTGGTAGGTGAGTTCTTAGCAAAATCCCACCCTCCACAATTTCGTCTCACTAAAGAACCATCTCAGTTATTCCACTTGTGCAATCTTTCCCAAATCTGATAGTGATAGATTAAAGCTTTGGATATTATTGTCTTCTTAATGCAAATTTACTAAAGCTACCACTCATTACATCAAGTCAAGCTTCAGCCAACTAGCGAGAAAAGAAGTCAAAGGGCTTTGACTTGGCTCGCCTCGTCTCATATCAAAATTTGAGAGATGGATTTAAAAAATGCCAAAAAACATTCAGGGAATCAGATGGGCAATTAGTATCAGACAGAAAGCAATGGTTGCCACCTCTTTTTTGGTGGTTATTTAGTACTACTACTACATTTGTCTTGTGGGATATTCCGGGCAGGGGATTAGAAACCATTTACCCTATTTGAAAATTTAAACATATATTTTAGATCAAAACCAAAACTCCATCCTTATTTACATCGAATAAGGACAAATACTAACACTCTTACACTATAGCCATTGTATAGAGCTTTTCCTTGACTACCTTTCTGCTTTGTTCGACTTCTTGCTTTTCTTTTGTTTTTGTTTCAGCTGAGTAAGGCCTGCAGATGTGATTTTAACATTACCGATAATTGCAGCAACAAGCTCAGGATCTGTGCATGCCTTCATCAATTCCTTCTCTCTGCTCATGGCCTCAGGCATGTGACTAAACAAATTCATGGCTGTTTTGGCCGCTGCCAAAGGAGAAAAATTGTCAGTCCAACTAAATTTTTCCTGCATCACCCAAAAACAAGATGGCCATAGAAAATAAAAGCCAAGGCAATAAAAATGGTTCTAGTGAAACAGCATATAAATTTGAATATAAGCCAGAATCCTCTGCAAACTGCAGATAAAGTATTTCACTTCTCAGTATAAGATCTTAACAGACACAAGTAAAAATATTTTCCAAAAACAGTGACAGCATGGAAGATGTACCTTTTCCTCTCTTAATAGTGCCTGGCACCAATTTCACACGATATTTGTAGGACTGAACCGCATTGTAAGGACCACAGACCGGCACAGCATATAATAGAATATCATTTGGCAATGGATTTCCAGTCAAGTAGTCCACATCATTTAATTTCTCCTTCTCTTCTTCACCAATCTCATGGATATCCTCCTCCTCCATGACTATCATGTCCCCGTCATTAGCAGCATCATGGACATTGGTTAAAGAATGGCCATCCCCTCCATTCGATGTACTTTGCAGACTCTCATCTGCATTTTCTTGACAATCCCGAGAGAGATGACCTGGCTTTTTACACTTGTAACATATTTTTACAGCATCTTCAGGCCCTGTAACCATAGAAACAATACAAAATCACAAACTCAGTCAATAAAACACCCTCTACACATATTGCATTGCTTCTATCACCCTTATTTCCCCCCAATCAATAACCAAAAGCATACAATAGCGCTTCCAAATAGGGAAGGTAGAGATTTAGAAATTGAACCGCTCCCATTTATGGAAGTTCTTTTGCCATTTATCTGTCCTAAGATACACCAAAAGTCACAACAGATGTGAATAACAATGTAAGTTGCTTCCATTTAATGTACAACTCTACCACCGGTTTTCTTTGTGGGGGGAATCAGATTTCTAAATCCTATGCCATGTGTCACTGCATAACTTCTATCAATTTCCAAAAAGTGTTTGACCAGAGACAGCGTATAGTACAGGCAAATAAAATAATTTGCTGCAATCAAACACAAACGTAAGTCAACATTTCACACCGCAGTCAAATGTAGAAAAAGTACGTGTAACATCCTACTTGGCAGCAATATTATATCTTGCAGAAAGCCAATACAACTTATCACTGCTTCATTTTTGCTAGTCTATATAAACAGCCATAGAACTTACCAGTAGTTGCTTTTGCTCCCTTATCTGGCTCTGCATCAGACATTTCGTTCTGGATTGTTTGATCTACCTTTTCGACTTTCCCGGCAGACTGCAAATTCATTGAAACTGTAACTAATGCAAGCATTGCTGGTTAATGAAAATGCAAACATCTTGGAGAAGTTCAGATATGTACTCATTGGTGAATTCATACACTTCTGATGGTAACACAAGTGTGAACAAGCACCAAATGGTAAACGATAAGAAGAAATCCAACAAAAAGAAAACAATAGATCATCTTCTACTTTGAAGAGTAAGAAAAACAATAGATCATCAAATGCATGATCTGCGCAGAGTATAATAACAGGATCAGCAACTCCTAAGTAGAGCTACCAGTGCAATGGGAATGAAAGCATCTAATCATGGATTGGTAATAATCATTGGTGAACTTGAACAGATAGTCATGTTGGAGAACTTTTTCTGGAAGTAGATTTTTGTTGTGATGTGCAAAGCAACAGACCCCCCCCACCCCCACCCCCCCTCCTCCCACCAACCATCCAGCTTTTTAGAAAACAAAGAAAATAAAAGCACAAATGATACTGTGTCAAACTTCTTCAAAGAAGATTCATAGATCTGGGATCAGGAAGAAAAGTTTGGACAGGTAACAGGAAAGACCTTTGGAAAAAGAAAAAGAGGCAGTGTTAGTGCATAGCATCAATAAGTCCCAATCAGAGAGCGAATTCTCTTCAACGACAGAAAGGCATATTAACCAGATTAGATCAGATAAATTTCAAACGACATTAAAAGTAACTTCTTTAAGGGGATTACACAGTAGCACTTGCTTGATGCAAGGCTCAGGTCACATTCACCTCCACTATGGTTGTAAGAAAAGATTTGAGGCAAGGAAGACATATTGACCAGTCTATCAAATAAACTCCAAAAGCCATGAGAAGTAGTGTTTGATGCAGGGTTCCACATTGCCCCCTGTTACACCCATGTTATACAAAAGAAACTTTTTTATATACCTGATTTATATTGTTCAGTTCACAAGACCCAAAAGAACTGTATGGAGTGGATCCAGAGAGCAGGATCAGAATGAGCATCTTTATCTTAGAAGCCTGACCTTTTCTTTGGCTATTAGTGCACTCCAAACCCTATAACCACCCACCCTACCCAAAAAATGACGGGTTTTAACAGCACATTTATGACAATGCAACCTATATCTGCCTCACTTGTATGATCTCCCCAACTTTAGGCCACGTCAGTAAAACAAGATGCTCTTTATTTTATAAGGTACGAAGATACTCCGAGAAAAAACTTTTCAAGACCCGAATGCAAAAGGCCACATATTAAGATCATTACGCCTGCAAAAATAAGGAGCGGAAGAAAAGGAACAAAACCAGACGACTGAAAACGAAACAAAAATGAAAACACACACTGTTCACAATACTCACAGCCAGCAGAGCCATTCGAATGCGACGTTCCTCCTCATCCTGATCTGCATATTTCTCTTTTATCTTCTTAAGTTTTCCCTTTTGCCCACGACTAACTTTCCCGCCACCAGATTTTGCTTTGTGTACATCTACCTCATACTGCTTCTGAGTCTTCTGATTTTCCTCTGACTGCTTTCCTCGCGCAGTGGCTGCACCCTCAGTGCTATCACTGCCTTTCTTAAGCTTTCTTCTTTCAGCTTTTGTAACATAAGGCTTTTCTCTCTGTGTTACTTTTTTTTCTTCATCACCATGCTGCCCTTCAGATCCTAATGGAGAAGGGACCCCATGGTTTTTAGTAGATGCAGTAGAAGATCCAATTTCGAGAGCTCTATCAATAAGATCATCCAGCAGCGATGTCCCAGAAGTAGCCATTATCCCCAAAGAATCAGATGTACAATCATTATTAATGCTGCTAACTTCAACAGAAGAGTTGGCTGAATTGCTTGCTTTATCATCAGAGATGCTCAAGAATTTATTGGATTGAGCTTCAGAAGAAACACCCGAAACACTTAACCTATCCTTTGGCACATCTGTTATAGCTTGCATATCTACAGTGGGTGTTTCCATTGAAAACTTCTCCTCTGAGTCGGAATCAGGAATTGCTTTGGATGGCTCACTTTGTTCAGCATCATTTAATACTTTCTCTCCTTCCTCTTCACCTCTAACCCTCCTTTCATTCAAGTGAAACCCCAAAGAACTTTCATCCAGGCGAAATAATATTCCAAAGCCCATAACAAGAGGGACTGGTGGAAGAAAATTCTTTCTACCACGGATCATGAAACTTCCAACTGTTAGATATTCACCTGTAGGAGCAGTTTTACTGACCTGATGAGGATAAACCCACCAAGCACTAGTCACTATCTTTGAGTCCCAAGCCTGGCTTTGGCAAACCTACATCACAATTCAGTAAATATTGTGAGGTTGTTGCTTCCCAGTTCCCACCTACAGCAGATACAATAATATGAAATCTGCACAACTTACAGTGAAGCACCCTGCTTGGTTCAATGTGAGAGGAGGTATTGGCATCTCAGGTTTGTGATTCTTGATCACAGTGCTGGAAGCTCCATGGAGATCTGCATGGATGTACCTATTTCAAGGATTTTTTTCTTAAAACTATCACAAAAAAAGGAACTAAATCCCAACAAAATTAAACCAAATTCACAAGACAATTTAGACATCTGATGTCATCAAAGAACTAGACATATACTAGTTGGGAACTGATAAGTTAGGAAACAATGTGCGTACAGTTATTATTTAATTTAAAAAAGAAAATGAAAAGAGAGTGCTCAGTACAAATGAATAGGTGGGGATTAAAGGTTAAGTTACGATCGGTTAAGGGCAGAAATCCCACCTTCCCCGTCTTTCTTCTGTCAAACAACTATATTCTGATACAGAGTGCAAAGTTGTCACATTCTATTCCTCTGAATTGCTTATATATACTTTATAAAGTGTTAATTCAGTTGCACCACTCTAGCGATCGGATGTAATCATTTCCTTTTTGGGTCATCATAAACTAATGTCTCTTTTCCAATAACTGGAAGTTTGAGAATAACACAAGACAGGAAGTAACATCTCTAAACTCCATACGTTCTATCTATATGTCAGTGCTTGACGGGGCACAATGTTTAAAATGTTAATTTGACTTGTTTATTATACGTGAAGAAAATGTTGAAGTAATGATTAAAAAGATAGTTTGGTAGAGAATGCATCATCTCATATGTTAAGATTCGAATAGTAAAATAAATCTGAGTTCTTTAAAATTGTAAAAGTTATGTAGAATAATATTATTATAAAATGGTACCAAATATTTTGGAACGGTTCAAAAATGGAAAGAGCATCATTTAAACTGAAATGGAAGGGGCATAACTTTTCGATGCATGAGGTATCTAAAAGAAAAAAGTAGTTTGCCGCCCCAATACATTTAAAGCATTTTAAGTGGTTCTTAATCTGGACTTGGAATCATCATGACAACCAATTAGGTATAATTTACTTACAGATCTCCCTTGGACATGTATCGCTTGACTATCATCTCATTCTGTTGTGCATCACGTCCACTTATGACTAGATAATTCTCACTACTGATGAACCAATTAAATTTCTCAAACCAGTGAACTTTGCGCATATGTGAAATTGCAGCAACTGTCTTTTCCTGCATATTTATAGTGGAGAAGAGAAGTGGTGTCACTCACCAGTAAAAATAAACAGCCCCTCAGATGGGTATATTTCATCACCAAAGAAACTTCAAGGGTAACAAAAGGATTTTTTTTCTCTTTACTTTCCTGTAACATATTCATCACCAGTCCATAAAAGAAACTAAATATATATAAAAAAAAAACTTATACATGTACAGCAAAGTGCTTATATAGGTTCCCAATAAGATGCTTTTTAGATAATTGTGGGGCCAATCACTAAGCTAACAGTTCACTTTTGTTAATTCTACATTATCAACTTCAATGGATGATACACAGGCAACATACTATGAAACAAAGACATCCAGATATCGTTGCAACACAAGATAAAAAGAAAACAATTCTATGGAAAAGATTTCTCGGAAATCACATCAATAAAAACTTCTATAACTTCCAATGGAAACTCCAACATCAATGTCCAGAAAGGCCACAGTAGATGGACTATCAAAAATTCTCGGGCTAACAACCACTAAGAAGACATAGATAAACTGAACGCCTAAACAACACAAACTGTGAATAGCCACTGATCAGATTTTTGACTACCTGAGACAGCTGAAGACGTGTCTTTCTCTCAGCAGCCTTGAATGCTTTTTCATGAGCAGTTACAGTCTTCTCTTGCTTGCTTTCTTGTTTTTTCTTCATTTCATACCACCGTCGAGCATTTGCATGGGCTGAAAGTGCCAGATCAACTTCCACCTATGAAAAGAGAGCACAAAAATGGACGCACAATTACTGTCATTCATGCTCAAATCACTGCATTTCTTTCAAAACCAATCACAAGCTCAAGTAAAAGACTTGAATCAACATCAATGCTACACAAACAGTATATTTAGGTAGGTAATATATTTGCCATACTGAAATGTGGGTTCTTAATCAGAACTTCTAGAAAAGAAAAAGGAATTTCAGGGCAGCATACCTTGTCCACTGGTTGTGTCTTTTCATCATCATCCATTTCATCAAGATTGTTGCTTAAGAGCAAAGTCATGCAATTTCTTTCAAGATGGAGCTTGTCAATAAGTCCAGCTACTGGATTCCCAGATCTTTTCTCCTCTTTCACCATTCGAGTCAAATCTTGCCAACTCATTCCATTAGCAAGAGCTACACGTACTGCTAAGATGGCAGCATCAACATCTTCCAAATTGTATTCTATCAACTCCGCCATTTTAACACAATGTTCAACTTCTTGCTTTAATGTTACAACACGGTTTTCCTGCATCATATTGGAAAATATTTTGCACTCAGAAAGTATAGTAGTATAAGGTTTGAGATGTGACTGGACACTGATAACGAGTCAATCAAACAAAGCTATAGCAGTGTGTCATTTAAGAACTACTTTGTATTAGATAGTTGCAGATTTGAATCATCAAAACGTTGCTAAAGTTTTCTGTATTAATGGCCAACCTAGTTATTCTCTTTCATGAATGTGAAGGAGCTACCCTAATAATAAAAAGAGATTATCCAGAGAGAAGTCATTCGACAAACATAAACAGGAAATGAATAGGGTATTTCTTGCTTCCCAAGTCAAATAAAAAAGACCTAGATGAAAGGCAGATTCCTTTTCAGGAAAACAAAGGACACTATTTCTGGTAGGTGAAAATAAATGATATTATCTAAGAGCCATTATGCTGATCTTAGAATCTTGAAAAATATGCAGCAGGAGTGGGGTGGGGGGTATTTGTTTTCAGTCCTCTCAGTTCTGCTATAGAAGAAAATCTGTTTGGACATACATTCTTTCTCATCGAGTTCATACCCCCCCCCCCCAGCCACACCCACACCCCACACCCACAGATCCCAGAAAATTATTAAAAAGCACAAAATAAAAGTTACTCCCACTTTTTCTCATTAAATCTGCCATGTGTCCACAGGCTGATATAAGTAAATTTGTTCATGCCTCAAAATATAGAACCTTTAAAAACCCTCCGAGGAAGACAGTGAGCTAATCTATCTTGCCCTCAAACATCTATTCCCAAGTATATCTCCTTCCAGAAATGCATGCTGCTTTTTTATAGGTAAATTACATGTTGATGTTTCTGACATCTTGCAATATATCTACACCATGGAATCCTTGAAACTTCATTTGTCATCAGGATTATCTATTAAAAACTATCTCATGTCCCAGTGGAGATATTTTTTCTTTCATTGGTACATACTTTTGATGGAAGAAATAAGTAGGTTTCTTGGGAAAAAACTCTAACCAGGAGTATAACATTCTAAACTTCTACACATCTTTGAACAATAGAGACTTTAGCTATACTCGTAGAATTAGGCGGACAGAGATAAAGGATGCCATGAAAAATATGAGGATTACAAAAGAGTCCTATTAGTATTCCAGTAGAGGTTTGGAGGTGTCTTGGAGAGGTTGGAGTAGAATGATTCAGCAAGCTATTTAATGTTATACTAACAAGTGGTAGGATGCCCAATGAGTGGAGGAAGAGCACCCTGATTCCGATTTATAAGAACAAAGGAGAAATTCGAAGTTGTGCAAACTACCGTGGCATTAAACTCATCATACAATGAAACTATGGGAAAGAGTGATAGATTGTAGGCTTAGGAACACGACAAGAGTACAGGAGAACCAGTTTGGATTTAGATTTATGCCTGGTAGATCTACAACAGAGCCTATATTCTTGCTAAGAAGATAGATAAAACTATATCGCGAAATGAAGAAGTATTTACATGTGGTGTTTACTGATCTAGAGAAAGCATATGATAGAGTACCATGCAAGGTCCTTTGGTGGGTGATGGAGAAGAAAGGAATTCATATTAACTATATAAATGACATAAAGGACATGTACGAAGGAGCTGCGAGATCAGTAGTAGGTGATACAAAGGAGTTTCCCACATCATCAGCTATTTGCTGATGATATTGTGTCAATTGACGAAACTAGCGAGAGCGTCAACCAAATTCTTGAACTATGGATAAGTACATTAGAGAGTAACGGTTTTAGGATAAGTAGAAGCAAGACTGGATACACGCATTACAGATTTTTTCAGCATGAGAAGAGAGAAGTTAAGGTAGTCTAAATGAGATCGAGGTGCCAAAATGCAAACAATTTAGATATATAGGCTCATTGTTTTAAGAGAATGGAATGATAGATGAAGATGTTACTCATAGGATTAAAACCGGATGGTGGAAACTGAGAAGTGCTATCGGGGGTTGTGTGATAGAAGGATGCCTACTAGAGTTGAAAAGTAAGTTCTACAGAACATTTATGTGGTAGTGAACGTTGGGTTGTTAAAGCCCAACATATCCACAAGATAAGTGTTGCAGAGTTGCGGATGCTAAGATGGATACGCAGACATGCAAAATTCGATAAAATTAAAAATGACCACATTCGCCAAAAGGTGCAAGTAGCACGCATTGAGGATAAAATGCGAGGTCGCTTGAGATGGTTTGGACATGCTCTACGTCGACCTCCAGATGCACCGATTCATAGGTGTGAAACTATGTTAAGTGAAGGTGTTAAAAGAGGACGGGGTAGACCTAAAATCACATGGAAGGAAGTTGTCTCGAAATACCTACAAATGCTTGGCAGCAGTGCTGACTTAGATAAAGATAGGGCAGAAGTAAGAAAAAAGATCCATATATGTGATAGCTACTAGTTGAAGATAGGCTTTAGACTTGTTAGAGAACTTCTAATATCATTATTATTTATGTATATATTTAGCTTACATTTTACTTTTATTTTATTTAGGACGATGATGATTTTTTTTTTTGAAAGGACGATGATGATATGAGCTTAAATGAAGAAGTGGGGATTCTTTTTTTTTGATAAGGTAAGAAGTGGGGTTTCATATAGCTGACCCCAACTTGTTTGGGATTGAGGCATAGTTGTTGTCTTAGGAAAAAAAAATTATCATGTCCAACTTACTTCTTCCATTTAAAGTACATACCACTTATCCATTCATTAAAACCATGACCTGCATGCTTACTCCCAAATCCTTTATTGCCATTTAAGACCAACTCTGGCCCATGAACTTACTCCCGAGTTTAGACAGCATTTTCACAGAGGAATTCAAGAAGCAATATTCACAGGCTGAAACTCATACTTCCCAGAATAATTAGAGCAACCAACTGAAATGCTTCATGATGATTATAGAATAGATGTGATGCAGACCTGATCAGTGCGGATCTTATTAAGTTTCTGCATTGCAGTGCTTTCTTTGGACTTTTGCTGTTGTTCAGAACGTTGACTTTCAATCTTACTATAGAACTCATCTAATGCCGCATCAAATGTCTCAAACTTCATAAAATCCCGACACTTGAGCTGATTCAGTAACAGCGGGCAGAACTCATCATATATCTGCAGAAAAGAAAATCTCTAATAAATCACTCTTCTGAAACTATATAGGTCCAGAAAAGAAGAATAAATGGTCACATGGGTTAAAAAAACCTCAAAATATAGGATAAAAGTGCAACCTTCTCAGAAGATTCATTATCGCACATGCTGGAATCCTTTTTAGACAAAGCCTTTTGCTGCATTAAGATGTAGCCTACTGGAACTTTCTCACCCAGTATAATGTCCTCCAGCCAGTCTTCAAACTGCTTAACCGCCTCTGTCAGAGAGTGAAGTGTATTGCCTTCTAATTTAAAACCTGTGCCAATCTTTGTATTTGGAACCAAGCCAGCATCCAGAATAATGTGTTCAGAAAGTGCTGGACCATAACCTAGTGCCTCCCCAAGAACCACCTTCAATGTTGGTGACTTTGCACGTGCACCATCTTTCCCTTTTTTAGTAGAATCGGTAGCTTTTATGCTTTTTTGGTTACCCCGCTTTTGTTGAGGTGCATCAGATCCATCATTTCCCCGTTCATTATCTTCCACATGTTCAATTTGATCAGTCTGGGCTGAAGACACCAAGTCTGCCTGCAACTTTTCAGTAGTTGTCCGTTTAAAGACACGGCATATTTCAACTGGATATCGATGGCGAGACATAATAGCAAGACCTTTATCGTCATCCCTGCATATGTGTGAGTTACATGTAAAATCAAGCTTTGCAACATTCATGCCTACACCAACAATCCTATATGATGTCAAATTGAGTTGCAAAATTATGAGGATACCCAGAGACTGCAATGATCTAGGTTTATGGCTTGATAATTTGTACTCAAATTTTAAGTTTATGCAGCTCAAAGCAGCACTTCAGAAAAAGAAAACAATTTCAAGATACCTGCTAGTCCAAAGGGCTTAAATTAAATCCGGTCTTTTACATTCTAGAAGGCCACAAAATGAGTCATTTATGAAACCATGCACACCAGTATCAAACAGTTTTTGCTTGTTAAACGGAATCCTAGCTGATCTAAATAGTTGAACCATCCAATAGGCTTCATCTTGCAGCAATCTTCTAGAAGAATTTCATAGGGAAAGGGGAATTGGGGGGAAAATGGCAACAGAAAACATACATTGTCTGCATACACGTTTACGATGATTCATTACATAGACATGTTCAGCTGAAGGAGAAAAAGTTAGCAAAATAAAAGACAAATAATCTACCTGTGTGACCGTAGTAGAGTCATGACCATGAAGTCAGAATCCGTAAGGAGTATATTTCCTTGGGCATATAGTTCTAATATCACATAGTGAGCATTGGCACCTAGTCCAAACTGAAATAGAATTATCTGCTCCCAAAAAGATTAAAGAAAGGATAAGATAAAAGATCACAAAAGTAACCACTAATGGAAGGAGAAAGAACAAACGAAAATTCCCAAACAATGAAATAAACCCAATGCAACGATAGAACCATAGCATATGCACTATACCCTGTCATAACCAAGTTGCCGCACATCCTCGAGCCTCCTCGTCCTTATATGCTTCCTCAATTTAAGTGTATATCCAGATGGAGTGTTACTTTTGTCCCTAAACAGAAGGAAATAGAACTTCAGAAGATGGAAAAATAAACTCAGCATATAGAATCCAATTGCATATGTCATTGATCAACAAAGAAGTAATGCACTTTCCATGGAGAATCAACTATGGTTGACAGCAGAAAAACAACCATTAAAACACTAGAGCTTATTTTTCTAAATTATTTATGTCCGCACTTGAACTTTCTACTTATATATTAATAACAACTATGCCTCAATCCCAACTAGTTGGGATCTACAAATCCTCTATATCCATTCTGCTCTATTCGGACCCATTTCATTCCAATATAGGTAAATAACTTGGCTTGGCAAATTAGGAGTTCTCTAAGGGGTCGTTCAGTTACCAGGATGCGCTAGACAAGGATATCCCACGGGATTAGCTTATCCCGCCTTCTATATGGGATAGCTAATCCCCCCATTTTAGTACAAAATGGTTCCGCGGACTAATTAATACCCATAACCGAACTCGGGATAAAATAATCCCGCATTTTATCCCGGGATTGTTATCTGTTATCCTACCAACAAAACAACTAAAACTATAGATCCTCTAAGTCTCACACATATCCCTATCCAGACTTAGTGTAAATTTAACTCTACTTTTTACTTTTCTGTGTATTTAGTATCTTCACTTATCAAAACGAGATACTAAATGCACTGAAATAATCCAAATCATATTTCATATTTCTACTTAAGTTTCTTTTCAGTGCGTTTAGGATTTTCTTAGAGAATAATACTAAACAACCTCTTGCAGAAATGCAGGGTAAAACTGCGTACAATAGACCCTTGTGGCCCTTCCCCGGACCCCGCGCATAGCAGGAGCTTAGCTCACCGGGCTGGCCTTTTTGAAACTAAAGATTGTCAACTAGTTCTTTTTTTATATATATAATAAAAATTGTCAACTAATTCTAGATTGAGGTATGGTAGATTTACTCATCAACTTATATCCCGACTTGGACTTTCTATTATTATGCTGAACGCAGAAAATTTAGGGATATCATGGGCTTTATAAGAATGTGTGTTTGAAACAATGACATGCAAAGTTATCCCAGCGAAAAGCATTCTGTTCTTTCAATCTCAATTTTGAGGGGTTGGATAAGTATCATATTATTGTATATTGGATACTGAAATTAGTTATTTTGATTGTAATTTCATATCATTTGGTGTTTTTTAGTACAAGCTTCAAGCGTGCACTTCAATTCTCGTTTTTTGCTTCAAGCCCCTTGGACCTTGTTGCTTTCTTTTGCTTTTACAAACGCGGGTAAAATCAAATTTCATATCCTTGTATTTTTTATACTGAAGTAGATATAAGAAATACTAAATGCACTGAAAATTAACAAAAATCAGATTTCATGTTTTGCACAGAAAAGGAGAAAGGAAAGAATATAGGTACCGAAGATAAGCAGTAGTATGCAAGCGAACGCCACTTTCCATGAGCAATAAAACCTTCTCACTCTCCCCTGATTCAGTAACTCCACTACTGTTCATTAGCTTAAACACATACGTCTGCAATCCCAACACACACACAATAAGCAATCAAGCAATCAAGGTTTGGAATAAAAATCTCATCAGAGCAGATAATAAACGTTACCTTTGGGGAAAGATCATAAATGTTGGAACATCGCATCCCAATTAAGCGACGCAAGCACTTCACCTCTGCCGCCACATCCGCCGTGTTCATTCGCACCTTCACCATTTCGATTCTTCTACTATAGCTCCTTTGCAGACACAAAAACGATACTTGTTTTTCTCTGCCTCAAAATATCAAAACACCGTTGAATTTTATTTTAGAATTATTATAAGTATCGTTAGAGGTGAAAGATGGTATGGGCCAATGCACTACCCTTCCAAGTCCAAGAAGGCTAAGGCTAAGATAGGGCGAGGGTTATAGCTCAATTTGATCCATTATTTTTATAAATTTAAAGTTATCTTCTATGATATTATTTTATTTTGTATGATATTTAATTTTTTATATTTTTATTTTTAAAATAAGAAAAATATATTTTTTTAATTATTTTTTATAAAATCAAAATAAAGATATAAAATAATGGGTGGGAGGGCAGGGGGGAGTGGGGCGGGGTGCGACGGGGGTGGGGGCTGGATAGTGGGCTAAGAAAAGTTTCTCATTTTTTATAAAAAAATTATATAAGTAAAATAAATATATAAAGTAAAAACTTCAGAGGATGGGTAAGCAATTTTTTTCTCATTTTTTATAAAATGTTTATAAAAGTAAAATAAATATATAAAACAGAAATTTTGGGTTGGGTTGGGTTGGGGTGGGGTTGGGGTGGGGTGGGGTGGGGTGGGAGGGAGGTGTAGTGGGGAGGTTGGGTGATGGAGGTGATAGGGCATGGGGGGTGGAGTGGGGTAGGGGAAAGAGGTAAGAAAATTTTTCACATTTTAAATAATATTTTTATAAAAGTAAAAAAATATGAAATAGAAATTTGAAGATGGGGTAGGGCATGGGGTGGAGGGGGTAGGGGATAGGAGGTAAGAAAAAAATTTATATTTTTTATAATTTTTTTTATAAAAGTAAAAAAGAATATGAAATAGAAATTTGAAGATGGGGTGGAGTGGAGGGGTAGGGGGAGGTAAGAAAAAATTTCATATTTTTAATAATTGTTTTGTAAAAGTAACAAAAAATATGAAATAGAAATTTGAGGATAGGGTGGGGGTGGAGGGGGTAGGTGGGGGTTAGGGCGGTAGGGGAAGGTAAGAAAAAATTTCATATTTTTTATAAAAGTAAAAAAAATGGAATAGAAATTTAAGGATGGGGTATGGCAATGGGGTGGGGGTGGAGGGGTTAGGTGTGGGTAGGATGGGAAGGGTAAGAAAATATTTCATATTTTTATAAATTATTTATAAAAGTAAAAATAGAAATTTGAGAATGGGGTCAAAGCGGGGAGGGTAGGGAGGGAGGTGAGTAGATGAGGTAGGTGGGGGTAGGAGTGGTAGGGAGGTAGGGGTGGGGTGGAGTAGGCAAGGTAGGGGGTAGAGATGTGAGGGTGGTTTAGTGCTTGGGTGGGGGTTGGTGTAGGGGAGGGGTAGGGTAGATGGATAGTGTGGTGGGTGGTTGGGGTGCGTTGGTTACTTTTATTGTTCCAGAATAATAAAGAATTTTTTTAAATAATTATTTATAAATAAAAATCTTAATCTAGAGTGGAGCTCTAATCGTTAAGATTGAGCATTTTCATGGGTCAAGTTTGGACATCATCATGAGTTCATTTGGGCTGTTGATTTATGATGGGTCAACTTGGGTTAGCCCAAACCAACCCATCATCAAAATTACTTTTGCACAAACCCATGAAATCTTAGGCGGGTTGGGCGGGCCATTTGGGTTTGGGCTAATTTTGCCACCCCTAGATATCATGTTACTTGAGACGAGAACGACTATCGGATGAGAAAGAAAGGTTTGGGTCGGTCACTTCCTTATGACTTTTCTCTTTTCATTTTGCTTTTTTGACAAATTTATGATTTACCATGATTTTTCCTGTACAAAGCTCAAATAGGGTCTTTCGTTGAAGGAAAATTATCAAAATGGTCCATTATTGCATAGGGATTAAACCATTTTGGTCCTTAATGTATATCATTTTAATATGACCCAAAGCTAGATGCCCGCCCAATTCGCCCAAAATTGTATAGGTTGGACTCAAGATAATTTGATATTGGGCTTTTAGCTCAACCAACATGACACTAGCCCAATTCTAGTCCATTTTAAAGATTTATTTTAATTTGAGATTATTGGTTGAGATTTATTTTATTGGGAAAATTACACTTTTAGTCCCTGTGTTAATGCTATATTATGATTTTAGTCCTTGTGTTATCCAACTTAGCAATATTAACCTTTAATTATATTATGTGTGTTGTTTTGATCCTTCAACTAATGGACCTAAAAATGGAGAATTCGTTGCTAAAAGGGAAAATTCAGGTATTTAAAAGTTGTTGCTTGAGAAATTGAATCTATATGTGTGTATTACACAAAACTGAGATAGCAAATTCATGCCACATCAACTACAAAAATCTACGACTACACTAATCCCCTTATCAGTGTGGAAAATTTTATACATCACTTGATCTGAAAGCTACGATTAGGCTAATCCCCCATATCAATGGGGGAAATTTACACATTACTTGTTCTCCAAATCCACTTCTCCTGCAACATGTGCAACACCTTTTAACTGGTTCAAATTTTCATGTGACAGTCAAAGCAAAATGTCACAACATACATACCAGAATGCTTAGAATTATTGTTCACTGATGTTGTACAAATTATTTGCATATGTGAAAAAATGTGATTCAAAATAAACTACTTATAAACTTCAAAGGACAAGATGAACTTCAATTTCAAACACTTATATCAGATAAGATATCTCATATATGATTCCAACTTTAAAGTTGATAGGAAAACTTCGATTGCAATGGCTTGGATATCCTTTCCAAACCTACTACCCACTTTCTTTGTCAAAGAGTCATTATTTTCTTTGGCATCAACAGTTGGGAAACCTATTCAACTTGATATGGCTGCAATCAATAAGACAAGACCTAATTGTGCTAGAGTTAAGGTGCAATTAGACCTACTTGCAGATCTTTCTAAGTTTGTTATGATGGAAATTGAGGATGAAACTTCTAAGGAGATCAACGTAATGAAGGTTAAAATTTAGTATGATCATTTACCAAAATATTGTACTGAATGTTTATTACAAGGGAACAGTAATGAAGAATGTAGAGTGTTGCATCCTAATCTTTGTAAAGCATATGTAGAAGAGGAAGGGACAGTGAAAATGTTACCAAGGAAGCAGTAGAAGAATCAAGTAGTATGGTGACTAATA
The DNA here is from genome assembly GCA_029783415.1 of Anisodus acutangulus. Classification (NCBI taxonomy): domain Eukaryota; kingdom Viridiplantae; phylum Streptophyta; class Magnoliopsida; order Solanales; family Solanaceae; genus Anisodus; species Anisodus acutangulus. Next base: position 22,633,904 of record CM056489.1, read on the forward strand.
AACAAGGAAATCAGAAGAGATACTATGGGTGGAGATATCATGTGCCAAAAGTGTTATCCAATAGTAAGGTTCTTACTTATCCTGAAAATACTAGGGGCAACGGTAAGAGAGTGGATGTATAGAAGAATAAGGGGATCAAAGCTAATGACAATGCAGTATGCTCTAATAGCAAGTTTGATGTATTGAATCAACAAATATTGGAGGAGAAGAATGTACATGATGAGAATGAGAAAAGCACAAAAATTGACATTCCTAACAAGGAGATAAGAGAGGTGGATCGTACTGTGGCCAAAGTTGTAGAAGATTGTAACAACAAAGAAGGAGTTGAGTGCAGTAATGATGATGTAGATAATGTAGCAGTTGAGTATGAACAATAATGTGATAGAAGAACTGGTGGAGAATGATGATGCTAAGGAAGTAGAAGTTGATGTTACCACTATAGTAATTGAGCCCAATAAAAAAAGAATCAAATGAATTTTCAGAGAACATGGAGGAACATGTTGAGACTGGAGTGACACAAATTGAGGAGGTTGAGGTTCCTATGTTAACTATTGATTCAACAGCTGCTCTTAACACTAAAGAATGGGTAGAAAGGGCTTTTGTTACATCAGGTGAGGTTCAGGAGGGTGCTTCTGATAAGACTCATGAGATAGGAAAAAATAATCATCATTCTGATGATAATACAATAGATACAACACCTATAGCGGAAATTAATACTTCCATGCAGGTCAATAATACTACAGAGGAGGTTGTAGACGTGGATAGGGTTGGAGATCAGCATAAGGATGAAATTGGGAAGGGTGTATCTCAAGAGATTGTTTGGGATGAAGGCTTAGAAGATATACAACACTCTCAAGTTGAATTACTGCTAAGTTCACCTAGTGAAAGTAATATCCAATCCCATGATCAGTTGATGGTGTTTGTTGATAGTAATGGTGTTGGATCATATCCACCCAGTAGAAGGGAGATTCAATTTGATATTTCTTCAATAGAAGAGAAGGAGAAGGCTACACATAATGCTATTCAATAACTGAATGTTGAAAAGCAAATCAATTCTCCGGAGAAGCATAGTCCTTTACAAGAATTGCATGATGTTGTATCTCATATATTAATTTTACAGCAAAAGAAGATACAAGTAACAAGGATGATATTGGTAACAACAAGAATAAAGAGAATGAAATATGCATCAAGTTTTTCAACATGTGGCAAGGGAACTGGTATATCTCCAAAATGCATGCAGAAAAGCAACATAAAGGCAAGGAAACAAAGTGTTACTGATACTCAACCTACTAGAATATGGGTGTTACTAAGTCACATTTTAAATGATGATGAAGACCTTGTTTTGGAACATTAGATCTATGAACACACAACAAGCATTTCATAGAGTGCAGATGTTACATAGACATCACAAGTTTTTCATTATTGTTCTGATGGAACCTTTCCAACACTATAGGCACATTAAAGATTTAGAAGAAGATTGGGTATGAAGTTTGTTCTTTACAACTGTAATGTAAAAATCTAGTTCTTTGTGGAGGACAATGTTGATGTAGAAGTATTGTATGACAATGAGCAGCAAATAATAGTTAAATTATTCTTTCAAAATTGGGGAAGGACGCTAGTAACAATCATGGTATATGCTGAATGTGATGTTTTGGAGAGAATTGATCTCTGGGATAGTCTATACTGTTTGGCTGATCACATGACTGAACCTTGGTTAGTTGGTGGTGACTTTAATGTCATTATAAATGAAGAAGAAAAAATAGGAGGTCTTCATGTTTATCCTGTTGAATATGAGGACTTGCTTTTTGTATGAATTCATGTGACTTGTTTGAAATTATCTTTAAAGGGAATCCATTTACATGGTGGAACGGGAGAGCTGATAATGAGTGTATTTTCAAGAGGCTTGATAGAATGTTAGCTAACAACCTATTACAAGAATGGTTTGTGCACATAGAAGTTCAGCATCTGTCAAGAACAGGTTCAGATCATACTCATTTATTCTTAACTTTTTGTGATTAGGCTTTGTATGTTAGTAAGCCTTTTAGATTTCTCAAGTTTTGGACAGAACATGCTTCATTTTTAGAGGTGGTAAATCAAAACGGGTAGTCTGAATGTGAATGAGATGATTTTATTACTTTTAAAATAAAGCTTAAAATAGTCAAGATTGCATTATCAGTATAGAGCAAAGAGACTTTTGAAGACATATTCAAGCAGCTAACTATTAGGGAGGAGATTCTGAGAGTTAAAAAGCAATTGTTTGAGGAATATCCTATATCTTCTAACATAATGGTATTGCAGCAAACTCAGGCTGAGATGAAGAAGTATGTTCATTATGAGGAAGAGTTCTGGAGACAAAAATCACATATTACTAGCTTTGATGAGAGTGATATAAATCAAAGTTCTTTCATAACATTGATAATGGGAGGAGGAAAATATTGCAGCTTCACAGGATCCAAAATCATGAAGGAACTTGGATTGAAAGATCAATTCCTTTGGCTAAAGAACCAATCAGATTCTTTCAAAAACAATTTACACAAAAAGGTGAACCAACTTTTTTTTCCTTACTGCAACATATACCATCCATGGTAAGTCAAGAGGAGAATGCACAACTTATATGCTTGCCTACATTGGAGGAGGTTAGAAAAGAAGTTTTTGAAATGTCAGGTGAAAGTTCAGGTGGTCCAGATGGGATGATTGGTGTGTTCTATCAGGTTTGTTAGGACATTGTGGGAGATGATGTTTATAATATGATCAATTCCTTTTTTGAAGGACAGACTTTACCAAAATCCATCACACACACCAACTTAGTATTGTTACCAAATAAAAACAACATTGAGACTTTCTCTGACTTGAGACCAATAAGTCTTAGTAACTTTATTAACAAAGTTATATCTAGAGTGGTACATGATAAATTGGAGAATGTGCTGCCTTTGTTGATCTCAACCAATCAATCAGGCTTTGTCAAAGGTAGAAATATTATAGAGAATGTACTACTAACTCATGAGATTGTGACTGATATCAAATTAAGGGGAAAGCCAGCAAATGTGGTAATCAAGCTTGATATGAAAAAGGCATATGATAGAATATCTTGGATATTTTTAGCCAAAGTACTAAGAAAGATGGGATTTGCTGAAATATTTATAAACATGATATGGAGATTGATTGCTAACAACTGGTATTCAGTACTCTTGAATGGACATGCTTACGGTTTTTCCATTCTACTAGGGGTGTTAAATAAGGAGATCCTCTCTCACCTGCCTTGTTTATTCTATCAGCAAAAGTGTTATCTAGATTATTGAACTCTTTATTTGAGAAAATGAGTAGAAATTATAGAATGCCAAAATGGAGTGCCAACTTGAATCACCTTACATATGCAGATGACACCATTATATTTTGATCTACACAGTCTGCATCTTTGGAGTTGATCATAAGTATTTTACAAGAGTATGAGCAAGAGTCTGGACAGAAGATTAATAAACAGAAAATTTCATTTTACATGCATAATAAAATTTCAAATGTCATAGTGCAACAAGTGGAAAATGTCACTGGTTTTTCTAGGGTTGTATTTCCTTTCATGCATCTGGGATGTCCTATCACACATGCAAGAAAGAGGAAAGCTGATTATAATGACCTCTTCAAGAAGGTAAAGAATAAGCTACAAGCTTGAAAAAAGAGATTACTGTCATTTGGAGGTAAATATGTATTGTATCATAAGTGTACTGCATAGTATGCCTATTCACTTACTCTCAACTATTAGGCCTTCAAAACGTGTTCTACATGAACTACATAAAATTTATACTAGGTTCTTTTGGAACAACAGTGAAGAAACAAGAAGGAGACACTGGTCATCATGGATAAAGTTGTGTTTCTCAAAAGATGAAGGGGACATTGGTTTTAGATCTTTATTTGATATCTCAAAAGCTTTATGTGCTAAATTATGGTGGAAGTTCAGAACCACTAATTCTTTATAGACTAACTTTATATGGATCAAATTTTGTAAGAAACAATATCCACAAATAGTGCAATAGAAGGAAAGATCACAAGTTTGGAAAATGATTTTAGAGGCAATGGACAGTATAGAGCATGAGATATAGTGGGAACCCAAAAGTGGAACTGCAAATGTCTGGTTTGACAATTGGATAAAACTTGGGTCTCTTTGTTATGTTGTTCCAGAGGACTATGTGATTGATGAAGGCATACAAGATATACATGAGCTAATACTGGATGACAAGTATTGTTCCAGAGGACTATATGATTGAGGAAGGCATACAAGATGTGCATTAGCTAATACTGAGGTTTTCAAAGATATATGAATAATAGGCTTGCCATTTAAAATCTCGTTTTTCTTCCGGAGATTGTGGAAATTCAAACTACCTGTAGGTGATGTGTTGAGAAGAATTGGGGTGGAAATAGAGGCCAGATGTCTTTGGTGCACTCTGAGACAACTGGAAATTGTGGATCACTTATTTATCACAGGCTCTATAGCTGCACAAGTTTGGAGATAGTTTAATGCAGCTGCATGTATTACACTACATTTGATACAAATGAAATAAGCGACGAATGTATGGTGGAATACTGCATGTCCTCCTAAACTCAAATTAGTTTTCAAATCTCTCCCTTTGATAATCATGTGGCAAATATGGAAATGGAAGAATACAGTCTTGCATGAAGGGAAGATGTCTGTTAATAAGGTGATATATGAGATTAATATGAACATTTATCTGTTTTGTAAGATCAGGTTCCGTTGGAAACAATTCATGTCAAGGACTTTACCACATATCATACAATTGTTTGAAACTTATAGGCCAAGATTAGTGAGCAGAATTGTGAAATGGGAACTTCAAGTTGAATGATGGTTTAAATGCAATTCAGATGGGGCATCAAGAGGGGATCCTGAACCTAGTTCAGTGGAATGTTGCATAAAAATGTTGAAGGGAAATAACAACATGTAGGAGCAAGGAGATTGGCTGATGTAACTAATTTGGTTGCTGAAGCAATGACACTCAAAGAGGGGCTACAACATTGTGTCACTCATGATCTCCTACCTGTGATCTTGGAGACTGCTTCTATGACTTTGAAAATGATACGGATTGAGCAATGGAAGATACCTTGGAGCATATCTATGATAATCAGAGACATCAACATGTTGAGAAGGAATCAGAAAGTGAAGGTGAAACATGTATTGAGAGAAGAAAATGGACTGACAATTTTTTTAGCTAACTATGTGTTTGATTTTGCAGATGATTAGTAGTTCAATTCATTTTCTTCACTTCCTAGTAAATCAAGGCAGATATTGAATACTGAGAAGGTTCAAATACCATACATGAGGATTAGGAATGCAAAACATCATCAGCTTCCAGGAGATTGACAACAACATCAGTAAAAGATTGCAGTTATAACACACTGCATGATACAACTAGTTCATATTTACATGTTGTAATGAATATATTGTTGGATATATTACAATGTGTGGTATTAGCATGTTTACATGTTCATTCTATTGTAAATTATCCAAAGGTATATTTATTATAAACTCAATATGAATTGGCATCAATTTATAATGATCATCAAACGCTTAATAACTAAACTGGGTGTTACATAACAGTGCTCTCCATCTTGAATCCTGAAGTTAACTTCACTGGACTTATGATCCATAGCACATGGTGAGAGTTTTGTAGGTGTATGAGATGGTATCAAGTCAAGGTCATAGGATCTGCAGTAGTTATTTTTATAATACTTTAGGTTTAGTTTCATTTGGTCCAACTTTCATGTTGGTTTTTGTATTTTTTTCTTTTTTTCTGTTATTTTCTGTACATAACCTTTTTTGATTTCAATAAGACACTACCAAGAATTCAGTTTGGTAGTTTTGCTCAAAACAAAAAAGAAGCTGCACATCTCCGATTTATCTCAGAGAATTCCACCTCGATTGCTGCCAATTTCTTTTCAATTTCTCTAGCCAAATAGTTCCTCCTTATTACATGTTTGTGTGAATGGATGGATTACTGCTTATCAGTGCTCTCTTTTTTGAATGGTTGTTGTGTACAAGTGACCATCTCCCTATCCGTCTCTGCAATTATTGAGTTGTCGCCTTACTAATCTCATGGTATCTTCAACTTTCATTCTGATCCTTATTTTTTTCATTTTCTATCTAAAAAAGAATATGAAGAATGAGTTTCTGCTTGAGATATGAACAATAAACTGAATTTAAACAATACAATGTCTTAACATTTCCTTATTGAAATTAGTAAACAAAAAAATGACATCAGATAATATGAATCAGTTAATATAAAAGAAGAAGATATATATGGTGGCTATCAGGTGATCTACTTTATGATTTACACGGATGAGTAGTCAATAACATTTTGCGTAACATAGATGCACAATGAATAACTGCTGAAGAGTAGACAATTATAAGTGCTGGAAAATAACTTTAACATTTTGTGGATGTTTCTGATATGTATGATTGGATATGTTAATATATTTGCACTACAATTATATTGTCTCAATGAAATTAATATACTCTCATTTTCTCAAATCCACATGTGATTTATTTTAATGAAACTAATATGTTCCTTTTTAAAATCTCTTTACAGATGTAGGTGAAGATCCTGATATGTATACAATTAAGTTGCATTTTAGGGATTTGTGGATATCTGAGCAAGAGATGGATTATGTTGGTGGACGAATATATTATTATGACTACTAAGAGAGATGAAAATTATATTATCCAGATGAGACAATGTATGAAGAAGTTGAATGTCGATGATAGAAAGTAAAATTTTGGTTTAAGTTTGGACCTCATTTCGAGATATGTATAAGATTGTTAACAAATGATATATATATATATATATATATATATATATATATATATATATATATATATATATATATATATATATATATAATCTCCAATATAAAAGGGGGGTTGTATTTCAATAATTGTTTCGATAAAGGGGGTGTGAATATGGTTGTGTAGTCCTACTCGGTACTCCCTTCCCGTTGTGAATCTCCTTATGTTAGTTCTTTAAATCAAATAGCTATCTCCGGTATTAAAATATTATAAATATTTTTTTTATCCTGGACTCTGTCCAGTCACTAGTCCCTATTTACTATTCATCATATTTATCATTCGTCCTTGGTTACTGTTATGTTCTTGACTACGCTATACTTTTTTATTTCTCCTTCTGAACAGTTCATCTCTTCTTTTAGACCTTACCCCTATCATGACAGTCGTCTTTAGCTACACCCAATTTTCAGGCCAAAACAGTCCTTCAGCGGACATCAACAGGCCAATAATCAACCACCGTTGACATAGGAATTTACAAGCTAATCCATTGAGGTCATGACGGAGTCCAAAGATAATCATATACTAAGTTCAGAAGATAACCATATCCAAGCATATTGCAGTTAAGATTACAACAGTAATTTCTAGATCTATGACATGATTTATAACAGTAAATAAAGATTCATGATGAAAATAACAACTTCATATTAACATACTGGTTCCTGCATTTCTGCAGGATTTCATAAAAACATAAAACATAATGTACATGGTGGAGATAACTACTGAAATTAAAAACTTACATAATTCGAACTAAGGGGAGGTTTCCCTTTCGGGAGTCCCGGAAAGTACTGCACACTAATTAAAAACTTGCTCCAAAATAAACTATCTTACATATGGAGGTGTATTCAGTGAGGGGGAGAGAGTGGGTTTTTTGCATTTGAGAGTGGAGTTTGATCTAGCTTGTGTCTGATGTTTTTCTTATCGGATATTTTCACTCTGTCTTTCGCTCTCTCTCTATCTTCATTCCAAGGGTCTGATATTTATACTGTCTTCCGGACTTCAACTCCGGACTTCAAAATGTAAAGGAATCTTTAAAGTTTCGGCCGGGTGCGCTGTGAGCCCCATCGTCGCTTTAACTTTGAAGATTTTTTTCTTTTTCACTTTGTCGTCTTGTGTTGCTGGCATCTGCTTTTGTAAAATGTCTTTGAGATGCTGTCCTTGCTGTCTATCTTGTCTGCTGCTTTATCATTTTTTTCTTTATGCCTCTGTCTGCTTTTTTCGGTGGAGTTTATACCGTTCTTTTATTTTCTTGTCTATTCCTTGACTTTTAGGTACTCAGGTTATGCAAAGCCACGGAATCGAAACTCATGCCCGAGTCATCGTTGTCATTTGGATCCTGAGCATAGTTTGATTCTAGGAATTCATTATCTGAACTAGTCTCTGATACATGGTCTATATTATCCAGATTTTGGTTAAGTCCTGGATTCTGTTCTGTTGTTATGGATGCCACTGGTGGTGTAGCCACCGAATTTTCATGTTTGTCTTCACTTTTGGCGTCCTTCTGTTCTCTAAAAATGTTTTCAAGTGTCTCTTTAATTATTTGTTCTATACTTTTATTTTTCTCTTTTTTTTATCTTTCTAGTTCTTGTCTTGGAAATAGATCCTGAGAAGGTCTGAGGGAGTCTTCGTCTGTTTTTTGAAGAGGTTGCCTCTTCTTGTTTAATTTTTGGCAAAGTGACAGCCATTAACGGATTTGAGTTGTCTTTACCGGCAACCGTTTGCACCGGACTAGTTGTACCTATATCTGGTACAATAGATTTCTTAGCATTCAGAAGGGAATGCACACCTATCTCATCCATTTTTAAAGGAGATGGAGAACTCTGAGTCTGTTGTGTCTAGTTGTTTTGTCTGAGCTTTAATTCAAGCTCTGCAACTTTTTCTAAAAGATGTATATTTTGCGTCTGGAGAATTTCTTTTGTTTGGTTTAGTCTTTTTACTGTGTCGGTCATTGTGGTGCAATGATCGCAAAAGATTATTTTATCTGTGTCTTTTTGGATTTTGTATTGAGGTGTCTGGTTTGGGCTATTTCTGAGTGCTGGTGTAATATAATAGTTTGGCCCAAGTATTCCTCGAGCGTAGTCTAAGGCTTCTGTAAACACATTGAAACCCTTAAAAAGTGGTGTCTTGAAATCTTTAATAGAGTCTACTACTTTTAACCAGGTCTGAAAAATTCCTTTTGTCTTTCCATGAATTACAACATAAAATTAAAATTTTTTGTCTAAGTTTTTGTCGTTACAATAATGGCTTGTACAATTTAACGTAGCCACAAAATGGCTGGTGTCTTTTCTATTGTGGGCAATCCACAAATTGTCTATCAAACACTTTTGTTGTCTGTCTAGTACATAGTCTGGGAGTGTTTTAAAAGTAAGATTTGATGATGGAAAAGAAACTAAGTTATTCTTACCAAAGTAAAGTCTTTCTAGTGTTGGTGTCTCATGAGCAGTTTGGCCGAAGTGTTCCTCGAGCGTAGTCTAAGGCTTCTGTAAATACATTGAAACCCTTAAAAAGTGGTGTCTTGAAATCTTTAATAGAGTCTACTACTTCTAACCAGGTCTGAAAAATTCCTTTTTTCTTTCCATGGATTACAACATAAAATTTAAATTTTTTGTCTAAATTTTTATCGTTAAAATAATGGCTTGTACAATTTAACGTAGCTACAAAATGGCTGGTGTCTTTTCTATTGTGGGCAATCCACAAATTGTCTATCAAACACTTTTGTTGTCTGTCTAGTACATAAGAAAAACATCAGACACAAGCTAGATCAAACTCCACTCCCAAATGCAAAAAACCCTCTCTCTCCCCCTCACTGAATAAACCTCCATATGTAAGATAGTTTATTTTGGAGCAAGTCTTTAATTAGTGTGCAGTAGTTTCTGGGACTCCCGAAAGGGAAACCTCCCCGTACTTTGAATTATGTAAGTTTTTAATTTCAGTAGTTATCTCCACCATGTACATTATGTTTTATGTTTTTATGAAATCCTGCAGAAATGCAGGAACCAGTATGTTAATATGAAGTTGTTATTTTCATCATGAATCTTTATTTACTGTTATAAATCATGTCATAGATCTAGAAATTACTGTTGTAATCTTAACTGCAATATGCTTGGATATGGTTATCTTCTGAACTTAGTATATGATTATCTTTGGACTCCGTCATGACCTCAATGGATTAGCTTGTAAATTCCTATGTCAACGGTGGTTGATTATTGGCCTGTTGATGTCCATTGAAGGAATTTGTTTGGCCTGAAAATTGGGTGTAGCTAAAGACGACTGTCATGATAGGGGTAAGGTCTAAAAGAAGAGATGAACTGTTCAGAAGGAGAAATAAAAAAGCATAGCGTAGTCAAGAACATAACAGTAACCAAGGACGAATGATAAAGATGATGAATAGTAAATAGAGACTAGTGACTCGACAGAGTCCAGGATAAAAAAATATATAATATTTTAATATCGGAGATAGCTATTTGATTTAAAGAACTAACATAAGGAGATTCACAACGAGAAGGGAGTACCGAGTAGGAATACACAACCATATTCACACCCCCTTTATCGAAATAATTATTGAAATACAACCCCCCTTTTATAAAAAAAAAATATTTTAATACCGGAGATAACTATTTGATTTAAAGAACTAACATAAGGAGATTCACAACGGGAAGGGAGTACCGAGTAGGACTACACAACCATATTCACACCCCCTTTATCGAAACAATTATTGAAATACAACCCCCCTTTATATTGGTATCAGAGCGTATAAAGATTTTTGGACAAAGAATTACTCTGAATCCAGAAGATAAAATACATTTTTAGACATCTTGAGAGACTTATATGACAGACTATAACTTAGAATCATACTTAGAAGTTAAGAAGAGTTTAAGAACCCTCTATCCAGAATATATACATCTAAGTAAGACAAAAGATAATCAGTCAAGACTTTCAGAACTTAAAAATATAATATCCGCCTTAGAATATAAGTTAGTAACATATCTAAAAAATAAAAAACTAGCACAAGACTCTAGACGTTTTAAGCCTTATTAATGCAACATTTGCATTTCGTAGAAAGACTTAGCTTTATTACTTGGAATATTAAGAGAGAAGTAGCTAGAAAAAACAAACACGTAGTAGCTAAAAGAGAATTAATAGGTTTACAGATCGAACTAAAAAATAGAACTCTAAGTCAAGAAGGATTGTTAGAATACTTTAGAACTAACGTAAAACCTCATTTAATAGAATTAGAATATAATTATTTTTCGAATAGTATAGAAGAAAGCATATACTTTTCAACTATAGATAAAAGTACTTTCTTAGATATTCATTGGCATATACAGGGAATACAGAGCGACGTAAATTACGCAGAACGTTGGATAGACTATCAATATATATAAAAACAAAAAATACTAGAATATTTCCCATTAGGTTAAAAAAAATATATATATGAGATCACTTCCTTTTGCTAAATATATTAGAATTAAAAATAATCTTATTAATAGAGATATAAAAAGAAAAAAACGAGTATATAAGAGCTGCGAGAGCCTTAAGTACTTGTTTAGAAATTTTAGAATCTAAATTCTTATCACCAGTACAAAAGCTTAAATTATTACAAGATCATTTTGAAAAAGATTTAGAGCCTCAGTTATTAACTATAGAATATACGGTACTATCTAGAGTAATCCAAGAAAAAAATAATCTTAGGAGATATAGACGAAATAATTTCTAGTATTAAGTGGCAATTATACGGTATAGAACGAACAATTAGATTCTATAGACATAGAATAGATTACCAGATAAAAGAAAATATTATAACCACCTTAGGTTAAAAATAGCTCATTTAAAGCACTTAGACTACTTAGACTTAAGGATACTACCAGAAAAGAAATTCAGAATTTCACCAGACCAAAGTATTATTAAGTGTAACTTTAGCATAGGAGAACATACGCTCCATAGCGAAGAAAAACAGTTAAATACTATAGTAGACTTAATAATAAACTTAAGCGAAAAGGTAAAAGAAAGTAATAATAGTTATACAAATAACTTACAAAAATTAGAAGATATACTTAATAAGCAAGAAAGAATCTTTAAAAGATCAGAACAAAATATAGAATATATAAATAATTTAGTAAACACTTGTGATTTCAAGAAGTTTTCTACAAAACAAGATTTAGAGAAAGTTCTAAAAGACAATCTAATAGATATTGAGTTGAAAGTTAGCCAGGAAAATAAACAAATTAAAAAAGAGCTTGTAGAAAGATTTTTAAAACTAGAAGAATCTATTAAAGAATTAAAAATAGCAATTCTTTCATGAGCAGAATAGTAAGTGCTCAAGAGCAAGTTGCAAAGATAATAGAAAAATCTATTCCCTTACCAGCTGATTACAAAGAATATATACCTAGTCAAAAGGCAGACCAAGTAATTATACATCAGAATATAGTATTAGCAACCTCAATACTAGATCTACATAGAAAAATAGATACGATAACAACTAGAGTAGAAAAATTGAGTGAACACATTTTTCAAATAGCACAGGAAAGAGATCATATAGCTCGAGAAAAAGATAAAGAAAAACAAGCAAATCAACAAATAGATAATTTAATAGATCAGTTGAATAAAATAGAATTAACTTCGCAAAAAGAAAAAGCTAAAATAATAAGAAAACCCCAGAAATGGACCTTTTTACAACTAGACAGGGAAGAGAAGACGAAGGGCAAAAAATAAGTTGCTCAGAAAATAGAATAGGAAATAACTTTATTTCTAGAATTTTAAACAGGAAGACACCTGAGGAAGAAAACAGACAACTTAGCGAAGTTATAAACGTAGATAAAGACATAAGTATTTTCCAACAAAATCAATTGAATTTGGTGAACCCTAAGACTCTATACAATGCTGGACGTTTCTCGTCTACAGCTCAACTATACAGACATTATAGAGAAGAACAATTGTCAGTATTAGGAGATACGACAAGAAATATTAGTTTGATAAATGAAGAATCCTTTAGGCATATAAAAAAGACTACAAGAACTCTCATGCACATGGGATTAATGGTTATAGGGATTAAAGGACTAACTAGAAAAAACTTAGGATGTAAAGTTTTACTAATGATATACGATGATAGATGGACAGACATAAAGAAAGCCATTATAGGCATGACAGAAATAGATATGACCGATAATGGAGGAATCTTTTATCTAAGTCCAGACTTCTTAATGAACTTATCAGAATTTGACAAGCATATTAAAATAGGAATACAAACTAAAGGCTACGAAGAAATGAGTAATGGTAACAATTTATTACTATGCTTAGGTTTTTTAGGAAAAATGACTAATGATAGCAATACCAAGTTTAAAATAAGGATAAATGATGTAGTAGAATTAATGAATAATAAGGGAATAAACTTAATAAAACCTACTAAAATCCAACCGGAAGAATATGCCGGATTAGAATGGAAATTAGACTACTTTGATAAAAAGAATAAAGTATTACAACCTACTTCTCATTTAGAATATACAAATCCCAAAGGACAAACTTCTATAAGATTTACGGAATATAATTACACTCCACAAAAGAATTGTGAAGAAGAAAGTACTATAGACGAAACAAAAATAAATACATTTATGAATATAGAAATAATCCAAGAAGGGTAAGAAGTAGACATCGCCATAGAAAAGGCTAGAGACCTGAAAAAAGAAAAACCCTGGATGTTATTCAGATGCAAGGGTTGTAAAAAAGATAATATGGAATTAGAAGAAACAATAGAGCATTTTAAAACTTGTGAGATAAGAACGGTTAATGCGGGATATAAAGAAGAAAAACTCTCCAAAGAAAAAATAGCAATGTTTGAAGAAATTTGGAAAAATTTCGCATTAAATAATGAAGAAGAATTTGAGACAAACTCCGAAGTTAGTCAGAAAGAACTAATGGAAGCTAGCACATCCAGCTCCAGTCCTTTCCAGAGAACTACAGGAGAACGTATTACAGTAGACACTAGTACAGGCAATATACCTAGAAGAAGAGTATTTAGAACTGCAGGAGAACCTGTAGAGAATGTTAAACCATCGGGTAGAAGAATGCCGTTGGAAGAACCTATAACTCTCCAAGAAGGAGGGAATAGAGGAAATATTTTAAATATAGCTGCCCACGATCCACAAAGATGGAACTCCGTAATAGATTTATGGAAGGGAATAGTGGTAGCAGACTATATACAAAACTACGTAGAAACAGACCCTGAGACAATGTATAAATACTTAGAAACTTTCTTAGGAGAATCTACGAAGGCTTTATGGGAAGCTTATAAAACAGATTTCCCAGAAGAATTCCACCAGTTGGTATCTATGGGATCAAACCCATACAACTTCACCAATAAGATACACACACTAATTACGGGTGAAGATCCAAATAGTGGACTAGTAGTATTACAAAGAAATGCACTGATTAAATTAGAACAATTAAGTATTAGTAATTGGGTATATATAAAGAAATTTTTAAATGATTTCTTTTATTATTGTACGATCAGCGGTAATTCGTTTGATCAAGACTTAGGAAAAAAGCTTTTCAATAAATTACCAGGAGCTTTAGGTAGAGAAATTGAAGAACGCTGGAACAAGCGTGATGGGATATTACAAAACCCAAACGCTAGATGGTCCATAGGACATAGAATACAGCATGTGATGGAAATATTACAAGAAAAATGTACGCATTTGCAGCTACAGAAACAACTTAAACAAAATGAGTTGAACTTCTGTAAAAGTGTAATATATACCACACAAAGTTATGATAAAGACCCCCAGAAAAGGAAAAGCTATAAAAGAAAAAATAAGAGATATGGTTATCAGAACTATGACAAGTATAAGAAGAAAACATACTACCTTAGAAAGTCATCAGCCATAAAACCATACTTGGATAAAAACAAACATTTAAGAAAATATAGAAATGATAGAACATACAAAAACAAATTAGAATGTTTTACCTGCGGTAGCATAGAACATCTAGCTAATACATGTCCAAAGAGAATAAATAATAACACTAGAAATTCTCAGTTAATAGAAGACTTCCAGGAGACGTTAATAAATGTAGATGAGTATATGTCAGATACAGAAAGTATATACTCCATAGTAAGTATAGACACAGGAGAAAATAATAAATTAGACTCTTCAGACTCAGAAGCAGATGAATTTATTAACGAAATAGGAATAGAACAATTAGATATAAATGAAGATTTAAATAATCTAGTAAACACAGTGATAGAGTGCGACCATTTATTCGAAAGAAATAAAGGTCTAGATAGCACGGCATGTTGCATTTGCAAATGGTTCCCTAGCAGAAGTAAAAGGGCCAAGTGTAAAAAATGCTACATGGAAGGTTGTATAAATTGCCTCCAGAAAGAATTAGGAATTATTATAGGCTTTAAAGAACCATGAAAACAGATTCAAGAAGATACAACCATAGCAATAAGACTAATAACACTAGAAACCAGAATAAATGTTTTAGAAATGAGATTAGCTCAGCTAGAAAAAGGAAAACAGAAAGATATAGAAGACGATCATATTCTCGAAGAAGATCAATTAGAAAGAGAATTAATTACAGAAGTAGCTTCAGAACTAATGAATTCGGAAGAAAAAAACTCTAATATGTAATGAAGATAAGCAATTTAGCTCACTAAGATTACTAACAAAGATTAAAATTAAAGACTACGAGATTACTACACTAGCACTAGTAGATACAGGTTGTACAAGAAGTATTTTAAATAAGAAAATTGTTCCTAGCCATCTAGTAAAAACACTAGATAAGCCATCTTCAGCAATGCAGATGGATGGAACCCATAACTTCTACAAACATTACCTACAAGAAGCCACAATTAGTTTTATGAATACTTGTGCAAAATTCTATAACCCTAGTTATAGCATGAATAAGATATTAGTAAGAGAATTAAATATAAATCTGATTTTATAATAGGTCCTGGATTTCTTATTAGATAATAATGTAAGTTGTACCATCACTAGAGATGGGATAATATTCCAGAAAAAGCAGTACTTATACACCAGTTCAAACCCAAAAGACTGAGACTAAAATAATACAAATTTCCCTATAAACTTAAAAATAAAGAAGATAGTTGTTGTAAAGATTGCAAAGAATGGAGACAAATATTCTTTGTCGAATAACAATAAAAACCTAATATTAGAAGAAATTCTAGAAGAAGAAGACTATGAGATACTAGAAAAGAATTACACGTTAATAGATTTAGAAACAGAATTTTATAATTTTAAGAATGGGATAGAAAAGATAGGAATAATAAAAGACAAGACCGATTTAGATAATATAGTAAAAATTCTAGACGAGTTAGAAATCATAGGAGAAAAACCACTTAGACACTGGAATAACAATAAAATATTATGTGAATTAGAAATTATAAATCCGTAATATATTATAAGAAACGACTTCAATAGAAGCAACGAACAAAGACATAGAAGATTTCAAACTACAGATCAAAGAATTAATGGAATTAGAAATTATAAGACGGTCAACGTCAAAACACAGGTCATCAGCCTTCATAGTTAGAAATCATTCGGAAATAGCTAGAGGAAAAGCCCGAATGGTGATAAATTATAAGAGACTAAACGATAATACCAGAAGTAATGGTTATAAATTTGCAGACAAGTCGAATTAATTAATAGAATACAAGGAAAGCCTATATTTGGTAAGTTTGCCTGTAAATCAGCATATTGGCAGGTAAAAATGGATCCCGCCAGTATTGAATGGACATCATTCACTTGTCCAGAAGGACATTTTGAGTGGTTGGTTATGCCATTTGGCACGAAGATCGCTTCCACCCATTTTTCAAAGAAAATGGATGAAATTTTTGGAGATTACAAAAGATTCGTAATAGTATATGTAGACGACATACTAATTTTCAGTAATAATATGACTGAACACTTAGGACATCTACAGACATTTTTAGACTATTTGTAAGTAACGGAATCATAATTAGCAAGAAAAAAATGGAGTTATGTAAAAAATACATAAACTTCCTAGGAGTGACTATAGGAGAAGGTAAAGTTAAGTTACAACCTCATATAGCTAAGAAAGCATTAGAAATGCCAGACAAACTAGACAACACTAAAGATTTGCAAAAAATTTTAGGAATCCTAAATTACGCTAGAACATTTATTAAAGATCTAGGAAAGACAGCGGGACCATTGTATTCCAAGACAGGTTCCACAGGACAGAAATATTTCAATGCAGAAGACATTAAGATAGTAAAACTACTCAAACAACAGATCCAGAACATCCCAGATCTAAGTATGCCTTTAGAAACAGACTACTTAATCATAGAAACAGATGGTAGTTTTGAAGGCTGGGGTGCAGTGTTAAAAGCTAGAACAAATAAATACAGTAGCAAAACTTCAGAAAAAATTTGCGCCTACCAAAGCGGTAAGTATAAAGAAAAAGGAAATATGAGTAGCATAGATGCAGAAATACTAGCAGTAGTATACGGTTTAAATGCCTTTAGATTATACATTTTAAACAAACCAAAAACTCTAATCAGAACAGATTGTGAAGCCATAGTTAAATTCAACCAAAAAATAAATGATAAGAATAGTAGTCAGAGACGGTGGCTTAACTTCTTAGACACTATATCAATTTATAATTTAGTGTTCGAGCATATAAAAGGTAAAGATAACGGCTTAGCAGCTCAACTTAGTAGGCTAAAAATTACAACGAACTAATCAGTTTATTTATTTCTTAGCAGAATGAGTTCATCAAAGACTAATCCGAAAGACAAGGGGAAAGGCCCAGCCAAACCCCTAGATGATTACAGACAAACAGTATTGGGAAACCTGAATTTCAGGCCCATAACTGCTCATGAGACACCAACACTAGAAAGACTTTACTTTGGTAAGAATAACTTAGTTTATTTTCCATCATCAAATCTTACTTTTAAAACACTCCCAGACTATGTACTAGACAGACAACAAAAGTGTTTGATAGACAATTTGTGGATTGCCCACAATAGAAAAGACACCAGCCATTTTGTGGCTACGTTAAATTGTACAAGCCATTATTTTAACGATAAAAACTTAGACAAAAAATTTAAATTTTATGTTATAATTCATGGAAAGACAAAAGGAATTTTTCAGACCTGGTTAGAAGTAGTAGACTCTATTAAAGATTTCAAGACACCACTTTTTAAGGGTTTCAATGTATTTACAGAAGCCTTAGACTACGCTCGAGGAATACTTGGGCCAAACTATTATATTACACGACTAAATAGCCCAAACCAGACACCTCAATACAAAATCCAGAAAGACACAGATAAAATAATCTTTTGCGATCATTGCACCACAATGACCGACACAGTAAAAAGACTAAACCAAACAAAAGAAATTCTCCAGACGCAAAATATACATCTTTTAGAAAAAGTTGCAGAGCTTGAATTAAAGCTCAGACAAAACAACCAGACACAGCAGACTCAGAGTTCTCCATCTCCTTTAAAAATGGATGAGATAGGTGTGCATTCCCTTCTGAATGCTAAGAAATCTATTGTACCAGATATAGGTACAACTAGTCCGGTGCAAACGGTTGCCGGTAAAGACAACTCAAATCCGTTAATGGCTGTCACTTTGCCAAAAAGTGAACAAGAAGAGGCAACCTCTTCAAAAAACAGACGAAGACTCCCTCAGACTTTCTCAGGATCTACTTCCAAGACAAGAACTAGAAAGATAAAAAAAGAGAAAAATAAAAGTATAGAACAAATAATTAAAGAGACACTTGAAAACATTTTTAGAGAACAGAAGGACGCCAAAAGTGAAGACAAACATGAAAATCCGGTGGCTACACCACCAGTGGCATCCATAACACCAGAACAGAATCCAGAACTTAACCAAAATCTGGATAATATAGACCATGTATCAGAGACTAGTTCAGATAATGAATTCCTAGAATCAAACTATGCTCAGGATCCAAATGACAACGATGACTCGGGAATGAGTTTCGATTCCGTGGCTTTGCATAACCTGAGTACCTAAAAGCCAAGGAATAGACAAGAAAATAAAAGAACGGTATAAACTCCACCGAAAAAAGCAGACAGAGACATAAAGAAAAAAGGATAAAGCAGCAGATAAGATAGACAGCAAGGACAACATCTCAAAGACATTTTACAAAAGCAGATGCCAGCAACACAAGACGACAAAGTGAAAAAGAAAAAAATCTTCAAAGTTAAAGCGACGATGGGGCCCACAGAGCACCCGGCCGAAACATTAAAGATTCCTTTACATTTTGAAGTCCGGAGTTGAAGTCCGGAAGACAGTATAAATATCAAACCCTTGGGATGAAGATAGATAGAGAGCGAAAGACAGAGTGAAAATATCCGAGAAGAAAAACATCAGACACAAGCTAGATCAAACTCCACTTCCAAATGCAAAAAACCCTCTCTCTCCCCCTCACTGAATAAACTTCCATATGTAAGATAGTTATCTTGGAGCAAGTTTTAATTAGTGTGCAGTAGTTTCCGGAGTTCCCGAAAGGGAAACCTCCCCGTACTTCGAATTATGTAAGTTTTTAATTTCAGTAGTTATCTCCACCACGTATATTATGTTTTATGTTTTTATGAAATCCTGCAGAAATGCAGGAACCAGTATGTTAATATGAAGTTGTTATTTTCATCATGAATCTTTATTTACTGTTATAAATCATGTCATAGATCTAGAAATTACTGTTGTAATCTTAACTGCAATATGCTTGGATATGGTTATCTTCTGAACTTAGTATATGGTTATCTTTGGACTCCGTCATGACCTCAATGGATTAGCTTGTAAATTTCTATGTCAACGGTGGTTGATTATTGGCCTGTTGATGTCCGCTGAAGGACTGTTTTGGCCTGAAAATTGGGTGTAGCTAAAGACGACTGTCATGATAGGGGTAAGGTCTAAAAGAAGAGATGAACTGTTCAGAAGGAGAAATAAAAAAACATAGCGTAGTCAAGAACATAACAGTAACCAAGGACGAATGATAAATATGATGAATAGTAAATAAGGACTAGTGACTGGACAGAGTCCAGGATAAAAAAAATATATATAATATTTTAATACCGGAGATAGCTATTTGATTTAAAGAACTAACATAAGGAGATTCACAACGGGAAGGGAGTACCGAGTAGGACTACACAACCATATTCACACCCCCTTTATCGAAACAATTTTCTTTTTTTCCCACGATAGCGATATTCCTTTGCTACTTCTTTCCTCGGCTAATGGGAAAAAATCCTTCTTTTTACCCTGCACCCCAGTCATAATGCCACCCACGTCTTTTTTTCTTTTGAACAAGCCTTCTAAATCCAATTTTTTTGTCCTTTAGTCATTTTTCCTAAAAAACCTAAGCATAGTGACAGCCATTAACGGATTTGAGTTGTCTTTACCGGCAACCGTTTGCACCGGACTAGTTGTACCTATATCTGGTATAATAGATTTCTTAGCATTCAGAAGGGAATGCACACCTATCTCATCCATTTTTAAAGGAGATGGAGAACTCTGAGTCTGCTGTGTCTGGTTGTTTTGTCTGAGCTTTAATTCAAGCTCTGCAACTTTTTCTAAAAGATGTATATTTTGCGTCTGGAGAATTTCTTTTATTTGGTTTAGTCTTTTTACTGTGTCGGTCATTGTGGTGCAATGATCGCAAAAGATTATTTTATCTGTGTCTTTCTGGATTTTGTATTGAGGTGTCTGGTTTGGGCTATTTCTGAGTGCTGGTGTAATATAATAGTTTGGCCCAAGTGTTCCTCGAGCGTAGTCTAAGGCTTCTGTAAACACATTGAAACCCTTAAAAAGTGGTGTCTTGAAATCTTTAATAGAGTCTACTACTTCTAACCAGGTCTGAAAAATTCCTTTTGTCTTTCCATGAATTATAACATAAAATTTAAATTTTTTGTCTAAGTTTTTATCATTAAAATAATGGCTTGTACAATTTAACGTAGCCACAAAATGGCTGGTGTCTTTTCTATTGTGGGCAATCCACAAATTGTCTATCAAACACTTTTGTTGTCTGCCTAGTACATAGTCTGGGAGTGTTTTAAAAGTAAGATTTGATGATGGAAAATAAACTAAGTTATTCTTACCAAAGTAAAGTCTTTCTAGTGTTGGTGTCTCATGAGCAGTTATGGGCCTGAAATTCGGGTTTCCCAATACTGTTTGTCTGTAATCATCTAGGGGTTTGGCTGGGCCTTTCCCCTTGTCTTTCGGATTAGTCTTTGATGAACTCATTCTGCTAAGAAATAAATAAACTGATTAGTTCGTTGTAATTTTTAGCCTACTAAGTTGATCTGCTAAGCCGTTATCTTTACCTTTTATATGCTCGAACACTAAATTATAAATTGATATAGTGTCTAAGAAGTTAAGCCACCGTCTCTGACTACTATTCTTATCATTTATTTTTTGGTTGAATTTAACTATGGCTTCACAATCTGTTCTGATTAGAGTTTTTGGTTTGTTTAAAATGTATAATCTAAAGGCATTTAAACCGTATACTCTCGCTAGTATTTACGCATCTATGCTACTCATATTTCCTTTTTCTTTATACTTACCGCTTTGGTAGGCGCAAATTTTTCTGAAGTTTTGCTACTGTATTTATTTGTTCTAGCTTTTAACACTGCACCCCAGCCTTCAAAACTACCATCTGTTTCTATGATTAAGTAGTCTGTTTCTAAAGGCATACTTAGATCTGGGATGTTCTGGATCTGTTGTTTGAGTAGTTTTACTATCTTAATGTCTTCTGCATTGAAATATTTCTGTCCTGTGGAACCTGTCTTGGAATACAATGGTCCCGCTGTCTTTCCTAGATCTTTAATAAATGTTCTAGCGTAATTTAGGATTCCTAAAATTTTTTGCAAATCTTTAGTGTTGTCTAGTTTGTCTGGCATTTCTAATGCTTTCTTAGCTATATGAGGTTGTAACTTAACTTTACCTTCTCCTATAGTCACTCCTAGGAAGTTTATGTATTTTTTACATAACTCCATTTTTTTCTTGCTAATTATGATTCCGTTACTTACAAATAGTCTAAAAACTGTCTGTAGATGTCCTAAATGTTCAGTCATATTATTACTGAAAATTAGTATATCGTCTACATATACTATTACGAATCTTTTGTAATCTCCAAAAATTTCATCCATTTTCTTTTGAAAAATGGGTGGAGCAGTCTTCAGGCCAAATGGCATAACCAACCACTCAAAATGTCCTTCTGGACAAGTGAATGATGTCCATTCAATACTGGCGGGATGCATTTTTACCTGCCAATATCCTGATTTACAGTCAAACTTACTAAATATAGTCTTTCCTTGTATTCTATTAATTAATTCTGACTTGTCTGGCAGCTTATAACCATTACTTCTGGTATTATCGTTTAGTCTCTTATAATTTATCACCATTCGGGCTTTTCCTCTAGCTATTTCCGAATGATTTCTAACTATGAAGGCTGATGACCTGTGTTTTGACGTTGACCGTCTTATAATTTCTAATTCCATTAATTCTTTGATCTGTAGTTTGAAATCTTCTATGTCTTTGTTCGTTGCTTCTATTGAAGCTGTTCTTATAATATATTCTGAATTTATAATTTCTAATTCACATAATATTTTATTGTTATTCCAGTGTCTAAGTGGTTTTTCTCCTATGATTTCTAACTCGTCTAGAATTTTTACTATATTATCTAAATCGGTCTTGTCTTTTATTATTCCTATCTTTTCTATCCCATTCTTAAAATTATAAAATTCTGTTTCTAAATCTATTAACGTGTAATTCTTTTCTAGTATCTCATAGTCTTCTTCTTCTAGAATTTCTTCTAATATTAGGTTTTTATTGTTATTCTGACAGCAATATTTGTCTCCATTGCTGCAATCTTTACAACAACTATCTTCTTTATTTTTTAAGTTTATAGGGGAAATTTGTATTATTTTAGTCTCAGTCTTTTGGGTTTGAACTGGTGTATAAGTACTGTTTTTCTGGAATATTATCCCATCTCTAGTGATGGTACAACTTACATTATTATCTAATAAGAAATCCAGACCTATTATAAAATCTGTATTTATATTTAATTCTCTTACTAATATCTTATTCATGCTATAACTAGGGTTATAGAATTTTGCACAAGTATTCATAAAACTAATTGTGGCTTCTTGTAGGTAATGTTTGTAGAAGTTATGGGTTCCATCCATCTGCATTGCTGAAGATGGCTTATCTAGTGTTTTTACTAGATGGCTAGGAACAATTTTCTTATTTAAAATACTTCTTGTACAACCTGTATCTACTAGTGCTAGTGTAGTAATCTCGTAGTCTTTAATTTTAATCTTTGTTAGTAATCTTAGTGAGCTAAATTGCTTATCTTCATTACATATTAGAGTTTTTTTCTTCCGAATTCATTAGTTCTGAAGCTACTTCTGTAATTAATTCTCTTTCTAATTGATCTTCTTCGAGAATATGATCGTCTTCTATATCTTTCTGTTTTCCTTTTTCTAGCTGAGCTAATCTCATTTCTAAAACATTTATTCTGGTTTCTAGTGTTATTAGTCTTATTGCTATGGTTGTATCTTCTTGAATCTGTTTTCATGGTTCTTTAAAGCCTATAATAATTCCTAATTCTTTCTGGAGGCAATTTATACAACCTTCCATGTAGCATTTTTTACACTTGGCCCTTTTACTTCTGCTAGGGAACCATTTGCAAATGCAACATGCCGTGCTATCTAGACCTTTATTTCTTTCGAATAAATGGTCGCACTCTATCACTGTGTTTACTAGATTATTTAAATCTTCATTTATATCTAATTGTTCTATTCCTATTTCGTTAATAAATTCATCTTCTTCTGAGTCTGAAGAGTCTAATTTATTATTTTCTCCTGTGTCTATACTTGCTATGGAGTATATACTTTCTGTATCTGACATATACTCATCTACATTTATTAACGTCTCCTGGAAGTCTTCTATCAACTGAGAATTTCTAGTGTTATTATTTATTCTCTTTGGACATGTATTAGCTAGTTGTTCTATGCTACCGCAGGTAAAACATTCTAATTTGTTTTTGTATGTTCTATCATTTCTATATTTTCTTATATGCTTGTTTTTATTTAAGTATGGTTTTATGGCTGATGATTTTCTAAGGTAGTATCTTTTCTTCTTATACTTGTCATAGTTTTGATAACCATATCTCTTATTTTTTCTTTTATAGCTTTTCCTTTTCTGGGGGTCTTTATCATAACTCTGTGTGGTATATATTACACTTTGACAGAAATTCAACTCGTTTTGTTTAAGTTGTTTCTGTATCTGTAAATGCGTACATTTTTCTTGTAATATTTCCATCACATGCTGTATTCTATGTCCTATGGACCATCTAGCGTTTGGGTTTTGTAATATCCCATCACGCTTGTTCCAGCGTTCTTCAATTTCTCTACCGAAAGCTCCTGGTAATTTATTGAAAAGCTTTTTTCCTAAGTCTTGATCAAACGAATTACCGCTGATCGTACAATAATAAAAGAAATCATTTAAAAATTTCTTTATATATACCCAATTACTAATACTTAATTGTTCTAATTTAATCAGTGCATTTCTTTGTAATACTACTAGTCCACTATTTGGATCTTCACCCGTAATTAGTGTGTGTATCTTATTGGTGAAGTTATATGGGTTTGATCCCATAGATACCAACTGGTGGAATTCTTCTGGGAAATCTGTTTTATAAGCTTCCCATAAAGCCTTCGTAGATTCTCCTAAGAAAGTTTCTAAGTATTTATACATTGTCTCAGGGTCTGTTTCTACGTAGTTTTGTATATAGTCTGCTACCACTATTCCCTTCCATAAATCTATTACGGAGTTCCATCTTTGTGGATCGTGGGCAGCTATATTTAAAATATTTCCTCTATTCCCTCCTTCTTGGAGAGTTATAGGTTCTTCCAACGGCATTCTTCTACCCGATGGTTTAACATTCTCTACAGGTTCTCCTGCAGTTCTAAATACTCTTCTTCTAGGTATATTGCCTGTACTAGTGTCTACTGTAATACGTTCTCCTGTAGTTCTCTGGAAAGGACTGAAGCTGGATGTGCTAGCTTCCATTAGTTCTTTCTGACTAACTTCGGAGTTTGTCTCAAATTCTTCTTCATTATTTAATGCGAAATTTTTCCAAATTTCTTCAAACATTGCTGTTTTTTCTTTGGAGAGTTTTTCTTCTTTATATCCCGCATTATCCGTTCTTATCTCACAAGTTTTAAAATGCTCTATTGTTTCTTCTAATTCCATATTATCTTTTTTACAACCCTTGCATTTGAATAACATCCAGGGTTTTTCTTTTTTCAGGTCTCTAGCCTTTTCTATGGCGATGTCTACTTCATACCCTTCTTGGATTATTTCTATGTTCATAAATGTATTTATTTATGTTTCGTCTATAGTACTTTCTTCTTCACAATTCTTTTGTGGAGTGTAATTATATTCCGTAAATCTTATAGAAGTTTGTCCTCTGGGATTTGTATATTCTAAATGAGAAGTAGGCTGTAATACTTTATTCTTTTTATCAAAGTAGTCTAATTTCCATTCTAATCCGGCATATTCTTCCGGTTGGATTTTAGTAGGTTTTATTAAGTTTATTCCCTTATTATTCATTAATTCTACTACATCATTTATCCTTATTTTAAACTTGGTATTGCTATCATTAGTCATTTTTCCTAAAAAACCTAAGCATAGTAATAAATTGTTACCATTACTCATTTCTTCGTAGCCTTTAGTTTGTATTCCTATTTTAATATGCTTGCCAAATTCTGATAAGTTCATTAAGAAGTCTGGACTTAGATAAAAGATTCCTCCATTATCGGTCATATCTATTTCTGTCATGCCTATAATGGCTTTCTTTATGTCTGTCCATCTATCATCGTATATCATTATTAAAACTTTACATCCTAAGTTTTTTCTAGTTAGTCCTTTAATCCCTATAACCATTAATCCCATGTGCATGAGAGTTCTGGTAGTCTTTTTTATATGCCTAAATGATTCTTCATTTATCAAACTAATATTTCTTGCCGTATCTCCTAATACTGACAACTGTTCTTCTCTATAATGTCTGTATAGTTGAGTTGTAGACGAGAAACGTCCAGCATTGTATAGAGTCTTAGGGTTTAACAAATTCAATTGATTTTGTTGGAAAATACTTATGTCTTTATCTACGTTTATAACTTCGCTAAGTTGTCTGTTTTCTTCCTCAGGTGTCTTCCTGTTTAAAATTCTAGAAATAAAGTTATTTCCTATTCTATTTTCTGAGTAACTTATTCTTTGCTCTTCGTCTTCTCTTCCCTGTCTAGTTGTAAAAAGGTCCATTTCTGGGGTTTTCTTATTATTTTAGCTTTTTTTTTTGCGGAGTTAATTCTATTTTATTCAACTGATCTATTAAATTATCTATTTGTTGATTTGCTTGTTTTTCTTTATCTTTTTCTCGAGCTTTATTGCAGAAAATATTTATCAAGTGTGCGATTATTACGGAATAACTGATAAAATTATGACTATTACATTAGACAACGCTTCTTCTAACAATTATGCTATTACAATTTTAAAAAATAGTGTAACTCCATCTTTTTCAGATCATTTTCATATAAAATGTACGTGCCATATATATAACTTAGTTGTAAAGGATGGTCTATCACTTTTTGAAGACATTCTTAGTAAAATACAATTTGCTATAAACTTTATTTTTAAAAATAATAGAATACAACGAAAAAAAATATAAAAAAACTTGTCATGATTGTCAACAACCTTATAGAAAAATTCCAGAAGAAGTACCCACTAGGTGGAATTCTTTACACGAGCAACTACTTGTTGCTTATGACTATAGAAAAACTATAACTTTATTTTTTAACTCCCATAATCAAAATCCAGCTGATATGGTTGTAGATAGCGATTGGGGAAAAATTTACGAACTTATTGTATTTCTAGAGAAATTTTTTCAAGCAACAAAAGAATTTTCCGGTATATATTATTCTACTATTTCAGCTATGTTGTTTTATATAGCTCTAATATTTTTACTGCTTAATGAATATATGGATAAATCAGCTTATAAGGCAGCTATTAAAAAAATATTTATCAAAATAAAAAAAAAATTATTCCTATTCCCACTATTTATATTATTGGTGCTGTAGTAAATCCGACTATTAAAATAGACGGTACTAAATCACTTATTGAAACTATTTATGATTGTATAGCAGTACTACCACCTCCAAGTCCCAAAAATCTAAATCACCCACCACATATTGAACAAACTAAAGAAGAAGTGTTGTCTAGCGTAGAAGACGAATGCAAAAAAATATATAGGTGTTACCAACAAGAAAGTGCTAGCAACCTACCAGCTTCCATACCATCTTCTTCTTCTTCAACACAACCTCACAAAAGACATGTTGTTTCTGCGGCTAGTATTGAAAGCCTCAGAAATAGAATGTACGGCCGTAACGCTACTAACCAAATTAGCGAGTTTGATATTTTTGTTTTGCAGGGTTCTGTACCGTACCAAGCAGTTCTCAATGAAGAAGGACGTGAAGACTTGCTGAAATACTAGAGGGGGAATGAGAAGACCTTTCCGACACTTTCAATGATGTCCCGAGATATTTTAAACATTCAAGCGTCATCAGCGACGTCTGAAGCGCTTTTTCTGTCGGCAGATATCAAATAGGAGAGCACATACACACATTAGCAGGAGACAACTTGGAGATTGTAGTATTATTCAAAGATTGGATACCAGCGGAGCGGAGAAGGTGCGGTCAACCGGAGATCAACGAAGAAGAAAATGAAAACTACAATGAAATCTTATCCGAAGGTGGTGGAAGCGACGTGGAGCAATTTGACCAACAAATACCAATTCCAACCGAAGAACCACATTAAATTATCAAGAAACTAGAACAATTTTTTTTCAAAATGTAATTTTTTTAATTGTAATTTTACTATGTAATTTGCAACTTTTGGACAACACCACAAAGTTGTAATTTTGACAATTGTATTTGTATTACAAAAAAAATCATGTCTATTAAATAACATAAGAGGCACAAAAACAGTATTGGGATGTTTTTATTACACTATCTTGTTCAATTATTGAGTTGTTTATATATGTTATTTTTTAAATTAAGTGCAAAAAAAAAAAATATCCCGCCCCGATTCCGACGGGATCGGGATTGGGACGGGACTTCAGTGAATCCCGCCTGTCCTGACCTGACCAGACCTGATCCCGCCCCTTCTCCCATTCCCGCCCTGACCCGATCCCGCCAAACCCGCCCCGACTCATCCCAGCCTGGCCCGGCCCATTGGCCACCCCTAATTCTGCCTAGTGATTCTCGCATCTGCGGGCCAATATCTATGACCCAAACCTCGTAGGTGCGAGATCCACTTAAAACATCCAAGACCGTAGGTGCGGCCTCGCCTCTGCGACCATTTTCTTACATGTGCAGCTTGCCCATATCTCCCCTTTCTTACACATGCGGCCCAACTCACACAGGTGCGAGCTATTTCTCGTGGGTGCGAGACACCAAACACCAGAAACCAAAACATGATCCAAACTTGGATTCAACCCCCGAAACTCATCCGAGACCTCCCGGACACAAATTAAATACACAAATCAGTCCTAAAGCATGCAACAGACTTTCTCACGCACTCAAAATAATCGAACGAGGTCGGTTGACCCATTGTTGACCATGGTCAACTCCAATTCTCTTTAAAGACTAGATTTCTAACCAACGGTCCAAAATACGCCCGATTCCCTCGAGAACCGAGCTAATGACTCGACTAAGTCATAAATGTTATTTCAAACCTAATGGAATCGACCAAAGTTTGAAAAAGATCTGTTTACCCCCGATGTTGACTTTAGTCAATCTAAATTCTTCTTTTAACTTAAGAACCTCATAAAATTCACTTTCTTATCCGAATCTCACCCAAATCACTCGGGACTCCTCCCAATCATCCACCTAAGTCAAAAATCACGTTTCAGATCTAACGGAACCATTAGAACTGAATTTTGGGCTTAGTCAAACCTTTCCAATATAAAACTTCCAAAATTCAAAACTTAGATTTTCTTCTGTTATTTCCACCCAATCGTTTCGGAAATCGCGCCACCCATATCCCTAGTCAAATACACCATATTGAAGCAAGGGAAATGATCATTTAGGGGAATATAGGGAAACTATCTAAAACAACCTAACGGGTCATTACATGTTTTACCACTTAATTGCATGTTCGTCCTCGAACATAAAAGAGAAATGAAGTACCTGAATCATTGAAAATATGGGGATATTTACTCCGCTTGTCAAACTCGGTCTCTCACATGTCCTCCTCGACCGGATGATGTCTCCACTGAGCCTTTACCAAAGCAATCTCCTTGGACCTCAACTTATGTCTATCAAAAATAGCAACTGCTCTTTCTCAAAAGTCAAGTTCTGATCAAGCAACAACTGAATCCCATTGAATCACATGAGAACCATCCGAATGGTACTTCTTGAGCATAGAAATATGAAATACGAGGTAAAGACCTAACAACTCAGGAGGCAGATCCAACTCATAGGCTACCTCACCAATATGCTGAACAATCTCGAACGAGCCAATATAACTAGGGCTCAACTTGCCCTTTTTCCCAAACCTCATCACATCCTTCATGAGTGAAACTTTCAATAGAACCCACCCACCAACCATGAACTCCAAGTCATGAACCTTTTGATCCGCATAACTCTTTTACCTACTCTGAGCCGTGAGAAGTTTTTCCTGAATCAACTTGACCTTGTCCAAAAAATCCCACAATGAATTTGTACCCCATGGCCTAACCTCAATTATCGACACTTCCTACCATTCAATGCATCAAATGGCTCAATCTCAATTTTTTGAATGGTAACTATTGTTGTAGGAGAACACAGCTAAAGGCAGGAACTGTTCCCAATGACCACCAAAATAAATCACATAGGCCCTCAATATATATCCTCAAGGACCTGAATAGTCCGCTCGAACTGACCATCCGTCTGAGGGTGTAATTTTGTACGAAGCTCCACCCGAGTACCCAACTCCTTCTGCATAGACCTCTATAAGTGGGATGTAAAATGTATGCCTCAATCCAAAATGATAGAAATGGGCACCCCATACAATCGAACTATTTCTCGGATATAGATCCTAGCCAACCTCTCTGAATTGTAAGTAGTTTAAACCGGTATAAAGTAAGTCGAATTTGTTAACCGATCCACAATCAAACAGATAGCATCAAACTTTTCCAAAGCCTATTGTAACCCTACCACAAAATCTATAGCTATCCGCTCCCATTTCCACTCAGGTATAAGCATTCTCTAAGTAATTGCACCCGACCTTTGAAGCTCACACATCACTTATTGACAATTCAAATACCGAGATACAAATCCCGCTCAATGTCCCTTTTAATACTACACCACCAATAATGTTGCTTCAAATCTCGGTACACATTTGTAGCCCCTAGATGAATAAAGTATCTTAAACTATGAGACTCCTCCATGATCAATCTAGTCAAATCCCATACTTTGGGAACACAAATGTGACCCTTAATTCTCAAAACTCCCTCATCATCAATAATTGATTGCCTTACCTTTCCTTTCAATACCTTGTCCTAAATCTTACACAACTTGGCATCATCAAACTGCTGAGCCCTAATCTACTCCAATAACAAAGACCGTGCTTCCACATAAGCTAGAACTACGCCAACCACATAAATATCAAGTCTCACCATACTATTCGTCAAAGACAGAAATTCATAGCCAAAGGTCGCTCCGCTACCTTCAATGATGCTAGGCTACCCATGCTCATGCCTTTTGACTCAAAGCATCGGCCACTATATTTGCCTTGCCCGGGTGATAAAGAATAGTCATTTCATAATCCTTGAGCATCTCTAACCACCTCGTCTGCCTCAAATTGAGATCCATTTGATTGAAAATATGCTGAAGACTCCGATGATCAGTAAACGCCTCTCAATGCACACTATAGAGGTAATGCCTCAGCATATTTAATGCAAATACTACCGCAGCCAACTCCAAATCATGAGTGAGGTAGTTATTCTCATGTACCTTTATCTGCCTCGAAGAATAAACTATAACTTCAGATGTATGTACAGAGGGGTGAGTGAGGGTAAATGGGGCTGAGTTTGACAGGGAACAAGTTGACGTGAAAACAAGACACAAAGTGGGGGTCTCGGGTTCTAGGCTAGGCCGACAATGTGGTGTATGTGAGGCTGTTTCGGGTAGTTGTGGTGGGAATCAGCTCAAGGCATTTTGTGAGGCTATCACGAGTGGGTTGAGGGTTAGGATGGTGATCGGTACTTGGTGGTTTAGTAGTGTCAAGGCAACAGAACAATCTGAAATAGTGAGGTTCTCAATTGGTATTTGTAGTGGACTGTTTGGGTGTTGACCGGATTCGATGGTTGTTTACGTGTGGTCTCGGTCAGTGGCCATTATAGGGGATGTTACAAACATATTTTAGAGTGTGGTGGTGAAATGAGTGAAGTGGTTTGGACGAGGAATGACCACATGATGCTAGGTAAAACCCGAGTACAAACCAAGTGTTGGTTGGTTCGGTTTTGGCTAAGTTTTTGGTTATTGTGGTTTAGGTGAAGTACATATGATATGCCCAAGGATAGAGACATGGGGGTTTTACTGCCCGAGTCGACAGCAAGGATATGGTGACCAATTCCACAAGGTCAAGACCGGGGTTGCTAAGTACAAGCCCGTGAACTAGCCAAGTGAGGGTGGTCGGAAGCCCTTTTAGTAACCCGAAGCTTAGGATAGGTTGGTCCACATAGTTCCAACATTCGCTTACCACTAAGGGGGTTCCTCAAGCTTGGGTTTAGTTAAGTCACAAAGTCTTAACCAAACTTATACCAAAAGGAAACCTTAGCTTGAGTTTAACTAGGTTACACAGTCCTAGCTTCAACTTACACTAAGGGTTTGGCTCATACAAGAACCAAGGCCCACACAAGGACTAACTAAAGTAGACAACACACAAGTTGAATACCTTTAGCTTTTGAGTAAAACTCACTTTTATATTTCATCAAACTATTTGTCTTTTAAAATGGCCTAAGGCCTATATTTATAGTACAAAAGAGACTATTCTAGAAAGCAAATGAAAAGACACAAACTAACACCTAGTGTGGACTAATTTGGATTGACTTGGTGACCAAGGGAGTTCGGCCAACCCTTCCTCTTCCCTAGGCCGAAATTGTTGTCTCCTACGTAGCAATATTTACGAACTTGATTCTTCCAACAACCTCATCTTCTTGGAATGTGTTGGAAGCTTCCATTCCTTGCATTTTTATGATAATTTTGGCCATCTATTGATCTTTCTTTGGCCGAATTTAGAGCCTTAACTTCTAGATCATTCTTGTCCTTGCCATCTTGGCTTAATTCCTTTCACACGATCTAGACATCCTCTTGTCCTTGCCAACTTGTCCTCTTGGCCTAGTCATCTATTTCCCTTACATCATTGTCCTTGATTACCTTGTCCTATTACGTGGTACATTAAATATGTCTTAAGAAGAACTAAAATCTAAGATAAGAAATAAAGACAAGCTAAGAGATAAACAAACATGGTCTTCGGCCAAGACTTACATATAAAGACCGAATAGAACTTGCTTCCTAGATCTTCACGTGACAACTCCAACTCCATTCCATTTTCCATGCCATGTTTGGCATATAAATGTAGAATGACGTGCCATTGTTGTCACTCTTAGCAAAGCTCTTTTAGACTTATGTTGGGAGTTTAAGTTTGCGGGCTGATTTACATCAATCTCTCTTTCTTTGGAAGAATTTGCCCTCAAATTCACGCCGTTTAAATGTGGTAAAAAAATTTCAACCACAAGTGTTGATCTAATACGTCCATCATTCGGAAGTTTTATCTTGTGGATGCCTTCCTAGAAATTTTCCAAATTAGGATCCGAATACACGACAAACGGTTTTGAACAATGATGTCCTCATAATGCTATGAATCCCATAAGACTTAATGCTTTGCCATAGATATAATAATGGTGATGTGCACCATTCAATTTTGTACTAGAGTAAAAGATTTCACCCTCATTAGTTTCACATTTCAATGACTTGTCACGGTTTGATATAATTGGAACCGGGGCTTCACACATCCTTTCCTTCAAGGCTTCAAAATCCCTTGTTGCTCCTTGGAACCAATTGATAGGGGCAGCAAGGGTACAAAAATTTTGCACGACATGATGAAAGAAAGAAGCCGAGCCAAAGACTCTTTTTACCGCAATGACATCCGTAGGCTCGGAACAACTTTGGATGCATACCACCTCGGGTTGGTTAGCACATACGCTCTCGGAAGATGTCAAATATCCTAAGGATGGATATGATACCTCATGTAAGGAAGAGTTTAGGACGTCACCCCATCCCAACGACATTACAAACCATTTTTATACCAAATTCGATTCCGAAGGTCATCTTCCATTATTCTCTCTTCGGATTCCCACTCGAAGGTAGCCACCTTTCAATTCTATCTTGATGAACAATTTGGATGTACTCAATTCATCAAAAAGGTTTTTCAACCTCAACATAGGAAGTTTGTTTCCCATGATGAAGTTGTCAACCTCTCGGCTTTCAACACACGTGTGCCAAATTTCATTTTATTTTGACTCCATCAAGATCATCTCCTTGGATGGATTGTGGGCATATGCTTGAGGGTTGGGTATTGAACTTCTTGGAAATAAACCAAGAAAATGTTCACTACTTATCATCGGGGATGGTCTGGTTGTAAACCCATCCGCACATGCAACCTCCAAAGGCTCTTTTGAGTCTGTACCTATAGTACTCCACTTCTTATGCTCCTTCTCAATCTCTCGTGAATCAAGTAAGGGAGTCTCGGAACTTTCCTTGTCTTCGGATTCCTCCAAGGACTTCGCACCATCTTCATTTTTCACTAATCGGGGGTTAGGACATTATTTGCCAAAGTGTCCCGATTCTCGATATTGGAAACATTTTTTTCTCATTTTGTCTATCCCCGTGGTGACCTCCACCTTCTCCGTGTCTCCTTTTACAACTCCTTGGTCATATAATGGATTAGTAAAAGAAGTAGTACCCTCTTTTACCTTTTGATCTTTCTTTTTAACTTCATGACCACACAAGGGATTTATAAAAAGGGTGCTGCTCATTTTCTTGATATTGGAGGACTCTATGCAAGACTTTGGGGCACCTCCCCTTTGTGGTTTCTCAACCACGCCTCTAAAGGTGCGGCATGATGCCACTTCAACCTTTTCTTGATGACGTGTGGGGAGCTTGAAGTGTCGACTTTGTTCCCACTCCCTTGACAATAATTTCCTCTTCAAATGCTTTCTTAAATTTTCCCAAGAGTTAATCTTGGTCTTGCCATGTCTCTTCCGACTTGTTTTTAAATTTTCATACCACACGAATGCGGAAGATTTTAATTCCCGTGTAGACACTTTAAAGCACTTATGATTGTCATAATGTTTGGACTCAAAAAGTCTCTCAATGGACCTTAGCCATTGAACAAACTCCTCCGAGTTCATGTCATCTTCAAACGTAGGAAGATCAAACTGTAAGGCTCGGCTTTCTTCCCTTTCTTGTCTTGGGATATTTTTTACAACCCTTGACTTGGTATTTTTACTTATGGTATGTCCTGCAAGTTCTTTCTCTATGACTTGTGTATGTTTCGCAAAAATATCGCTAACGAGTTTCCGAAGTTCTTCTTTGTTCGTAAGAGACATTTTTGTGTTGGCAATCACATCAAGGTGTGGGACGGGAGCGCCTTGCTCTGATACCAATCTGATGTATGTATGGAGGGGTGAGTGATGATAAGTAGGGCTGAGTTCGGTAGAGAACAAGTTGACGCGAAAACAAGACACAAAATGGGGTTCTCGGGTTCTCAGCTAGGCCGACAGTGTGGTGTATGAGAGGCTGTTTCGGGTAGTTGTGGTGGGAATCGGCTCAAGGTGTTTTGTCAGGTTTTCACGAGTGGGTTGATGGTCAGGATGGTGATCGGGACTTGGTGGTTTAGTAGTGGCAAGGCGATGGAACAATCTGAAACAATGAGGTTCTCGGTTGGTGTTTGTAGTGGACTATTTGGGTGTTGTCGGGATTGGACGGTTGTTTACGTGTGGTCTCGATCAGTGGCCGTTATAGGGGATGGTTCTCGGTTGGTGTTTGTAGTGGACTATTTGGGTGTTGTCGGGATTGGACGGTTGTTTACGTGTGGTCTCGGTCAGTGGCCGTTATAGGGGATTTTACAAACGTATTTTGGAGTGTGGTTATGAAAGGAGTGAAGTGGTTTGTATGAGGAATGACCACAAGATGCTAGGTGAAAACCCGAGTACAAACCAAGTGTTGGTTGGTTAGGTTTTTGCTAAGTGTTTGATTGTTGTGGTTTAGGTGAAGTACGGGTGATATGCCCAAGGATAGAGACATGGGGGTTTTACTGCCCGAGTCGACACCAAGGATATGGTGACCAATTCCACAAGGTCAAGATCGGGGTTGCTAAGTACAAGCCCTTGAACTAGCCAAGTAAAGGTGGTCGGAAGCCCTTTTAGTAACCCAAAGCTTAGGATAGGTTGGTCCACACAGTTCCAACGTTTGCTTACCACTAAGGGGGTTCCTCAAGCTTGGGTTTAGTTAAGTCACAAAGTCTTAACCAAACTGATAACAAAGGGAAACCTTAGCTTGAGTTTAACTAGGTCACACAGTCCTAGCTTCAACTTACACTAAGGGTTTGGCTCACACAAGAACCAAGGCCCACACAAGGACTAACTAAAGTACACAACACACAAGTTGAATACGTTTAGCTTTTGAGTAAAACTCACTTTTATATTTCATCAAACTCTCTGCCTTTTACAATGGCCTAAGGCCTATATTATAGTACAAAAGAGACTATTCTAGAAAGTAAATGAAAAGACACAAACTAACACCTAGTGTGGACGCATTTGGATTGACTTGGTGACCAAGGGAGTTTGGCCAACCCTTCTTCTTCCCGGACTCATATCCCTAGCATGGGCATGAGTAGTAGTTGGTGCTCGACCTCTAGATGGTGTAGCGATATGGGCTTTAGCCCTGCCTTGACCTCTACAACGTCCCATGCCTCTCCCTCAAGCAATGGTCCAGCAGCGGGTACGTGCATAGGTGCGGGCTCCTGTAGCCGAACGTGTCCTCACCATCTATGAGAGAGTGAAACAAAGAAACTTTTAAAAACCATTAGAAGCAAGAACACATGAAAAGATTAGAGTTTTCCTAGATTCTATAGCCACTCCAAGATAGGTACGGAGCTCATCGTACCGATCCGCAAGACTCTACTAGACATTATTCTTGTACTTGTGAGACCGGTGATCCTAAAGCTCTAATACCAATTTGTCACAACCCAATTTACTAAGCCGTGATGACACTTTCTATTAAGTCAGCATGCTGACCACAACCCATATATAGAAATTAATTTAATAAAAACAATGCATAAAGTTAAACAAGTCAATTTTAAGTATTGAATAAGCCTCATATTATAGAAAACATGAAAATAGTATGACAAACCCCAAACCCTAGTGTCAAAAGTACAAGAATGAACTAAATAGAAGTGCAAGTTTGGGATACATTCCGAATACATAAATTATCTAGGAATAGAAAAAGACGAAAATAAAGATAGATAAGGAATCCAGTGCCACAGATCATGCTAGTAGCTCAACTGAATACTCCGGATGGTCTCCTCAGCGGTCAGCGTAGTCTTAATATATACTCGTGCTAGGAAAATAATGTGTACAAAAGGGTACATCAAGTGTAGCGTGAGTACGAGGAAACAACATGTACTCAACATCATCGTCGACCAACCCTAGTTAAAATGGAGACGAGGGTTGGTATTCCAAATACCAGTTCCACAGTTAATCGCTATTATTGCCATATAATGATAAAACCAATAATGATAAATTTATTATTTGATATAAGAAACCTCTAGTCCATGAAATCGTTCAAGTAGTTAATTAAGCACGGTATCTGAATCAAGAAGCAATTAGACCAGTCAACCAAACAAGGAATCAATGAGATGATATGATATGCAACTACTAAGTAAATGCAAGGCTTTTTCTCATCACCGCTACACACACGTTCATATACTATGAATCGTGACCCATGGGGGACTCACGAGGTCCATATACCACTCGAAATTGTTTCCCTTCGGCTTCCTTAACCAATACTAGGCTTCCAATCACATCACTTAGCCACTTTTAGACTCATATTACCTGTCTCTAACCAATCAGGCTCATATACAACACATCACTCCATCAGAAAACATTTCCCTTAAGGCCCCGCTTATGTATCCGCAAATATAACATGGCCGAGATACCATATGAAGCGTGAATATGACATGCACAACAATAAGAAGCCAAGCTATGCAACACAAATTCAATCTTTAAATCAAGTAAACTATATATATTCGACCTTACTTCTTTTCTATTTTTAAACTAGTATTTAGGAGTGATGAGACACACACAATCATATATAAGACATACATATAATCATGGAGACAGAAAGTATGGGCTTCATACCTAAATCACAGATTCACAAAATTATTTTATCTATCAGCTAGTGCCTAAAGCATGGCATTCAGACCGAACTATACAATTGAAATCGCACAAATATCCATATTATGGCACCGATATCCGATACAAGTCATCGTCACCTCACAAGTATCGGGACCCCCTTTGTATCCCCATTACGCCCTCTTAAGTAGTTTATTGAATCAACCACAACACTTTAATTAAGGTCAAAAGTCTCAACTTGCCTGATTCAGAAGTATGATGGTCACAATGAAACATTTCCCTTTCATAGAGCCTCTGAATTGTACAAATCTATTCGAATACAGAATATACGTTAGCACACGATTCCAAAGACACCCATATTGCTATATGGCAGTTTCAGACCCAAAAAGTCACCCAAAAACAGGATTCTGAGCCCCAAAAGGTAAAATGAGAAAACATTCCCTATAGTTTAGGCAAGGTCAATGGAGTCTAGATACCAAAAATAAACTAAATCCAACATCAATACCATGAAAATTGAAGAAATCTCCATTTTCATCATAGGGTTTATAATCTCCAATTTCAAGTCTCAAATCATGATTTCTAACATGAAAATCCTTAATAATC
Source organism: Anisodus acutangulus (assembly GCA_029783415.1). Taxonomy (NCBI): domain Eukaryota; kingdom Viridiplantae; phylum Streptophyta; class Magnoliopsida; order Solanales; family Solanaceae; genus Anisodus; species Anisodus acutangulus. The sequence continues at coordinate 22,671,873 of CM056489.1, forward strand.
AATGATATAATAGTAAAATAATGATTAGAAACTTACCCACTTGAAGATCCTTGAAAATCTCCTTAAAAAGCTCTCCAAAATGAGACATCAAGCTCCAATTATGAGAATGAAATGTCTACAAATAGGGGACTTAAGGGCATTCTGCCCAGCGATTCTCGCATCTGCGGCCCAAATCTCGCAGGTGCGAGGTCCACTTAAAATGCTCAAGACCATAGATGCGGCCTCGCCCCTGCACACCTTTTCTTGCATATACGACCACCACGCACAGGTACAGCCTCGCAAGTGCGAGATACCAGACATCAGAAACTCAAACACATGATCCAAGCTTCGATTCAACCCCTGAAACTCATCTGAGACCTCACAAACACAAATCAAATATGCAAATCAGTCCTAAAACATGCAACGACTTGCTCGCGTACTCAAAATAATCATACGAGGTCATCTTTACCCGTTGTTGACTGTGGTCAACTCCAATTCTCTTTAATGACTACATTTCTAACCAAGGGTCCAAAATACCCTCGAGTCTCTCAGAAATCAAACCAATGACTCGAATAAGTCATAAACGACGTTCCAGGTCTATTGAAATCGACGAAACTTAAGAAAAAGTGTTTACCCCCGATATTTACTTTAGTCAACCTAAATTCTTCTTTTAATTTAAGAACGTCCTAAAATTCACTTTCTTAACCGAATCTCACCCAAATCACTCGGGACTCATCCCAACCATCCACCTAAGTAAAAAATCACGGTCCGGATCTAATGGAACCAAAAAGTCAACTCTTAGTCAAACATTCCACTTAGAATTTCCAACATTCAAAACTTAGATTTTCTTTCGTTATTTCCACCCAATTGCCTTGGGAATTGCGCCACCCATCCCAACAAGTCAAATACACCATAAGGAAGCTAGAGAAAGGGTCATTTAGGGACAACAACAACAACAACAAGTGAATCCCACAATGCGGGGTTTGGGAAGGGTAAAGTGTACGCAAATCTTACCTCCACCTTGGTAGGTAGAGCGACTATTTCCGGGAGATCCTCGGCTCAAGACAAAGCATAATCACAAGCAAAGCAAGAAAAGTAATAGAAATAATCAGACTCAGACAAGAAATTAAAGCAGTATGAACATGCTTATAACAAAATCGAATATGAAATGGTAGCACATTCTAATAAAAAGAAGCAGTAGCTGACACAGTTAAATAAGATAAACAAAATACACTAAAGAACACATAGCAACAAAAATCAAACTACAAGGGACTATAAAGCAATATTGCGCCTATAAGTGTGATAGACTAATCGGGCCTACAGTAAGAACACTACAACTATCATTTTGTAAGAGTAAGTAAGACTAGACTCGACTACCTACTACCCTAATCCCTGTCCTTCACAACCCCATATCTAATGTCATGTCCTCAGTAAGTTGCACCTGCGCCATATTCCGTCTAATCACCTCTCCTCAATACTTCTTCGGCCTACATCTACCCCTCTTAAACCCGTCCATTGCCAACCTCTCATACCTCCGCACTGAGGCATTTGTGTCTCTCCTCTGACAGACGCAATAAATCAGAACTGAAGTTGAAGATCTACAACCTGGGGAAACTAGGAGGAGAAACTAGTGTGGTCGCAATTCCAATTGCATACCACAATGGCCAAGTGTGGTGTGTAATAAGTGAGTGCAAACATCAGTTGTAACTGAAAAGCACCGGTGCATGCCACACTAATCAAGAGTCGAATGCACTGCACTGGCGCCGAAGGGAAATTTTAGAACAATTTATATAGACTCTACAAATAGAAAAAAATTAGGTTATTTTGAGAATTTTCCCACTGTTCATGTTGCATTGGGGTTTAAACTTAGTTATTTTGGGAAATTTCAAGCTACCAAAAGTGGAAGAACAATAGAGTTTGCTTTAAAGTCTTTAATTTTCTTAAATTTTTAATATTGTTTCTTAGTTCTATGAGTAGCTAATTTTTTACTATAGCTGGCCAGTGGGCCGGGCTCGGGTCTGGCAGGGTCGGGTCGGAGCCGGATGGGTGAAGGGGGCGGGATCGGGGCTGGCAGGGTCAGGCGGGATTGAGACTGGCGGGATTTTGCCGAAATCCCATCCTGATCCCGTCGGAATCGGGTAGGGGCGGGATCGGGTCGGGGGAGGGATCGGTATCGGGTTCCGGCGGGTTTTCCTTTTTTTTTTTTAATAACATATGTATAAAAAAAACTCAATAATTAAACAAGACAAGATAGTGTAATAAAAACATCACAAGGTTGTTTTTGTGCATCTTATATTATTTAATAGACATGATTTTTTTGTAATACAAATACAATTATCGAAATTGCAACTTTGTGGTGTTGTCCAAAAGTTGCAAATTACATAATAAAATTGCAATTAAAAAAATTACATTCTGAAAAAAACCTGTTCTAATTTCTTGATAATTTCATGTGGTTCTTTAGTTGGAATTGGTATTTGTTGGTCAAATTGATCCACGTCACTTCCACCACCTTCGGATAAGATTTCGTTGTAGTTTTCGTCTTCTTCTTCGTTGATCTCCGGTTGACCGCACCTTCTCCGCTCTTCTCGTATCCAATCTCTGAATAATACTGCAATTTCCAAGTTGTCTCCGGCTTATGAGTGTCTGTGGTCTCCTATTTGATATCTGCCGGCAGAAAAAGCCCTTTCAAACGCAGTTGATGACGCTTGAATGTTCAAAACATCTCGGGCCATAATTGAAAGTGTCGGAAAGGTCTTCTCATTCCCCATCCAGTATTTCAGCAAGTCTTCATATCCATCTTCATTGAGAACTTCTTGGTACGGTACAGAACCGTGCAAAACAAAAATATCAAACTCGCTAATTTGGTTAGTAGTGGTACAGTCGCACATTCTATTTCCGAGGCTTTCAATACTAGCCGCAGAAACAACATGTCTTTTGTGAGGTTGTGTTGAAGATGAAGAAGATGGTATGGAAGCCGGTAGGTTACTAGCACTTTCTTGTTGGTAAAACCTATATATTCTTTTGCATTGGTCTTCTACGCTAGACACCACTTCTTCTTTAGTTTGTTCAATAGGTGGTGGGTGATTTAAATTTTTTGGACTTGGAGGTGGTAGTACTTCTATACAATCGTAAATAGTTTCAATAAGTGATTTAGTACCGTCTATTTTAATAGTCGGATTTAATACATCACTAATAATATAAATAGTGGGAATAGGATAAAAATATTTTTTTATTTTGATAAACATTTTTTTAATAGCTGTAATATAAGCTGGTTTTTCCATATATTCACTAAGTAATAAAAATATTAGAGTTATATAAAACAACATAGTTGAAATAGTTGGATAATATATACCGAAAAATTCTTTTGTTGCTTGAAAAAATTTCTCTAAAAATACAATAAGTTCGGAATTTTTTACCCAATCACTATCTACAACAATATCAGCTGGATTTTGATTATGAGAGTTAAAAAATAAAGTTATAGGTTTTCTATAGTCATAAGCAACAAGCAGTTGCCTGTATAAAGAATTTTACCTAGTGGATACTTCTTCTGAAATTTTTGTATAAGGTAGTCCACAATCGTGACAAGTTTTTTTATATTCTTTTCTTCATTGTACTCTATTACTTCTAAAAATAAAGTTTATAGCAAATTGTATTTTACTAAGAATGTCTTCAAAAAGTGATAGACCATCCTTTACAATTAAGTTATATATATGACACGCGCATTTTATATGAAAACGATCTGAAAAAGATGGAGTTAAACTATTTTTTAAAATTATAATAGCGTAATTGTTAGAAGAAGCGTTATCTAATGTAATAATCATAATTTTATCAGTTATTCCGTAATAATGACACACTTGATAAATATTTTCTGCAATAAAAGTAACAGTGTGCCTATCAGCATTCATATTCATTTTCCAAGCATTCATATTCATTTTCCAAGCATACCACCATTATCATGTGAGGTGTCTTAATCACATTACTAAGCTCATAACTAGTCTACTTAAAGCTAAGAATTTATAAGACTTTTTATTGTTATCCTCGGAGCCTTGGTAGGCTATCCAAGTAGGAGGTGAGATTTAGAAGTGGTCTGACATGGTTGATTTGAAGAATCACTTCGACCACACCTTTTTTCTTGTATTCTTTCAGAATCTTTTAAAAAAACAAGTAGAGAATTAGACAAGGGATTAAAACCCCAGCTCAGATACCATGAGAAATAAGAAAAGAAATTATAATGTATGAGTTAGTAATGCATTTTTGTGGAATGTTTTCATTTGATATATTACATTTTATTATACAATATATATATATATATAAAATTTAAAATACTTATTACTTTTAAACCAAAATTTAAAAAATCTTAAACTTAAAAGAATGGGTTTGTCATTTTAGCCATTTTTAAATCTACGTATTATATTAATTAATACTGATTTTTTTGTGGAGATTAAATCTCCTCAAATCCAAACCAAACATTAGCGCCGACTATCTATGAATAACCAGGATCGGAATGCCAATCGACGAGATAGCCTACGAAAGATTTCAAGTTCATGATGACCAACATCCTCACTTACGCAACGAAATTGAGTTGATGGAGTAGCCAATGCCCTTGAGTTATTCTCTTCGGTATCGCCTTCTCTCATCGTTAAAGGCGCTCTTCTGCAACTCAAACCAAACGAACCATTAATGGGTTAAAATCTGAATAATTCAGACTCATTTTCAAGTGGAAGCAAACGAAGCTTTGCAGTGTACCAACGAAATACGGCACATAATCAGTGCAGAAACATATTACTGTACAAGCTATCCGTTCAAGGACATTACAACTAGCTGCAGTTGGATACCTCGTCAAAATGAAGATGCATAAACTTGTACAATGAATACAAATGATTAACAAGAAAACTTCCGGAAACTACAATCATTCTAACATAAATTACCCAGGTTTCAAACTAATTTTTAATCACAGCCTCTGTATTCAATGAGCTTGATATGTCTAGCACGCATGCCATTCACTTCCCAAAGGATGATATACATTGCACCAGGGGTATGTATGCACATCTAGTCAAGGGGCAGGTAATGGAATCTTATTTACACGTGCTTCTTGACTATCTAATGTACAATTAGCTGTTCCTTTCCAGTAGGCTCCCATGGTGGTGCACAAATCGTACCATTCATTTTTTGCCTTTATGCCAATGAAGAACTCAAACTGCTTCAGGTAGAAACAGGATACTCAAAAATTGTGGGCAAAGATAATTCCATCAGCTTAAATCAAAACCAGCATCAGCATTTATGGCGTATAACAATTTCCGCTTCATCTGATCTTTGCTGTATCATAAAAGAAATGACAGTTACTAGCAGTCTTTTATAGTGATAAAGGATAACTAAGGATGTCCACTAATTTTGAAGCACCTTATAAAGAAGCTACTTTTTTAAAATTGATCCATTCCAATTGCACAGTTATTTCTTTTGCTTTTGAAATTTTAAGATTATATTGCATAGTTGTAACAACAATAGATATCACCGGAACAGGGCAAACCTTCTGTATGGCGGAAATTTTAAAAGATTCATGCAAGTAGCTGATGTCGGCAGACGATCAAGAGCTTCGTCAGAAGCATTCCCACCCGCTCTAATTGCAAGGCAAAAACCAAAAAAAGAAAATAAGAAAATTGGAGACTGAATGCAGTAAATGCTTGAACAAAGACATCATATAAAGAGTTAGCCTAACCTCTGTATGCAGAACAAAGGCTCCAAATATTTGAATCCAAGCAAGGGTCCTCGTGAACACCCAGTCACAAACCTGACACCGAAAAGGAAAAAAGGGACAGTTGATTTAACTCCTACTAAACATTAGAATCAACAAGAATAAAAACTTGGGAAACAGTACTTGTTCTAGCTGATTTAGAAGTCATTGTCTACTGAAAATCAACATGGCTACATAAGAGAAGACCAATGCAAAAATGTTGCACAGCTATCTACAATAAGTAACAGATAAGTAAAACTCATTTCATGTATAAGCTGTCCATCAACATTCCATATTGATTGTTGTAAATTTCTAATACAACTTGGATGCCTCTTTTTACCATAAGAGGTATAAAGACCAGCTACAACATAGATATGTAGAAGTCGTTTTCATACATATTCGCTTTTGCTCTCTAGTAGATGTTTAAGACCAGGATGTAGGATCAATACATGTGGAAAACGCTTTAACCTAAAGAGGACAACAAGCTTGTTAAATGCACTAAAGATCATTTAAGCAGATGCTTCATTTATGCCCAAAACAAAACATAATAGTAAATCCATGGATATCCAGAAAAAAAAGTACAAAAGAAGGTTATTTAATGGCAGACCTACCACCATAATATCAGTAACAACAGTTGTTCAATCCTTGGAATGCTATTCAGAAAAAAAATTATTTATAAGATATGATGAGAAATGAAGAGCACAAATAGAAGACGACATAGTGGTGTCTCTCACTTATTTCTTTTGCTGTAACATTGCTTAGGACTCTGCCAAATGCCAGATCTTATCATTAACCCTCTTCCTTTTTTCTGTTTGAACGAAACCCTATTTGCAGGCATATTCTAGTGTCCAGGAAACAGTCTGTATCTTCAGTGTTGAAGCATTAATAGTTTCCACAGACTTAATCCAAAGAGTGAGCAAAAAGAAAAGGATTCCCAAATTCATGTTCACCAGGTAGTGCACACATAATGTATCAGAACATCATGTTTAAAGATGGCAGCAAAGAAGCACAAAGTTTCAGGCATCCTAAGATCAAGTAACTTAAATTACATCCTATGGGCCATTTAAACCAGATTGGCTTTAGCAGTATCTAGCAGGTTCCTATTCTGAACAAGAATGAATCAGAAACATATGAGAAGGCTAATACTTACTTCAAAAAATTTCTCTGATTTTCCAAAGAAAAGTTTTTCACGACCTCCCAAAACATATCAATAACATAGTGCTCCTGTGAGAAGTACTTCAGTTAGTCATGCACAGCAAAAGGACGTATTGAAACTAAAAGAAAATCAGAAAGCATTAATTTGATGAACGATAATGTAGCTCATTAACCTAAATGACTGTTACTTATGCTCAGCTTCTTGATAATTAGAGTCTAGCTTTAATCCAAGGTACATAAGCGGCTTAATACCCACAACCTACTATACCTATCAAATAAAATACCCATTACCTACTATAGTCGAGAATACCTATAAATCTATAAGCTTTAACATTTCATCATGTGTAAGAAGAGAACGATACACATTACATTTTTGCATTACTCTTTCGCAAGCGATCTACCACGACGAATATATGGACTGTTTGAGGAGATTTGTCGCACCATCTTAAATTGGTGAGTTTCTAAGTTTTGACCATCATTTATTGATTTTGGTCATGACTCATGGCAGTAATGGCAAGATTCTTTAGGGGGAGTTATTGGTTGTGCTACAGGAGAATGTTCAAGATTGTTCTCTTTCAGAATACCATACATGGGACACAGTTTTCTTGTCCTCTATGTTGTGTAAGGTTATAAACTTCATGATTTGACTTATCCCGAGAGTTGCAAAAAACTATGGCTTTGCTCGCACTAGGATTGGAAAATGTTTCCTTTCTGGTTTGTTTGGGGAGAACAGGTTTTATGTTACTTTTGAAATTTTATTTTGCAAATACAATTGTGAGTGTTTTAGTTGGTTCGACCTTACATTGAAAGGAGGAGATTTTGGTTTGCGTTTCCTGGAAGGAAGAAGTGTAGCTGTAAAACCTTCGTTGAGAAGCTTTTCCTATGGATGAAATTCACAGATTCAAACTGACTAAATATTTTTACTGGTCAACAAACCTTACTTCTTCATAGAGTTTTTTTGTCAAAGAAAAACATCTTTTATAATGGTGGGATCCGGAACAACTTGTGTGTATCTCGACTATTCCACCGGGTTCCACCAGCACATTTACCGGATAACTTTGCTCACCCAGGCTTAGGCAGATTAAAAGAAGGAAAATCGTGTGAAGAAAGGGAAAAGAAAGAGCAAGGGCCAAAGTGCAGATTGTTAAACTGAAAACATTATGGATTCATGTTGTTTGATGTACAATGACAAATAATACCAGCATATAACTTCACATTATTAACATTACATTTGATTTCTATTATAAAACTCTGCATTATTTGCCTTCCTAATACAGCGCATAGATTCAGCTATAAATTCAGAATAACTAATATCTAAACTTATAGGAAATCTTTCTATGACTTTATACGGGATATAAGATGAAATAAGGATACATGTATTAGCAACATTAGGATTAAGATAAGTCTTGACTTTGGTATCATAGTCATAAGAATCTACGTATTATTACTCATTGCATACAAACCCAAGTATTATCTGCTACATAACAATCCCTACATAATTTGTCTGAACCAAATAGCTCCTAACTGCAATATTTTGTCGTGGCCCTGCACAAGACCCACAGTTTTTGGTTCACAAAAATCTTGGGGGTGATATTTATTTTTGGTGCGGTCTCCAATTATCTTTTGAAAAACAGAGGAATCAATCAGACAAGTATTATTTTTCCAAGCAGCACCCATGATAGAATATTAGGAATAATTATTTTTAGCACAGAGAACCTACGTTGTGCGCACCGTGTCAGATTCTCGAAAAATACACTATTTTTGGAGTATCCGACACGCACCCATCGATATTTTTGAAGAGTCCGAGCAACATAGCAGAGAATTGTGCTAAAGAAACATCAACTTGGTATCGCCATGCATAATATAATAAAGAAAATAACAACTATGCCAGTAAAGGAGCCACCCAAAAAAAGTTTTTAACAGATGTCACCAGATCATGTTTAATTTGAAACAAACATTACCCTTAGTTTATTTCTAAGCTGATGCACACCATGATCTTCTCTAAACCTTGTACCCATTCTAATAAAACTTTTTTCTTTTAAATAAAAGAATAAATAAATGAACTTAAAGGTGTATACTTCTGCCACTAATTTCAGAGAAACACACAATATAATTTATCTTGTGGGAACATGAGGCATTTCCCTCACGAAGGTGAGGGATACAACCCACTGCAGGCATGTCCATTTAAAACAAATGGGAAACCATTGTCAAGAGAAACCTTTACAGAAGAAACAGAAGAGAGAGAAGAAAATTGCAGAAGCAGTTACCTTATGGTAACCTCCTGTATAATTGGTATGAGCTCGAAGGTCATCAATGTCAATGCCATCAAGTGATCCAGAAATAAGAAGCTGAAAACAGGGCCAAAAAGTGAGACACAGAAAACTAGACCTCTTACTAATTAAGAACATAACAATTATAAGATATCTAGACCAGAAGAACACAAAACGATTCTCGCCCATTGGATAATTTTCCAGAAATGTTATCTTTCGAACAAGTAATTTTATCTTGTCCAGGTTTCTATTTCTTTTCCGCAAATTTCCTTTTCTATTTTCATCTTCTTTAGGCAGCATATGAACAGCTAGTTCTCAATATGTCGGTGCTTGAAATTTAAGTCATTCAGGCATCAAGCAAATGCTTCTTTTCTAATCTTGTTCTTTCAGAATTGCTCAGCCTTTTTCATTCAAATAATTTATTCTCAGCAAAGATTCTTGACAGATTAAGGCATTATTAGCTCTTTGTAAATGACTGAACTAATGGAAATAACTTTCTACAGATAAAAAGCCCTACAAACCGCTTCATCCAGAGTAGTCTATTATGCCTCACTCAAGTAAGGTAGTGGCTCGGTTTACTTTGTTAAGACAGTTGAGATGCAAGGCGCAGGCAACTTTCCTGAATTTCAAGTGCTGCAAGGATATAGCTTGTCTCAGGATATATTTTAGACAGGCTAGTCTGTCGTTTATCTTGCTTTCTTCTTATAGGATGACACATCCTCAGTTTTATTTTATGTAACATGCGCTCCTTTTTAGTCTCTCTAAAAAAGAATGACACTTTTATATATTTGGAAACAATTAACTTTGAACTTCCTATTTACCTTTAACGACATGATTTTATAGCCACAGAAATGTCTATGGCATGCTTTCACCACAAGTTTCAAAAGTCTTTCTTTCATCCTTAAACTATGTTTCCAGCCAAACGTCACATAAAATGGGACTGTGGTAATATAAAATAGGAAAACCAACAATGTTTCTGAAGTGAAAATATGTAAAATGTGTAACAGGGGTATAAATGCTAGCACCTGAAGTTCATGTTCATTAAACATGTCAATCCACTCCTTTTGTATTAACTGTTGGAAGCCCCTCAGAAAATGAGAACTTTGTTGACGGATCTACACCATCACAATTAGATAGACTAAGCAACAACTCTAAAACGGATATGCATCTCACCAAGGATGAAAAATCTTGACAGAAACATTGTGATATTGCAACGAGCAGTAGGTTGAAAAAGAACAGAGTGAAAGGTAAATAACCTGAAAATTTAAACGTTGGTTGGCAACAAGATGAATAAAGGTGATGACATTCTCATTAGTCACACGTATGCTTTTCCCGCCAGGAAGCAGCTCTTCTTCAGTTTGCTCCCCATATTCATTATTGACAATGACAAAATACAACTCAAGATCTGAAACATCACCTTCATAATGCTGAAATTTGAGAAAAAGTCAAAGAGTGAGCTAATAAAATAAGTAATAGGTAGAAGAGAAAAGTAATTTTCAAGAGATAAGGAAGACATCGTGTCAATAGCACACAGTCAACACCAACATACCTGCCCCCCAACCACATTCTTTTTCAATTTTCTCCATAAGGATCGTCTACCATTTTGCAGGGCCTGAGATTTTTCCCCTTTATAAGATCAAGGACTTACAGAAGTAAAAGAAAGGACCAGCATATTATCCCTCACATGCTCAGAGTATTACAAATAGAAAAGTTATGTCAGCATGGTATTATGCCTTAGAAAGTGACAGATAATAATAACATCATTTTTCCTTTTCAAAGAAAAAAAGAAGTCTTTAGTGTTAGTGAACGCCTAGTTTGTCTTGAAAGACAAATTATGGATAAAAAAGGGGTAGCCCGGTGCACTAAGCTCCCGCTATGTGCAGGATCCGGGAAAGGACCGGACCACAAGGGCCTATTGTACGCAGCCTTACCCTGCATTTCTGCAAGAGGTTGTTTCCACGGCTTGAACACGTCACCTCCTGGTCACATGGCAGCAACTTTACCGGTTATTCTAAGGCTCTTATTCGAAAGACAAACTATGAATATTGGGCTGAAATGGGTCCAACTGGCGCGAAATGGATATTGAGGATTCTTGTAGACCCTACCTAGTTTGGCATTGATGCATAATACTTGTTGCTGTTAACTTCCAAATTTCTTACACAGACGAGTTGTTTATGGTCTTTGCTTTTAGTTATGGATCCAAACTTACATTCTGACCTGCAATACTCATGATTTGGACTATAATGAACTAACTCTACCCTCTATTTTCTAACTTTTTAGGCTTAGCCAAGGGCTAAAAGACCATTCAAAAAGTTGACCAAACAAAAACAAAAACAAAAACAAAAACAAAAAGGAGGGAAGGACCAAGGCTGAAAATAATAAAGGAAAAAAAGAATACCTCAAAATAATTATCAGTCAATACCACTCTTAGACAAGGTAAGATATTTTTTAATATATAATTCTTGGACATGGTAAGATCTTATAACGAGATTCCTTGATAACTCTAATTCACCAATTCAAGAAAAAGGTGCATGTACTATAAAAGTATAAACAAAAAGTGGAAATATGGGATAAGAAGCAGCAATAGCCTGAAACACACTGTTTTTAGCAATGGAAAAATTGATTCTCACTATGAGCTTACAGGGAAATCATCACTCCCAATTTTTCTTTTTTGATAACCGTGGTGTCCGGGCTAGCTTTCGCGCACCTCGACTAATTCCACAAGAACCTCCCACCAGCAACAGGTACCAGGTAACTCTGTCCACCAAGGCTAGGACAGATGGGAAGAAATCACCTAGTGTTTTTGTCTCCGCGGGATTTGAACATGAGACCTCATGGTTCTCAACCCACTTCATTGACCACTAGGCCACACCCTTGGGTGCACATCACTCTCAATTACAACCTCCTTTGCAAACTTTTGCCTTGAAACAAAGAACTCATGTCCCATTTGCATAGTGTAAGAAAACTAAAACAGTGGAAAGAAACTAAAACGGGGGAAAGGGAAATAAAAAAAAAACTTCATAGAACGAAACGTCGTTTCATAAATCAGAAGTTGTATTGCTACTTGTTCACGGAGTACATGCAAAACAAATTTAACTATATTTAAAAACAGAACGCATCAAACATAAATATAAGAGCCAACACTTGTACAAAGTTAACCATCTTTACCATACAGAACGCATCAAACATAAATATAAGAGCCAACACTTGTACAAATAACGCAAATATGATAAAGCAGTAAAAAGGATATTAAGAAACATCACCTTCAGGAAGATGAGATGGCGATATAATTCTGGATCCAAGGAAGGAAGATCATTCAAATAATTATACCTGAGAAGAAAAGTTACGAGAACTAATCAAGTGAGTGAGGCCAAATATGCATGTCACAATGAACTATTGAAGAAATGACAATTGATTTTCCTTTTGTTTTTTTATGACCAACAAGGTTGTGTAGAACTGTTGGACATGAGAAGGCCCTCAAACAGATGGCATTCCAAGTTGAGTAAAGATCTCTATCCAATTAGGTCAATATATCAATCTTTCAATTACATACCCTTCCATCCCACACCATCTACAGTATTTTCAGCTAAAATATTGTTCAATATGTGTCTATTGTGTGTATGCTACTCTTAACCAGAAAAACATTCTTGGCTTACCTAATATAAGATTTGGTTGCTTTTAGATCCTCAAATATAGTGATTTCTTTCTTTTAGCTAGTAACACTATTTTGTGATTGCTTTCTTTTAGCTAATTACTACTTTGCAACACCCAAAGACTGTAAAGTGTTCACTAAAACAAAAGCAGTAATAAATATTGATAAAACAAAGTTTCTACATAATATCTCAGTTAAAATAGTCAACCTCACTTGAATAGCATGGCGATTTAGAGAACTAAGTTTGGATGAGTTATTGTATTTAACTACATATTAACTATAACATATTTATTCCCAAATGGATATTAGGCCAAGCAAAGTGAAACAGTGAAGGATATATCATAATTTTCTTCTGGGTGCATTCATCACCGATTGTTGAATTAAGACTGCATTGGGGAATTATTACACCATAATAATGATTTATAAAAGACCAACTCCTTAGTTCCATCTACGGAAATATTTTCACACTATTTATCCAGAAGGAATGTGGTTCATTAAATGAATTACATGGTATATTTCAAGAAAGAATTTTCTGGGTCCATAGATAATATAGATATTACTTTGTGTCAGTTGCATCATCTATTGCATGAATTTGATTACTTTCTGGAGAACGCAGCTGCTCTCTTTTAAATATAAGGTTTCATTATCTAATTCCTTTTTGAGTTTTCACTTTTCAGTTATCTTTCTAGGAAGGTTTTATGCGTCAATTCTTCCAGAAAATTTGCACAATTTAAGCCTTCGTCATGCATTCTCTCCATCATAAGGATAAAAATGGTATATCCAGACAGCTACAAAATAAATTAAATCGCGAAAGACTTTTCCTATTAGCTTACTTTTGCTTCAACTTGCTCAAAAAGAATGTTGCAAATGGAATATCAACTAGGATGCCTTCAAACATTGCCTACATCACGAAAGGAAGAAAAAGACAAAGCATTTACTGTCAAGATAAAATATTTAAGGCACAAAATGGAAATACCTTGAGAGGAGCAGATCTAACAAATAATGTCTTAGCTTAAGACCCATAAGCTAAAAAATAATGGGATACAAGTGCTGCTAACAAAGAATTAATAAATTATTGCATCTAAGTTTCTCTCTTGATAAGGTGCATCAATATTTCTCATAAGATTATCTACACATGTTTTCTAGTTGTTCAACGCACGTAAACACGTATAATTACCCATTTAACTTTATTGTAGAAGATAATGCAGAGCTGAATCCACTAGGCACACGTTACAATGTCCCTTTCATTTTGGTTCTGGAAGTTGAGCTGAACTTTGTTTAATGATGTTAAATGAAGAAATGTACTATCATATATCTTCATCAACAATCTTTGAATTCGAAAAGAAAAAACTTCCCCTTCCACCATCAAAGAAAAGGTATTCACACAGAAACAGCTTCCAAGATAAATCACACAATTGCTGTTTTTTCCTTTTGAGCCGTTAAATCACACAACTGGTTTCCAGTTCAAAATGAGAAGCTTTAACATATGAAATGCATATTATCTCAAGATGATAATTACATGATAAAAGAGCTATATTTCAAGATGATAATACCTCCTAAGTGTAATTTGCACCAACGCATGTGTTTTGTTTACTTTAGAAAGAACATACAATAGCATGTGAGAAGATGTGAGTCAATCACCAATCACCAATCTTCAGAAGTCATATGTTGAACAAACATTAGACAAGTGCCAATACCTTAGCAAGAACTGTCCCCAGAAAATGAAAATACTGGAGGTGTTGATCATGAATCAGCCCTGATCCAGGATTCGGATAGAGCAGGTGATCCGCAGTTTCCTAAATATACAAGGAGAGGCAAGATAAGTGGAAGTTAATGAACAAAACGATAACATGAGTGTAAATCAAAGATTTATTGTCACCACAAATTTTACAGCGATCTATTCTCCCCTTCTTTTTCAATTTCAAATAGTGAGCCTAAGATTTTACCACCCAGCTATCCGCGTTAGGTAAAAGACATGTCCTAAAAAGATGGGAATTGGAGCTATTGATCCGGAAAGACGAGATGGAATTGCTAAAGAGTCTTTGACGCGCTGAAATCCCTAAGATTGATCTGATTCCTCTCAAAGAATGGGAATGTTTAAAGACTTCCTTTTAGCTCTACGATGACTAATACGAAACGATCCAAGTGGTAAATGTTTCAGAGATGTCAACCAAGGAAGGTTCGAGGAGGCCTTACGTTGCCTACTCCTGCTCCTATCGAATCTAAGATGGCAGATGCCTAATTTTATGACTCGTTACTCATTCCTTCCTGACTCAACAGGAATTGCAATATCGAGAGAGGGAACAACAATTGACCACCGATAATATGTAAAATGGGTGAATTATAACAGCTAGTCTCGGATAGTTGATAAGCAAATGAATATTCCCTTAAGTTCAACTAATGTCCTACTCATGAGAAGATAGAGAATGGGCGAACTGCCCCTCCTCATTATAATGTCCACAAACAGGCCAGCCATCTAAGTTCCAAGATTGGGTTGGATGGGAAAATTCAAATGAATCTGACAATGATGAGGCTCGGCAACTTTTCCATAAAACAAGAAAAACTAAAAAAGAATCAAAACCACGCAAAATGGTTCCAAATGACTATTCTAGGAGGTAGGGTGTCAAATGGGTGGGTTGGGCTGAATTTTGGCGGGTCAAAATGAGATGAGCTAATAAATGGGCGGGTCATTATGAATTATGGGTCAATGACCCGCAAAAAAGTTACTTGGGTTGAAATGGGTTGGGCTGACTTGGGCTAAAAAACGGGTCATAACGCAACCCGCCCAACTCTTACTATGTTTTAAGTTCGTTGTATGTTTTCTTATAATTTGTGAAATGTACCTAATAGAACTTTTTCCTTTTAATATGGCTATATATAACATATCAAATAAGAAAATGTCGTCTTAAAAAATATTTAAGACGGTTTCTCATGGATCAAAGTTTTGGTTGCATACCATTCCAGTTTTTAAATGGGCTGAATTGGGAGGGTCAAAATGGGTTAAGTTAATAAAATAAGCGGGTCATTAACCCACCAAATCTTAGCGGGTTGGGCAGGTCATGCTTTTATGGGCGGAGTTTTCCATCCCTACTAGGAGGTATTACATATCATTGGTGAAATACATCTGCATATAGAAATTTATTGTAGCAAGCAGATGTTCGGGTCTCATAAACAAACTGTATCTCAATAACCCTCTAGAAGTTTACCATTCAATGCCAATTTCCAAAGAGTTGACATACCCTTATCATTTACGTACATACACACCTATTAAGTACATCATTATACCCAACTCCATGTAACAAATCACAAGCCCTTTGTTATTTTATATTTTTGGATCAAGTAAATATATTTCCATGCATAAACATGGCCAAATTGGCCGTATACAAGGGGTTTATCAAAAGGTAAAGAATCCACAACAGGATATGATTCTCTACAAACTCCACCCAATCATCTATACAACAAGGAACACTTTCATTTCACACCAAAAGAAAATAAGGGAACGTATCCTACTCCTTAATTGAGAGAAACTCGACTCTACACCTTCAAAAGCTCTCATATTTCTCTCCCTCCAAACTACCCACATTAAAGCAAGTGGAGCCATGTTCCAAGCCCTTCGTCTTCTCTTCTTCCTTCCACTCTTCCAACTGAACATTAAATCTTTCACAGTTTTTGGCATTACCCAAGGAGTACCAAACCACCTAAACATATCCCACCAAAGCCTCATGGTTAGCCCGCAATGTAATAAAAGATGATCCATGTCCTCACCTGTCTCCTTACACATGTAACACCAACTGACGCAGACAACCTTCTGCTTTCTAAGATTTTCCGCTGTCAATATCACTCCTCTCGTAGCTAGCCAATTGAAGAAGCACAGCTTCCTTGACACCCTTGAAATCTATATTGCATTACATGGAACAGCCATCTCCTCCCTAACCAAGTGTTTAAATAAAAGGACTTCACAGTGAACATTCCATTACTTTCCAGACCCCACCTCCAGACGTCGGTATTATCAACCGGATTGATTTTATGAACTAAGGTTAGCAATCATAAGCCGTTTGTTATACATTGAGGAATCTATAGCACTAGATATTGTACCTCTTCCTCTTACATTTTGTGTTCCATTTCTCATCTGCTAAAAAGAACTCTACTTCCTACTACAGTTCCAGACATTTGCAGATGTACATCAACTGCTAGATTCATGAACCTAGGATACAAAACTATAGGGCCTGTGCTGCAGGATTGAATATCTCAAAATATACAGTTCCAGGATATAAAATAACTGGAACCACAACTAGTTACGGGCAAGTGGTCCAAGTAATAATACGTAATAACATTGGTGAAATCAGTACCTTAAATAATCCATATTGTACATCAAAAGCTGCTCGAGTAATATTCTCCATGAAATCCTTGAATATCCCACCACCATCTATACCAGCTTCCTCAACTCCAAGTTCATTGACAAAAGTCACACGTATCTGGATACACAAAGTTAACCACGGCAATAGAAATTATTTCTCTTCTGAGAGGAGTGTCCGCACACATGCATACTTGTACATGTACACATATGTATACAATCAAATAGAAAACAAACATAATCACACATAGAGAAAATGTATCACCAGTCCACGGAGATCCTCCTCCGACAAAGCATTCAATTGGTTAAAGGCATCTTCAAGAATTTGGTCTCTTCTAATTCTGAATCTATGCCTAGCAAAAAGACCCTGGCTTCCATTCCTTTCTCTTGCTGCAGCTAGCTGTGCCTGCCAGATGATTAAAAAACTATTGGTTAGTGGTAGCAGAATGACATGCTATACAAGAAACCGACTAACTATAGTGGCTTAATGCGTAAACTCTTATCTTAAGCAAAACTAAACAAAAGAACAAAATAAGTAAAAGCAGAACGGAGCCACTCATTTTCGTGGAATAGATATAAAGTCCCGAAAGGAAAGAGTGAAAGGAGTGCAAGGGTAATCGAAAAAGTGAGATGCCAAGACTAAAAAGAGAAATTCAAAGAAAAGTTGTGCAGATTTAATCACTCACAGTAAATATTTTGGCTCGGCTAGTAAATGGCACCAGGAATGGAGCTTGCTTTAGTATATCGTTGGCTCTAGTATTCTCCATCATTGCCTGGAAGAGACTTCCAATTACCGAGACAAATTTATGAAACAAAAATTAAACCAAAAGAAACATAAGTTGCAATTAATAGGCTATTACCTGAGATATGAAATACTCATTTACACCATCAGCATGAAATTCACTAGGAGGTGTAAATTGCCGTCTGTTGTTCCAATCTTGTAACTACAATAATCCTATGTTAGAACAATAACTCAATAAAATCTTTATATCTCAAACTTCAATTTTGAATAATTCAACTACAACACAAAACATTGCAAGACTCATGTTTGAAGGAGAGGGACTGTGTATCTACCTGTGATAGGAGTTCAGATGCTACAACACAAACCCTATGCTGAAGGAACTCTAACGGATGCTTCTTCATAGCAGAGAAATCAGTTTTAGTAGTCGCCGTAGGGTTCAACCAGAGGAGCTGCCACAAGGCCTAAGTATGTAAAGCATAGATGCATTAGGCGCTGAAAGAGCCCTGATACAATATAACACAAGCCCTCATTGTGGGATTTTTGGGTTTACACAATTTCACACTTAGCACACTCTAAGTAAAAGAAAAGTGGGATATTTGGGTTTACACAAGACTTCGAAAGCTAAAGATCTGCTCCAAAGAGCAATTCCGTCTGTTGTCTTAAAGAATGAGATTTCATGTATCTAGATATGGTTGATAAGGAACCTCCCCTTTCAGATCATTGAAAAAAATTTGTTTCATTTACATACCCTTTAGGTGTTAATCACAGAACATAGGTCAACTAATCCAAAAATAGAGAGCATTTTTAGAAAATCAAAAGAACTAATATGGGCACTTCCAGTTACACTTGGGCCTATTTCAGTTCTGTGGATTATAACAGCAGATTTTGTTAATACAAGAGTTTCTACGCGCCAACTACAGATTATTATTTTTTTGATCAAGTAAAGTATAGCCGGTTCCAAATCGAGATAAAGGAGAAGGATTGTGCTAGGTTCATAAAGCAGCATAAAAAGAGTAAAGAATCCTCATAGTATTGAATGTGTTCAGTCATGCTGTCCTAGGCACCCATCACATTGACATTTGACACCCAGTTTTAGCACTAAATGGACAAAAGGTACTATTAGATAGTTTCTAGCTGCTTTAATCTGTTGCTTCCAGATTCTTTACTTTATGAACAAACATTTCTCAAATCATAACCAAAGATACAAGGAGTAACTTTAATTATCAGTAACTTCTAGTGGAGGTCGTGAACCAATACCCATATGATCATGCCTTTAAGTCACAAGGCTGTGCAGATCATTACTACACATAAGCGAGTGGAGAACATCAGTTCTTGTTCTTGGTTCAGATGGTAGATTAGCAGCCTACGATTGCAAGAAAATACACTTTTTTACAGTATCAATTGAGACTTCTTTAGGTCTTCATCAATCACAATGGTAATCAATCTCCACTCATGACTCTTACACTGGCCAACCTCCTGTGGCCAGAAGCTAATCCTATCACTGTAATGCTTCCTCTAACCATCACGACAGTATTTTCCAAGGCCAGGATGAAGAGACAACAGCTTAAAAGTTCTTTTCACTCGGTACAACTTTTTTAAAGTCCTTTCTTTACCAGTTTTATTGATCCCTTACAAGGTTTTACCTGTCTAAGGATAACAATCAAACATTTGATATCCATCAGAGATAATGGTTTCTCCTGTTCGTAGAACTCCTTATTATCGACAATCATAAGCATGTGCCTGTTTCACCATAGAGAAGAAGATGTGTTATTTACTTAACACAGTCATACCATACAAGACAGCCCTAAAATATTCCCTCAAATGATACAGGCTGAATATATCGAAGCCATAAGCTCTTACTTATAAACTGGGCAGAAAACAGATAAAGGTAGCAGCCATCCAGGAGCATCTGCTGGAAAATATGGTGATTGCTCTGACAAGGATGACCATTTCTGATTTTCATGACATTGCTTCATGAAGTTCCAAAGGACAGGAACTAGTTCTGTCCGATAGGCTAGTACAGTCATAATACGTTCAAGCGGCAAAATGTTGAAAATCGTGTGAAGGAAAGTGCAAACTGCAGTAATAGCTGCCACATGTTTCTCATCACTCTGACCACTATGTGAACCATTGAGAGGTGAAAACCCGCCCAGTAAAACAGTAGTCTGTTCATTAAACATAAAACATGATTCATTGTTCAAATGGATAAAATCTTGACTGAACTAACACATAATCTGTACTGTGAAAATTATGACTGCATACCAGCTGTAGAAGAAAACGTGAATCTATAGCATTGGTAATCTGTTGCTCCAAACCCAAATTCAGAACTTTTTCTGTTTGTTCATCATCAATGACCATTTCATCCTCAGACACTGAAAATTTTGAATAAAGTATAATCAGCTCGCAATATAATTAAAAAAATGTTGTTTACACTCTTTTTCCTTCTGAAATCTCAAAAGTGTGTGAATTAGAACATCAATTGAGCACATCTGCTGAAGTAACTGCATGAAGGTCTAACACAAATGTAATACAAGGACATACTTTCTTTACTTCCCATATTTGATGATTGGAGAGAAGAGAGTGCTTCCAACAAAAAAGTCGCAACATTTGCAAAATCAACGGCCTGTGAACAAGTATTGGAGGAAATTATTGTGATAGCGGAAGAAAATAAGCGAAGAAAACACATCCTATAAACAATAGTTAATCATTCTCTTTTAAAACATAGATTCCACATTGAACAGATGATGAGCAAAATCTAAATTCCCTTTTCCTTTTTTTTGATAACTGATTCCCTTTTCCTTATTTGTGGCATAATAGACCCTTTGGTCCGGCCCTTTCCCGGACCCCGCGCATAGCGGGAGCTTAGTGCACCGGGCTGCCCTTTTTTTTTTTACATCAGTCAACATCAAGTATCTAACCTGTAATCTGACTCAGTTCAACCAGGAATAAACTATGCCATCAATTTGCATACAGCAGAAATCATGCAAAATACTCCACATGAAAAGACAAGGTGGATATAACAATATTAAAGGTTAACTAAATCAGTAACATATCTTTTTACTGCGGTGAGAGAAATGGACCTTTGGCCTAACTCAACCCCAAAAACTAGCTCATGATGTGAGGATTGCCTAAGAAAGGAGACACATACGATTCTCTCAACCAATGTTGGACACTTAACATCATCACCCTCCACCTATAGTTGGACATCTGGAGTGTGGACAACATAACATAGGGTTCCCCACACTTGGTAAACCAACCATTGAGATGGATTTGGCACTGATACCATGCGAAGAAAATAGACCCCGGGCTTAACTTAATCCCAGGACATAGCTCATGATGTGAGAATTGTCCAAGACCTTATAAGAAGACAACAACTCATTCTCTTTATCAATGTGAGACACCTAACAACTACTAACACTAATTTTTTTCTCTTCCCAAAAATACAATTCATCAATACTCTGCCTCAATCTCGAACTAATTGGAGTGGAAATATCGATCCTCTATGTATCTTGCTCAATTCGAACATGTTTCCGTCGGCACGGGTAAGTTTTTTGCATTTTAAGGTGTAAAGAATGGATCTTGGGCCTAACTCAATCCCAAAAGCTAGCTCAAAGGGAGGAGGATTGCCCAAGCCATATAAGGAGACCAAGGACCACTTATCTCACCGATGTGGGAGAACTCAACACCCCGCCTCACGCCCAGGGCTGGACATCTGGAGCGTGAACAATATAAGAGGGGCCCACATCGGAAACAATGAATTGGGACAGGTCTGGCTCTGATACCATGTAAAGAATGGATCTTTGGCCTAACTCAACCCCAAAAGCTAGCTCAAAGGGAGGAGGATTGCCCAAGCCATATAAGGAGACCAAGGACCACTTATCTCACCGATGTGGGATAACTCAACATAAGACAAATTAGCACTTTTCTAAACTGAAGTTCTACAAATTTCACACTTGCTCCCATTTGGACTCGACGGATGTGTAACAACAATAACTAAGTCATAATCCCAACTAGTTGACATTGCCTACATGGATCTTTTTTTTCCCGAGAAGGTAACATGTATGTATTAAATACAAAACAGTACATGGGTTGTACTGAAATCATATATACAAGTGAGCAAAAGAGAGTAAACCAGTCTACAGTTCTAACAGGAACCTAATGTGTAGTATCCTCTGGGTAGATCTGGTTGCACCAAAAAACAAAAAAGCTTAATACAATTAAGTTTGATCTTCTGCACTGTGTTGCTGTTGTTCTCAAAGCATCTAGAGTTCCCTTCTTTCCAAACTGTCCACCAAATGCAAGCAAGGACCAACCTCCATCTGTTTTTGTCATCTGCTCCAGCTACAGCTGCTTCCCAACTAAAGAGAGCTTCAGTAATCTTTCTAGGCATTCTCCAGGCTATGCCTTTGAGATTAGTGAAGATCTTCCATAACTGATCAGTTATCCTACAGTGCAAAAATCGGTGACCAGCTGTTTCCACCTCCTTTTTCACAAAGAAAACATCTTGAGCAGAGAGTCCACTTCCTCTTGTTCAAATTTTCACGTGTGAGCACAACTTCCTTTGCCAGTAACCATGAGAAGCATGCAACCTTATATGGTATCTTGGTCTTCCATGTATGCTTCCAGGGCCAGTTGGTGACTTGAGGCCTTGGTTGGTTTATCATTTTGTAGGCTGCATTGTCACTGAATTTTTCACTGTTATGTCCCTTCCATCTCAATGTGTCATCTCCATTCTGAGTTCCTGTGAAGTTGTCCAGTTGTTTGTAAAACTCAATCAATTTATCTCCCAATCATTCAAGTCTCCTCTGAGTATCAGTTCCCAACCTTGAGGTGACCACATTTCAGCTATAGATCTCTGTTGGTGATGAGCTAGAGCATACATGTCAGAGAATAAATCCTTCAAAGCTCCATTCCCCTTCATTGCCTACATGGATCTTTTGCTTAAGTTATATTCTATTCTTAGTTACATCCGCATTGAATCCTTGATAATCTGAGATGGTAAGTCTTTTGAGATAACTTCCTTCCATTTGATTTAGGTCTAACCTACCTTTTTTAACACCTTCAATCAACACAATCTTACAAGCAGAAAAAGGTGTGTTTAGAGATCTTTGTAGGACGTCTCTAAATCATCCCATAGTCCTCTTGTTTTATCATCCATATTGGAACGCAGTATACTATGATAATTTTTAATCTTTTAATCTTTTTGATCATTTCTAATTTTGTATAACTACACATCCATCTCACATGACATCGTTGGTTTCCCAACTGTCTGTACAACTTCTCTTTCAAACTAGTAACGTCATATGAGAGCGAGCGGTGAGTCTCTGATACAATCCTAAGTTCTTTTGCAAAAAATTAGTTTGGCAATAAAGATGCTTACGAACACCATATCCAGTCATCCTTAAACAATAGAAATGATGTATCAAATGCTTGGTGAGCAATAGCATGTGGCTTGGAAGTGATGTTCAAATGTTGACCCGTATCAAAACTCTCGATTCTCCTCCTATACTCCCATACTACAATTTATTTGCCCATCTTTCCCTTTAAACCCATTTGATGAAGACTGAACCATTTTGAGTGAGTGCACGTACAATATTTACTTCATCCAAATTTTCACATTCTCTAGTCCAACCCAACCTTGGCCTTGACATGAAATTTATCCACAAACAAACACCCCCAACATCTCAAAAATTAAAAATTAAAACTTTTTCCATGGTTCCCTTCCAAATAAACTACCATCTTTCTTAGAACTACTACTTCATTAACTCAAGTTCACAAATAGGCTAATTTACCAGAGCCTTTGACATAACTTTTTATTTTTTAGTAGAGAATCTACAAAAAAAAAGTAACATACAGAACTGAGTAGTATCCCAAGAAAAAGATTCTTCAAGAAAAATATGGTTCTAAATAGACACTACCCAATCTTCTATACATACTAGAGCCTCAGGGGTGCACCAAAAAGATACTAGAAGTAAGAGGCTATTCCTCTATGGTCAGAATATCCATACCATATGTGACTTTAGAAGAGAATTATGTTGACACTCTGACCCAATGTGTTGTCACTGAATTCTCCCCACCTCTTCATGGTGTTTCTCCATACACCGCATTCAAAACGTAGTGTAACATTCCTAGTGCACCACAAGTCCATATTGTTTGTGCTATCCGCTCCCCCATAGAGTTGCTCCTCCGCCCCAAATCTCCACAGTATTTTCGTTGTGGTCCGGCCCTTCCCTGGACCCCGTGCATAGCTGGAGCTTAGTGCACCGGGCTGCCCTTTAATGCTCTTTTAACACTCCAAGATCCTCATACTAAGTCACCACAATTTTGAGAAATTTACGATATCCAAACTTACTAGTAGTGCTTGCCAGACTTATTTCCTACATCCCGCAGAAAATTCCTCAGGAGCCTTTCTGATCTTGGTCTTCCGGCAAACTGGCCAGTGCCAGCAAAAGTGATATACCGTATGTAGGAATCTTGACAATGTATCCTCTATCCCTTTCCTCCTTACGAACAAATATCTCTTTTGCCATCCAACAAGCCTCTTCTCAACTCGTTTGATGACCAGATTCCATGTTGCTTGATCCTAAATCAAGGCCACCCAACGCCAACCTCAGTAGATAATAGGAAGAGCACCAATGTTCTCAATTAAGTACCTGAGCTATCCACTTGATGTTGTTACCTCTCCAATGGGAATCATCTGACATATTGAGGTTTGATCTCAAGTTCTAACCTTGCTTGTAACCACACTGGAATCTACCACAAGTATCTTGGTTGGGTTACAATCGTCATCACAAAAAACTACTGAGAAACAACAAAGAGGATGTGAGAGATCCTCACACAATTCTGTCACTCGATCACAAAAAGAAACTCCTCAAGTAGCCTCCTACCACAAGTCCACAACTATATCCATCATCTAGCTCAAAAGTTCCGTCATCGGAATAAAAAGCGTGAGAGATGATGCCCTTGACATGATATTTTTCTATCAAATAGACCACCCCCTTCTGATGAAATATTTCACTTCCCAGCATTTACCTCTCAAAACTAATTCCTCCAAAAGATGTGTTATCAAATCATTTCCAGAATATTTCCTGAATCTCCAACCCAATAGAATTAGCCTAAATCAATTGCGAGAGAGGAAATATCACATGGAATAAAATTCATGCCATATAAAGCATTTGGGATTGCCAAAGCATGCGAGTACATTTGTTGATAAAAGGATTTTAACATGCAACTGTAGTAGTAGGTCCCAAAAAAATACAATTATGTTGCATTCTTACACAAGTTGGGGTCGTCTATATGAATCTCCATTGATCATGTTTCCCATTTAAATTAATGAAAAGTACCAGAAGTTCTACATTTCCTATTCCATAAGAATCTCTAACTATAGGAATCCTTACTCACCATGTTCCCATTTAAATTCATTCAGGCCAACATAATGCAGTATAAAAAAAAGTACCTGGCATAAGAATCACTGATAAGGGCTAAAAGACTTCTTGAAAGCATAGGACCTAAAGTAAACGCATGAACATGGCTGAAATATATTTCAAGTAATAGGCATGGGCTATATAGCAGTGTTGTCAAAGGTGCGCTTAAGCCCTGAAGTGAGGCTCTAAACATCCTGAGCGCTTCGCCTCGCTTTATGTGCACTTCAGTGTCATCATCAAGGCTCTAAGACATACTTTTCCTTTCCAATGGGCCTCTCTTGAAGAGGTGACATTAGATAATTGATATTTCACTTTATCTTAATGTTTTTACAATTTCTTTGTCCATATATTTGTTATTCATGTTTATTATTATTAGTCGTGGTCTAAACATATCTATATTTGTAATTTTGCACCATTGCACCTTTTTTCATTAAAGCCCATGCTTTATTTGCGCTTTTCGCTTTTGATAACACTGCTATATAAATGTTTTTCTTCCATTGTGCCCTATCTTTCGCTAAGTCTGCACTGAATCCAAAAGCTTATAAGTCTTTCAAGATAACTTCCTTCCACCCTCTCAAACGATCTTCTCTCGTTTTATCCTTAATCCCCTTTGGCTAATGTGTTCATTTTTAAACTTATCTTATCTTGTATGACCACCAGATTAGTCAAAAACGAAAAGGGCAAAAAAGCGCTGAACTCTTTTGGAGCTTCAAACGCAATTAAAGTAGTAGGCTTTAACGAAGAGAAGAGCCAATGAAATGCAAAAATGTAACTATAAACACAAACAATAACTATTTGGACAAAGGAATGGAAAAAACTATAATTAAGTTATATATATATACAGACACAAACATATGTCGTTATGCCCTTAAGTAGAATCCATCAGTGAAGGGGCACACGCCTTAGCACCTTGGCACGCACTAAAACACCAATTAAGCAAGGTGAAGCGCACAACTTGTGCTTCATCGAGCTTCAGGATTTAAGCGCGCTTCCTGCGACACTCATGTTGTGGATGTGTTGGACTTTAGCGACTCAACATTAAATGTCATATAACGTTGTTGATTTTATAACTGTTTAAAAAACTATCTTTTGTTTTGGTAGCCATTATCCAGTCATATAACACTCCGTAGCACTTTTCCATTCCGATCTTGATTCTATATGTAACATCTATCATTCCTTCTCTTGGAACAACAAGCCTACATATTTGATTTATTTGAATTTAGGCACGACAATCTCCTCTAATCTAACCTCAATTGCTACTATTGTTCTAGATTCAGTTATATTTAGTCAGAGTTTTACTTATCCTAAAACTCCTAGTTTCTAGATTGTTTCTCCATAGTTCAAGCTTTTAGTTGATACCCTCGTTGATATCACTAATTAATACAATATCGTGAGCAAATAGCATACACGATGAGACCTCATCTTGTATTGTGTTGGTTAGTTCATCCATAATTAGATTAAACAAGAACCTGCTCAATGTCGATCCCTTGCGTAAACCCACAGTTATGGGAAATTTCTTTATATCTACTACTACTACTATTATTCTCACGCTAGTCATGGCTCTTTCATACATGTCTTACAGGATAGGTTCCAAACATAAATGACAGTAAATATAAAAATTGTACCACAAAAAGAAATACTCATTGTATTGGAATGGTGTGTCTTTAGTCTTTACCATATTGAATGATTCTGGCTGAGCAAAAGCAATCCCGGCAACTTCCAATAGATTCCCAAGAAGGCTAGCATAGCCAGGAAGATCAATTGCTATATCAGGAGGGAGGACATTAACATGGTCTTTCATGTATAATGTCATTTGATGAAAATAATGACGACTCACTGATGGACTCGCAAAGATCTGCATAATGAAATGAAACCAGCTGAATAAACCTTTAGGAAATATAACAGAAACATGTATCAGAAGCATAAACCTGAACCCCCACATGAAGATGACTATATGGCACAGATATGAGATATGAGCTGATAATTCAAGCAGATCATTTTACTTGAACTAGCAAAGAACAACTTGATACTTGGTTGGCAAAGGATTATCCCTTAATCAAATCCTCCATTGAAATAACCATGTTCTGGTGGAAATTGTAACCAATTACCTCTTTTAGGTGAGGGAAAAACCGCCATAAAAATGGAATTGTAAGAATCTGGGAGGGAAAGCAACACTGTGGGTCAAAACTTGGGCAAGTACAAGTGCTTTGACCAACATGAGATGTAATTAGTGCAAGCACACGCTCGAATGAAGATACAACCCTGTTGGAAGCTGGAAAGCTTCTTCCCTGCAAAAATCAAGCTGCATCCTGTCACTCTTCAAACTTTAATAAACACCAAGGCAAGGAGATATTTGGATTTTTGAGACACTAGTACACCAAAACAGAAAAACAAGTGAATAATATAGGCATAAAAGTAAGGTTGTCTTATTTATATTATCTCCTATCCGAAGAAATATAATGTTCGTGTATATTGTCCAAAGCATTTGTAGAAGCTCCTAAGCACAAGATAATTGTCAGGAGAATTCCCCAATATCTTCTCTTCACTCATTTCTCACATCATATCAAAGAAAGTGAAATATTGAAATTGAATTGCTTGATTTTTCCCTAAAAATGATGGGGCTTAAATAGTGTTTACAAGAAATCCTTAATTAATGTTATATATATACCCTTGTAGTCCGGCCCTTCCCCGGCCCCGCGCATAGCGGGAGCTTAGTGCACCAGGCTGCCCTTAATATATATATATATATATATAGATAGAGAGAGAGAGAGAGAGAGAGAGAGAGAGACAACAACAACAACATACCAATGTAATCCCACAAGTGGGGTCTGGGAAGGGTAGAGTCTACGCAGACCTTACCCCTACCTTGGTAGGTAGAGAGGTTGTTTCCGATAGACCTTCGGGTCAAGACAAGCAAATGAAAGCAGTTCGGGAAAAAGAAACAACTGAAGTAAAGAAGTCATGGCAAAATACTATTAAAAAAAACATAACAGAGCATTATGAAAGGAAATAGTTACTACAACGAAGTAATATGATATTCGAAGTACAAGAGACAGCAGATAGTAACAGAAATCGATGACGCCATGATTTACTTTTTGAGCTCATTAGCCCCTATTGTAAATATTTACGGTGCTTCTTGCTGAGATTAATCAACACTTTTAACCTTCAAAATAAAATCCTAAAAAGAGAAGGAAAGTAATCCAAAAAAGGAAGGAAAATAATACCAATTTTTTATTACACAATTGTAAGGACTCTAGACTTTTCCTTATATATATACACACACACACACACACATAATGAATGGAATCTTATTATATTAATAATTTACTAATTCTTAACAAGTGTATTGGAAGCATAGGATTGAATAAAGTTATTGAAAGCCCTGCAATTCAACCTTAGTCCGGATTATTAGAAATATCCATGAAAAATTACAAGCTTGTCACACACTGTCACCTTTTACTACATACTTTCTAGCTCCCAAGAGCACTTTAAGGCAATAAAGCTAGTTAGCAAACTGTAAAATTAATCCATATCCATGTGATCACTTCCCTGAAAAAACACTTTAAAAACTGTGTTATAGATTACATATTATGTGGCAAGTTATAAAATAATTTAACTAAATAGCTCTTGTACTTGTAGAAGCAGACAGAAAATATACATGGTAGAGGAAAGAAAGTATCAGCCGAGTTCATATTGATGTATATTATACCTTGCCAATCAGAATAATTTCCCTAAATAAGGAATATATATTTCTTTGCAGAAGATAGGTGACAGTGCTGCAAGCCCAAGGAAGCCTTAAATCAATCAGCAATGTTACTGCATCCAACAAGAGGATTGCTGATGCACAGGACTTCTCAGATTCCATAAAAAGTTGATCTCTCAACTTGTTCCTGCACGGACATGGCTCATATGAGTAAAATAAAGACAGGAAAGCACTTGTTTAGCGTTCCAGTTGGACTTGAGTCCTACAACAACAGGTATCCCACAGATGTTGAATAAAATAGCTTATGTCAGAAATGACACTACAGATGAGTAATCATAGTTCTATAACTAGTATAGTAGGACTATCAAAATAAATGCCTGCCACAGGCAACCTCATCAAAGCTAATTAAATTCAATGTTAGCAGAGTAAAACTTCCTCCCCTCCCCTCCCCCTTCCCCTCCCCCTCCCCCTCCCCCTCCCCAACCCACCCCCATGCTATAAAAAATCCTATGCCAGCAGCTATAAAGCATGTTATCAAAGTGTCATGATTATGGAACGATGAAAGACATCATATAATAGCATAGTATGCAGTTATATGATAGAAAACAAGTGCTGTATCAGAGCTTTCCTCCTAGAATAGTTACTATGTTAGGGAAGAAGAGAAAGCTGGAAGAGAATACATGTAAAAATGGGACCATAGAGGCTGTATAGCACCTTTGCCAGCTTTATAAAGATCAGCTCACTAACGCTACCTTTTAATAGTGACATGCAATAATTCTTGCAACCCAGTGGAAAATCAGTTTGCTTCAAGGGGACAGTTATATTTAGCATAGTGAAAGTGATGCTCCAATTGGTCGTTCAACAGAACTCACATAGCACAAAAAAAATAGAACGAAATGCCAAATACTGAAGACTGATCTATAGCAATATAAAGATCTGGAGTTCAGGTCCAAAACGATCCAAAGAGGTAAAAGGAAAGAACTTATTAAAAGACGAATAACATGAAAGAATCGATTAATCCCTTTTTTCTTGAATATTAGCTTGCTACACAAATAGCTTCAAATAACCCTCGTTATCT
Source organism: Anisodus acutangulus (assembly GCA_029783415.1). Lineage (NCBI taxonomy): Eukaryota > Viridiplantae > Streptophyta > Magnoliopsida > Solanales > Solanaceae > Anisodus > Anisodus acutangulus. Next base: position 22,701,961 of record CM056489.1, read on the forward strand.
GTGTTCGATAGAGACAAAAGTAACACTAACCAAATGAAGTTCAGGTGCTTCATATGGGAGAGTAAATCAAGACAAAATGAAGGTATTGAGTTAAACCTGTTTCCATAAACAGCCCGAATACAAGCATGAACAAATTTCTTCACTCTGTATCTCACCAAGGCAGGATTGGAAGCATACTCCGTACCAGCAAATAGGCTAACAACATCCCCTGTAAAATTTCTGCACACTGTTAATGCTAATTGTGAGAAATTATGGGAGAAAATATATTAATGAATTGTTGTATCTACGTGATTACACTGAGCTCTATTTATAGACACTCCATTACAATCCTTTTCCTACTAGGATACTATATATGAAATCATATTCCTATTCTACATTACAATCATTTTCCTAGTAGGATACTATATATGAAATCCTCTATTCTAACACTCCTCTCAAGCTGGTGCATACAAGTCATATGTACCGAGCTTGTTACAGATGTAATTAATACAAGGACCAGTGAAGGACTTGGTGAAAATATCTGCAACCTGATCACTCGACTTCACAAATTTGGTAATAATATCACCGGATTGTGCAACCTCAATATCTAGAAAATACTTCAGTCTGCTGAGACCTTTAGTACGAGTCATGCCAAACTCCCTAATTACTGTGTTGAATTTTCCAAACTAGGCTCTGGGAGACTGTTTCAGACCATAAAGTGACCGACGCAATCGACACACCAGGTTATACTCTCCCTGAGCAACAAAACCAGGTGGTTGCTCCATATAAACTTCATCCTCAAGGTCACAATGGAGAGAATAGCATACTTCACGAATGTGTCCAAGCCTATTACAATAACTACACCTAGGTCGAGATTTTCTAAGGAGACCTCCTTGTCGCTTTTTCATGGACTGTGATGTGTGATTTTCCGATCTCCTCCTTAAGGATTTTGAAGTAATCATAGGACTTGAACTTTCAATTCCCGTGTTTTTGGAGTTAAACATATCAAAACCGAGAGACGTAGCGAAATCTGTCTTGAAAGATAAATGAAATCTGACGAACACAACCCAAGAAAAAAATCACCGAGAACTAGCCGGAAAAAGGTGCATGCACGGCGCGTGGATCTGATGCGCTAGCCGGAGTTGGCACTTCGAGCGGTACGTGGTGGCGCGTGAGTGGGTATTTGCCGAAGCTGCTGACTGGGTTTTGGTCGGAAGGGACTGATCTACCTCGTGGTGGTGTTGGAATTTGCGCAACACTACCCGAAAGTAATTTTGACATGGACAACTATGTTGTCACTGGAAATATTGGATGGTGACTGATTTGCTTTCCCGGAAATTGTTGGAAATTTGCACAACAATTAGTTTCTCACTAGCTTGAACCTGATCTATGTGGTGGTGGAGTTGATTCTGCACAACACAAATGAATAGAGATGTGACGCTAGTAGCCACCGAAAAAATTATGCGCGGTGGTAATTTTTTTTTTCAAATCTTCGCTGGAATATTGCACAGCGGATACTTTCTTATTAATACTCTGGAAGAGAAGGACGCAAAATAGTCATTGCAATTGAGGCCGTGATGGTATTTTATGGGTAGGATCAGAATGCTGGCACGACCCTAGGGAACGCAAAACATTCGCCGGAATTGAGGCTCAAGACTGTGATGATATTTAGTGGGTAGGATAAGAATGATGGCACGACCCTACGGGACGAGAAATTATGCCGGATAAATTGTCAAACCTCGAAGAAAGTGATATGTGTCAACTCGGAATCTCTACGCGATGCTGACATTAAAAACAAGTCTTAAAAGAATGGCCGAAAATAGTCTGGAATCACCGGAACCCTAATTGAACAGTATTGTTCACGCCAAATTTTTTTGTACTGGTGATAATATTCTATTATCTGAAGGAGAATATTTTATTTATAAATATCTAAAAGTCTCTACAATCTTCACTCTACAGGCGACACATTTTCTAGTGCCGCCCGCCGGCAGCAGAAGCTCTTTGATTCTCTACCAAGATCGTAGAAGCTCTGATACCATGTGAGAAATGAGAAATTATGGGAGAAAATATATTATGTATCTACATGATTACCCTGAGCTCTATTTATACACACTCCATTACAATTCTTTTCCTACTAGGATACTATATATGAAATCCTCTATTCTAACACTAATGCCAAGCTTCTAGCATGCAAAACTCAAAGAGGTTAATAGCAGAGAAACAAAGGAATAACATGTAATGATGAACACAAAAATTCTCAACGCACTTAAACTTGAACACGAAGATGCTATGCACGAAACATGAACTTAAGGAAACAGGGTTAGTTGTGTAATTTAGTATCTGATAAGTGATAATCAGCATAAATAATAAGTTTTGACAAGGGATCACACTCTATTAAAGCTGGCAAAAGCAAAGTAAACTTAAACCATTAAACATACACTTGATTTTCGCCAAACAACAATATATTATTATTTAGCATGGAACCGCAAAAGATCTCAAGATACCTAATAATACAGTCCAATGCAATACGGTGGACTTCTATTGAAAAGTAACTTAAGTTTCAGGTATTGCTAAAACCATGGCACCAACACAAAGAGACATGATTCAACACTCTATCAAAGCCCAAAACATTTTCAAGCAAGCATCTGTCTACCGTGATGCAGCATGCAACTTGACTTAAGTTTTAAAAGCCATAAATTCATTTGAGTTTCATGGATAGTTTGACCCATATGATGTGAAGTGATAACCTTTTCTTTTTTTGACAAGGTAACATACTGTATTAATAAATCATCAGCATAAAGAGCTGGAATCCAAAACTTTACAACTTTGAATCTACATCCAAAAGAGTAAAAACAAGACTATCTTTAAATCCTATTTCATCTTACAAGGATCCTAGGATGTCTACTATAGAAACAGAGTCATCTATATACTCTGAGCTGCACCAATAACAAAAACTTGTAATGCAATTCATTTTAATCCTTCTCCTGTTCTTCCAGGCATGTTCCACCTAATACCTCTGAAATTGGTGAAGAGATTTCATAGATGGCTAACCACTATACAATGAAGAAACAGATGGTTAATTGTCTCTGCCTTTTGCTCACAAAAAAACATCTTGAACACACATGATTGCCCCTCTTCATGAAATTCTCCGGGGTAAGAACAGCTTCTTTCACTACCAGCCAAGTGAAAACAGTCACTTTGTAAGGGATTTTGACTTTCAAGATAAGCTTATAAGGAAAAAATCTGATCTGAGATTCCATCTGATTCACGTCCTTATAGTCGGAACTTACTTTAAATATACCTTTGTTGTGACATTTCCATCTCATGGTATCTTCACCTTCCTGCAGCCCTTTACATTGATCTAAAGTTCCATAAAAATTGGCCAATCTTGCATCAACCTTCCGTATGCCAAATTCCATCCTTGAGTAGACCATACATCATGTAGAGAGGCCTCCTGCTTTTGATTCAAAATGTAGATATCAGGAAACAATTGTTTGAGACTACCATTCCCTAACCAATTGACTTCCTAGAATAAAATCCTCTTGCCATCTCTCACATTAACTAGTTCTTTCCAAAGAACCATGCCACGAGTTTTTGGTTGATCTCCACAAACTAGTGCCATATGGGGTGTTTACTTCCTTTGTCTTCCAGAATCCTTCCTTTTCGTATTTAACTTGAATCACTTTACCCCGTAGAGTTTGATCTTCCTTAGGAAGTCTGCAAAGCCATTTCATCAAGAGACTTCTGTTCTGCTTTCTCGGATTACTGATTCCTAACCTTCCATGTTTCTTGGCCAGAATTAAGGTTTCCCATTTGACTAAATGATAGCCTTTTCTCTCCTTGTTCCCTTGCCACAGAAAATTCCTCCTAAGAGCATCAATTCTTTCTTTCACATTGATGGAAAGTGGAAATAGAGACATCAGATATGTAGGTAAAGCATCTAACACGGAATTAATCAGGACCAATCTACCACCCAGAGACAAATAGTGTGATTTCCATCTAGACAATCTCTTCTCGCATCTTTCCAGCACATCATTCTATATATCTTTGGATTTGCTTTTAGCTCCAAAAGGCACTCCCAAATATACTGTTGGAATCTGACCTATCTCTCCATCCAAAATTCTAGCCAATTGTTGAATCCTGGCCACCTCATTAATTGGAAAAATAAGACTCTTTCTCCAGTTAATGTGAAGCCCTAAAGTGGCTTCAAAGAGGATAAGAATAATCCTCAAATACTTCAACTGACTTTCCTCTGCATCACAGAAATAAGAGTATCATCTGCATATTGTAGGTGTGTTACATCCACTCTATCATTCAGATCCTTTGCTACATTGAAACCCCTAATCCAACCATTATTATGAGCAGTATTCACCATATTCTTCAATCCCTCCATCACCAGAATGAATAAGAAACGTGATAAGGGGTCACCTTGTCTCAAACCTCTTTGAGAAGGAAAAAAACCTTCAGGAGATCCATTTATCAAAACAGAAAATTTGACAGTGCTGATGCAAAATTTCATCCATCTGATCCATTTCCCTCCAAACATCTTTTGCATAATCCCTAGCAAAAAATTCCAATTCACATGATCATATGCCTTCTCAATATCCAATTTGCACATGATGCCCGGAATTTTATCTTTTATTCTGGAGTCTATGCATTCATTTGCAATGAGAATAGCATCAGTGATTTGTCTACCTCTCAAAAATGTCATTTGTTGTGTATCTACCAGCTTGTGCATCACTTTCTTCCGTCTCTCTATTAGGATCTTAGATATCAATTTGTATATACTCCCTATTAGACATATGGGTCTGAAATTTCTCAATTCCTTAGCTCCACTCTTTTTGGGAATAACAGCTATATATGTTGCATTAAAACTCTTCTCAAAGACTTCCTGAAAATAGAAGTTCTGCATAGTTGCCATCACATCATCCTTCAGAACCTCCCAACACTTAACAAAGAAATCCATAGTATACCCATCTGGACCTGGTGCTTTATCCACTGCACATGCCTTGAGACCATCCAACACCCCTCCTCAATAGGTTTTTGTAGCTCGTGCTGATCCTCAGTACTGATAGTAGGACACTGATTCATATTGTAATAAGGTCTCCAGTTCTCAGATTCAGAGTACAACTTCTGATAAAAAAAGTAATCTCCTTTTAAATGTTCTCTGATTCCACAATTTCTTCTCCTTCCACCACCAAGTGATCAATATGGTTGTTTCTTTTGTGAGCATTAGCAATTCTCTGAAAAAACTTTGTGTTCTTATCACCTTGTTTAATCCACAATGTTCTTGATCTTTGTCTCCATGCTATCTCTTCCTTTTTGGCATATTCTTCAAATTCCATGAAGAGATTAGCCTTCTAAATGGCCTCTTCTCCAGTTAAGGATCTGCTCTGTTGGATACTATCAAGGTCAGCAATTTTACCTAGTATCAAATTTTTATTCTTCTCCAGGTTCCCATATGTGCTTGAGCTCCAATCTTTCAATTTGGCTTTCAGAGATTTCAGTTTAGTTGCTAAAATGAAATCAAGATTTCCTTCAATCACAAAAGAGGCCCACCAATTTTTCACTCTTTCATTAAAGCCTTCGATCTCCAGCCACCATCCTTCAAATTTAAAGTACAACTTTGTATGCTCCTAACTGCCACATTTAAGTGCAATTGGTGTGTGATCAGAATAGATTCTAGGAAGAATCTCTTGCTTCACATTATTGAACTTTTCTCCCCACTCTGTGTTATACATGATTCTGTCAATTCTGGAAGAGGTTTCAAAGTAATTCTCCCTGGTCCAGGTATTAACTTCCCCCTTCTAATTGAGGATCAATCAATTCCATGTCCTCAATAAGGTCAGAGAATTCATTCATGTAAAAGGATGTCCGGGAACAACTCTTCTTCTCTGAGGCATATTTGACTATATTGAAAAGGCCCAGTAAACAAGCCTCTAGTAGCCCCATTTCCCACCACACTTCTTGTCTTTCCAGGTTACAATTTGGTGCATATACCCCTGTCATGTGCCAACTGAAATCACTGGTTCTTGACTTGCAGGAACAAGTTAGAGTGTAAGAACCAATTTCTACTACTTCCCCTTCCCAGCTCTTGTTATCTCACAACATCAGAATGCCTCCCCTCCTACCACTAGCCGCCGATTGTCCATATCTGACTCCCCTGTTTCCCCATATCTGTTTAACTAATTCTCCAATGTCATCTTCCAATTTAGTTTCCTGCAAGCATAGAACATCTGCTCTCCATTCTTGAATTAAGTTGTTTATCACCCTCCTTTTATCTCTACAATTTAATCCCCACATTCCATGATATTATTTTGATATTCATCATAATACCATAGTATTTCTTTTCCCCCTAGTTCTAGCCCCTGTACTTTTAAATTTCATGTCTATCGTCAACCCTCTCAATTCTTGTAAACCTTTGATCTAGGGAGTTTCTATGACCTTTGTTTCTGGTTCCTTAGTCATTGGGTGTCTGTTGCTATCGATCTTCTTGAACAGAGCCAAAGCTTCCTTTCTACAACCTTGAAATTCAACCCCAAACTCCTTGCTTAACTTGATTATATTTTGATGAACCCATATTGATGCATCCATCTCCCCATCACTTTCCTCCTCTTAACATCGAGAATTGAGAGGCTCAGCATCCCCGATGTTCCATGTCGTTTCATCGATGCAATCAACTAGTTGCATGTCTTGTTGGTCTGTGCTGACGTCAATCTGTGCTCCTCCCTCTTCTATATTTGTCACTGCATCTTCGGAATCCTCCCCTTTTTCTGTAGAAGTGTTTTTCAATAGAATTGTTGGCTGAAGTTCGTCTAAATTTTTTGAGGATAGTTCTTCAGAATTGCTGTCGAAGAAGACAGACTCTGTGGTGTTTGCTTCTATCTCCACTAGCATAGGATCTGACTGCGTATTGTACGTGACAGTATGTTGGTGAAAATTAAAACTGGGCCTTTTTTTCTTCCTGCCTCTTGTTCTTTTATCAGAGTTTTCCTTTTGGGCCGGAGCCAGCCCAAAAGATTTAATAGATATCCCCTCCTCTATTGCACATGTCGCTGGGCCCACTCCAGCTGTATTAGAACAGGACACTTGTGTCATAGTATCCACGTGCTTCTGCCTCACTTTAGCGTTAAACTCGCTGATTTTTTCTGTGTAGGGTTTCTTTACCCAGTGGTCCTTGTCCAGCGAACTCTCTTCTTCTCCGGCGACCACCATGGTTTTTGATTCACACCATATTGGAATAAAAAAGGTAAGACCATGATCGACTATCTTAACCTCTTTCGGAACTCCACACCCATCTCCTTTGATTCTCAATCTTGCCCATTTCAGATGATTTTTCAGAAGGGTCTCTTCTTCTGTTTCCAGCCATCCTCCACATTGATTTCCAATAGTTCTGAACATTCTCTCCGTCCAAAAGTGCAGAGGGAGGCCTATTGCTCTTATCCAAGTTGAGTTTTCTCGGTGATTGCAGCAACCGGCTGTCGGCGACCACCATTCAAGATGAAGTTTCAGTTGTTTCCACGCCCAAACTCCCTGGAGAATATGCTCTGCCATGTGCTTGTTTGGGAACTCAAACAAGAAAGAGCACCCCCCATTTAGTATACATTGATTCCAAAAGCATTCTTCGTACTCACATCCCACTTTCTGATATCTGTGAGTGTTGGTTTCTCCTTCTCATCTACATTGAAGCTCCCCACAATGCATCTTCCAAGCAGTCCATTTTCCAGATTCACATCACCTCCAGAGGTAGAGATGAAGTCTTTGTTGTTGCTGATCTGAGATTCCGATGTCTCCTTTGATTGCCATTTACTAGCCCTGACTGAATCTGCATAGGGAATCTTTGGATATGCCTTCCTTGGGATATTTCTAATAAATGCTCTTTTATGATTTTTGATGAAGTTATCAATCTTAATTCTATATCTCCCCATCCCACCTTAAATGAAAATTCTGGAATAATAATGACAGATCTGTTCCCCCCTTGTACTGACACAATGCTGATAAACCTTCCAAACTTATTATGTTTTCTGGAACAAAAAAAGTCTGAATATTGCTCGTTAAGCTTCCACCTCCTTGTATGTGTACCGGAGTCTTTTGAAGCTTCACGGAGTACAAAAACTAAACATTCCATGGTTTTCTTGCTGAAAGTTGTTCTGCGCATCAAGTTCCTGCTTCTTTCCACCCATTCGAACCAAACTTCAGCTCTGGCTGCAAGTCTGGTAATATCATACGACTTAAATCCTACTGCAAAGTAGATTCTATTTTCACCCATGTAAAAACGTAACTTCAAATATAATCCCTGAGAAATGATGAGCAGAACAAACAGAAAGGAAAAGGACGTCGGAAATTAACCAACAATCACCGGAAAACGAGACCCCCCCCCCCCCTTGGGAAGAGTGCCTGAGAGCTTTTGAACTTTAGATCCAAATTTCTCTTGTTGTTTTTAGAATAAACCGATCATTACTCATCTCTTACTGGTAGACTGAACCAAAATCAAACAGGAAACACACTGCTCCACAACTCTAGATAAATGAAGGCACTCAGTATGTGCTACATATATTGTCCACATGAAACTAGACAAAGAGAGGAAACAAACCGCTATCTTGAACAAACTGTAGTAGCGATCGGCATGTCTCCACGAGGACAGAAACATCAGTAGTGTATGTTGGATTGAAAAAGAAAAGTAGCTGACGCAGAAAATCTGAATCTGGACCGAAACACTGCCTGAACACACATGGGAAAAAAAGAAAATAAAAAGTTAATCCTCAAAGATTCTAGAAAGAAGCTCATACAACTTCATGGAATAAGCACAAAGAAAAGAGAACACTATCAGAGCATCCAATTACATGACCCAACAAGGGAGAAGGACATTGCATCTAAAGCAACATATTAAAGAGAACATAAACGCCAGATAAGCAAACCTGTCAACAGGGTGGCAGCGCTCCCCATAAGTTTTTAAGAAATTCTCACGAACTTTAGAACGTTCAACTTCCACCTCCTTTCTACCTCTGAAGCATTTCTGTATTCAGTACTTATTCAAGTCAAAAAAATGTAACAAGTCCTAGATGATTCTAGTAAGAGAGGTTATGCACACATAAATTTGAGTCAAATAAAGCCAAAATAGAAGAGACAGGCGTAGGAAGATAGAGAAGGTGCAAGACACAGTCAGTATGAACTTGCAAAATGTCATGTCAGATGATCCTTGGAAAAATATTTTCTCGTTTCTATTGGCAAGAGCAACTAAGAGCCCAAAAACATAAGAACAAAACAAGCATTCAAGGCATTTGACAATCTGTCCGGTGTTAGAATAAGTATTTGTGTAGACAATACTTTCCTACAAAGGATTTGCGCACATCTGAGGAATAGCCTCCTGTTTTTAATGTCTTTTTGGTGCACCCATGAATTCCTATTTGTATAAAAGACTGGGTAGATTTCGTATAGGATCATATATTTATGTAGATTCTCTACTTTTCTATATACCTCTTGTACACGGGGTCTTTCTCAGTATCAATAAAATTGTATTTGATAGAGAAAAGGGGGAAAGTTTCTACATTTGTAGTTGTATATAATGATTTCAAATACAATGACACTTTCAAAATACAACCAATTATGTGGTGCTCTAGATCCTTGGGCCCCTCTAATTTTACTACTTTTAGTGAATACAAACACATAAATAAACCTGATTACATCTTGCATTTTTCTTTCAATAATTTCACGTACCTATCCTAAAACCAAGAGAGATGAATATATAAACCTCAAGATACTACCTTGCTTCAATTTAGCAAGTTAGAATGATGGGAATTAAAATCAAGGACAAACTCTCACTAGCTTATTGCAGGGATCTTTGGTTGTAAGGGCATTTGCTAACAGGGCTAACAAATATTTTCTTGTTTTATACACTAGAATTTGGAGCTGATAAAAAAGTAAAAACACCTTTACTGTCTAATATTTACGAACAGACTAGTTTTATTTACAAGTGTCTATGAATGGACTTGTCAATCGGTATCTAATTTATCATATTTGTCAATATGAGGAGTGAACCCAATGTAAGATTGGTATTATCAGAATTGCTATTCCAGTGTTCTGTAACGGCCCAAGAAAGATTAGCTTTAAGAAAAAATTGAGGCCTCATTCAAGGGTTTGAGCTGAAAGCATAGACAAAGCGAGAAAGAGGGTGGGTAGGCTGAGTGGGAGGTGACCATGAAGTAGAGGAACGACAAGAACTAGGAAAAGGAGGCTGAACTGAGAAGAGTCTTCAAGGTGAATTGTGAGTCTGAAATTCTCTTCTTTCAAAAGCTACGGAAGTAGAGAAAAGGGAAGGATCCAGGGAAGAAAGGGGTCAGTTTACGTAAAACCTCCCAACACGCCGATTAAAATCAACATCTGGAGCACGGGAGGTTAAAATGACCCCTCAAGAAAATGTGGCAGTGAATGATATGCTGAAACCGACAGCAAACTTGATGTGTCTACAAGGGACTAAAATGTCAAATATTCTAAAATAACAATAGTTCTTCATTATTGGGGCGAATAGTATGAAACAAAAGGATGTTAGAAGTTATGGAGGTGCTTCACAGATACTCTGACACGTACATTTCACCAAGACAACAAGTTATTTTCAAGTGTCGAGGTTCATCATAAATGACCTCTTACATGGGCAATAACACGGAATTTAACTCAATTAGCTATGCAGATAAAATAACACAAATGGAAATGGAGAAACTCCAAGTGACTTCTTGGACTTTATTAATGAAAATTGGAGTAATAGACTTGTCTTAGTCATGGGCGAAAAAATTCGAGAAATATAAGTGAACCCAAACCCAAAGGAAGCCTTGGAGTACGGGTAAAGTTGTTGCCATGTGACCAGGAGGTCACGAGTTCAAGCCGTAAAAATAGACTCTTGCAAAAATGCAGAGTAAGGATGTACACCCTTGTGGTCCGGCCCTTCCCCGAACCCTGCGCATAGCGGGAGCTTAGACCACTGGGCTGCCCTTTTATGAGTGAGCCCAAATTGGACAAAATCATGATCTCTACAACATGGGAAGAGAAGCATAACGACTCCATCCGGAAAATTTTGTTGAGGCCAATCTCAAATCGCTATCCCTTATTGATAGGGAGAAATGCCAAGGACTCATCGTTGTTAAGAGTTTGAGAAGATGTGGCTTCCACGTCAAAACATTAAGAAGACAAGGAAATCATTATGGAAGACCCACTCAATTACTGGAAGACCAGATTTTATATTGTGAAAGATGTTGCAAAGTGACTTGAAAGAATGGAATCAACATGTGTTTGGAAATGTTGATGCAGATTTCATAGGTCTAATGGTCTATTCCAAGAGTTGAAGTCAATTTGAGCAAGGATGAGAGATCCCAGGAGAAACAATTAAGAGTGACTAGGGTCGTGTACTAGCAAAGGAACAATCAAATTGCTTTCGGAAAACATTATTCTTCTTTTCCAGGGTGAGGTTCTCTATCATGACTAATCGAATTGCTTTCATTTTTCCAACATAAGTGAAGGAAATCCAATCTCTCTACTACGAAAGCACTTCGCAAGTTGTTTTAAAATAATTTCCAAGTGAGCGGGACAAAGCATATCCTCTCCACATATTGGTTGGTTAAAATTGTCCAAAGATCTCGCTCAGCTAAGTGATTGTTATGTGAATATTTTACCTAGAGTACTTGGAGATCCCTTTAGAGACAAGTTTGATCTAGCCACCTGTGATAAAGAGTGATAACAAAAGGTTGAAAGGATGGAAAAGGCCATACTTATCGTAAGGAGGCAAAGTTAACTCTCACTAAGTCTCCTATCCAACATTGCCAAAAATAATGAATGGTTTTGTTCTAGATTCCATCTTCAGTTACTTTGAAAGTAGAGAAGCATGAGGGACTTTCTTTGGGAAGAAGAGGAGCGATAGAGATATATCAACTTATCTGGATGGTAGAAGATGTGGCTCCTATTGACTCGGACAGATCGGGAACCGGTAGTTGCCAATTTTAAAACAAGCCCCCTTAGGCAATAGATGAGGAGATTATAAATGAGAAATGGGCAGCACAGAGGAATGTGGATGCATTGGACACGGGAGATTCACAAAAGATGTCACCAGCCCCGATAATCATGAAGAGAAGCAAGGCTTCAAAAAGTCAATGTTATAAAAGCGAAAAGCACAAAAAGAGCTCTAAGGTCCTCTTGGGTTTTAAGCGCAAAATGAAAATAAAGCGTGGGCTTTAACAAAAAAAGGAGCAAATGAAGAAAAGATACAAATTTGTATGTGTAGTCCAAGATTAATAATCATAAGCATGAATAGCAAATATATGACGAAGAAAAAAAAGGGCAGTCCGGTGCACTAAGCTTCCGTTATGCGCGGAGTCCGGGGAAGGGCCGGATCACAAGGGTCTATTGTACGCAGTCTTACCTTGCATTTCTGCCAGAGACTGTTTTCATGACTTGAACACATATGACAAAGCACTTGAAAAAATTACGATAAAGTGAAATATCAACTTCTTAGTGTCGAATCTTTAAATTACGCTCATTGGCAAGGAAAAATATGTCTTGGAGCCTTGATAACGACGGAAGCGCTCATAAAGCGAGGCAAAGCGCTCAACATGTTTTGAACCTCGCTTCAAGGTTTAAGCGTGCCTATGACAACACTGCTAAAAATACATTGGATTTAAGTTTTGGCTAGATGTCCATAGCAGGGAATCAACCTTAAAAGGATGTTCCTTTCCTTAAATGTATTTGCAGATGACAAAGACGTAATGATGTTAGACTTACTTAGACCGGAATCACACAAAATTCCTAGGATATATCCTCCACGAGACCTATACAAGATTAGCAAGGGAAGTGTTGAGTAGCTGCTGCCTCAATAATAGTGATGAGCTCATAATGAAGTTTTGATGATTTGACAAACAATATATCCCAAGACAATCAAGTACAAGAGAGTTATAAGGAAGGACTAAAGAACCAGAAGCCAAACAAATCTCCAAAGGTTCAGTGAAGCAGTCACAACAGGAGAGGAACTACTCAAAGGAACGGGTCCTTATCAAGGTACACTGGAGACTGTCGAAAAGCTATTTCATGCCAACGGGAGAATTGAAATTATTGACTCATTAATATTCGATGAAAGGTTGGATTTTAAGTTATGAAATATTATCATAAACTCAACACATAGAATTAGCATTGGATTAGGAAAAGGAGAAACCAACGCACATACATGGAATTAGCATTGGATTATAAAACTAATACTTGGTTGGATTCGAACAAGACAAGGCGTCAACTACAATATATAAACAAAACATGAACATACTTTGGAGCTTAACCACGATCACAATATCCAACATGAGGCATCAAGAGAGAGCGGAGTCAACACTTGAGTCTCTAGAGAGTCAACTACACATCAACAAAGAACCAAGCTTATCAAGATTTATCAATTCTTAAACCTTGAATTAAGTCCTCACCTTTAGACCAAGTTGAAAATGCTCCCGCTAATGGTAAACCAATGATGTACAAATCCTTTATGATATCAGAGAAACCTTTCATTGCCCTAGACCTTTGGATGCAACTGTATCTTTCACTTTCAAATCGACAGATATTAAAATCACCACCTACTACTACCAAATGTTCATTCCACAATCCCCTTACTGCATCTATTTATGCCACATCAAGTTCTCTTTCTAAATTTGAGTGAGGACCATATACCCCGGTGAAACACCATATAAGTTTTTTGTGAAAGACCTTCTATCATACAAGAAGGTGAATAAGAACCCTGTTGAATTCCTGTACAACTCCATTGCCTTTATCCCATAGAATTACCATCCTTCCATGGGTATAACAAGCTTAAAGTTCTGGCAGTCTACCCATCTATTCCCCCAAACTTGATGTGTCAATCTTGTTGTTCACTCTGGTCTATTGAAGGTAAAAATCATGTCTAACTCTCCACTTTTGAATTATTGACTTCAGTACCACCTCACATTCCAGCTTAAAAGTTCCTTCACCCCTTTTGTTTTGTTTTTCTATTGGCATGCATGCTAATTTCCTTTGTTGCAATTGTATTGTCTTATTTTTTCATTCTCAAATGATATCCAGAAGTTCATGCTCAAACCAAGAGTCATTCACCCCAAAGGCTTTGCAGGCTTTGAGCACGGTAAATTTAGTTCACTGATGTTTCAATTACAGTTGGTTTATGAGTTATCTGAGAGGGTCCCTCTTCCTACCATAGAAGAGCAAGTGTGTCGCTGACGGAGTGGAGAAAAGTTTAGATTCAGAACTGCTAAATAAAAACATATCTCGTGTTGGTTGAAAGTTTAGAAGCAAAGAGTTTAGATTCACAATTGGTTTTGCTTCATCATTTGTTCCGACTGGGTTTCACACGCAATCTCAGGAGAGGTAACTTTACAGTGGACTTGTATTTCCTCGGAGATAGGATCGGGTCTTGCCTTTGGTGACAGAACACTAAACATATTCATCAATGTTCAAGAATATGCCCAACTGCTCGCGAATTTATCTTTCCAATTCTGCTTTTGCGCCTTTTGTATTACATGCTGATCTAATTTTTTTTTTTTAAACTGGTAATTGTATCTCTATTTCATTAAGCAAAACAGTACATGAGTTGTACTGAAACCATATTTACATAAGAACACCATTACTCTATTGACATGTTCCTTCATTGAATCTAAAACATCAATGATGGTAACAGTCTCATTTGAGTACACCTGATTACACCAAAAACATAAGATCAAAATACAATTCAACTTGATCTTTTGCATACTATTCTCTACATTCTCAAAACATCTAGAATTCCTCTCCGTCCACCATATGCTTGCTGGGACAATTTTCCATCTATCTCTGTTCTTTGCCGGCAAACCTGCTTCCTCCCAACTATGAAGTGCTTCTATAATCTTTCCAGGCATAGTCCATGAAATGCCTTTGAGATTTAAGAATAGTCTCCATAGCTATCCTGTAATTTTGCAATGTAGAAATAGATGGTTAATTGTCTCTGCATCTTCACCACAAAAGAAACATCTGAAACATAAAGGCATCCCCCTTTTATTGAGATTGTCTTGTGTCAGTACTACTTCCTTAGCCAACAACCATACAAAGCAAGCAACTTTGTGTGGGATTTTAGTTTTCCAAATTTGTTTTCATAGGCCAATTGTGTAGTTGTATATTGGATTGATTCATTCTTCTGTATGCTGAACTCACCTTGAAAGAACCCCTGCTGCTATTCTGCCACCATAACATATCTTGACCTGCTTTCAAATCACTAAATTGTTCTATTATGCTAAAAAATTCAACCACTCTAGAAATTTCCCAATCATTTAACTGTCTTCTGAAGACAAAACTCCACCCTTGAGGTGTACAAAGTTCTGCAATAGTCCTTTGCTGATGTAGGACTAGGTTATGGATGTCTGGATATAGTGCTCCCATGTTGCTTGCTTCATGCCAATCATCTTTTCAAAAGTCAGTCTTCTCCCCATTGCACACTTTAATTTTAGTATCAAGCTTGAATTCCTCCCATAAAACTCTGAAGGACCTCCACAAGCTTACTCCATATGGTGTGGTGACAATCTTTGTCATCCAGTTGTTCTCCTCCTTATACTTAGCTTGATGACATTCCCCCATAAAAGTTGATCATCATAATTGTACTTCCATAACCATTTCATTCTAAGGGCCTTGCTATATCTCTCCAGGTTCTTTATTCCCAGTCCCCTATATCTCTTCCAAACTAACAGAGATTTCCATTTAACCAAGTGATATCCTTTCCTTTCTTTATTCCCCTGCCATAGGAAATTCCTCCTAATGCTATTAAACTTTTTGATAATCCTACTGGAATTGGGAACAGAGACATCATGTATGTTGGAAGGGCATCAAGGACAGAGTTTATGAGAGTCAACCTACCCCCCATAGATAAATATCTAATTTTCTTCCCCATTGTTTTAATAATCAACTCAACTCTTTGTATTAAATTTGAATTAGTCATGTGGCTTCTCACGTGCTCACCACTGACATTTGTAGGATTTGTGAATTCAAGGTGTCAGACCCTTCTATTGACCCCATCTCCTTCTCGCCGCCCTCATTTCTTTCTACCAACTTTTCATGTTAAAATCTGCCAAGACCGCAACTTCGAAACTCCAATCTCCCACTTTAAGATGTAGTCTCGACAGAAATTCACCACCGGAGCTTTTGAAGAAAATACGAACCTAGAGGAGATGTGTTCTATCCTTGGGATCTTCCTCAAATTAGATGTACCTATCACAGAGCTCTCCGATGAAGCGAAAAGATTTGACCGACCATGAATGTAAGGCATACCAAAAGCTTTGAGCTAAACTTGGCCAGGTTCTCCATTTGCTGGAGTCGAACCAGTTGTCGGAGACCACCAATCCAACGGCAGATGTCTGCATTTCTAAATTAGTTGCCTACCTTCAACCGTATTACTTATTGCCTCGATAGAAGGTTAAATAAGAATAGTTGTGATTTAATGGCGTCACTTCAAGGCCAACATATAATTTCCATACGATGATAAGCCAATTTTGGATCACCCCCGTACTTGGGCTATGATTGAAGCGATCGTTGAAGCAACCTACTAGGCATTTAGACAAGAATTGCCGGTTGCATATACGTGTTGGTCTGATGCCCATTAGGAGTATCTTTCCCAACTTGAGCAGCCATTCCGGGCCATTGAAGGATCTTTGTCGTGTCTGCATAGGTCTTTTCCGTGCATACTACTCCCTCCGTCCCAATTTATATGACACTCTTCCCTTTTTAGTCAGTCCCAAAAAGAAAGACACCTTTCTATATTTAGTAACAATTCCACTTTAAATTTACCTTTATATCCTTAATGAAATGATTTCTGGCCACATAAATTTCTATGGATTGTTTTAAATCACAAGTTATAAAAGTCTTTCTTTATTTCTTAAACTTTGTGTCAAGTCAAAGACCTTCATATAAAATGGGACTGAGGGAGTAGTATTTATTTTGGGATTGTGTGGCTTTCCTAGGAAATATAGTGTATCCATTATCTGATAATGTCTTTCCCTTGCATTCGACTATAGAGGAACACCCAAAATTTAGAGCTTATGGTCTTAAGTTCCAACCTAGTTCCAAGATTCACTCAAGTTCTTGTTTAATCTACGGTTGTTAGAACACCACAATATTCGTCATTTAGGGGTTAATGTTCTCAATGATGAATCGATCATTTGATATTCTTTTCCATTTGCGACGGGATGAAAGAGTAGTAATGAAATCCTATTCGAGAATAAAGCGTCGGAACATTTAGAAGCATTGGCTTATAGTTATTCAAGCACGGATTATCCAACCCTTTCTAAAATACTCCCTTCGTCCTAATTTATATGATGTAGTTTGACTTGGCACGAACTTTAAAAAATAAAGGAAGACTTTTGAATCTTGTGGTCTAAAACAAGCCAAAAATATTTGTGTGGGTATAGATCATCTCGTTAAGCGTAAAAGGTAAAATATGAAGTTAAATTGTTGTCAAATAAAGAAATGTGTTATTCTTTTTGGGACTAAAAAGGAAAGTGTGTCATATAAATTGGGGGAGGAGTACTAAAAATCCCATTTTTGTAAATTCTCTTGAACCTTACCTTTACTTATCATTCCAACTAGATAAATCTAAATGGACAAATTGGATTTTTTTTTCAGCAATATCAACCTGTACCCAGTTGTATTATGATTCTGGGATAATAAAAATTGATTTCCTATCCCTCAATCAGGCTTCAACTCTAACAAAACGCTCGTAGTTGTTGTAGTATTGGGATACTCTATATGTCTATGCTTGGTATCTTCCTTCCCCATCTCCTGCAACGATTTCCTTTCGTTGTCGACGTCTGCTTGATAGCATCGCAAACCTATCAAAGATTTTCGTCTATTTTGACTGTGTTTGTGAATCTCCTTCCTCGCTCAACCAATTTAAACCAACTATCAAACTTATCACCGATATTGATTAATTCAAAAGATTTTTCCCCCAAAAATATAAATATTCTCTCTTCCACCGTTAAACAAGGAAAATATATTATCAGTAAAGAGTTTCAATGGAGGAATGGAAGAAAGAGAATGAAAATTTAGGGGAACAAAACTTATGTTCAAAAAAGTATGTCTGAATAGAATCCCAAAAAATAACTATTGAACGGTCTATTGCAAAAGCATCTTTCAATTTAAACCAAAAAGCTAACAACCGTAAGCATTTAACTTTTTAATCATGTATAGGCTGAGTAATTCCTTCAAAATGTCTACGGTTTCTTTCTTTCCATAATACCCACCAGACACATGCTAGGAATGAGTATCAAATCACTTGACATCCTTTCTCAGTCCACGCAAAAACCAGTAAGGTAGATCCTTGACTATAACAACCATCATCCATGAGATACCAAAGTATTGAAAATGATTTGACAAAATCAATGTCAAATAACAAGAATCACATTTTCATTCCGTTCAGGTCAACTTCATTCCAAGAGGAAGTTATTTCTTTTTTAAGCAAATTCATTCTGTTAGGAAAAACCTAACAGGATGAATAGGAAGTGACTTATAGTTTAAAGGCAAATGACGATGTTCTATTTATTTTCTTTTGATAAGGTAAGGCAAATGATGGTGTTCAAAAAGTAAGGATTCACTAAATCTTATTACTACACAACATACCACACTCTAACCAGAATTAAATAATGCAAGTCTAACAGCCACTACAACTTTTTTTTATAAGAGTGATGTGTAGGCCAGCGTGCACGCACCTCAACTATTCTATCGGGTACCCACTACCTCACACCAGCACAACTACCAACCTTAATCCCAACTAAATAATACTACCAATACGGATCATTTGCTTCCATCGTGCTCTAGATGAGCAATATTATTTCAAAAATAATGACATGGTGTTACGCCAACTTTACTCGTACATACTTTCACTTACAAGAATAATTTTGTAATATGTTGTCTCGGCAAGCACTAGTAATACACCATTCAATTCCAAAAAACCATTTCATCAATAGTCAAACTCCAGCCAAAGTAAAACTAAACTTTTAAGCTACTGGTTATCGATATATCAAGCAATCCACTGTCCCGAACTAGTTGAGTTGGGTATCAATATATCAATAAATCAATCTTGAACTAGTTGATAAACCTTAAGTATTGGGTAAAACAGTCAAATTTTAGCTGCCATCCAGATTAAAACTTTTCTCAACCGTAAAACCATTTTGATGGCAGGAAAAAAGGGAACCTGAATTTTGATGGCAGCAGAATTCTGCTGACGCAACCAGTGGCGACGATTCCGCTCTAAACGAGTCTGTTCTAGAAGCTTCTGTCGGTCACGTTCCTTGGAGCTGCGTCCACCCAAATCGACCCGCTTCCTCGTCGAAGGATCACCCGAGAAAAACATTACTTTGTTTTCTTAAATTAATTCTGCCCTAAATCCCCGGTCGCCCGATGTTTGATAAATCCAGATTTTTGTTGAATTGATCGGAAATAGTACTAGCAACAAAAGGGTGTTTAGTGTTTTCTAAACTTCTCTTCTTTAAACTTGGTGATTAGAATTACAAGATTTACCGTTAAGAGAAGTTCGTAATTAATTGCAAAACGGATTTAGAAGTTCTTAAAATATATTTTTTAATATTTTTAAAATAATTCTATTTTGTAGCCATTTTTAACTGATTTCATATGTATAGAAATTGTATTATTGGTGTATAGTTGTATAAAATATGTATCTCTACAATATATGTATAGAAAATGTATTATTAGGATACATTTGTGCATAATAAATGTATATTCAACGTATAATCAGTGTAATAATGTATAAACACTAATGACACACATATTATACGTTATTTACACAGGCAAGGATTATAGGAGAAAGAATACAGACCGACAAAAAAGTTTTTCCTACCAAATCTGTATTAAACGACTATCGTTCTACAACAACTCAATAAAAGGTATAGAGGTATTCACACACTTCTATCTTTTTCTTGACACCAAACTCTATTTTTAGGAAAAAACAATTCAAGAATCGAACACATAGAGGGTTTAAAGAAAAAAAAACTTCACTGTTGCATCCATGTCAACTACTATACCATCAGAAAATCATAAAAATTATTCAGACCAAGTTGCCGACAAAGCAACCAGGGAAGAAGAATCGGAGGGTGGCGGGGGCGAAAACCAGATTCGGTGAAAGTTCGTGGAAGAAGATGTGGAAGGTGGTGGTGGCGACGAAAAATAGATGTGGGGGAAGAAGATGCATATGGTTCTGCTTTTGGTTCATACGGGCTAGATTTGACATTAGGTTGTTCCGGAAGTTCAATTCGCGTACTTTATTCAAAGTAGTGATAAGTTTGTCTTATTTTTCTAAAAGGCCACGTGTTGTACTTTTCCCAATTTAGAATAGGGAAAATAACTCATATATATAGCCCACACATATAGTTTACGGTGTATAGATAATGTATATATAATGTACAGCTATATATAAATTGCTCTCTTTAATGACATGTCTGAATAGTGTATATCTTTCAAAGCTTCTCTTTTCTTCCTTTATCTTATTTTGTTTGTTGGGGTGGAAAGAAGGCTTTTGTGGATCCAAAATATTATTCCAGATCACAGTGTATTTAGAAGAGACAGGGAGAGATGAAGGAGAAATAAAAGGATGAGAGATATGGAGAGATGAATGAGAAAACATAGGTTGAGTTAATTGGCTATGTGGTAATAATTGCAGAGTTGGACTATGAATGATAAATTAGATCATCGAACAACAGCTGGCTGTAATTATCTCTTTAGAATAACATTTGGCATTTAAGTAATCTTTTTGTGCTTCTACTTTGCGACCAAGGAGACTTTATTGCTTATAATGTTTGCATTATTTTCTAGTAGGGAAAACAACCAAAAATAAGTCTGAATTTTTGAAATACATTAACTTTACCCTCAGACCTCACTTATGTTTTTGGCTTAAAATCGCTCTTGTTGTTACGTTTTTTATCAAAAATATCGTTCAATTAGCCAAATAGCTCAAAAATACCGTTCTTACTAACAGTTCTCCAAAATAAGAAAAAACAATCAATTTTGCTCTTTAACTATTCAAAATGGGATAATTTTTCCCTTGTTCTTCTAATTTATTTATTTATTTTGAGACTTACTCGAGGTGAGATACATAGGCAGTCCATTTAGGACTCGGTCACATTATATAAAAATCAATCACTTTGTTCCAAATACTTTGACCTGATTCATATTGCAAGGAAATATCATTTGATTTTTCTATTATAGAAGAAGAAGACCAAATTCGATGAGGATTTTTCTAGGTATCTGTGTATAAGAAATAGGTCTTGTGTAGTGATTACAAGTAAAAAATGTGATTACAAATTAAAAGAGCATGCCTTCACGCGTAGTATCTCTTGATTACGTCTGAGTTAATTGATTTGGCCCATTCTTGGCCGTCCATCTCTGTTAGGATTACAAATCATCCCGATAATACCCTACGACCCATGTAGGGACCTTTCCAATTTGGTGCGAACTTTCCTTTGTACTCATCTTGGTGTGAAAACACGCGTTTGAGTACCAGTTGTCCTATCTATAAAAGTCGGGCTCTGACCCATCTATTGAAGACACGTGCCATTCTTTGCTCGTATAGTTCACCGTGACATATGACGACCATCATTTTTTCATCAATTAGATCCAGTTGCTCATATCTTTTTTGGACCCAGTCTTTGTTTTCCATTTTTACTTCTTGATGATTATGAGTGACGGTATCTCTACCTCGGCTGGTATCACTGCTTCAGTACCGTAGACAAGTATAGAGTTGCTCTTGTTGAGGTTTGACTTGTTGTTTGGTATCCTAGAAATACATAGGGAAATTGTTCATACCAACACTTGTAGTTGTCTATGATTTTCCTCAGTATCATCTTGATGTTCTTGTTCTCTACCTCTACGGCTCTATTCATTTGTGGCTTGTAGGCGGTGGAATTTCGATGGGTTATGCAGAATTATTCACAAATATCCTTCATCAGATGATTGTTTAGATTTTCTCTATTGTCTATTATGACATACTCTGAGATGTCGAATTGGCATATGATGTTATTTCACTCAAAGTCAGCTACCACATTATTCGTTACCCACATGTGAGAAGTAGTTTCAACCTACTTGGTGAAATAGTCTATGGATACCAGGATGAAGCATTGTCCATTGGATGCGGCTAGCATTATAGGCCTAATAGCGTCCATGCCCCAGGCTACAAATGACCATGGTGATCTCATGACATTGAGTTCATTGGGTGGGACTTTGATTAGATATCCGTCAATTGGACACTGATAGCATCTTTGCACAAATCTATTACAGTCGGTTTTTATGGCCATCCAATAATATCATATTCGTAAGATCTTCTTGGTTAAGACGAAACCATTCATATGAGGATCACAAGTCTCGTCGTGTACCTCTTCTAGCAATTTCGCAGCCTTTGTGGCATCAATACATATAAGTAGCCCTCGATCGGGCGTTCTCCTATAGAGTACTCCTTTGTTAAAAAAACTATTAGCCATTCTCCTGATGATTTCTTCTACTTACTTGAGATATTCTTGGGATACTCTCCATTCTCTTGATATGTACTTATGTCGACGTACCAAGTTTTGTCGTCTGGTTCTGCTTCTACTTGGGAATAGTAAACATGTTCTTCCTTGATACTGATTTCTAGTAAATTAACGTGACTTCTTTCGGGGTGATGTATCATGGATGATATGGTTGCAAAAGCATCAATGAATTCATTATGGGCTCTTGGTGTGTGCCTGAAGTCGATCTTTCCGAACCTTTTGCATAATCTTTGTGCGAGGTTTACATATGACAGGATCTTTTTATTCTTTGTAGCCTATTCTCCCTGGACTTTATGAATTAATAAATCTGAGTCTCATATTACTAATTAATCCTGAATATCCATGTCGAGAGATATGCTGATACCTAGGATACAAGCTTCGTACTCTGCCATGTTGTTAGTACATCGAAATTTTAGTTTTTCAGCCATTGGGTAATGCTAACCTATCTCTGAGACTAGAACCACTCCAATTCCTGAACCTTTGTAATTAACTGCAGTGTCAAAAAACATTCTCCAACCTGAGTAGGTTTCGACTTTGTCTCTATCTATTGTCAATACTTCCTTGTCAGAGAAATATGTCTTGAGTGGTTTGAAATCCTTATTGAACGGACTCTCTGCGAGCAAATTAGCCAGTGCTTGACCCTTGACAGCTTTCTAAACCACATACGTGATGTTGAATTTTCTCAAGAGCATATGTCATTTGGCCAGTTTTCCTATAGGCATGGGCTTGCGGAAGATGTACTTCAAAGGATCCATTTTGGAGATGAGGTAAGTAGTGTAAGACGACAAGTAGTGTATCAGCTTCTGGGCTACATACATCAAAGCAAAACATATTTTCTCCACTAAAGTGTATCTCGACTCGCAGTCGGTGAATTTCTTATTGAGGTAGTAGATGGATCT
Source organism: Anisodus acutangulus (assembly GCA_029783415.1). NCBI lineage: Eukaryota > Viridiplantae > Streptophyta > Magnoliopsida > Solanales > Solanaceae > Anisodus > Anisodus acutangulus. The sequence goes on from CM056489.1 coordinate 22,725,398, forward strand.
CTCTTTCTTCCCAGTTTCATCATGTTGTGCTAACATGTATCCGAAAATATTGTCAGATACTGATAGATACAACAACAATGGACTCCCCGGTCTGGGAGTGACCAAGACTGGTGGATTAGAGAGATATTTCTTGATAGTGTCGAAGGCTTTCGGACACTCATCTATCCATTGGTGGGTGCATCCTTTTTCAGCAACTTGAGGATAGGCTTCACAATTATCGTGGACTATTAAATGAAGTGTCCAATGTAATTTAACCTTCCCAGAAAACTCATGACATCTTTCTTAGTCTCTGGCGGTGGCGATTCCTGGATGGCCTTGATTTTTGAGGGATCTAGTTCTATTCACATGCGGCTGACTATGAGTCCCAATAATTTTTCGACAGGCGCCCCAAATGCGCACTTGGCCAGGTTTATCTTTAGATTGAACTTCCAAAGCCTGTCGAAGAACTTTCGCAGGTGTGTGATATGATCTTAACTTTCCCTTGACTTGATTATGATGTCATCTACTTAGACCTCTATATCTTTATGCATCATGTCATGAAAGATAGTGGTCATTTCTCTCATGTAAGTGGCACCGACATTTTTAGGCCGAACGACATCACACTATAGTGGGATACCCCCCATGGAGTGATGAAGGTTGTCTTCTATGCATCTTCTTATCAGGATTTGGTGGTAACCCGCGAATCAATCCACGAATCACTATAACTCGTGCTTCACACAGTTGTCGATGAGTATGTTGATGTTCAAAAGTGGAAAATTGTCTTTAGAATTAGCTCTGTTAATGTTATGATAGTCCACACAAATTCGAATCTTTCCATCTTTCTTCAGTAGGGGCACAATGTTGTCCAACCATGTCCGATACGGAGTCACTTCGACTATACCCAACTTGATCTATTTTTCGACTTCATCTTTAATTCTGATGCTCAGATCTGGCTTGAACGGTCAGATATTTTGCTTAATTTGGGTGAAACCCTCGTTGATGGGCAGACTGTGGGCCACAATATTTGTGCTTAACCCGAGCATGTATGCGTATGACTATGCGAAGATGTCAATTTATTCTCTTAGCAAATTTATCAGCTCCTCTTTCTAGGGCGCTTCCAAATGTGTGCTTAGCCTAGTTTCTTTGACTGTTTTCTCGTCCTCGAGATTGATTACATCGGTCTCATCTAAGTTAGGTTTTTGCCTATTCTCATATTGATCTACCTCCTTGATAAAATCCTCAAGTAACATGGTATCCTCATCACATTCCTCATATTCTCCTTCTTCCGTGTCACTCGACTCACTCGTCTCACTCGTCTCACGACATGTAATGACATTATGAGTTGTTTTATTATTATTGCTGAAAAACAAGGCAAAACACGGTTAGTGTATAAAAATATATAATTAAATGAGAAGGTTGTTTTCATATAAACGAAGGCTTCCATTAATTTGATAAAAGAAGTAAAAATTGTGGTCCTGACTCAGATCAACATCGAGTCATTTCCATTTTTTTCAAATATTACAAGAAAAATAAAAGATGCAAATGGTGAACGTTCGGGCCTCAGCCAACTTTCACTGATTTTCTTTGAAAGCAAATTAAATTCATCATCTCTATCGAAAATCCAAAAGTGGGGTAGAGGTCTAGTTGGAAAGTTGCCCGCCCAGATCAGCATTGCAGATGGTGGGCGCTTCAGTGCATTCTTCCAATATCATTGTACAATATTCCTCTTGGAATAACTTTCATGACCCAAAATCATATTTGTGTCGTGAGGGAACCTACCATGAACCCATAGGTGAACCCTATCCATAATAGATAAATTAAATGATAAATAATGCGAAAAAATGAAGGACAATTTAAAATACTGATAAGTCTTGAATACTTTAATACAAAGGCCTTAGAAACATTCCCCAAAAACTGGTTGTCATATTATAGATCTACTAAAAAGATTACAAAGACTGAAACCTATACATAATACTATCTAAAATGTAGGACAAAAAATAAAAGATAAGATAGAAGAGTTTCAGTGTTGGGAAAATGTCTGCAGCTCACCCTGGACTCACGATAAGCTATCCTATTATAACCCATAATCTCATATATCAAGTATACCTTAAGGTAGGGAGCCTAAGATAAGGAAGAGGGTCCCCTTGGGATAATTAATGAAGGACCGAGTTAAAGCCCGAAGAAGTTGTGGGAGTCAAGAGCTGCTAAGCCCTTCGTGCTTGCAATCTCTACCTTATGTATGTCGTGTCAAACCGATGTGAGATGAGAAGAGTTATGATGACCATAAAAGGTTAGGGAAGGCCTTGGGCCAAGATTGGAAGTATCACTAAGAGACTCTTACACCCGTCGTTTTGTGTATGTTTAAGTGTATGTTAATCGAATTGAGGTCCGATGACCCGAGCCCCATTCTGAGGGTCATTTATGACATGAATGGATGTTTAGAAGGTTTATGTATGGTTATATATCATTGGGATAAAATGAATCACATTTCGATGAAGTTTGACAAAGATTGGCTAATACACTAGAGCGTTTTGCATCGCGGATGAGATCCACCTCACAAGGAATCAAGGCCAGCTCATTTCACTGATATGCCCTTGGATATTCGGTCTCACATGGAATATGCTACCGTATAAGCCATCGCATATCAGAGGCGATGGCCGACCACTTTGGTCTATTTAAGCGGTGGCTTGCATTATTGACCCTCATTTCGATCAAAACTCACCCCTAATACCCCCAAACCCTCTATTCACATTCTTCAAGGGTCAAAGAGTTATTACCAAGTGAACTCACCATAATTCAACACCAAAAGCTTGAGAATACACTCATATGGCAAGTACAGTGATCAAGGATGGATGAGAGCAAAGACAAGCTTGGATTTCAAGTTAGTACTTTGGATTAAGGTATGATTATTGTTGTTCTTGAGTTTTCTTAAGTTCTCCTAGCTTAAAGTAATCTCTTGGTAAGGAAATCCATGAAGAATTTGAGGTAAAAACTCCATGGTTGATCATCATAATTGTTGTGCTGATTATTGGATGGCTTGGATGAGGTTTTCAAGGTCGTTATGGCTAGATTCCAAAAAGTATGGTTGTTGTAGTCTTGAGGATGTTGTTGTTATTAAAATTAGGATAAGAATATCTTAATTTGCCATGAAATATAGAATACGATATGCACGCTAAGTGTTCGACAGAATGACACATTGATAAAGTTCTTTGAACTCTTGAATGGATTTTGATGTGGATTGTCCTTATTGTTTAGGTAGACAATTATAGAACATGCGAGAAATCTAGGAGTGGTATTTGTCGTCAACAAGGTATGTTAAGGCTCATTTCTTCATTCTTTTGGCATGATCTACTGATGAAAGAAAGCCCGCGGACCTAAACTCTTAATATAAGTCGGGAGGTGTTTTTCTAAGAGTGCCAACGATAGCCCGTCAATCTACACTAGCATGCCTAATGTGGCATGGAAAATGGAGTGAAGTGGGACTTGTCACGTAAAGATCCGAGAAAAATGTTTATTTCAGCTTTGTATGTAGGTCTTGACCAAAGACCATTTTTGTTTCTTTTAGCTTATCTTTAATTCCTAGTTGAGCATGTAGTTCTCCTTAGGAAATGATGTAATGTGTAAATAACCCCTAGCTCCCATTGGGACACAATTAATAAGCCATGTAATAGGAAAGAGGGTGACAAGGTCGAGAGTTGCTACAACAAGATGACAAGACCGAAAGTGACAAGTTGGGAAGGACGAGAATGGTCTAGAAGATGAAGCTTTCAAACTAGTTCCAAGAAGATGAAGTCTTGAGAAGCCAAATCCATCTACTCTTCTACTTGGAATCCACAAAGGGAGTGTGAAAGATTCAATGTTTGTTCCCAAGAAAAGCCAAGACCTTTCCCATTGTCTTGGTTTGGTCGAAACACTCTTGGTCACCAAGCAAATCGAAACTCGCTCCCATTCGTTCTCACTAGGCCGAGAAAGTAGTTAGAGTTTGTGTCCTTTAGTTTGTCTTCTAGAATGGTCCATTTGCTACTATAAATAGGACCCTTAGGACTTGTAAATATTCAGAGTTTGATCAAATATAAAAAGTGAGTTTTACTCAATAGCTAATTGTAATCACTTGTGTGTGTTTACTTTTAGTTGGTTCTTGTGTGAGCCAAACCCCTTGGTACAAGTTTAGCTAAGACTGTGTGACTTGGTTGAACCCAAACTAATGTTTCCCTTTGGTGTAAGTCTTGATTGAGACTGTGTGACCTAATCAATACCCAATCTCTAGGAACCTCCTTAGTGGTAAGCGAACGTTGAAACTGTGTGGTCCAACTTAGCCTAAGCTTCGGGTTACTAAAAGGGATTCTGATCACCCTCACTTGGCTAGTTCACAGGCATTGCACTTAGCAAACCCCGGTCTTGACCTTGTGGAATTGGTCACTATCTCCTTGGTGTCGACTCGGGCAGTAAAACCCCCGTGTCTCTATCTTGGGCTCATCGACCGCACCTCACTTAAACTATAACAACTGAACCAAACACTTAACAAAATCAAACCTCCAACACTTTGTGTGTACTCGGACGTGCATCTTGCATCTCGCATTCCATGTTCATCCCTCATCTGAACCACTTCATTATTTATACCAGCACATCCCATAAGACTCCATAAACATCCCCATAAATGTTCCCCTCCTATCGAGACCCGACCCACTTACCAAACATCACCCCTCCTTACTTACATCAGATTGGTATCAGTGCGAGGCCATCCCGTCATATGCTTTGATGCTATGGATCACATATAAAAAGAAGTACTGAGGAGGATCATAAGTGACCTTCCTGCAGAACATACGCAAACCTTGAGAAAGGAACTTGCGGAGCATGCCATGATGAATAATGTTAAATCAGGGGTTATGAAAATTAGCCCAAGTCATGATAAGGGCAGTACCTCTTTGGTTAATCCACTATATGATATTTAAAAAGAGTACAATGCCACTTTAATTATCCATTGTATAGTCACGAATGTAGGGATTTCTTTTTATGAAGAAATCCGTAATTGAGGAGTTCTTGGAAGAAGATATTACTCTTGCAAGAGAGCGTGAAAATTTAGTACCCCAACATGTGTTGAGAGTTCCACTTGAAATGCATGAAGAGACACAAGGGGAACAATTATTTCACATGCATTGCAAAGTAAATGATAAAGTGTGCAATGTTATTATTGACAGAAGAAGTGGTGTCAACTTAGCCTCCGTGGAAATGGCGGGCAAGTTAAAACTACCCACCTGCAATCATCTGAAGCCATATGATCTCCAATGGGTGAACCAAGATAAATGGCTAAGAGTAGTAAAACAAACTCTTGTTAGCTTTTGGATTGGAACATATAAAGATAAGGTATGGTGTGACATCATCCATATAGATGCATGTCATATTTTATTGGGGAAACCATGGCAACTTAACACGAAGGCACAACGTGATGAAGGAAGGAATACTTATTCCCTTCGGAAACATGATAAGAAAATCCGACTAGTGTCGATATCACCTAGTGAGGTGAAGGAGTTGAGAATCTGACGTGCAAAGAAGTGTGAATCCGAGGCCCTACTACTTGATGCATGAAGAGTAGAAGAAGAATCCAAGAAAGGGATCCATATGGAGTCAGTGGCGTGAAAGGAAAGGGAGAACATTGCGGAAGTTGTAGAAATTGTCGATGTGAAGGAACTCCCGAATGATGTTGCATCCGGAATACTACCAACATAATATAGTGAACTTGCTCTTGATTTATTTTCAAGAAGCTGATTGTCTACTCACTAAGACTATGGATGTCAAGAACAAAACTTGTTGGTGTCAAAAGAACATGAAAAGTGGCACACTTGTGTTACCACCCAAAATGTGTCCGAATGTACAAATGCAAGTGCGGTAAGAGACTTACATATCTTGGCTTCTTCATATCCTCATGCGATCAGAAACTATGGTGCCCTTACTGCCCCTATTTCGACCATAGAGCCACTAATTAAAATTGAACATGATGATAGAGGAATCGGCGTTGGTCCCATCCTAATTCAAGACCAAAAGTCCATTGCTCTCTCTAGTGCACTGCTTCCGTGTAAGGATTTTTTCATCACGAGGCCCTTGTTCAATTGGAGACACTTGACTTGGCTTATGTTTGGCTCATTGGGCTTAACTACACATAAGGAAGGAAGGGACAATCAAATGCCAAGAGCAAACCATCCTTGCAAGATATTGACCTTCAAAATCGAGCGTGATTTGTATGAAGAACTTGTGAGGCCTTTTGACTTGTGCAACATTCCAAACTCTTCCATGATCTTCATGCACAAGATGGTACCACGGTCTATAGATCATACCACATCATCTGTGGGCTTGTGTACTGATCCAACCATGATGAAATCTAGCCAAAGATGTACCGAACCTACGGGCATAGTTGCGGCAAATAATTTTTTTAGTCCGACTTTGTTTCCTCATCATTTCATGCGGAGATATTATGACCTTGCTTCCCATATAAACAAACTCACGAGGAAAGATAAGTATGCATGGTTTCGAAGAGCAACAAGATTCCTTAAAGCCTTGGAGATTTGTGAAGCCCCAGTCCTACCCGTGCCAAGGCGTGAAAAGTCATTGGGCATCCAACATGAAACTAGAGTAGGTGTCATCTTTGGCTCTCGCACAAAAATGAATGGTGCACGGTGCCATTATTCTACCGTTGGCAAGACCAAGTGTCTTATGGGATCCGTGATCCCAAATGAACATTATGTGAAGTCAATATTGTTTGGCTTGTATACGAATCCATATTTGGCAAGAATTAAGGAAGGTGCCTACAAGATAAAACTTCCGGTCCTATCTAATAGTGGAAATATTGGATCAACACTTGTTGTTGATTTTTTTTCCACATTTAGATGGCGCGAATTTGAGGGAAAATTCCTTTAAAGAAGGGGAGATTGATGAAAGAAAGCCCGCGGACCTAAACTATCAATATAAGTCGAGAGGTGTTTTTCTAAGAATGTCAACGATGGCCCGTCAATTTACACTAACAAGCCTAATGTGGCATGGAAAATGGAGTGGAGTGGGAGTTGTCACGTAAAGATCCGAGAAACATGTTTATTTCAGCTTTGTATGTAGGTCTTGACCGAAGATCATTTTTGTTTCTTTTAGCTTATCTTTAATTCCTACCTTAGCTTGTAGTTCTCCTTAGGACATGATGTAACGTGTAAATAACCCCTAGCTCCCATTAGGACACAATTAATAAGGCATGTAATAGGAAATAGGGTGACAAGGTCGAGAGTTGCTACAACAAGATGACAAGGTCGAAAGTGACAAGTTGGCAAGGACAAGAAGGGTGTAGAAGATGAAGCTCCCAAGAGGATAATTCATCCATGTATTTGGCTACACTAAGAAGATGAAGGGATGGTCAAAATACTCCCTTCTTCATTCGGCCAAGGCACTCAAAAATCAAGATGGAAGCTTCTAAACTAGTTCCAAGAAGATGAAGTCTTGAGAAGCCAAATCCATTCACTCTTCTACTTGGAATCCACAAAGGGAGTATGAAAGATTCATTGTTTGTCCCCAAGAAAATCCAAGACCTTTCCCATTGTCTTGGTTTGGTCGAAACACTCTTGGTCACCAAGCAAACCCAAACTTGTTCCCATTCGTTCTCACTAGGCCGAGAAAGTAGTTAGAGTTTGTGTCCTTTATTTTTTCTTCTAGAATGGTCCATTTGCTACTATAAATAGGACCCTTATGACTTGTAAATATTCAGAGTTTGATCAAATATAAAAAGTGAGTTTTACTCAATAGCTAATTTTAATCACTTGTATGTGTCTGCTTTTAGTTGGTTCTTGTGTGAGCCATACCCCTTGGTGCAAGTTTAGCTAAGACTGTGTGACTTGGTTGAACCCAAACTAATGTTTCCCTTTGGTGTAAGTCTTGATTTGGACTGTGTGACCTAATCAATACCCAATCTCTAGGAACCCCCATTTGTGGTAAGCGAATGTTGGAACTGTGTGGTCCAACCTAGCCTAAGCTTCGGGTTACTAAAAGGGCTTCCGATCACCCTCACTTGTCTAGTTCACCGGCATTGCACTTAGCAAACCCCGATCTTGACCTTGTGGAATTGGTCACCATCTCTTTGGTGTCGACTCAGACAGTAAAACCCTAGTGTCTATCCTTTGGCACATCGACCGCACCTCACTTAAACTATAACAACCGAACCAAACAATTCACCAAATCAAACCTCCAACACTTGGTGTGTACTCGGACTAGCATCTTGCACTCTGTGATCATCCCTCGTCCGATCCACTTCATTATTTCTACCACCACATCCCATAAGACTCCATACACATCCCCATCGAAGGTCCCCAACTGAAACCACCCACAAAGTCCGTCCAATCTCGACAACACCACGTAGTCCGCATAACACACCTTGCTGATGACCTCACTATTTCAGTTTTGTTTCGTCACCTTGCTACCATCAAAACACCAAGTCCCGAACATCAACCTGACCCTCAACCAATCTGTGACAACCCCACAAAACTCCTAAGTCTATTTCCCTATACAACTACCCAAAACAGTCATCAACACTACACTGCCCGACCGTAACACACCTACCGAGAACCTCACTGGTTCAAGTCTGTTCCGTGGCATTTCCATTATCAAACCACCAAGTTCCGATAACCAACACAACCCTCAATGTATCCACGACACCCCCATAAATGCCTTGACCCAACTCCACCTAAATCTACCCGTCTAAACCACCAAAACCCCACTGCCTGGCTAGAAACCGAGAATCCGAGAACCACCATTTGTGTCCAACCCGAATATAACCAAGACCCGACCCACTTACAAAACATCACCCCTACTTACTTGCATCATCTACAAATAAGTGTAACCATAACGACGTCCCTTCAAAAGGACCTTTATTCTTAAGGGTTAATCTTGTGAATGACATTGCTTCATATTGTAATAGTTCATGACTCTTATTGTTCTGTCTCAAGAGCTTGTCCCAATTTGTTAGTAACTTGAATCTTATGCTTCCTTATGGATTTTGTCAATTCATAGTCTATTGATAGCAACACAGTTACATAACGTTAATCGACGGGTAACGACCTTGAATCACTCTGTTTAGATTTATAAGGCCCTTCAGAGTTATTGCATGCATTATATATATATTACGACACTGCACCGCGCTATAGTCAGCCAGATAGGCACTAATATGTGCAAACCACTGCAGTTGGGAAGTTTATGATGACGATAGCCCCAATAAGTGGCGAAATGATGATAAGGTAGCCCCGATGTGTGGCATATATACTTATATACGTATACAAATTGTTTTAAAGAACATTATGCATATTCTTTGCTCACAGAGGCACTCGAAGTTCAGGTTGATCCTCTATGACTCCATTTACCATTTTGCACTCAGTTACAACTTCAGCTTTATGCTTCTTTTACAGTATTGTATTTGTTTACAATTTTATCCATACATATTTAGTACATCTTTTGTACTGACGACCCCTTGCTGGAGTGCTGCGTTTCATGCCCGCAGGTACAGATAGAGAGACAGACGATACCTTGTAGTAGGTGACTCCACTCAGCTAAAGGTTTTCACGCTCCTTTCTTCCAAAGTTGTCTAGCGAGCTGATAGGTATGGTGGTTGCATATATGTACATAGTTGGGTATGGCAGGTCCCTGTCCCGACCAGATGTTGTTGATGTACTCTCTAGAGGCTTGTAGATAGTCATCTTGTATATATTAGTTTTGTGTGGCCTTGTAGGCCTTTTTAGTTAACCGTTATGTTTGTATCGGCCTTGTCGGGCTTGTTGTATATATCTGTAGGTTGGGCCTTTTCTGCGTGCAGGTGAATGTGTCTTTGATTAGGTAATCATTCATTAGAGGCCTTACCGGCCCATGTATTATTTAGCATGTTACAGGTAAAAGGATTGGTATGCTCGGGCCTTAGGGCATCGGGTGTCGGCCATACCCCTCAAGGTTGGAGTGTGACATATCCAAATGTGCCGCATCTTTGCTCTACTTGGATCCAGATCAATACCTGCACACAAAGGTGAAACAATTATAGAGTGAGTACGGGAAGCACGTGTACCCAACATTATTGTCGACCGACCTTAATTATAGCAGTAGCGAGGGTTGGTACCTTCCAATACTTATCTACTAGTTAGTTAACTAAGTATAAGTAAATCAGTTATCCAACTCTACCAATAAATCTTGTAGTTCTATTAATTACAAAGATCATAACTATTCACGAGTCTTCCACAATTCCCAACTTTATTAGAGTTAAGCCAAAGTAGTAAACCGGATTCATCATAAACCCCGTTCAGGGCGTGTAATCCCACAAGGGTTCCACCTTTTCATCAACTATGGCACATATATTCATAAGGATTTGAGCTTTACACTATTTAAGGAAGTATATATTAATCAAGGTTAAGTCTTTCTATCTTTTAGAACAAGTATTATCATAAAGGTTCTATCTTTCCTACTTTACATTAAGAAAACCTATAAAGATTCTAGCTTTACACGTATTGCACTACATAAGTCGTAAAGATTCTAGCCTTCTTTCGCTTTCAAGCAAGTAAACCATAAGGTCTCATATTTCCGTCTTACATCACAAATAAGTTGTACAGTTCAAGTATTTTCTTCCTCTAAGAGCAATATGATCATAAAGTCTACAGCTTTACATCACCGAGTACACATGACATAAATTACACATCAAGATGTATGTATGGAATGCAATACAAATGATATGTATGCAATGCAATGGCCATATGTACTCGATATATGCACACTCCTGCAATAGGTGTCACGTGTCCCATTGGGGACTCATAAGGTCCATATACCAATCTGGAATTTTCCATCGGATCCCAGCTCTGTGGCTATAGTATCATCATCGCTCTCTTACTATATACCATATCCAGTAACTGACTTTCAAGCCCCTTTATCAGTATCTCAACAATTCAATGCCAATAATAATATGAATGAATAATATGGATATGCATACACTATGCAATAAATCGATACAATAAGTATTTCCAATTTTTCTTTCAAGATTTAGACTAGATGTAGAGTGATGAATGCATGATAAGTCATAATCGCATAATCAACCAATATGGCTCTCATGGCCTAATTAAACAATAAACATACCAACCTAAGTGGATTTATGCACCACGCTCACGGCCCGAAGGCTAAACACATAATCTCGGTCATATACAAACTACTACGTCCTTTTAATTACCCCTTTAAGCACACCGGTACCCATACAAGTGCTCATCACCTCACTAGTACGGGACCCCGAATTCCCCATTACTCATCTTAATTAAGAAATTACCAACACATGCACTCCATTAAGGTCTAGAAAGTCTCAATTTGCCTTATTATGAAGTCTCATAGCTCACAAATGACTCCAAGCTCGATCCGCGTGAAGATTAAGCCTTTCGGAAGCTCCACAGTGTCTAAACTCACCGAACGAGTTTAATCTAGTTAAAATAGCAGTTTATGGAGTTATAAGAGTCCAACGATGCCTATATTACTATATTTTATTTCGGAACCCAAAAAGTTATCTAAAATAGGATTTTGAACCGTAAAGGGGAAAATAGGAAATTTAGTCAAAAATTAGTTTATCAAACCTCTAGGGAGTCTATATACCAAGAATCATCCCAATCTAATATCATTTCATGATTAATTAGGGAAAACTCCATTTCCAAATTAGGGTTCATAGCCCATGAAACCCTCATCCCAAATCATAGATTCTACCATGAAATTCTTTCATAATCAATATAATAACCGTAAAAGTAAGGTTAGAATCTTACCCAATAGATGAATCTTGTAAAACCCCCAAAAATCTCCTTAAATCGAGCTCTCATGTTCCAAATATGTGAATGAAAAACCAAATCTCGAAATGGGAATTAAATATTTGATCTTCCCAGCGATCCCCACAGAAGTGCCCAAATTTCCGTAGATGCGGGTCCGCTTCTATGCTCCTTTTCCCACATCACCGAGGTCCACTTAAGTGTACATGTACCGTAAGTGCGACCAATAGGCGCATGACCGGATCCGCTTCTACGGAACATCTCACGTAGAAGTAAGCCTCTTCCCACCAAGCCAACCATCGCACCTGGGACTTACCTTGCCCAGGTATGGCTCCACAAGTGCGAGCAAAATCTCACAGAAGCGAGACACTAGAAACCAGAAAACTCATGCTACTTCCAAACTTTGATCTAACTCCCGAAACTCATTTGAGACCTCTCGGACATAAACCAAATATGCAAACCAATCCTAAAACATGCAATGGACTTGCTCGCACACTCAAAATACTTATGCGAGGTCATCTTGACCAAATGTTCGACCAATGCACACTATAAATATCTTAAGGCTAGAATTTCAACCAAATATTCAGGATGCACTCAAAAAACTCGAGACCCATTCCAATCACCCCCCATGTCACAATTCATGTTCCGAAACTAAGGGAACCATCAAAATTTGATTCTGGACACATTTACTCAAAAGTCAACTCCTAGTCAAACTTCTCAAACATGAAGCTTCCCCAAACTCAAATCTTAAATTTTCTTTCATTATTCTCACCTGATTACTAGGGAATCGCCCTACCCATCCGCGCACATCAAAACACCAAAACAAGGCTAGGAAAAAGGGTGTTTTTGATGAAAAGAAGTCCAAAAGCTCAAAATGACCAAATGGTCGTTATATCATCTACGTTCGTCCTCGAATGGTAAAGAAAAACACAAAGTTGTCAAGTAACCAAAGAATCCCCATCCTAAACCTCATGAAAGCCCTCATATGCAAGAATCACGCTGATAACACCGCTTGTCCACCTTACCTCTCAAACTTCCTTTGACTTAGTTCAAAACTCAAATATCTATTTTTCCATATCAGAAACTTCTTCCACGGCTGATTTTCATATATTTGAACTGACTCTGCTGGAATCCCTTGATTTTGATTCTAAGCACACTTCTTAGCGCAATTAATTGATTCCACAATTTCCATCATCAATACTCAAATCATGTCGCGACCCCCTTTCGAGAATTATGGTGGTACCTACTTAATCCCACCACGTAGGCCAACCACTCTCAATCATTGTCAAGACATGATATATATATATATATATATATATAAACGAAAGAAATATGAATACCCTAAACACGCTCTTATAACATAATAAGCGGGAAAAAGTGATAGTCTGATGCATCCAACAAACGCCCCCAAAATATCTAGTCTAGGAATACAAGAGCATTAATAAATCATAACAACCTGAGGAAAAGGACACGCAGGCCAAAACTGAAATACATAGTCTGAAATGAGTCTCTCAAGTAAGAACAAAAGACCATAAGTAGATAAGAGTATCCAAGGCATGATGAAAGGAGCATCCTCACCCTGAATACTGAGGATCACAACTCTAACTCAGCCATATGGTCCTACGGAGGTGAAAAGTATTGAATCTGCATCCAAAAATAATGCAGCAAGCGTAGTATAAGTACACAACGTACCCCCTAGACATCATAGGCGACAACGATGAAAGATACATAATCAGAGATAAATATCAAGTTGACACCAAATAACCCTATGCTAATAGTTCAATAACCCAAGTACGTCACATAGTCAACATGTTGTTCATAGAGTTCAACAGTATATCAGATATCAGTAGAAATAAATAAACCTTCCAAGCTCAGAATTCAACCATGGTGTCCATAATCACTCAATACTAAGTTCAACATAATTCATCAATGAAATTGCATAAGTATGTATGATTTAAATACAATGCATATGCAAGGTACCTTTCTCAATTTGGTATACAGTACATCAAAGTTTAATTATGATCTGTACACCAATGGGGGACCCGTGAAATCCATATACTGCTCCTAGCCAGCCGGAATTCCACACACGAATCTGACTAGAGCCCATGACTCATCTGTTGAGTCTCAATCATGTTGTAGGCATGCAACTCCGCTCCCTGCATATCAATATCATCTCAAGTGCCATAATCTCATATTACTCTTACCATTCTGATCTCTTAGACCATAGCAAATCCATACCATTCTCACATCAAATCATAAAACCATCAGTGTATGTATGCAATGACAATACAATGCAAGATATCATAATATGATGAGATACAATCAAGTATAAAGATGATGTAACATTATTTCAAGAGTTCAACAACACATAGACAATCCAAGTTAAATCAGGATATCAATCGAAAGCATGTGTGATAAGTAAACAAGTAATAACAAACATGGCAACCAGCCCACATACGGAGACTAGCCCAAATAATCATCAATCGAAACCAACATAAGGCTGATTCCCCTAGTCATCCCAGCATCACAGCTTAACACAAGTACCCACTCAAACGTTCATCACAACCGGCTAAGTGGGACCCCAAAACACGCCCAATACCCCTCAATATTTATAACTAATTACGTACTTCTATCAAAGTCTCGAAAAGCTAAATCGTAGCCTACCTCAAAGCCAAACAAGTGTGCAACAAAATCAAGCCTGTGATATAGCCTTGTCTTTCCTTTGCACCTCGCGATAATCAGAATCTATTCACACGTATTACATCGTTAATATAAAGATAACACAACAAAACAAGACTTTCAATACCCATCCCAGACCCACACTACTAAGATTCGAACTTGTTACACAAAAACCTTTATTACATACTAGGTAGTCACATCCTTAATTTAATTACATATATAAATACAATTAAACCTCCAATTGAACAATAATCTAAAAGCCCCAATTTGAAACCCTATATTTTCCCCCTTTTGAAAACAAACTTATATAATCAAATTAAGCTTTAAAACATTATAATCTAACATAACCCAATCCTAATTCATGATATTAACACCATTTGATTCATAATTCTTATTAAAATCAACCATATAACTCTCTTAATTTCTCAATATGCATAACTCATCTTCCCTAACTCACATAATATCCTAAACCGCCATTAAAAGAACCTATATCCATAACTTAAGCCATAAGAGAGAATGAATCTATTACCTCAAGGTTGAAAATTCTCCTAAAGCTCTAAAATACCATTATGCGGCGCTGGTTTCGAAGTTAGGTATTTGGGGAAATAAAATCTGACCGAAAATTATTTATAAGCCACCTGAACAGTACTTCCACCCCAGCAGAATCGACTGCGCTGGAGCGGACTCGCTGCGGCGGAAAAAGGATTCGCTGGAGTGAGAGTCACTTGACACCTCATCCATCGACATGGCGGACCTGACTCCGCTCTGGCGGAAACCCCACAGTCCCCATTTCCTACTTCGGCGAGCCAACCTGAAATCAAGGCAGACATGCCGGAGTGGATGTTGGTGCCACCGTGGCGAACACAAGACACTAGCAAAGAAAAACAATTTAAATACTCCCTTGAACACTCGAAACACTCCCGGTACCCCCCGACACAAACTAGTTATGCTCGTCTAAGGTAAGCAGCGCTACAAACTCGCTCATACACTCAAATTTCACAAATAACCGAGCTAAGACATACTTTTCTAAAGAATCGTTAAGATAAACTAAAAATCCAAACTTTACAAATAAAGCCACAGAATACATCTGATTGCCTCGGGAAGCGAACCAATGACTTGACTAAGTCATAAATGACCTTTCGGGTCTAACGGAAGTAACGGAACCCAGAAATGAACTCGTCTAGCCAAAAGTCCACTTTGAGTCAAACTAACTAACTCTAAGTTCCCAGATTTGGGCTTTTCATCTGAAACTCATATAAATGGACCTCGAGATCCATGCCACCCATCTTTGTATATCACAAACCCCACATAGAGTCTACGAGAAGGGTTAAATAGGCAAACAAAGGTTTTTAGCTAAAAATGTCCGGATGGATCGTTACATCAAATACCAATAAAAACAACACTTGTCCTTGAATGAAGAGAAATTAATTGGGAAACGTATCAGAAGTAGTGAACAAGCCAGGATATCTACTATGTATAACTGACTCAGTCTCCAAAGTTGCCTCCTCTATAGGATGATGCCTCTACTGAATCTTCACTGAAGCTATCTCCTTCGATCTCAACTTCCTCACCTGCCTGTCTAAAATAGCCACAAGCTCCTCCTCGAACTCTAGATTCTGATCAAGAAATACTGAGTCCCAATGGATAACATAAGAACCATCGACATGATACTTCTTCAGCATAGACACATGGAAGATTGGATGAATGCCTAAAAGACCCGGTGGTAGAGCCAACTCATATGCTATCACTCCCACTCTCTGAAGAACCTCAAATAGCCCGATATCCCTCGGACTAAACTTCCATCTCTTGTAGACTCTCATCATACCCTTCATGGGTGAAACCTTCAGAAGCACCTTTTCACCAACCATGAACTCTAAATCTCGGACCTTCTAGTCCGCATACTCTTTCTACCTGCTCTGCGCTACTGGGAGCTTGTCATGGATTACCTTCACTCTATCTAAGGACCCCTTCAACAAATCAGTACCCCAAGGACGGACCTCAACTGCATCAAACCAGCCAATTGGAGATTGGCATCTCCTACCATACAAGGCCTCGAACGGTGCCATATCGATACTGGAGTGATAATTGTTGTTGTACACAAACTCTGCCAAAGGTAGGTACTAGTCCCAATGACCCCCAAAATCAATCACGGAGGCTCGTAATATATCCTCCAATCACAAACTCTCTCAGCCATAAGTAATGCTGCCAATGGGCTAAAGCTCTCACTAAGGCAAACAAGTCTTTATCATAAGTCAAATAGTTTAAAACTGCCCCCTTAAGTTTCGCACTGAAATAAGCTATAGGAAACCCCTCTTACATTAGCACTCCACCTATCCTAACCCCTAAAGCATCACACTCAATCTCAAAGGTCTTACTAAAGTCGGGTAGTTGTAATAATTGGGCAGACCTAAGCCTATGTTTCAACTTCTTAAATGCTCTCTTGGGACTCTTCCCAAAACAACGGGTGTTCTTTCTTTATCAACTCAGTCAATGGCGTTACGATGGTGATAAAGTCTTTCACAAACCTCCTATAAAAACTAAGCGACCCATGAAACTTCTCACTTAAGTAACACTAGATGGGGTAGCCCAATCCCTAATAGCTTCTACTTTTGACATATCAACTTCAACTCCACTAACACTCACAGCAAAACCAAGAAAAAAAATACATTCAACACAAAAGGCACACCTTTTCATACTAGCATGCAATTTCTCTTTTCTCAAAACATCAAAGACTTGCCTTAAGTGATCAACATGTTCATCCACAGATTTACTATACATAAGAATATCATCAAAATAAACCACAACAAACCCATTTATGAATGGTTTAAGCACATGGTTCATTAATCTTATAAAAGTACTCAACGTGTTAGAGAGGCCAAATGACATCACTAATCATTCATATAGATGAAACTTGGTCTTGAATGTGGTTTTCCATTCATCACCCGATTTCATCCGAATTTGATGGTAGCCGGACCTAAGATCAACTTTAGAAAACCAACAAGAACAACTTAACTCGTCTAACATGTCGTCTAACCTAGGAATAGGATGATGAATCTTTATTGTGATCTTGTTGATGGCTCTACAATCGAGACACATTCTCCATGTTCCATATTTCTTTGGCACAAGTATGACCGGAATGGCACACAAACTCAAACTTTCCCGCACTAACCCCTTACTTAAAAGCTCATCAACTTTCCTTTGGAGTTCCTTGGTGTCTTCTAGATTACACTTATAGGCTAGTTTGTTCAGAATTTGGATCCTGGCACAAAATCTATTTGATGCGCAATTCCTCTCAACGAAGGCAGTCCGTTTGGCATCTCCTCGGGAAATACATTTATAAAACCCTGCAAGAGATTCTCAACAAAATTTGGAAATTGATTAGCATTAGATAAATCATCACATCACTCAAGAGAATACCTTTATGCACTAAACAAATCATCATTTTGTTTTCATCGTTATCTTTGAAGTACTCCCTTCATTGCATAATTGCACATACCTTTTCATTACCCAACGGTGGTGATGTGGACTTAGGATCGGCCACAACAATAGCCTTACTTTTAGCCACTTCCTTCAACTCTTTCACCCGACGATAATCTTCCATCACTTGTTTTGGTGACAAAGGCTCGAGTATAAGACTCGTACCTTCATTTTGAACCACATATGTGTTGGCTCGGCCGTCATGAATCACAACTTTGTCATATTTCCACGGCCTTCCCAAAGAGTAAATGGCATGCCTGCATGGTACCACATCATATTGTACCTCATCTTGGTAATCTCCAATCTTGAACTTAACCAAAACCCACTTTGTAACCCGTAATTCACCACACTCATTAAGCTATTGTAACTGGTAGGGTCGGGGATGTTTCAATGTAGGCAGTTTCAATTGCTCAACCAAAGTTTGGGTAGCAACATTAGCAAAACTTCCTCCATCCATAATCAATGAACACACCTTCCATATTACCATACACCTAGCATGAAAATGATTCTTCCTTTGCACATCTTCTTCATTCTCCATGCTTATAGTGCTCAAGTTTCTCCATACCACAAGAAATATTTCAGGAAGATTATCCTCCTCTTGTCCTTCCGGCGTCTTAAGATTATGGTTAAGATCTTTTTCATTGCCATCTTCTGGTTCACTTTCTTGTTCTTGAATCGTGCCATCATCAAGAATAAGAATGGTCCTCCGAGTAGGACACTCTTTGGCCATATGCCCATATACCCTACATTTATGACATTGAATATATGAAGCATTAGGAAAATTGAGTTGAGTCTTACCTCCAGAGTTCTTTGTATCAGATTTTGTTGGACTCTTTTCAAGTGGCCTTTTAACATCACGTCTAGCACCCAAACTTGGACTCTTCAAATCCTTACCCCTACTCCACGGAGTATTATTAGCACTTCCTCTAGACCGGAATGCCTTGTCCTTATTAGGTAGATTTTAGTATTGTTTTAGAGTATGTTTTAGGGAGTCTTTTGTTGTCTTTTAGTTGTTTTGTGCAGTATTATGCGTGTGTTTTGAGGTTTTAAGCGATTCAGAAAGGAAATAGGCGGTTATTGAGGATAAAAATGTATACCTAGCCACAAGAAATAAGTCAAAGAACCCATGGGAAGCTCGGAAAGCAATTTAAATGAATTTCGGACAAAGAAGGCTGAAGAGCCGCGACACAACAAGCTGAAGAGTCGTGGCGATGTAGAGTCGAGGTGCCCAACACTAGCGCCGTGGTGCCCCTCTAGCAGTGAGCACACGATCTTCAAAAGTGAACTACAGTTGCGGTGCCTGTTTGAAGAGTAGCGGCGCCGAAGACGTCAGGGAAGCAAGAAACCTAAATTTAACAAGGGCAAAAAGGTCCATGTTGGATATTAAGTTGATTAGTTTTCTTAGCATGACTATGAGCTAATTACTTTTATTAGGGTTTTTCGTCGAATCACTTGAAACTCTATTATGATTTAATGCATTGTTAATGTTCTTCTTCATCTATTCAGCTTGCGTTTATTGAATGAGAATTAATTGGCCTTTAATTTTCATTATCTATATGATTTCAAATCGAGATCTGAAAAGGGAGATTTGAATATGCTATAATTGATTAGACGTAGGTTTAATCTTGAACGAGAGTATCATGATTTCCTGTGTAGCATTTTAGGTTATTGATCTTAATCCTCATATGTGGTCGAACTTATCATAGAAATATAGAAAGTTCTCACTTAGGTTGAGTTTTTATATGTCCTAACCGGAATATAGAACATCTCAGTTAACCTGCTATCTTAATAAGAAGAAGAATCATTAGTCTTGCATTAATGAATGATAGAGTGGAAAGTTGAGGAGATTGAAAATCCTAATTCCTTCATTACTGAATTAAACCTCGTGTGTTTTCATTGCTATTTTGATCAGGAAATTCATGTTAGTTTGTTAATTCTTTAATTAGAAATCATCACTTATATTCATTAGCCAGATAGAAACTAAAGATTAGTTAATTGGTACTTGATAAATAAGTCTCTGTGGATGATACTCGGTCTTACCGAAATTTATTATAAATTGTGATACGTACACTTGCGTAGCATCTAGAAATACCGCAACAAGTTTTTGGCGACATTGCTGGGGACTGAAGTATTATCAATATCAAAATGATTAATCTTATGTCTACTTTGGTTGTTCCTATAAAACATTTTTTTACTTAATATGCGTGAAGTGTTTCTGATCAATTGTAGGTAGATTTGGTATATGCGAAGCAGAAGAGGAGCAAACAACCTTGTTTCTCTAAATTCGAAGATTGAAAATCGTGCAAGTAGAACCGAAAGAACAAAAGAATTATTGATTCAACCGCTATGGCTAATCAACATGATAATGATGGGTTGAATGGAGGGGTGCCCGAATTCATGCAGGCACAAGCCCAGAATCCTGCGGCACAGAGCTTACGGGACTACATATTGTCAACTGTTACAGGTGTGCAGACATGCATAAGGCCACCAGATGTGGAGGCAAATAATTTTGAGATTAAGCTAGCAATCCTGTATATGGTCCAGAGCATAGTTCAGTTTGGTGGGTTGCCCTATGAAGATCCACATATGCATTTGGCGAACTTCTTGGAGTTATGTGCTACCTTTAAGTACAATGGTGTTACTGATGATGCCATTAAGTTGATGCTCTTTCCATTCTCACTAAGGGACCGAGCCAAAAGCTAGTTGAACTCTCTTCAGGTAAATTCTATTACTACTTGGCAAGATTGGCTCAGAAATTTCTTGCCAAGTTCTTTCCTCCATCAAAGGCCGCGAAGTTAAGGGGAGAAACGAATAAATTTTATCAGCTTGATGAGGAGTCTTTGTATGATGCTTGGGAGAGGTTTAAGGAGTTGCAAAGGAGATGTCCTCACTATGGAATTGAACAGTGGATGTGGGTCCGCAATTTCTACAATGGGTTATGTGGTACTACTCGTACCATAACTGATGTTGCGGCAGGATGGGCATTTATGAGTAAAAGTGCTAATGAGGCGTATGAATTGTTAGAAGATATGGACACAAACAACCATCAATGGTGTGATGAGAGATCAACGAGCAGTAGAAAAATAACAGGGGTTCATGAGTTAGATGTCATCACTGCGTTAACTGCTCAAGTTGCTTCCTTGACAAAGCAATTGTAACAGAATATTGTGTCCGCAAATGTTGTTCAGATGCAAGTGGTTTGTGAAATATGTGGGGGTCCACATACTTTTGATCGGTGGACAACAATGGATTCAAACAATGTTCCTATGGATCAAGCTCAGGTTCAAGCAGTTGAGAAATTTTTAGAGGCCCTTTAACAATCCATTCTGCAACACTTATAATCCTGGGTGGAGGAATCACCCAAACTTTTTCATGGAGAAATGACCAAGGCCAACAGCCACAGTTCCAAGGGTAGTATCAGCAGAACAGTCCACAACAACTAATTAATCACGCTTCATTTTCTCAGCAGCCTACGCCACAAGTCACACAAGAGAATTCTAACGAATTGCGAACAGCTTTGTTGACCCTCACCAATTTCCAAACACAGTTCATGACAGAGACAAGATCTTTTATTTGGAATTTGGAGATGCAAGTGGGGCAGTTAGCAAATATGTTGAATAACAGACCTCAAGGGAATCTACCTAGTAATACCATTGTGAACCCGAATGAGCAGTGTCAGGCCATCACCTTGAGAAGTGGTAAGCAAGTGGAGCAATATGTAACCTATCAACCTGTTGAAAAGAATGATGACTTAGGAGAGATATTAGGTTTAGAGAAAGAGGGGGGTTACTGAAGACCACCAGAGTACAGAGAAGGCACTACCCGCGAGTATGGTTGATCCTCAAATCAGAATTCCATTTACCCAAAGACTTCAGAAAAATTCTCTTGATAAACAATTTTCTAATTTTTTAGAGGTGTTCAAGAAATTGCACATCAATATTCCCTCAGCTGAGGCCCTAGAACAAATGCCAAGTTACGTGAAATTCATGAAGGAAATTCTCTCTAAAAAGAGAAAGATTGGAGATTATGAGACCGTGGATTTAAATTAAGAGTGCAGCGCCAATTTACAAAAGAAGTTTCCCCAGAAGTTGAGAGATCCGGGGAGTTTCACTATTCTCTGCACTATCGGGAATTTTGAGTGCCAGCATGCTCTGTGTGATTTGGGGGCAAGTATCAACCTAATGCCCTTATATGTGTTTCATAGACTTGGTTTGGGTGAAGCTATGTCTACAAAAGTTACCTTGCAGTTAGCAGATCGTTCGATCAAGCATCCATGAGGTATCATTAAAGATTTTCTAGTAAAAGATGATAAGTTCATATTTCCTGCTGACTTCATTATTCTGGATATGGAAGAAGATGAAAATGTGCCCATCATCCAGGGGAGACCATTCTTAGCTACAGGGAAAGCACTTATAGATGTTCAGAAGGGCAAACTAAAACTCTGAGTCCAGGGAGAAGAAGTGACTTTCAATCTATTCAGGGCAACAACTTATCCAAGAGCAAGTGACGACTATTTTTCCATTAATGTAATTGACAAAGCGGTTGCTGAGGAAAGCTTCAAGAGTACTGATGCTCTTGAAATAGCATTAACACAATGCGAGGACGATAAGAGCATGCCTTCAATTGAGGCGCAAAGGAGGTTGAACCCAACTATGAATGAGGTGATGAGAAAAGAGATCCTGAAATGAAAAGGAAATTTGCGTCCGGCTAAATGACGTTAAACGACAGCACTATTGGGAGGCAACCCAACATTTTAATAGTTTATTTTTATTTTGTGTTATTTTCGAACAATCTCAGTGTCTTGTTGTTTTTTTGTCTGTGTTTTTTTTCTTATGTTAGGTGAATTGTGAGCCAACTCTGGGGGTGAAAAAGCATCGCGAATGAGCCCTACTTTGATTATCATCCACCACAGCCGCCACCACCATTCTGAATCGCTTAGCTGTAATTTTGGTAAGTCTTCTTACTATTGCTTTACTTATCACATTTGGGACAATGTGTTGAATAGGTTTGGGGGGGTGAGTCTTACTGTTTTGTGTTAATTATTTGTGTTCAGTTATTTGTTTATTGTTAGTGCTTTTGTTTTAGTGTCAGTGTTTGCGTGTTTTGTGTCAATAAATCAAGTTAATAATAATAGCCCATGAGATTGAGTGAACACATGTGATAGAGTTTAATGGAATTGATAGCCATGAAATGCATAAATATGTGTGCTTAAGTTGGATAGGTCCTGAGTCGTTTTCAATTATTAATAAGTATGAAAACTTGATCATGATTGGTGAATTTCTTGTACTTGAATATTGATTTATGCATGATTGAATTTTGGTTTGAGAAAAGATGGTGGAAAGTCCTAGAACTTGCTTGCTTGCTATTTGAGACGAAATCATAGATGATGCATGCTTAGGAAGATGATTTAGGCCATCTTTGGAACGATTGAGCCTTTTAAGACAACCTTGACTAATTTAATCCCTAGTTACCCTTTTCAAGCCTTAAGTAATCCTTCTAAGCCAACTTGAAACCCTTTACAAATATTTTCCTTCCCTTGAATTCCATAAGCATATAAGTATATGATTGTGGGATTGACACTTTGTAATTGATATTTTAAATTGAGTGCTATCAATAGAAGAGCAAAGAAAAAAATGAATACACTACACTTCCCTTGTACATACATTGAAAAACAAGTTTGGGGGTGTAGTTCGAAAAGAAAAGAAAAAATGGGAATTGCTTTTGGTTTATAACGTGAGTATAGAGTTGGGTTGATTGGTTTATATGCTTATAGTAACTTTGAGCCTAAATGACATTTCATCTACATGTGCCTAAGCCTATCGTCATAACCTATAATAGTCCTATTGATTCTTGAGCATGTGTTGTCTAAATTAGTAGAGAATAGCAAGTTAGCAAGCCTATAGAATTCTGGCCAGATGGAATGTCGGTGAGAATTCATTGTGCATAAACTAATATTGAATACTTGTTTATTTCAATAATCATGGTTGAGTGATCATATGCATTAATAACTCTAAGCAATTTTGAGAAATATCCGGCTTGAAATTCTAGATAGCAAATTAGTGGCTAGAATGTTCCTGAAGATTATATTGCATGTTCATGATCTTCGAGGTATAATCTATTGTGGTTGACTTTATTCATTTTTAGAGTTTGTGTTTTTTCTTTTTAGGGTGTCTAGAGCTCTTTACTCAAGGACGAGTATAGTGTAAGTTTGGGGGTGTTTGTTAGGTAGATTTTAGTACTATTTTAGAGTATGTTTTAGGGAATCTTTTGTTGTCTTTTAGTTGTTTTGTGCAGTATTGTGCGTGTGTTTTATGTTTTCAGGTTTTAAGCGATTCAGAAGAGAAATAGGCGGTTATTGATGATAAAAATGTATACATGGCCACAAGAAATAACTCAAAGAAGCCCTGGGAAGCTCGGAAAGTAATTTAAATGAATTCCGGATGAAGAAGGCTGAAGAGCCGCAAGCTGAAGAGCCATGGCGCTGTAGAGCCGCGGCACCCAACACTAGCGCCGCAGCACCCCTCTGGTAGTGAGTACATGATCTTCAAAAGTGAATTAGAGTTGCGGCGCCTGTTTGAAGAGCCGCGGCGCCGACGACGTCAGGGAAGCGTTAGTCTTGCATTAAGGTCCATTTTGGGGGTTTTTTCGTGATATATATTAGGGGAAAAAGTTTTTCTGAAAAAATGAAGAAAATGAAGTTTTGGGAGAACACTTTGGAGGCAAGAAACAAGAGAATAAAGAGTCATTAGAGACATCTATTGTTCAAGTTCTTTTCCTTTTCTTTACTTTAATTCAGTTCATGTTGGATATTAAGTTGATTAGTTTTCTTAGCATGACTATGAGCTAATTACTTTTATTAGGGTTTTCCGTCGAATCACTTGAAACTCTATTATGATGTAATGCATTGTTAATGTTCTTCTTCATCTATTCAGCTTGCGTTTATTGAATGAGAATTAATTGACCTTTAGTTTTCATTATCTATATGATTTCAAATCGAGATCTGAAAAGGGAGATTTGAATATGCTATAATTGATTAGACGTAGGTTTAATCTTGAACGAGAGTATCATGATTTCCTGTGTAGCATTTTAGGTTATTGATCTTAATCCTCATATGTGGTCGAACTTATCATAGAAATATAGAAAGTTCTCACTTAGGTTGAGTTTTTATATGTCCTAACCGGAATATAGAACATCTCAGTTAACCTGCTATCTTAATAAGAAGAAGAATCGTTAGTCTTGCATTAATGAATGATAGAGTGGAAAGTTGAGGAGATTGGAAACCCTAATTCCTTCATTACTGAATTAAACCTCGTGTGTTTTCATTGCTATTTTGATCAGAAAATTCATGTTAGTTTGTTAATTCTTTAATTAGAAATCATCACTTATATTCATTAGCCAGATAGAAACTAAAGATTAGTTAATTGGTACTTGATAAATAAGTCTCTGTGGATGATACTCGGTATTACCGAAATTTATTATAAATTGTGATACGTACACTTGCGTAGCATCTAGAAATACCGCAACAGACCTCTGGTGGTATTATACTAGAGATAGGTGTACGACTTGTTCCTTCTCTGGCGTCCCTTGGATCCAATGGTGCTCCCTCTTGTTCAAGGACTTGCATCCTTGTTTCCACTCCGTCTATCTTAGCGGTCAACTGAGAGGCCATGTTGTTCATTGCCGCCACAAGATCAGCTATAGTTATTCCACCTTGTGCCTCTGCACCAATTTCATCTCCCGCTATTGTACTTGCACAACAAAGCTTAAAGAAGCGGGTTAAGGCTAGAAATCACCTTACTCACTCCTTTACTTTATTTGGGTGGTGTTCGATTCCCTTAATAATGTAAAGGTTTGGTTCACTCCGACTTGTTGTAATCAGCTTTCTCGAAATTGACCAACTCCTTTTCGATCACTTTAACTACACAAAGATGATACCTCTTCGGGATTAGATTGAGTTTATGGGACTCTATAGTCGGACGACTCCTTTAAATGTGGAGCACATGAGTCAAACAATTCACTACGAATCAAAATGAGAAAATCTTGAAAGGAAATAGCTCGAAATAAGTTATAGCTCAAGAACTAATAAACTTTGAGTAGGTAATTACTCAATGGATACTAGCTAGAAGTTATGTCACAAATAAAGGACTGAGGAGCTTCCCAACACCCCCCCCCCCCCTTTAAAACGTGCTAGACAACCCCCTACGTCTTACTAATTAATCTTTTTTGACCAACTTGTCTTGGAATTTAATTACTATAAGTTTCAATGATTGATTCTCGTCTTCCCAAAATATGACTATGGACTTGTACACTTGACTTCTCATTTTCCCAATAGGTGATTATGAACTTGTACACTCTTTTCTCAAGGTGACTTTTAGTTTTCTCAAGAATTGACTAGGGAACATGTGTCAAGTAATAGTTTGACTATTCGTTTGCCTCTACACCATTTCACACGCCCCAAACTGATTTTTGACTTCCCTTAATGAGTTCAGCCCCCTTCTCCACGTTTTGGAGGGGATCAATGCACCACTTCTTGGAAATTAACTCTTCACTAGGCCCTTTGACTTCCAAAACAACTTTCAAACTCCCTAACACCTTGAAAGCTTAACTTATCACCAAATTTTCAAGAACACACATGAACATTCACAAAATCTTTATGAACACTCAAGAACACAAGTATCCAAAAGCACTTCAAATGATATACCAAAATGACCATTTTGATGTTTAGTTTCCAAGTATCACCACATAACACCCAAGACACCTAAACTATTAGCACGATTGGAGAGTTTAGAGACAATAGTTCATAAACTTCTTCTTGAACTTATGAACATCCAAGAACACAAGTCTTCAAACACTAAAATCAGATTCACCAATAGATCAAGAACATCCAAATACTCCAAGTAACAAAAAAATCATCCAAAACAACAACAATCAAGAAGTTGAAGCCCTAAGAACACTAGGAAATCTCATCCAAAACAAAATTTTCTTTTTATAAAGTTTGATACAAAACAAGGACTAGATTTGTAGGGACAAATCTATGGCCCACTCTGATACAAAATGATGCAAGAAAATAAAGACAAGATATAAAAGAAGATATAATTGATAAATAATTGGACAATAACTAGAAGAACTAGTCCTAGTTACTTTCCAAAAGGATCAAATGCATCTATCTTATGCAATAATCCTCAAGAGAATAACAATCCCTTGCAAATTGAATGATCAAAAATGGATTGTACAATTTGGAGTCCACCAAATCATAACAAGTCTCAACTAGACAGAAAAGTTCAACATTCATATATTTCAAGATAGGTGAAATGAGAAATAGTTCTAAGTATAGCTTATATAGGTAAAGTCTACACCGGTCTTTAAAAAGTAATAACCACAAGTTGGCTTTTAAAATATGTCCTTGCAGGGCTCCAAATCATTAGCCACACGCATGGGATGTCCATGGGCTATTATTCACACGTATGGGACCCTAAAGTGAGTCCATGGGCTAGCACAAATAAGTCCATAGGCTACTTCTTTGGGCTAGGCAGTGTCCATGGCTCCTGAAATGCAAACTCCTTCTCCAAAGCTAGGTGAACATCATGAAGGACCATAGCCTGACTCCTAGTGAATGGTCGGGACAACTAAAACATGTCTTGATCAGTTAGGACTGTGATGTAAATCAGACCCCACACAAAATTCCTCAATTTAAGATACAAAGTAAAACTCCAAGAATGCCAATGGTGAATCATGAACACACGGCTAGAAGTTTGAAAGTGTATAGAGTATGGAATAGCGTAGGACACAATACGTGATTGTCTCAAAGAGTTATATTTTATTCGTCCTTATGTGTTGATCTTGGCCGAGAGCTTGCCTTTAAATTATTGTCTTTAAGTTCTTAGATTAACTTACGTAGGACATATTAAAGTAATGTAATATCCTGTAGCTACACACTAGGACACATTCAATGAGGGTTAGATGACTAAGCCAAGAAAAGCCTCATCTCGGGATGATATGGGTAAGCGTGTACACGGCCACAAGAGGATCATGGACCATCTAGAAGATATGATCTTTAAGATGAACAAACCATGTGTATGTAGTTCATCAAGGACACGTTTTGGTGAAGCCAAAGGGTTGGCTGAGTTGTTCTCCTTACCAATCGACCAAGGGACATGCATCTCAACACACACCAAGAAGCTCGTTCAAGTGCTAACTAACCGTGTATGGAAGCCATCAAAGAAGGTTCTAAAACATTGTATTTGGACTTGAAGCTTCCCTCGGCCGAGGACCCCTCCCCTCCCCTCTCCCCTTTCCCACCTAGTCGACTATGTCTTAGTCAATGTCTTTATGTTTTCTTTCTAGAAGGTTACTTGTTCTACTATAAAAGGAGCCCTTAGGATATTGTATTAAGTAGTTGTTGTTGAATATAAAACTTGAGTGTTTACTCATCTTTGCTAAGTCTTTCAATCCGGGATTGTATGTTCTTAGTTGATCCTCCATGAGGGTCACTCGGTTCTCCGGGAGAACCACCTATCTTTTATAAGGTTTCGGTCACCCTTGCTTGGTTGGTGTTGAGCCTCTTGGTCAGTAAACCTCAACCTATTTCTTGTGTAATTGACCATAGCATCCTTGGAGACCACACGAGCAATTAACTGCTCGTGTTACTATCCATGAACCACATATCAACCGAATTGAGACTTGGTTTGTGTCTCGGATTGTTTCCAACAATCCATATACATTCCTTGTTCCAATTACTTATTTCCTATTATACTATCTCTCACAGCACCTCATTAACATCCTCTCAAAAGGCCTCCATTCAAAACCAACCGTAACTCCATACAAACACCATCAAACACACCAACGTCTCTACCGAGCCCACCCTAAATCCAAGATGTACTCCTACAAGTAAAGGGAGTTCGAATAGAGATTGGTTGTGCCCGAAAGGTTATGAATTGATTTACAAGTCCAATGCAAATGTCTTGATTTCTAGTGCCAATACATCGCGGACCCATGTATATATCATCTGCTAATCAGACCTCACTGTCTCAGGTTGTTTCCGCAACCTTAGCACCACCAAAATACCAAACCACAACCACCATCATATCCCGTAAGACCCCTGAGACACATTCCCAAATCGCCTTAACACACCTTCAAACTGTTCCACCCGAATCAACATTCAACCATCCCATTGTCCATCCCACCCGAGAAATCAAGAACCTCACTATTTCAGCTTTGTGCCGAGACCTTTCCACCACTAAACTACCGAACCCCAACCACTATTCCAACCCTCATACCACCCATGACCACCACACAAAGTGCCTTGACCTGATTCCTTCTCCATTTGCCCGACACCATTGCCAAACACCCCACATCTCGGCTTACCGAGAACCGCAGAAACCCCATCTTTCTTGCCTAATTTTGGGTCAACCAGAATCTCACCAAGACCCGAACAACTTACCAACTCAAAGCCCTCCGTACTTACATCAGACTGCATCAATCTCTGACTTCAAAAATTGAACTCTACCCAAGTCATAAACTTAGTACTGAGGAACTATACTTCATAACATAAATCTTCCTGTTCTCAACTCACAATTAATACGAAAATCAGATCTAACTCCATAGAATCTAAATACATCGAATATTCCTCCTTGCACTTTCACTTAACCCTTTCACCACTCTGAATACCTCGACGTAAGGTCTGAAGCCTCGTATTCCCCCTTCATAACCATTGAATCTCTTATTGTAATACTCTTTTTATGCCTTTAGCAAACCCGAAGGTATCAATTCTTGCACTTCATGTGCCTTACCATACATAAATATCTTCAAGTCATTAATACTTGATGTACTCAATCATTTATCCAGCCAGTAACATTCCGACATAGTACACTATCACGAACATTGTTTCACTTTAAAAATGCAAGTTTATGATGTGATTCTTTGAGTTAACAAAGAACAAATCAACCAGGATCTTGATCGTGAAGCGATTTCTGGACTCAAGGGAACCAAATTGATTTTTCGCTCATCCTTTGTAAAAGAATAGGTATTACAGTATTCATCATATTTAGCACTTCTATCATACACTCATGGCCTTCCAAGTAATAAGTGGCAAGCATTCATCTTTATAACATCACACCAAATAAGATCTTTATATATTTTTTCAATAGAAAACGAAACAAGACATTGATGAGTTACCTCTAAAACATCATCATTCTCAAATTTGATGTTGTAAGGATATGGATGGGGTTTGGTTGACTAGCCAAGTTTAGAAACTATCTCATCAGAAACAACATTAGTATGACTCACCCTATCAATGATCACCGAACATACCTTGCCATATTAGGTACATCTAGTGCGGAAAAGAGATTCTTTTTTCCATAATTTTTCATCTTCTTGAACCCAGTGTCCTCTTATTTGAGTTAAAAAAGAACCAATCAACCATGATCTTGATCTTAAAGTGATTTGATAGGTAGAATTCAAGAAACGAACGTATTTCAGGCTATAAGTCTCTGATTTAAGTGATTCAAAAATAAGGTGAAAGTTGACGACCTGAACTATGGGAATAACCATTTACTCCTTTAAAATAAGTAAATATTGATGGTGAAATGATGTAAAGAAAGATACGGATCTAGGTATGAACTAGAACGAATTTTAATCAAGAAATGTGTTCTTGAATGATCAAGAACCAATAAAGTTCCTAAGTCACCACTTGAAATCAATTTACGTGATAAAGAAACACCACACTCTATTGAAAATAATATAAATACTGTCACCACCTTGTTTGAAACCAAAAACAAGGGTAAAGAATAAGAAATAGAGAAAATAACTCTATTGCAAAACTAGGGTGAAGCTCAAAAATGGGATTCTCCTATTACATGTCATGAGAACACTTTATATAGGCCTAGGGCCTCTTCTTTGATGACTACAAATCCCTATTCTACTCTAGAAAGGAATAAATAAAAACAAGGAATGTAAAATTCTGATTCTATAAGAAAAAGAATAAAGAAAACTAGAATCCTACTAGAACTAGGATAAAGAACCTACTAATGATAGGAATTTAAATTCCTACTATACTATAATCAAGAAATAAGAAACCTACTTAGAAAAGGAATCAAGAAACATGAATTTCCATTCTTGGAAGAAATTAATCTCAAAACTTGAGATTCTTGGACTTTCTTGCTCTTGAATTTCAATCTTGTGCTCCTTGGTTTTCTTGGATTTCTTGATCTTTTTGATCTTTCATCACTTTAGGTCCCAAATTGAAAAGATTTCAAGTTTCTCTCTTATTAATGTACTCTAGCCCATTCATTCAAAAATGATATGAAATTTCCCACTTTGGTAAAACGCAAGCCGTCGTACCATCAATCTTATCACGTCAGTCTTCTAAAATTTGTACCTCGCAGTCGTCAATCACAAATTCCCTTGGCACTTCGCCATAACACTTAGTCAACTCTCGTAGACTACCTTCTTCAAGCATACTTAACAATTACACTCTACCTGAAACAATGCAAGATAACTCCACCATAATTCATACTTGATTCAAGAAATCCCGTTGCTTCGAATTCAAATCCTTTCCTTTTCTGAAGGTGTACCTTATACCTTCCGATTCGAGATCAAACATGCCTTTACCTTAACTCTTCAATTTACATATTCGTTCCAAAACTACATTCGCCGATATCGATCGAAAATCACTTAAACTAACTCGAGAGTATATCAAAATATCATAAATCTTGCAAAAGAGCTGACTCAAACATGGAGATTGTAGTAAACCACAACTTGAACAACCGAAGGTTCCCCTTGCCTCACTCGAATCTCAAAACTAGATACTTCTCTAAATCAAGCGCATCATATGAACAATACTTCTGTCATGACCCCTTTTCAGGAATCGCGGTGGCACCTACATAACCCCACCATGTAGGCGAACCACTCCCAAATCATAAACCTGATAAGATATAAATAAAAGTATAAGAAACATAATACTACAAAAGTTATCTGATAATATATAATGCGGAAGAAAAGATATGAAGATTTCAGAAAAATAAACTCCTTGCGGAGTTCCTAAACACCAAATTTGCAACTGGGGCCGAATTTTTGAGAGGGTAAAAAATTCCACTAACAAATCTAGCACAAGAGTTAACCGACCTTAAACATTCAATTGGGCAGAATTTTTCACCACAATTTGGCACGAGAATTCTTCGCCATACAACCTTCAACTGAGGTAAACTTTACGATGGGTCTCAAAAATTTAATAAGACAAACAAGGAACGCACCCCGGAGAGCCCGAGATGGTCAAAGAACCTTGCTCAGAGCGTATATGTCATGAGAATAAGATAATAAGTTTTTTTAATAAACAAAAATATCTTTTAGTCAAATATTGTTTAAATTTTTGATCAACGTTTTATTCATCTCTCATAATACCGAGACCAAGAGGGTCGACAGACATAACGGGAGTTGATGACACGAGTCGACCTCATGAGAACTAATAATTTTTTTGTGATTGTTCGTTTTCAAAAGGCCATTAGAAGGATGTCAGTTTATCCTACTAACTTGTTTATTCGTGAAGGAACATATAAAGCAAAAGAGAAACTCCGACATCGGGAGATGACACAATTCGGTTGTGAGAGCCATATAAAGGACAAAGCACCCCAAGGGTGACACAATATGGCCATGAGAGCCATAAAAAGGACAAACGACCATCTGACCAAGAGGGTCACAGCCGACAAAAGGATGAAAGAAGGACAATCCAGCCATGAGAGCCACATAAAGGACAAAGCACCACAAGGGCG
This sequence comes from Anisodus acutangulus, assembly GCA_029783415.1. Lineage (NCBI taxonomy): Eukaryota > Viridiplantae > Streptophyta > Magnoliopsida > Solanales > Solanaceae > Anisodus > Anisodus acutangulus. The sequence goes on from CM056489.1 coordinate 22,758,096, forward strand.
GCACAATCTGTCCATGAGAGCCATAAAAAGGATAAAACGACCATCTGATCGGGAGGGTCACAAACGACAAAAGGACGAAATAAAGATAATCCAGCCTCAAGGGAAATATCTGTCATAAACTGCATGCCGAGAGGGCCATTCATTTAAACATGCAGAGAGTGCCATTATTTCAAATATGCCGAGAGGGACATTCATACAAACTGCATACCAAGAGGGGTCATTCATTCAAACATGCCGAGAGGATCATTCATACAAACTGCATACCGAGAGGGCCATTCATTTAAACATACCGAGAGGGCCATTCATACAAACTGCATGCCGAGAGGGTCATTCATTCAAACATACCAAGAGGGCCATTCATAAAAATTTCATGCCGACAGGGCCATTCTTTCAAAACATACTGAGAGGGCCATTCATACAAACTGCTTGCCGAGAAAGCCATTTACTCAAACATGCCGAGAGGGTCATTCATACAAATTGCATGCAGAGAGGGCCATTCATTCAAACATGCCGAGAGGTCCATTCATAAACATTGCAGGCCGAGATGTCCATTCATAAACATTGCATGCCGAGAGGGCCATTAGTTCAAACATGCTAAGAGGGTCATTCATACAAACACTGCCGAGAGGGCCATTTATCCAGACATAAGCACGGCCGAGAATGCCACTTATTCATATCAATCATCACAAGGACCATCTATGCATTCATACAAATCAACAAAGTCATACGAGCTAGACGGTGTCGGAGGAGGCATCCGCTCATATGAGCTAGATGGTGTCGGAGGAGGCATCCGCTCATATGAGCTAGATGGTGTCGGAGGAGGCATCCGCTCAAATAAAATCAACCAGAGAAATCATATGAACCAAATGGTTTTGGAAGAGGCATCCGCTCAGACAATATTCAACCAAAAAAGGTAATATGAGCCAAATGGTGTCGGAGGTGTCACCCGCTCAAAATAATCACCAAAGAGGGAATATCAAACAATTTTGTGTAGGTGTTGCAGAATAAAACAATCAAACACATCAGCATCCCAGCAAATGGAAACATGTTGGAAGCTACCGTATGAGGAAAACAAGCAAACCAGATCCAGACGCGTGCGGAGTAAACGTGGAACTTTTTCTAAGCAGCCGATCGAAACAGTGTGCCAACGAGAGTCAAGTCTATCTGGAATTGGTCTTGAAGATCACTCCACACCACACTTAATCACAAATAGTAAGGGAAATTTTTAGTTTTAAAACCCCGCGACCGGTCGGACATATACCAATTTTTTTTTTCAAAACTAGTAAAGGCATTCCCGCATAAGGGATATCCTTTTCAACCTATTGAGTCGAACTACAAGTGACCTGATTTCCAAAAACCGAGGATATGTAGGCGAACTCAATACCTGATGATCGGTCATATTCTAACGAAATCGTTTTGGGACCTTTTAATTCTGGATTTTACTTTTGTTTTATTGCATTCTAGCAGTTTAATTGAGTCGAACTACAAGTGACATGAATTCTCATACAGTCTGAGATATGTAGATAATCCAAAGACCAGGGTCCGACCATAATTTTCAAAAAAATTCATAAAAACGCAAATACTTTTTAATTGGTAGGCAAAAAACTAGATTACATAATGATGGGCTCAACCCATTTCAATTACATTTGCACTGATATATCTGAACAATGGGTTGTCTCCTTGCGGTTTCAATTTGGGCCCTGAATGTTATTTGACTGCTTATGTCGGTTAAATTATTTGTGTTTAAAGTAGATAATTTCGGGTGCATTCTACCTAGCACTATCTTTTCCCCCTCTCCTCATCTACATGCATGGAACGTGGGCCACTTGGACTGTTGCATTACCAAATCAGTTGGGCCAAAGGCCTAATTAATTCATTTTCATCGAGTCCGAACAAGCTGACAGCTGCGTATGAAGGCCCACCAGCCTAACTCTTACTCCTTTATTTATTTGCATTGTACTTTCATGATTGTATTTGTAAAAACACTTGAAATATTATTGGAACCCCTATGCTTATGACCTAGGATTTAGGCATAATGATATGTCATTTAGAATGGATAGAGTCCCAAAACGATTTTTACAATCTACCCAAAGTTATAAACTTGTACTTTTTTTTATAAAAGGAAATGATCTTAAAGGCTCAGTTTGATTTAAACTTGACATAAAAATAAGTTTTCTTTTTTTTGGTAAATAACGGATTATTTTTTCAAGAAAAAATGGACTGTTAACATTGAAAAAACTTGGACTGAATAGTGAAAAACAGGACTGTTTGAAGAGAAAAGAAAACAGAAAACTTGGTAAAAACTGATTTTAAATGGAAAATTTAATTAAATTTTAAAACCCCTTTAAAGACTATTTTTAGGCCAGGCCCAACAAATTGATTTATAAAAAGTGGAAGAAAAATCTTTAATAACTTGAGTTGAAGTATTGATTTGGGGTGTAGAATATGATTTGACCTTCAACAAATATTAAAAGGGAAAAAAATTGTATTTCTATTGAAAACCCATAGCATGTCATTTTAAATGGACTATACTTCTTTTCTCCAAAAGATTTTTCAAAAATGTATAGGGACATTAGACTAAATTAGTGGGACTCTATTCAAATTAAATTTTGAGTGTGCCTTAAGCTAAAAATGGATCGACTAAATTACCCCTATACGAACTTTTCAAGCGAAATTCAACTCTTTGATTTTCGAAACTCCCTTTCAAACTTGAAATGAAAATATGAGATGACATGTTGTGATTTTGTGGAAAGTAAACACTCTTAAGGAAATTTTTAACAATTAAACATGCTATAGAACTCGAGGGTCAACCATATTCTACGGATCTTTAATATCGAAGTGTCTAACACCTTTCCCGACGGATCAACAGAACCCTTACCTCGAAATCTGGTTAAACAAGAATTTTTCACTGATTTTTGAATAAATCCTTTTACCCGATTTTCCTAATTTTCCTATAAATTAGGTGACGACTCTAAAAAATAAATATCTGAAATAGAGCTCAATCAACTTCCTAGTAGCTTTTATGCCTCGCGTAAAAGTGAATTGTAACAGAGGGTTCACTAAAAATAACCTTTCTACCCAACAAAAGTAAAGGTAAGGTTTGCGTACACTTACCATTCCAGACCTCAACTGTGGGAGCACACTAGGTTTATTATTATTGTTGAGAAAACGTATTGCATCACTAATTCTAGAGAAGTAAGTAACTGATCGTTGAAGAACAATATCAACATTAATAACATAATTACGATTTTACCCAGGTAAGTATTAATCTACTAGTGTGGATACGTCTTATCAGCTATTTTAAATTCTTATCAAATTTGAAAAATCAAAACGCCCTAACAACTCTTGTAACCCTTTTTCTTATAAATTTGTATGCAATCTAGTTTTAGATAGTTGAATTATTTCGCTCATTCCGCAATGTAATGAAATTACACGTACAAGAAATGCATGATATCCTTAACTCTAGATAATAAGTATATGATTGACGAACAATATCAACATCAATAACAATATTATAATTTTATCCATCAAGTATTGATCTACTAGCGAGTCTGCGTCTTACGAGTTATTCTCGACTCTTACTTAAATGAAAAATTCAGAACGCTCTGACAAATCTTGTAACCTTTTTTGTCCTTATAAATTTGTGTGAATAGTGTTGGAAATTTACTAATGTGGAATTAAGTATATCTCATTAATTTATGACTCAAACAATTGGGGTCCTGCACATCGGAAACGTCGTTTCCACACACGTGCACACGTAGTGCCAAGTATCGCAAATTTCATTAGTGAAAGAGATATTGGTACGTATGTAATACGTTTGAGACATAGAATTCTGGATGGTTATTGGCCAAATAACAAAGTATTCCACGTTGGTAAACGAAGGAAGAAGTGTAAGATGAAACGAGTCGGATTTCGCCGCGGAGCCGTGGAGGGCCGCGGCGCCACACCGTCGGAGCGGCGGCGCCGGAGCGCCGCAGCGCTAATTGGTTGGCCTTCAGTCACTGGAGCCGCGGCGCTTCGGAGGCAGAATGCTGCGACGAAAAGTTGGAAAGTTCTGACCTTTGGGCTAGTTTTGGAGCATTGATTCTCCATTACTTGGCACATGAATTAAGCCATTGTTTGGCTGAATGTAACCCCTCTATTAAGTGTCATTACATGGCTATTGAAGGCCATTAGTTGGCTAGTTGAGGGGTCTTCTCCTTACACTATAAATTGAGGCATTTGGCTCAATTGAAGAACACTACACTCAACACTTAGAAAATACTCCAGATTTTGTGAATTCATTTTCTTCCTCTCTAGCAAAGTTACTTTACTCAAAGTTCTTCAAGAGTAACACTTGAGTTTCCTTTGCTCATTTGGTAAGTTGTTGTTGTATCTTGGGAGATTATTGCCCAACACCGTAAAAGGAGATATACGGGGCAATCTTGTCTTAAAGACAGAGTGTCATCACTCGACTCTGCAAATCACACAAGCAGTTTGTTAAGTTCTTGATTTCCAGTTTAGTGTAATATTTAGTTTATCATTTCTTACTATTGTAATAGTTACTTACTTTTCGTTCCCGGCAACAATTGTATCCCAACAAGTTTAAGACAATATTTTGTTGTAATTACCTAGAAAGATGACTGGAAGAGATCAAATTTCTTCTGATTCTGCTGTTGCTACTCAAGGAAATCCCTCTACCTTCTCCACTGCTCAAGACACCACTAATGCCTTTCCTGTTGCTCAAGTATCATCCAACGCCTTTACTGCCGCTCAAGGGAACGTTGTCGTTCCTCCACCCGCTGGATTTCACCATGAACGCCCTGAAAAGTTTATGGGCTCAAACTTTAAGAGATGGCAATAGAAGATGCTATTCTACCTGACTGTTATGGGAATGACACATTTCATAACAGAAGATCCTCCACAAGCTGGAGATAAAATGGACCCTTCTCCTTCTGAAACGGCTGAAGGGGCCTAGGTATCCATGTCATTAATGGCATGAAGATAGTTCTTGATGCATGGAGTCATAGTGATTTCATGTGTAAGAATTACATATTGAACTGCTTGTCAGACCCTCTCTACACGGTGTATTGCACCGTAGGCACTGCCAAAGAGTTATGGAAGAAGCTGCAAAAGAAGTACAACGCACAAGATGCAGGTACTAAGAAATTCATCGTTGGGAAATTTCTGAAATTTCAAATGGTGGATAGTAAAACAGTGATGTCCCAAGTCCAAGAATTCCAAATAATTCTACATCACCTGGATTTGGAAGGTATGAAACCAAATGAGCAGTTTTTGGTTGTATCACTGATTGAAAAGTTACCTCCTTCGTGGAATGAGTTACTTAAAACTCAAGACAAAGGAGATGACCTTTGAAGAACTTATTATCAAACTCCAAATTCAGGAAGATAATAAGAAGGCCTTGCCTAGGGGTAAACAACCCGCTGAGGCAAAGACAAATCTGGCTGAGGCCAAAGGGAACCCAAGCAAGAAGCGCAAGTTCCTGAAAGACGGAAAGACCCAAGCAGCGGAGAAGTTCAAAGGAAATTGTCACCACTGTGAGAAACCTGGTCACATGATCAAGGACTGTCGCAAGCTCAAGACTGAGCAACAAGAGAAGGCCAAAGCTAAAGGCAAGGCACAGGTTAACGTCGTCAAAGACCAGTTTCTGGATGACATGATTGAGTAGTTCTTAGCGGTGGTGCTAGAATCAAACCTTGTTGAGAATCCCATGCAATGGTGGATGGACACAGGTGCTACAAGACACATCTGTTTCAATAGAGATGCCTTCTTCACTTATACACCGGTTACAAACAAGAAGTTGTTAATGGACAACAACGCTTCCTCTAACGTGCTGGGGGTAGGAAAGGTAGTCCTAAAGATGACTTCTGGAAAAGAGCTCACTCTGAAGGAAGTGATGCATGTTTCTGAGATTAGAAGAAATTTAATTTCAGGTCATTATTGGTTAATGCTGGTTTTAGGCTAGTGTTTGAGTCCAATAAATTTGTAGTCACTAAGAATGGAACGTTTGTGGGAAGATGATTCGTCTGTGAAGGCCTCTTCAAAGTTAACGCCATGTATGTATTACGTACAAGTAATAATATTGAAGTTTCTTCTTACTTGATTGAGTCCTCTAATTTATGGCATCATAGATTAGGACATGTCAACTACAAGTTCATCCAAAGGTTGGTAAAGTTGGAGTTGTTGTCGTCTATCGACGTAAACCCTCAATATAAGTGTGAGGTGTGCATAGAGGAAAAACTCACAAAGCTTCCTTTTTGATCCGTCGAAAGGAATACCGCTCTTCTAGAACTTATTCACACAGATATATGTGATTTAAAGTTTTCACAAACTAGAGGAGGGAACAAGTACTTTATGACATTCATTGATGATAGCACAAGGTATTGTTACCTTTACTTGTTGAAAAGTATGGATGAAGCCTTTGAAGCGTTCCGACGTTACAAATCAGAAGTTGAGAACCAACTAAGCATGCAGATTAAATCCATTTATAGCGATAGAGGGAGAGAATATGTAGCGCCATTTGAGGAATATTGTGCCCAATCAGGCATTGTTCATCAAACGACGGCTCCATACTCACCTCAATCGAACGGTGTGGCGGAACGTAAGAACTACACATTGAAGGAAATGATAAATGCCTTGATCATCAATTCCGGTCTTTCCCAAAACATGTGGGGATAAACTGTCTTTACCGCTAATACGACTCTTAATAGAGTCCCACATAAGGGTAAGGACAAAACTCCATATGAATCATGGAAAGGAAAGAAACCCACCTATAAATATTTAAAGGTGTGGGGTTGTCTTGCAAAGGTCGAAGTACCCAAGCCAAAGCAGGTCAAGATTGGGCCTAAGACTGTAGATTGCATATTCATCAGATATGCAAATAACAGTAGTGTTTATCGCTTCTTAGTGCATAAGTCAGATATTTCAGATATCTACGGGGGTACAATCATGGAATCAAGGAATGCACAATTCTTTGAAGATACCTTTCCGAGAAAGGAAAAAGACATAACCTCTCGCAAACGAAGTTATGAACAAAGCTCTCAGGAACCGAGAGTCGTTGACGGCCCGGATCTAGATGGTTCAGATCTAGTGGATCTCGAAGTGGCTGAATATTCAGAATCTAGTATTCCAGATTCTCAGAACTTGAAGACTCCAGAGATGGAACTAAGGCGAAGTAAAAGGGCCATGAAGGATAAATCCTTCGGTCCTAACTTTGTAACTTATATGGTTGATGATGAACCAAGGACAATTACTGAAGCATTGTCAACTCCAGAGGCACCGCTCTGGAAATAAGCTATTGAGAGTGAAATAAACTCCATTCTTCCTCCGGGAAATAAACTGTTGGGTTGTAAGTGGATACTCAAACGGAAGTATAAAGCAGATGGGTCTATAGATAAGTACAAGGTCAAGTTGGTAGTCAAGGGCTATCGGCAAAAGGAAGACCTTGACTACTTTGACACGTACTCCCCGGTGTCTAGGATGACGTCCATACGAGTGTTCATTGCGATCACAACATTGCGTGACCTTGAGATACATCAAATGGATGTCAAGACAGCCTTTCTAAATGACAATTTGGAAGAAGAAATCTATATGGAATAACCCGAGGGGTATGTGGTTCCAGGGCAAGAGAAGAAAGTCTGTCAGCTTGTCAAATCTCTGTATGGGCTGAAACAAGCCTCGAAGCAATGACATGAAAAATTTGATAGTACTCTACTATCGAAGGGTTTCGCCATTAATGAGTGTGACAAATATGTCTACATGAAAGGTAACTCTGACTCGTTCGTTATAATATGCTTATATGTAGACGACATGTTGATCACAAAGAGCAGTCCTAGCATAATTCTAGAGACTAAGAACATGTTGAAACAATGCTTCGACATGAAGGATATGGGTATCGCAGATGTCATCTTAGAGATAAAAATCTCTAAGACGTCTAACAGACTGATCTTATCTTAGTCTCACTACATCGAGGATATTTTGAGAAAGTTAGAGATGTTTGACAGTTCGCCTATAAAGTCACCAATGGATAGAAATCAAAAGCTTGATAAAAATCGTGGTGCACCCATCTGCCAAGAGCAATATGCACAGGTGATTGGTAGTTTGATGTACATAACAAATTGCACCCGACCTAATATTTCTTATGCAGTCAACAAGTTGGCTAGGTTTATCCGTAATTCGAGTAATGATCACTGGAAGGCGTTGAATCAGGTACTATAATACCTGAAATACACGCTAACTTACAGGTTGCATTATTCGAGATATCTAGTTGTACTAGAGGGGTACAGTGATGCAAACTGGATATCTGACATAGAGAACACCAAGTCCACCAGTGGGTATGCATTTACAATTGGTGGTGGGGCTATGTCTTGGAAATCCTCTAAGCAAACTTGCATCGCCCGATCCACGATGGAATCAGAGTTTATAGCTTTAGATAAAGCAGAAGAAGAAGTTGAGTGGCTTCACGACTTCTTAAAGGATGTTCCTTACTGGAACAAACCCGTACCTTCTGTAATGATCCACTATGACAGCCAGTTGGCTCTAGGAAGGGCACAAAATTCTATGTACAATGGAAAGTCTCATCATATTCGATGGAGATATAAGATCGTTAGGCAGCTGATCACCACGGGTATAATAACCATTGACTACATAAAGTCAAATGATAACATAGCAGACCCGTTAACAAAGGGCTTACCCAAGGATCAGATGTTCTGCCTGTCTAGGGAAATGGGCTTAAACCCCAAGGTATAAGGACCAATACGGTGGTAACCCAACCTTACTGACTGGAGATCCCAAGAATTAGGTTCAATGGGAAAACTAAGCTGTAAAGGTTCAGTTGATCAATTCGGTGAAAGCATGAGCACTTCGGATAGTGATTTTTGTGAAGAAACACCAAATCCATAGCCATTCCCGCGATAGACAATAAGTGATATCTGCAGTGTGGGTGAAGGTTAAGTTTCCAAAACCTTTAATGGTCCTCACTAGTTGAGGTTAGGTTTGGAAAAAACTTTTAATGGTTCGTAACACTTGTAAAGTGGGGTATAGCAGGATACCTTGTAGGAGACCACCTATTTAAGTGTGAGGACATGTCGCCTTAAATGAACGCACTTAAGAATCCAAAAAGTGTCCACGACCACAAAGGACAAAACATTATGAAGAACTGAGTAAGGAAAGTTGTTGTGTTGGTACCGTTGACTTGACTTACACTAAACACTGACGGTTTAAGACATCATGTTCACCGCGCAGTAAGTAAGTCCGATGGTATTCAACTATGGAAGGTTCAAAGCGTAAGCTACCTATTCGGATGCAACATCGGTCCGCTGAAAGATTGCTGGAAAAGACACCATGTGTGTGCACCAAAATCTCTTTCAAGAGGGGATTCTTGGAAATTTACTAATATTGAATTAAGTATATCCCATTAATTTATGACTCAAACAATTGGGGCCCCGCACGTCGAAAACGTCATTTCTACACACGTGCACACGTAGTGCCAAGTATCGCAAATTTTATTAGTGAAAGAGATATTGGTACGTATGTAATACGTTTGAGACATAGAATTCTGGATGGTTATTGGCAAAATAACAAAGTATTCCACGTTGGTAAACGAAGGAAGAAGTGTACGAAGTGTAAGATGAAATGAATCGGATTTCGCCACGGAGCCGTGGAGGGTCGCGGCGCCACACCGTCGAAGTCGCCGCCGCGCCTCCCAAGTAGCGCCACAACGCTAATTGGTTGGCCAGTCACTGGAGTCACGGTGCTAATTCACAGAGTTGTGACGCTTCGGAGGCAGAATGCTGCGATGAGAAGTTGGAAAGTTCTGACCTTTGGGCTGATTTTAGAGCATTGATTCTCCATTACTTGGCACATGAATTAAGTCATTATTTGGCTGAATGTAACCACTCTATTAAGTGTCATTACATGGATATTGAAGGTCATTAGTTGGCTAGTTGAGGGGTCTTCTCCTTACACTATAAATTGAGGCATTTGGCTCAATTGAAGAACACTACACTCAACACTTAGAAAATACTCCAGATTTTGTGAATTCATTTTCTTCCTCTCTAGCAAAGTTACTATACTCAAAGTTCTTCAAGAGTAACACTTGAGTTTTCTTTGCTCATTTATTAAGTTGTTGTTGTATCTTGGGAGACTATTGCCCAACATCGTAAAAGGAGATATACGGGGCAATCTTGTCTTAAGACAAAGTGTCATTACTCGACTCTGCAAATCACACAAGCAGTTTGTTAAGTTCTTGATTTCCAGTTTAGTGTAATATTTAGTTATCATTTTTTACTATTGTAACAGTTACTTACTTCCCATTTTCTGCAACAATTGTATCCCAACAAATAGTTGAATTTTTCTGTTAAATTCGTAAGGTAATTAAATTGCACATTGGAGAAAACGTACTGTATTGTTGATTTTAGAAAAGTAAGTAAATGATCGTTGACGAACAATATGAACATTAACAATAGATATAATTTTATAAGTTAAATATTGATTTACTAGTGTATCCGCGTCTTATGAGTTATTCTCGACTCTTACTATAATTTTTTTTTAAAAAATCAAAACACCCTAACATATCTTGTATCCTTTTTTTCTTATAAATTTGTTTTCAATTAAGTTTTGAATAATTGACTTATTTGATGCAATCCGCAATGTAACCAAATAACATGTACAGAGCAATCGTATGGAATCGTTGACTCAAGAGAAGCAAATAAATGATCGTTGACGAACAATGATAACATTAGTAACAATATTACAATTTTATCCATTATGTATTGATCTATTAGTGTGTCCACGACTTGTGAGTTATTCTCGATTTTTACTATAATTTAAAAAATTCAAAACACCCTAACAAATATGTAAGCTTTTGTTCTTATAAATTTATGTGCAATTAAGTCCTAAATAATTGAATTATTTGCTTCAATCCACAATCTAATCAAATCACACGTAATAAGAGAATGTATAATATCGTTGACCCAAGAGAAGTAAGTAAATAATCATTGACGAACATTATCAACATGAATAATAATATTGCTAATAATCTAAAACATCCTTAAAATGATAAAAACTCTATATGCATTAACTTGTAGCATTTAAAAAGTTATTGATTAACACTAGTATTTAACAAATGATAAACAAAATTGTGAGGTACACGAGCTACTGTTGTTGTGATTATTAATATTTGCATTATATTCTGTTAGTTTTTTTCAAAAAAACTTATATCTCTCCTCCTATCTTTAACTTTTTTTGGCTTTATCTTGTGATTAGAAGATCACTGAAATTTCTTTCTCACTCTTTGAATTTAAAATTTTATCATAATATATAAAATAAATTTTGGGATGACACAATTTAACTATATGATGTCAACTATAAATTTAAATGTGAGTTTATCTGTACAATTAAAGCTACTCAAACTATGTGAAATTTTAAAATTAGTTTTTAGTAAGTACTATAATTATTAAGTGCTAATTACTTATTATATATTGATTTGAATTGAAAAACAAAAATAAAGAGAAGACTAGATTGAGAAGGAAATTCGCACATAGATCTCTTTCATTGATTTCGGAAAAACTTCTTCTCTTGATAAAAGATTTAATTTTTTTTGAGAAAAAAAGTCGAAGTATTTTCTTGGTTCCACTGAATTCTTGTCAAAAAAAGGCCAAACATATCAAATATTCAGAGTTTTCTTCAATACACCGATTGTCCCTTCAAAACCTCTACCAAAGGTAATTCATTAAATTCTTTTTAGATTTCTTTTGAATTCTTACTTTAATCATATCATTTCTCAAAAAGGAAAAAAAATTAAATCTTTGTTTCAATAGATTTTCATTAAAAACGTTGATATCAAGTTTGTTTTTGGCCTATTTGTGCATGTTTTTATATATGATATGTTTCAAGACATCATAATTTTTTTCTAGTTCTCTTTTGATTGCTTCTTTTCTTATTTAATTTTTCTTCCAAGCAAAAAATGCCTTGGTCCAACAAGATACGTGTAGTTCTACTCTTTTTATCGAAAATCTTCGGAAGAGACCTTTGTTTATCTGATTTTGTTCAACAGATTTATTAGATCTCACATCTTTAATATTAATTAAGAGCTACATTTCTTGAATCAATCTATATCAATCAATCTTTTTTCTTCTAAAGTTGCACGATGCTTCAAATTTTATTTCTTATTCTCTAAATTTATTTTAAAATTTGTGAATATATCACTTTTCCTTATTTTCATTCACTCTTTTTTAACCATTTGTATTGAATAAATTTGCTTTTTTCTTTTTCCTTTTTTGTATAGAGTTATATGAATAATTCAGTTTGGAAGGACACAATTGAATATTTCACACTGGAAGATCTGTGGGGTTGTTATGAAGAATAGAGTGCATATGGTCTTGGTGCTCCAATTGTCTTAAAAGATGATGTGATTGTTGTTCAATACTATTTTCCTTACTTATTTGCCGTTCAGATATGTAGAATTATATCAATCTTCTTTGGAGAGTCTTTTTCATTAATACAACATATATATAGGTGTATAATGTGGAATCTTTATACAACAAGAGTCTTAATTCTACCATAATTACACAACACTATATATGGTAAATATAAATATGGTACACTTGCTAATACACCCCCTCATTCGAGCGGAAGGGGGTCGGACGCTAAGACTAGATCTGAAGTCTAGGAAGAGTTGTCTAGGAAGGCCCTTTGTGAATATATCCGCATACTGATATGAAGAAAGCACATGCAATACCTTGACATGACCAAGAGCAACCTTCACACGAACAAAGTGGATGTTCATCTCAATGTGCTTGGTTCGCTGATGCTGAACCAGATTATGAGACATATATAGCGGATATGTTATCACAATAGACCAAAGACGCCTTACGGAGAGGACACTGAAGCTCCAAAAGAAGGTTTCAGAGGTAGCAGATCTCAGCAACAACATTAGCAACACCTCTGTATTCTGCTTATGCACTCGAATGGGTATGGGTCCCCCTCACTATTGCATCTCGTAAGGAGTTTTCCGGAATGGAGGTCCGTTACAGAAAATCCAAACGGGTCAAAATTAATTGAGACACAATTATCGGTGGCAAATTTTCTAACAGAAATTAAAATTTTTGATGATGCATGGGGCATAAAAGACGTTTTTAAGAGAGAAGTGGGGATGCGGTGGTGGGGTAAAGGTGTGGCAAAATCCTTGAATTGGAATGCGATGACATTTACCGACCATAATGGACTGCAGATTATTTAAATTGTGCAGTTGAGTAAGATTACCAGAATTATTGGTGAGGTGATATGTGGCGCCCGTATCCATATATCACGCGTTATCGGGCTGCGGATGAGTCAATGTGAAAGCATGGCCCAAATTGAATTGGAGAGGACCTGAAACAGACTGTTGGGCTCCAATTAATTGGGCCTGAGGAAGCTGGACTCCCCGTTGGACCTCAGGAAGCTGGACGACAGGGAAAGTGGCGGAAGCTTGGGAAGAATTCAAGGGAGCCATTTATTTTGTTCTCGGGTAAATGATAAAACTTTGATTAATTCTCGGGTAAGGAAAAAGTCACATAAACCGAGGGCAGAAAAAGTGGTCGGCATACTATTTCTAGGAAGGGAAACAGAGGGCAGAAAAAGTAGGATGCGTATTGTTTCTCAGGCAGAAATCAGAAAAAGTAGGTTGCGTAAAAGAAATCAGAAAAACAGATGGCAAAGTGTTGTTGCGTACTGTTTCTCGAGTAGAAATCAGAAAAATAGATGGCAACGTGTGTGTGGTTTTTGGGAAGTGAAACATAGAACACAGAACAAAACACAGAAAAATTGATCGTTTCTCGGGAAAAAGTCACAGAAACCGAGGAGCTGCGGTTGAGGAAAAAATATTAGGGTTTAGATTTTGGCTCTTGATACCATGTAGAATTGTATTAATCTTCCATGGAGAGCCTTTCTCATTAATACAAAATATGTATAGATGTACAATGTGAAATCCTTATACAACAAGGAATCATAACTCTATCATAATTACATAACACTAAATATGATAAATATAAATATGTTACACTTGGTAATAAGATCTATACCATCAAATCTCCAACAACACTTAGGTATAATCTGAATTGTACTTAGATTCTCTCCGCTACTCTCATCAAATATTATTTCAAAAATTTGTCATAATATGCTCACTGGATTTTACCTTAGATTTTATCGTCTACTTTCATTATGTACTTTTGAGAATTTATCGTAATATTGTTTTGGTCAATATACCTTAGAATTTGTTTGGATTAGACCTAGATTCTCTCTACTTCGGCTACTTTCATCAAGTACTTCTTCAATAATTTATCATAATATGTTTTGTTGGTATTATGATCAAAATGCTTACCTGGATTATACCTAAATTTCCTATGCTACTTCCGTTAAGTACGTTTCCCAGAATTTATTATAATATATATATTTGTCGGTATCCCAATCCTTTAAACAACATACTAATTTATGTATTGATCTTTTCATCATCTAATAATCCTAAATAGAGTAGATATATAGATAGTGTACTATCAAATTTTCTATATAAATTTTTCAAATAACAAACAAGTAGTATGAGAACGATTATTATTAGGTCAAAATTCATTTTTTATTTAAAAGTCTATAACTTTCAACCAATATTAACATCATAACTACAGAGACTATACTTATCAAGATCATAATTAGAAACACATAGTCTAAAAATCATACCTCTTGTAGATTTTCAGGTCACTAGAATGCTCACCCACCCTGTCACTTGACTCCCTTCTTTCTTCACTGAACTTTAACGGAAAAAATGGCCTAGGTGCTAGAAGACTCAACAGACTCTTCCTAAAAGTCTTTTAGAGATGAAGATTTTTGCACTAATATGGTTCTAAATATAAACTTTCAAAGTATTTTCCTCTGGTATTATGATATTGTTATTGATATAGATTATAGACTAAGAGTGTATTTAGGAATGGGAGAAAATATTCAGAAGATTGAAGTTATTGTATTTCGAAGTTGTCCTTCCAATGTTACATTGAGGCTCCTTATATAGATAACATCTGTTGCTTACATTATTGCTACGTTACAAAAGTCTAAAGAGATAAGTACTATTTTTTCAAAAGTCTAAAAGTGTACAGTATCTTGTCTATCATAATTTCAGATATTTCTAAAGTTGTTTGTCTTTGTTGCAGATTTGTCAAAGTTGTCAGCTATCATCTTTATCTTTGATTCTTCGTGGGTCCGACGACTTTTATAATTGCTGAGGCCGGCTGCTACATTCCACAAGTGTCTTGCAAGCTGTCTTCCATTGGTTTGTTGTTCTCGGATGCCTTTGTATGTAGTATAGATTATAATATATGGGCTTACTGTAGTTAGACTACATTGGGTCGTATCAAAGTATTACATTGTGGCTTGTTGTAGTTAAACTACATTGGACCGTATCATGCAAAAGGATCAGGAGATCCTTCTTTTTTATGGTGTTATTCATAACATGTTTAGTATTTATCAGAGGCCTTTTCTCCTGACCTGTCAACATTTGATATTGTTCCACTGTTTCTTTTGCATACCTGTGCTTCATGTTCATGATTCGGTCATGCAAGTTTGTAAGGTCAATAGTATCTTGAGACACAATATCATTATTGTAATATAGTGTTATCAGCTCTTCTACTTCTCCCCCCTTTTGTTGTTCCGATCATACATGCCTTTCTGGCTCGTAATATGTCTTCAATTTTGGTTTTTAAAGTTAACAGTCCAATATCTTGTTTAGCACTAAGTCATTCTTGAAATTTATCAATGGTACAAGGAATTTTCATTTTTAAATCTCCATCGTCTCCACTAATATTACTATATTTTCCTCTTTTGAATAGTTGACAGATTACTATGGGGTTTCCTATCAAATCAGTCGAGGCATCAAACATTTGTATTCCATATATGTCTTTTCCAAAAGTGTCCATCATTGCCTTTGTAGACTCTACAATGATACTAGGTAATTTTGCAATATTGGACATGGTTTCATCCATTATTATTTTATCAATAAAAACATAAATAAATAATTTTGATATTATATTTGGATTAGCATTCTCACTGTATAAAAATCTGGGATATTTACTAAGCTTAGCACTTCTTGAAATATAAAGGTTAGATTTATAGTCATAAAACTTTTTTTTTTCAAAAGCATTGATATGATCTGGTGTGTATTTCAGCTTATCACTCATTGACACTTCTGTTGATATATGGGAAGAGGATGCTATTGAAGATGGTATAGTGGCAAGTTTGGATGTAATAGGTGTTGAAGGTTTAGTAGGATTGTTTGGTTTTTCAGGGGTAGTTGTAGGTGATTTTGATTGAACATCACTAGTTTGTAAAGTTTTTAGAGTTTTTTGGTCTTGTAAGACTTCTCTGAGTTGGTTTATAAGATGAGTACATTCTTGTATTTTTGTTGTTATGCTTTCATGGGTTTGAGTGATAGCTTCCATGACATTGGTAATATATTGTTCAAAGTTATCATCATTTGACATAGTTACACCTGTTAAGAAAATCAGTTATACCATTCTTAGTTCCAGATATATTCTTAACAGTAAAATCGTAACAACAAAAGAATGATTGTCATTTTCTTCTCTTATTAAGTTCTGGTAAATGATCTATCTTATTAGTTATAAATGATTTCACTTGAGTATTATCAGTTCTAACAACAAATTTTACTGGTAATAGGTGATAATGAAATCTTTTTATTTCAAATTTTACAGCTAATAATTCTTTTTCATTAATATGATAATTCTTCTCATTTGGTTTCCATGTTCCACATCCATATCCACATATCAACGATTTTTCTTTATATATATCATCTTTATCATAAGTTATGAGGACTGCTCTCCATCCTATATCACTAGCATCGGTAAAAAGTTCTAGTTGATCTTGTTTCATTGGTATTCTATGTTTTGGTAAGGCTTTTACTTTTTCTTTGATTTTGTTTATAGTTTTAGTATGTTCTTCTGTCCATTCAAATGTTATATTTTTCTTAGTTAATTCTTGTAATGATTTTCTTAAGAGTGGTAAATCTTTTATATGGTCTGAAGCATAATTTACTACTCCAAGAAATTGTTGTACTTCTTTTTTATTTTCTAATTTTTATTTAAAATTCTTTATTTTTGTTACAACATGTTCTTGTAATTGTAATCCTTCTTTATCTATTATATATCCTAAATATTCGATACAATTTTTGAAGATTTCAGATTTCTTTTCAGATAATAATATTTCATGTTGTTTCACAGTCTTTATAAATTCTTCTAGATGTTTTATATGGTCTTCTAGATTGTCACTATATATTATGTCATCTACATATACTATACAAAATTCTGTTAATTTTCTGAACACTTGGTCCATTCTTCTTTGAAATATTTGTGGTGTATTTTTTAATCCAAATGGTAGTACATTCCATTCATGGTATCCTTGAGGGGAACTAAAGGTTGTTAAAGGTTTAGATTCATTTGTTAATTTAATTTTCCAAAATCCACTTTTACAATCAAATTTACTAAACCATTTTTTATTTCCTAATCTGTTAATAAGGTTTCTTTTATATGGCAAAAAATATCCATCAAATATTATCTTTTTATTTAATTTTCTATAGTTTATTACCATCCTAGCCTTTCCTCGTTTATGTTCACTATGTTTTCTTACTAAAAAGGCTGGGCTGTTATGCAGACTTTTACTTTCTTGTATTGTTTTTAGATCTAACAATTCTTTTATCTGGGTTTCAAATTCTTTTTGGTATGTCGAACTATATCTAATAGGTTTACATCTAACCGTATCATTGAGATTTATTAATTTGATTTCAGCATATATTTTTTCTTTTTCCTATAATTGTATTGGGTTTTATCCAAAATTCATTTTTAATATATTAAGATATTTTTCTTTTAATAATTGTAGGTTATTATTCCTATCTGATCTTATATTACATAAACGTAATGTTTGTATTGGTAATAGTTTTTTGAGTATTATCCATTTATTATAAGGTATTTGTAAACTTAAAGTATTATTGTTTATAACTTGGGTTTTAAAGAAGTCTAAGAAATTATTTCCTAACAATACTGGTTGTCTCATATGATCTTCTTGATATATTATAGGCGAAATATTGTTTTATCTAATATTATTCTCATATTTTCTGCTATTATATCTAACTCTTTCATTTGTTCATTACATCCTGATACTCTTATTCTATGAGTTTTAAATTTTTTCTATCTATGTAACTCTAATACTCCTTTTCTCACTAGACATAAGTCTGCTCACTATCTATAAAGATTTTTTATTTTATCATTTTATTAGGCTTATATTCTATATGAGCTTCTATATAAATTGCTACCATTAGAGTTTTAATTTTTTGATTTCTTCGATTTCTCGTCTTAAGTTCTCTAATTCTCTTTCTCTTATTTTTCTAAAATTTTTAGCTTCCTTTTTATATCTATCATGGTAATATTTGTATCATGTTCACTAGTACCAGTACTAAGTTTATAGGCATATTCTCTTTCGCATTGTTTCCAATAGGTTTTTTCTTCTTCTAATTTTCTTTTTTTCCTTATCTAATTCCTCACATAGTTTCCAGTAAGTTTTTTCTAATATATTATTTTCTCTTTGTAATTCCTTTTTATTCTGAGCTATATTCATTATCTGAGTTTTGGTTATTAAAGTTAATATTTTCTGGTTCTGTTTCACTTTATTTTTCAGTTTGACTAACATAACAGTCTTCATATTCATACCATTTATTATTATCTTCTTTTATTTGTTGTAAATTCATAATAAATTGTGTAGTATTTATATATTTTACACATTTTTCTATAGTTTTGGGAATTTATTAGCATAATGTCCTTTTTCATTGCAATTCCAACATTTACATTCTTTGAGTTTTTCTTCTAAAGGTTTTATATACTTTCTTTTTCTAAATTTTCTCTTATGTTTAAATTTTTTCCTAGTTTCAGGAGTATTTCTATATTTTCTAAATCTCTTTTTCTGTAAGGTTTGTAGTATGATTTATTGTATCTATCATTGTTTTGATATCC
The DNA here is from genome assembly GCA_029783415.1 of Anisodus acutangulus. NCBI lineage: Eukaryota > Viridiplantae > Streptophyta > Magnoliopsida > Solanales > Solanaceae > Anisodus > Anisodus acutangulus. Next base: position 22,777,133 of record CM056489.1, read on the forward strand.
TTTCTTTTGATGTTTTTATGGCTACGACCTTTTTTTTTTATCTCTTTTCTTTTCTTTTATCATCACATCCAAATATCAATCTTCTTTCTGTGAATCCATATATTTCTCTTAATTCTAGTTTTTTATCTTTTTAAATTTTTTGTTGCATTCTATATTCTTCACATTTTCGCATTAAGTATGCTCTTAATACTCTTATTCTTTATCCTAATGTGTTTTCTCTTGGTTCTAGTTGAGTATATTCTTTTGATACTTCAGTATTATATGGTGTTGGTAAATTATCATAATAAAGTTGTTGATATATTAATCCTTCATGTGGTAAAAATCTTTCTTCATAAAAGAATTTACTATAACTTATTGTATATTGTGGTAATTTATTAATTTTACAGCACTTCATGTTATTTAGGTTCATTATTATTTCAGTTTTTCTTTCTGCAAATACATTTTCTCGTGCTACTAACCATTTTTCTCCTAACAATCTCTTTTTAGTACAATATCAAATATCATTATCATGAATTTCTAATCTCTTGCATGATTAAATACTTCTCCTTTTAATTGGTATGCTATAGATTCCATCCAATATGCTACTTTTTCAATTAATGTTTTAGATATTAAGTCATAAATATAATCTAGGTTATCAGTATGTGTAGAGTTCGTTAATGCTATATACATTCCAAGATTCCAATTATTTATTCTTCTACCTATTTCTTGTTCATCATAAACATTATCTAAATCTAGGAAGTATCCATTAAAGTTCGCACCTTGTGACATTGATCGTATAAATTCTTTGAATTCAGCTTGTTGTCCTACTGATATATGTTTTGGTAAATTGTTATGTCGTCTAGTTATTACTTCTAAATTAGGGTCTATTAATTCTTATTCAGGATAGTCATTAGTATCTAATTTACTACATCTCTAAAAGACTTTTAGGAAGAGTCTGTTGAGTCTTCTATCACCTAGGCCATTTTTCCCGTTAAAGTTCAAAGAAAGAAGGGAGTCAAGTGACAGGGTGTGTGAGCATTTCAGTGACCTGAAAATCTACAAGAGATATAATTTTTAGACCATGTGTTTCCAATTATGATCTTGATAAATATAGTCTCTGTAGTTATGATGTTAATATTGATTGAAAATTATAGACTTTTAAATAAAAAATGAATTTTGACCTAATAATAATCGTTCTCATACTACTTGTTTGTTATTTGAAAAATTTATATAGAAAATTTGATAGTATACCATCTATATTCCTACCATATTTAGGGTTATTAGATGATGAAAATATTCGCACGTAAATTGATATTATATCATTTTCTAATTTCTTCTCTTTTGCCCTGTATTCTAGATATTTAATTTGAGATATTATTTCTTCTGATAAAACAATTTTTATTATATTTAATTTTTGTTTTTTCATTCTTATTTTTTCTTGGATATTCATATCTTATATTTACAAATCTTGTTTTTCCTTGATCATTTATTTCAATTCCTTCATTAGTAATTATGTAAATCGTCATAGTTAAGAAGTCACTTCCTAGCAATAATTCATTAAAAATATCATATTCAATTACTCCTAAATTTATTTTATATTCTAAATCTTGGATCTTGAATTTTATGTTAATACTTTTAGTTATTATTATTTCTCTTTCATTTTCAGGATAATTGCAAGTTTGTGGTTCTATTAGATTACAATATTTTTCGTTAATTTTACTTATATGTATGATAGCTCATGTATTTATTACAGCTATACAATCAGTTGTTGTTACCCCACTGAATATTATTACTTTAATTCTTAATCTATTATTGAGTATATTTATTAAATCTAGCGTTCTTGGTTGTCCAAATATTAGTCTAGTTTGTCTTGATATCATTGGTTCTTTTCTAAAACTTAGTCTAGATCCTTCTATTTGTGGTCTTATTTTTTGTGTTGGTGTCAGGGTTCTAGTACTAAAATCCATATGTATTTCTTTTGGCATGGTTATTTTGGAATTTTCCTTGTGTTCTATTTGTTCTAATATATCTCGATACATCTTTGGTACTAAAATATTCATTTCATGTTGTTTCTTTACGTGATGATTTCCTGTTAAGGCATATATCATTTTTATTTCTATGCTTATTACTTTACTCCCTAGTGACATTGCTATTCAATCTAATTTATAATATAATGTTAAAACTAATTCTTTATGTTTCTTCTTTTAATGAAATACTAAAATGTAGTTGTACTGTGAATTTTAGTTTTTGATATATTATGTTTCCTTTTATTACAGATATTAAAGAATCTTGTAAATTCTAATATTCTATCATCTAGTATGTATATTTGTATAGGTGTGTCTATATTTTTATGAAAATATGCTTTTATAGTGAATTCTACTCCTCCAAAGTATATATTTCTGTACTTCTTAGCTTCTTTAGTAGATAATTTTGCTAATTCTCTCTTTATTATTTCGTCTGTTATTAAATTTATTTTTGCTCTACCATTTACACTGGTTGTGTCTATTATATTTTCATATTTTTGTGCTATATATCTTATTTCTTTATTTCATTCAAACCATTTAGTTTTAAAAACTTTCTTAATTGATAATTCCACTTTTTCATCTTGTATTTTTTGATATATTTCCGGTTTAAAGCTTAGAGTTTGTGTTATTCCTCTTTCATATGAATTCATAGGGTAATATGTTACATCTGAGTTATCTACTATTTTTTTCCTTTATCCATATTTTAACCTGTCAATATACTTGTACTGCTACATCACTGGTTTGTAAAATTTTCAGGGTTTTTTGGTCTTGTTAGGCTCTCTGAGTTGGTTTATAAGATGGGTACATTCTTGTATTTTTGTTGTTATGGTTTCATGGGTTTGAGTGATAGCTTCCATGACATTGGTAATATATTCTTCAAAGTTATCATCAGTTGACATAATTACACATGTTAAGAAAATCAGCTATAACATTCTTAGTTCCAGATATATTCTTAACAGTAAAATCGTAACAACAAAAGAATGATTGTCATTTTATTCTCTTATTAAGTTCTGGTAAATGATCAATCTTATTAGTTTTAAATGATTTCACTTGAGTATTATCAGTTCTAACAACAAATTTTACTGATAATAGGTGATAATAAATTTTTTTTTATTCAAAATTTTTCAGCTAATAATTCTTTTTCATTAATATGATAATTCTTCTCAATTGGCTTCCATGTTCCAATTTTTCTAAAGCTTTCATTATTTGATTATTTTCTTTTACTAATTGTGAGTTTTCTTCTTCTTCTATTTCTTCTATAAATTTTGCTACTTGTTTTTCTTGGTTAGTTAACTCATTTTCTGTATTACTATCTTTGTCTGTATCTTTATTAGTTTTTTCACTACTAGTAGTACTTTCATCACTAGTTTTATATATTTTCCTTTTGTAATTCTGATGTTTGTTGTTCCTGTTTTTCTAACTTTAGGGGTAAGTATTCAATTTTTTCTGTGTCAGGTAAGTATATATATTTTCACCTTTTTTTTATTGTTATTTGGTATAATTTTAGAATCTTTCTTTCTTATTGGTTCATACTTGTACCTTTCCTTTTTTATTATATCTTTTTCATGATTTTTAAGAAATGTAATTACATTATGTTCTTGATTTTCCATTAGAATTGTCCCTTTTTATTTAATATTGCCAGGCTATCTAATGTTTTTCTACTGATTCTGATAATTTAGATTTTATTTTACTAATATCTACCATTATAGGTTCTTTACTTCTTCTCCATGCATCTATTGATACTAATTTTGGTTTATTAGTTGTAGTATCAACTATTTTTTCAACTGTTCTTTCTTGACTTGTACTAGGTTCTTCTTCTTCTATTACTTGTTTTCCTTTATTTATATGTGCTACTAATATGTTAAGTTGTTCTAATATTATTTTAATGTTGGTACTTCAGATACATTTCATAATTTTGTCAATTTCTCTCTTATTAATTGTTGCATTAGTCTAGATTCTTATTTTCTACTTTACTCAACCGTTATCACCATGAAATTATCCTTCATCTATGAATCTTGAATTCATTCTATCAGTAAGAATCTAGTAGCTCGGTTGGTTGACTACATGAACTTTCACTTTGTTGGTGAATGTTCGAATTCTTACATTGTAATCCCCTCCCTATTTTCCCTTCCCGTACCTCCTATGTAATAAAAAAAATTAAAAAAATGAATTCATTCTATCTGTTATAGATATTATCATATATTGTGGATGTCTATTTTTAGGATAAACATTAGGGCTAATAACTTTGGGACCAAGTCAATTCCTCCTATAAATAGAGATGTTCCCCTCATTGTATTTCATCCTTCAAGATAAATAAAAACTCGCCTCTCTTCTCTCTTTCTCAATAATATTCTTGTTCTTATTTTATTATTTTATAACACGTTATCAGCACGAGTCTCTAACCATTGTCTACCAAACATAAAACTACAAAATCTTCGAAGTTCGAATAAGTTATCAGGCAATCTCTTTGGAGACCGGAGATTTTTGTCAGGTGTTCTATGTCGACTATATGCAGGTATGCACAAATCTCAGTTCTTGCAAGGTTAATATCTAATGTTGATTTACCTTAAAATTGTTTGTATTATAAAAGTGGCAGTTGATATAATAATCTACGGAAAGAATATTTTATTATCTATGTTTATTGACTTCACCAAATTACATGGGTTATTCTTTTTAATATACCTAGTAATATGATAATAAATTACTCTACTGGGCAAACATCATATAGCTAGTAATAGGCAGTAACTTATGGATAAATGATTATCCAGTGATATCTCAAAAATCCTTTTGCCAATTATAGTTTTAAGTAGTGATTTTCACGTGGTCAAGCCTTTTAGCAACTTTTAAATCAATGCCTATCTGTTGTTTTTAATTTATTTCGGAAGGCTCGTTATGACTAAATATTTATGTCTATAATCACTTGAAGTGGTATTATTTTTATATGCATGCCTCGATTTGCTCCTGAAGTAGCAACATTTTAAAAGAGGTTATAAGCTATCATAATTTAATGTGGTTAAGGACACGCTCAGATGATTATGTTCCATTCCCGAAGAATGAGAACTTTTGATAAATGTTATAAATACAGATTCATTCCTTAAAATGAATGTGATAGTATATAGTAAAGCTTATAAATACGGACATGTATTTGGTTGTGAAGATATCACGACTCATCTCCAGAAGAGGTAGAATAGTGTAGAAGAAATATTTTAAATATTATATATTTTACTCCCGAATTAGTAAACTCAGAAATCTGCTCCCGAAGTAGCAAATTTTGAACTCTACTCCCGAAGTAGTAGAACTTGGAACTTTACTTTCAAAGTAATAGAACTTTTGAACTCTACTCCCAAAGTAGTAGAACATTGAACTCTACTCTCGAAGTAGTAGAAATTTTAAATTTACTCCTGAAATAGTAAGACCTTGAAATCTACTCCTTGAGTAGTAAGACTTTGAAATTTACTCTCGAAGTAGTAAATCTTGAAACTCCCGAAACAGTCGTAAAACTCTGAAACATTACTCCAGAAGAAGAAAAAATTGGTAAAATATCTGAGAAATATTTTGAAGCAATATTTTCTTGTGCTTGAGCAAAATAATGAGTTATAGATGAACGTTGTATATCAAACACTTTCCTATTGGAGAGATAGATACATACTATTCCTGTGGTATAAAAGTTATTGCACTACGTACCTATCGTACGAAAAAACATATTGGTTAATTTTATAACATGTGGTTGAATTCTCCAATGGAGTACTAAAGGACCGTGTGTATCATGGTCCGATTTGGACTCAACAAAATGTAATTCATGTATAATTGTAATTATGGTACTTGTCTTGTACTAGGAAAATGTATTAGAATTAGAATAGGAAAAGGTAGAATTATTTTCCTATATTGTCCATATTTAGGAATTGTATATTTGTATATATACCTCTCATTATCAATGAAACTAATCAAGGAATTATTTCTTTCATGGTATGAGAAGTCTAGGTTTCACACACCTCTTTCTCCAAATCTTCCTTTTGTCGTAGTTTTTCTCGAGTTTCGAGACGAGTTATTCCTCCTCTCTTCCCAAATTTTCTTCCAAATCCCTCAAATCACCTATTGTTTTTTCGTTATGTCTATGTCAAAGAACATATTTTATCATGTCCTTGCTATTTCCAATATCAAGAACCACATCCCTATTGTTTTTGAGATGAAAAACGTCCAATACGCGATGTGGGCGGAGTTGTTCAAAATTCACGCCATCTCACATCAAGTTCTCCATCACATAATTCCTCTCGCTACCTTTACTCATGCGGAGGATCCTCAGTTATGGATTACTCTTGATGCTACTGTCCTTCAGTGGATTTATTCTACTATTTCTACTGACCTTTTACAGACGATTATTAAGCTAGAACGACTATGGTTACATGGAATAGATTGTGTGATATATTCCAGGATAATCAATATTCCCGCGTTGTCACCCTTGAGCAGGAATTTTCCCAAGTCCGCATGGACGATTTCTCAAATGTTTCAGCTTATTTTAAATGTCTCACGGAGTTGGCGGACCAACTCCGTAACGTCGGAGCTCCTGTTACCAATAATCTTCTTGTTCTATAAGTGGTTGCAGGCCTATCTGAGGCCTATAATGGCGTTGGGACTCTCCTCTGTCAAAGTAATCCACTTCCACCTTTTTATCAAGCTCGTTCAATGCTCAGGTTAGAAGAAACCGGCTTGGCCAAAAAGGCAGCTACCGGCGTGAGTCCCGTGGTGATGATGATGTCATCCAATAATTCAGGCCAAAATCTTACTCACGGTGGAGGCAAAAAGAATAAAAAAAATAATGACAAGAATCGCGGTGGTAATCATGGTAGTACCGGCGGTGGTGGGGGAGGCCAAAACAGTGGCGACGGGCCTCAGCATGGTGGCAATGGGCTGCAGCCCAACTGGTCCTAGCGATGGCCCCCTAGCAATGAGGCTGGACCAGTGGGCAGTGGCCCAACAACCCCTATTTTCCAGCTTCAGCGTATCCCGGGCAGTGGGTCTCTCAGCAGCCCTTCAGGCCCAATTCTTCACAGTCCAGTGGGTTTCGGCACACTGCTGGGCCTGGACAGCAAGGTGGCCTGCTTGGGCCTCAGCCGCCGCAGGCTTACCATGCTACGTGCCCTAATCCGATCCCGACTCCGACAGATATTGAGGCCGTCATGCATACACTGGGATTACATCCTCCAGACGCGAATTGGTACATGGACATCGATGCCACTTCTCACATGACGTCCGACCAAGGTACTCTCTCGTCTTATTCCCATTTGAGCAACAATCGTGGCATAATTGTTGTTAACGGCAACTCAATTCCAATTCGTGGTTACGGTCATACAACTTTGTCTCCCCCTATCTACCTCTTGTTTTGAAAAATGCCCTTCCTGCCTCTAACTTAATTAAAAATTTGGTGTCTGTCCGTAAATTCACCACTGATAATTAGGTTTCTGTTGATTTTGATCCTTTTGGATTTTCTGTGAAGGATTTCAAGATGGGGATCTCTCTCATGAGATGTGATAGTAGGGGAGATCTTTATCCTATCACGCCCGCATCTCTTCTCTCGAGTCAAGTCTTGCCATCTACTTTTGCAGCTCTAGCTCCTTCCTTGTGGCATGCACGTTTGGGTCACCCTGGGTCATACATTGTTTCTTCCTTACATAAAAATAATTTTATTTCCTGTAAGGGTACGCGTAGTACTCCAATTTGTCAATCATGTCCTTTAGGAAACATGTTAGATTATTATTTGTAGCCTCTACTTCTCGTACTTTAATGCCATTTGATATTATTCATAGCGATTTATGAGCATCTCCCGTTTTAAGTTCTGTGGGCCATCGTTATTATGTTATATTTTTTATGATTATTTTAATTTTTTATGAACCTTTCCGTTAGCGAAAAAATCACAAGTTTTTTCCACATTCTTAAAATTTAGGGCATTCATCTGTACCCAATTCGACTGAGAAATAAAAAATATTCAATGTGATAATGGCAAAGAATATGATAATGGGTTATTTCAGGATTTTTGTGATACTAATGACATCGTTTTTCATTTCTCTTGCCCTCATACATCCTCATGAAATGGAAAAGCCGAACGAAAAATTTGTACCATTCATAATAGTCCAAACTTTATTGGTCCATGCGTCCGTACCCCCTTCCTTTTGGTATTATGCTCTACAAATGACTACTTATCTTCTTAACATACTTCCTACCAAAGGTTTGGCATATTTATCCCCTCTTCAAATCCTATATAATAATACTCCTTCGTATTCACATCTTAGGGTCTTTGGGTGCTTACGTTATCCACTATTTCCGTCAACTACAATTAACAAACTTCAAGCCCGTTCTACCCCCTATGTGTTTTTGGGTTATCCATCTAATCATCGTGGTTACAAATGGTTTGATTTATCATCTAATAAAATCATAATTAGTTGCCATGTTATTTTTTATGAAGCCCAATTTCCATTTTCTAAAGTCAGTAGTCCCGACCCTAGTTCGTATAATTTTTTAGATGACGATGTCTCCCCGTATATTATCCACCATTTATCGGACTTGTTCCGCACACAAAATCCGCCAGTGGGCCCACTGCCCACTGGACCTCCTCATCCGCTTGATGGGCCATCCACTCTATTTCGGGTCCAAAGAATCGGGTGAATATCTAGCCTGGCCGCCTCGCTTCGCTTTGAGTTACGATCCAGCTTCCGTGTTGGGCCACAAGAGCCCACCGCCGCCGCCACCCGCCCTTCATCCGAATATTTCCCAAAATTCACCCAATTCTCCCTTGAGTCACAGACTAGTCACTCGCAGTCAACAGGGTATTTTAAAACTAAATAGACATTTTAATCTAAATTCTAATGTTCTTAAATCCCGCCTACCCCATAACATTGTCTTCGTTAAATGACCCAAATTGGAAATTGGCTATGAACGATGAATATGATGCTGTTATTACAAATAAGACGTGGGTGTTGGTGCCCCGTCCTTCTGGTGTTAATATTATTCGGTCTATGTGGATTTTTACTCATAAAGATAATTCTGATGGCTCTTTTGCGAGACATACGACTCGTCTTGTAGGTGATGGTAAAACTCAACAGGTTGGCGTGGATTATGGTGAGACATTTAGTCTGGTGGTCAAACCGACTACCATTCACACTGTTCTCAGTTTGTCTCTTTCAAAGGAATGGCCCATTCATCAATTAGATGTGAAAAATGCTTTCTTACATGGTAATCTTAAGGAGACCTTTTACATGCATCAACTCTTGGGTTTTCGAGACTCCAAATATCCTCATCATGTCTGTCTATTGAAGAAGTCCTTGTATGGGCTTAAGCAAGCCCCACGGGCTTGGTATAAGAGGTTTGCAGACTATGTTTCATCTATTGGGTTTACTTACAGCAGGTCCGATAATTCATTGTTCACATATCATCGTGGTACTTCCCTGACTTATATTTTATTATATGTGGATGATATTATATTGACTGCCTCTTCTGATGCTTTGCGCAAGTCTATCATAACAATGCTCATCTTTGAGTTTGCTATGAAAGACTTGGGGCCCTTGAGTTACTTTTTGGGAATTGCTGTCACTAGTCATGCAGATGGGTTATTCTTATCACAACGGAAGTATACCGCTGAGATCATTGAGCGCGCTGGTATGTCCTCATGTAAGTCTACTTCCACTCCAGTTGATACCAAGCCCAACCTAGGTTCTGCAGCTGGCTCACCTTCGAGTATCCCACTCACTATCGCAGTCTTGCTGTAGCTCTTCAGTATCTTACTTTTACGAGATCGAATATTACGTATGTCGTACAATATGTGTGTATGTTTATGCATGATCCTAGGGTGGAGCACATAAATGCGCTCAAACGCATTATCAGATATATCCAGGGAACACTTGACTATGGCTTGCATCTATATCCATCGTCAGCCTCTACACTTGTCTCGTATACCGATGCCGATTGGGGTGGATGTCCGGACACCAGACACTCTACGTCTGGATACTGTATGTTTCTTGGCAATAACTTGGTCTCATGGTCTGCCAAACGACAGGCGACACTATCCCGCTCCAGTACCGAGGCCCAGTATCGAGGAGTAGCCAATGTGTTTTCTGAATCATGTTGGTTACGTAATATTCTCTTAGAGCTTCACTTTCCCATTCAAAAAACTACATTGGTTTATTGTGATAATATTAGTGCCGCATATCTTTTTGGGAATCCGGTTCAACACCAGCGCACTAAACATATTGAGATGGACATACACTTTGTTCGAGAAAGGGTAGCTCGTGAACAAGTACGCGTCCTTCATGTCCCTTCGCTATACCAGATTGTAGACATATTTACTAAGGGTCTTCCCTTGGTTCTATTTGAAGATTTTAGGGACAGTCTCAGCGTACGTCAACCGCCCACTATGACTGCGGGGGTGTAAATGACCGTGTGTATCATGGTCCGATTTGGACTTAACAAAATGTAATTCATGTATAATTGTAATTATGGTATTAGTTTTGTACTAGGAAAATGTATTAGAATTAGAATAGGAAAAGGTAGAATTATTTTCCTATATTGTTCATATTTAGGAATTGTATATTTGTATATATACCTCTCATTATCAATGAAAATAATCAAGGGATTATTTCTTTCAAGTACCTTATGATAGATTGGTTGAGTAATTAAATTAAGATTTGAATTCTTTTCCTTTATTTCTTTAGTCTCACGGACAAGAGCTTTAACTTTTGGTTACTTGACAATGCTGCAATTACTGTATGGATCAATCCAACGTTTGACATGTGCTAGCTTGAATCATAAATGTTTTTGTAGGCATCATAGGCCGACAACGACGGAAGATACGCGAAAAGAGATAAATATCAAGTTGACAACAAATAGTCTTATACCTAATAATTCAATAACTCAATTAAATCACATAGTCCACATAAGGATTCATGAAAATAAATAAGTCACTTTGTTCATATGCACTTCACACTCAACAAGTTTATCCCAATTCTAGAAGAGTTCAATAGAAATATCTCAAGTATCAGGTGAATCATATCAATCATTCTTCTATCTAAGAATTTAATCAAATCATCAATAGGCAGTCCAACACTTAATCGCACAACAAATAATCAAGGAAATGATGTATGTATGATATGAATGAAATGCATATGTCAGGTATCTTTTTCGTCTCCCGTTTACATGCATTCATATTTGATGAAATACACACCCATGGGGGACGCGCAAAGTTCATATACACCTTCGAAATTTCTCAATGGAGCCCAACTCTTGACTGAATAACTATTGCAGGCATGCAACCCGTTCCCCCGCGTATCATCATCATCTCAATATTTCTAATAATCACATAAGTGTTCTTACCTTTCCAGTCTCTTGGACCCACAACACTTTTATATGACTGCAATATCAATATCATTAGAAACCATGAGTGTATGAATGCAAATGATAATTCAAGGCAAGAAATCAATATGTAATGAGATGCAACCAAGTATAGAGATGAATATCACATGCTTTCAAGAATTTAATACAATAATTCAAGTACAACCAGGGTATCATATAGAAAGCATGTGTGGTGAATAAGCACAACGATAACAAGTATGGCGACGAGCCCACATAATGGCGACAAGCCTAATTAATCAGCAGTCGGAATCAGCTTAAGGCTAATTCCCCAAATTACCCAACATCACAGTTCAACACTGGTACCCAGTCAAACGTTCATCACAACCTTTTGAGTGGTACCCCCAAATACTCCAAATACCCCTCAATATTTATTACTAATTACAAACTTCTATCGGAGTCTAGTGAAAGTAAATTATAGCCTACCTCTCGGCTGAACATAAGCCTCGATCGGTCAACCCTCTACACAAGCCTTGTCCTTCTAGAGCGCCTCATGGTAATCAAAGTCTAACACGCATATACTATACATTAATAATAAGCTAACACATAATACAAGGACATAATCCTTAACCATACCAAGACTTCCAAAATCAACTCTGAGCCCACGGTATCAAGATCCAAACTTAATTACCCAAAGAGCATAAACACATACTAGATAATAATATCCTTAAACATAAACTCATTTGGACATTCAATTGCATAATTAAAGAAAAGCACCGATTTCTAAACCCTAGAATTTCTCCCAAATCAAAAAGGGTTTCTATATTAAATGTTACAACATAATCTTATATCATAAATCAATACTTATTCACAATATTATGGAAAAATAAACCATATTACACCCTTAAATTAAAGATTCAACCTCTCTTAATCTAATCTGAACATTAAAACTCATCTTCCCCATAGGACATACATTCTATACCACCATTAAAGACTTGAAACATGAAATACAACCACAAAAGGTGAAAAATCTTACCTTAAATGAAGAACTTAGCCAAAACCCTAAAGAATCACCCTTAGACAGCTCTAGAATAGAGGAAATGATATTTTTGGAAAGTGATTTAACCTAAGGCATTAATTAGGTTCTAGATACATCGATTTCTCCCTCGCAAAGTCGACTATGCTGGTCTCGCTCTAGCAGAAAAAAGGCTCATTAAGGCGCGGTCACTTGACACCTCACCTCAGTGCAGAATCGGACAAACCCCGCAGAGGTGAATTTGCCCCTGCATGAACACCCTCCACCGAGGCAGAAACTTATCAATATTCAAGCCCCGCTTCTGCCAGCCAACCTCCGTAGAGGTAGACCCGCAGGAGCGGATAACTCACCCGTTGTGGTGGACACCAGACACCAAACACCAGCAACTTGGTTTTCAATTCAAACTTCTACCAAACACCCGGAACACTCCCGAGCTAAGACATACTTTTCTAAAGAATCACTCGAAACAACCATATATCCAAAAGTTACAAATAAGGCCACAAAATACATCTGATTTTCTAGGAAAGTGAACCAATTACTCGATTAAGTCATAAATGACTATCCGGAGCTACCGAAAGTGACAGAACCCGGAAATGAACCCATATACTCAAAAGTCAACCTTGAGTCTATCACGAACCAAATCACAAGTGTCATGGTAGCACCTATACAATCCCCCAGTAGGCGAACCAATCCCAAATCAACTTCTCAAGAAGGTTACCAATTTTCATTAAACTCCTTAAATAATTAATTCTTACAACAACCTTCTTTTTCCAAAACCTGGTCTGACTTATACAAGGACTCTAAGATACAATGAATGAATGAGAAATACAATAATACTGCTCCGAATGAAGAAGAAGACAATCTATATGAGATGGAAAATAAGGCCACCGAAATAAGCGGTCTGCCTCAACTCCCCATGCTCCAAACTATAACCTGAATAGACCGAGTACTTGTATCCACGTAAAATATGCCGCAAGCATAGCATGAGTACACAATGTATGCCCGTAGGCATCATAGGGCGACAACAACGGAAGATACACAAAGACAGATAAAAATCAAGTTGACATCACATAATCCTAACACTAAATAGTTCAATAAACCAAATAGGGCACATTATTCACATATAACTCATAATTCATCATGATGAAAGAAAGCCCGCGTACCTAAACTCTCAAACTAAGCAGAGAGATGTTTTTCTAAGAGTGCCAACGATGTCCTGAATCTATACTAACATGCCTAATGTGGCATGGAAAATGGAGTGGGGTTGGAGTTATCACGTGAAGATCCAAAAACATGTTTATTTCGGCTTTGTATGTAGGTCTTGACCGAAGACCATGTTTTCTTTTAGCTTGTGTTCATTTCTTAGCTTAGCTTAGGACATAATATTCCATGTAATAACTACCTTAGGACACAAGTAATAGGCCATGTAAAGGGTGACAAAGGTGAGAGTCTTCCAATAAGGTGACTAAGACAAAAGGTCTTCCAAAGGAATGACTAGGACGTGAGTTGGAGGACAAGTTGGCAAGGACAAGAGACATCTAGAAGATGGGGCTTTCAAGGAAGAATTGATGAACTAACAAGTTCATCAATTGATTATACTGAAGACTTCAAGGTCGGCCAAAGGAAGAGAAAGAGTTGGCCGAAATGGTTCATCGAACAAGTGCAAGGAATGGAAGCTTCTAAACTAGTTCCAAGATGATAAAGTCTTGAGAAGCCAAATCCATCCGCTTGGAATCCACAAAGAGAGTGTGAAAGATTCATTCTTTGTCCCCAAGAATTGCCAAGACCTTTCCTATTATCTTGGTTTGGTAGAAACACTCTTGGTCACCAAGTAAACCCAAACCCGTTCCCATTTGTTCCCACTAGGCCGAGAAAGCAGTTAGAGTTTGTGTCTTTTAGTTTGTCTTCTAGAATGGTCCATTTGCTACTATAAATAGAACCCTTAGGACTCGTAAATATTCAGAGTTGATTGAGATATAAACTTGAGTTTTACTCATTTGCTATGTCATTCTAACTTGTGTGTTGTTTATCTTAGTTGGTTCTTGTGTGAGCCAAATCCCTTGGTGTAAGTTGAAGCTAGGACTGTGTGACCTAGTTAAACCCAAGCTAAGGTTTCCCTTTGGTGTAAGTCTTGGTTAGGACTGTGTTACCTAATAAATACCTAAGCTCAAAGAACCCCATTAGTGGTAAGCGAACATTATAATTGTGTGGACAAACCTAGCATAAACTTCGGGTTACTAAAAGGGCTTCCGACCACCATCACTTGGGTAGTTTACGGGCTTGGACTTAGCAACCCCAGTCTTGCCCTTGTGGAATTGGTCACCTTCATCTTGGTTTCTACCCGAGAAGTAAAACCCCCATGTCTCTATCATTGACAAATCAACCGCATCCCACTAAACCACAACAACCCAACACTTAGCTAAAACTGAACCAACCAACACTTGGTGTGTACTCGGACTTGCATCTCGCATTCCTTGTTCATCCCTCCTCTGAACCACTTCATTATTTCTATCACCATTTCCTATAAGACTCCATAAACATCCCCATCAAAGGTCTCCATCCTAAACTACCCATAAAGTCCCATCCAATCATGACAACACCAAACAGTCCGCATATCACACCTTATCGACGACCTCACTATTTTAGTTCTGTTTCGCTACCTTTACACCATCAAAACACCAAGTCCTGAACATTTCCCTGACCCTCAACCCATCCGTGATAACCCCATAAAACGCCTAAGTCCATTTCCCTATACAACTACCCTAAACAGTCATCAACACCACGTTGCTCGACCTTAACACACCTACCGAGAACCTTACTGGTTCATGTATATTCCGTGGCCTTGCCACTATCAAACCACCAAGTTCCAATCACCAACACAACCCTCAATGTGTCCACGACACCCCCATAAAATGCCTTGACCCAACTCCACCTAAATCTATCCGTCTAAACCACTAAAACCCCACTGCCCAGCTAGAATCTGAGAACCACCTTTTGTGTCCAACCCAAATATAACCAAGACCCGACTCACTTACGAAACATCACCCCTCCTTACTTGCATTAGATTGGTATCAAATCCAAGCATTTCCGTCCCTCGCAACAACGCTATGGCTAACATAAACAAGGAACATGGTTATGTTTGAGGTAGTTGCAGAACATATGCAAGCTTTGAAAAGAAAACTTGCGGGATGTACCGTGAGTAACAATGCCAAGTCAAGGGTTGTGCAAAATAGTCCAAGGCTTGAAAAGAAAGATCTCCCAAAGTCCCATGTAAGGACCTACGTGAAGCGCACTAATGATAAGGCAAATGGCGATACCTCTTTTACAAACCCCTTGTATAGCTGCGGAAGAGTAAAGAAAGATACAAGGGTAGTACTTCATTTACTAACCCTTGTATAAAAATGAAAGTATTGAAGTCACAAAAGGGGTAGATAAAAGGAAAAAAGTGTTTTCAATGTCAAGAAGTAGGCATTTTGTAATTGAATGTCCTAATTCCCGGGCTGTGCTATGAGATAAATATCAAGAGTGTGGGTTTTCCTTGGCTATAATGGAACCCATACTACTTGAAGAATAAGAAGGAATCGAGATCCCCTTACTTGATGTCCAAAATATAGATGAAGAATATAAGAAGGGGATTTGTATAGATGCCGGTTCGGAGGAACTCTTGGAGGAATCAAAAGACGTATGTGCAAATGATCTTGCATCTGAAGCACTACCAATGGAAGATGGTGAACTTTCTCTTGATTTATTTTCAAGAATCTCATTATCTACTCACCAAGACCATGAATGCCATCCGGAAGAAACTAAGGACGTGCTAGGCCAAGAACAAGAATTGTTCGGCGGAAGCTATGACCGAAAGGAACTTAACCCCTACCCAACCCCCGCATTGTTGATGGCAAGAGAGGATGGGACTTGGTACGCATGTTATCGAGAGGTTGATAACCTCACCATGAAGTGCACCATTCCTATGCAAAGGTCGAAAGATCTTTTTGATGAGTTTGCAACGGGACCATCACCGATGGAAAGCATTGAACATGCTCTTGGTTTATTTTCGAGAGGTTATTTGCCCAATCAACAAGCTTACGAACACAATCTTGAAATGGCCAAGGGAGTACAACAATGCGTGCAAGAAACACTAGGCAATGGCCTTGTCCAAAAGGACTTTAGGCCGTATACGATGTATGACTTGTTCGTGTCAAAAGAACATGAGAAGTGGAACACTTGTATTACCATCCAAGCTATCGGCAACATCATGAAAGACAAGCTCTCTTTGCCGAGGATGAATTTTTATTTTGAGAGATTAAGTGGAGCCAAGTGGTTATACAAGATAGACTGGAGGAGAAGATACCATCTAAGGGGAACCCGAGAATAAGATGCACGCAAGATGACCCTCGAGGTCGAGTTTGGTTTGAACAATTGGTTTTCAATGCCGTTTGGGGGTTTGGATGGTGTGACACCCTAAACTTTTTCTTAAACAATGTATCACGTCCATCCTTGGGACACTTGACATCATCCGAGGACACTTGTGCTAACCAACCCGAGATGGAGTATATCCGTAGTTGGTCCGAGTCTACGGGAATCATTGCGGTAAAAAGTTTCCTTGGCCCGACTTCTTATTCTCATCATGTCATGCAAGATTGTAGTGCCCTTTTTTCCCCTATCCAATGGTTTTAAGAAGCCACAAGAGTCTTTGAAGCCATGATAAGGAAGATTTGTGAAGCCCCGATCCTAACGATGCCTAGCCGTGAAAAGCCATTGGACATCAAACATAAAATGAGAGGTGGTGCCATCTTTTTCCCGAGCACAAGATTGAATGGTGTAGGATGCCATTATTCTACCAATGGCAAAGCATTATATTTTATGGAATTCGTGGCATAATACGAACATCATTCTATGTCAAAACCATTTGGCCTATATTCGGATCCCTATTTGGCAAGTTTCGAGGGAGGCGCCCATAAGATAAAATTTCCGGACTTATCTAATGGTGGAAGTATTAGATCAACACTTGTTGTTGAAAAACTATTACCCCATTTAGATGGCATGAATTCGAGGGAAAAGTCTTTCAAAGAAGGGGAGATTGATGAAAAAAAGCCCGCGGACTTAAACTCTCAAACTAAGCTGAGAGATATTTTGCTAATAGTGCCAATGATGGCCCGTCAATCTACACTAACATTCCTAATTTGGCATGGAAAATGGATTGGAGTTGGAGTTGTCACGTGAAGATCCGAGAAGCATGTTTATTTCGGCTTTGTATGTAGGTCTTGGTCGAAGACCATGTTTTCTTTTAGCTTGTCTTTATTTCATAGCTTAGCTTTTAGCTCTTAGATTAGGACATAGCACCATTCAATAACTACCTTAGGACATAATTAATAGGCCATATAAATGGTGACAAGGCCGAGAGTCTTCCAATAAGGTGACTAAGTCAAAAGGTCTTCCAAAGGGATGACTAGACCGTGATTTGGAGGACAAGAGACATCTATAAAATGAGGCTTTCAAGGAAGAATTTATGAACTAACAAGTTCATGAATTGGATATATTGAAGACTTCAAGGTCGGCCAAAGGGAGAGGAAGAGTTGGTCGAAACGGTTCATCAAACAAGTGCAAGAAATGAAAGCTTCTAAACTAGTTCCAAAAAGATGAAGTATTGAGAAACCAAATCCATCCACTTGGAATCCACAAAGGGAGTGTGAAAGATTCATTCTTTGTCCCCAAGAAAAGCCAAGACCTTTCCCATTATCTTGGTTTGATCAAAACACTCTTGGTCACCAAGTAAACCCAAATTGTTCCCATTTGTTCCCACTAGGCCGAGAAAGTAGTTAGAGTTTGTGTCCTTTAGTTTGTCTTCTAGAATGGTCCATTTTCCCAAAAGAAGGTCACATTCACAAACGCCCGTAATCCAACTAACCGAAAGAGGTCTATCTCTTCCACCTTCGCCTACTATAAATAGGACCCTTAGGAATTGAAAATATTCAGAGTTGATTGAGATATAAACTTGAGTTTTACTCATTTTCTAAGTTATTCAACTTGTGTGTTGTTTATCTTAGTTGGTTCTTGTGTGAGCCAAACCCCTTGGTGTAAGTTGAAGTTAGGACTGTGTGACCTAGTTAAGCCCAAGCTAAGGTTTTCCTTTGGTGTAAGTCTTGGTTAGGACTATGTGACCTAATCAATACCCAATCTCAAGGAACCCCCTTAGTGGTAAGCGAACGTTGGAACTGTGTGGACCAACCTAGCCTAAGCTTCGGGTTACTAAAAGGACTTCCGACCACCCTCAGTTGGATAGTTCACGGGCTTGTACTTAGCAACCCCGATATTGACCTTGTGGAATTGTGCACCTTCGTCTTGGTGTCGACCTGGACAGTAAAACCCCCATGTCTTATCCTTTACAAAACAACTGCATCCCACTAAACCACAACAACCAACACTTAGCCAAAACCGAACCAACCAACACTTGGTGTGTACTCGGACTTGCATCTCGCATTCCGTGTTCATACCTCGTCTGAACCACTTCATTTTTTCTACCACCATATCCCATAAGACTTTATAAACATCCCCAGAAAAGGTACCCAACCGAAACCACCCAAAAAGTCCCATCCAATCCCGACAACACCAAACAGTCCGCATATCACACCTTGCCAACGACCTCACTGTTTCGGTTCTGTTTTGCCACCTTGCCACCATAAAAAAACCAAGTCCCGAACAGCACCCTGACCCTCAACCCATACATGACAACTCCAAAAAATGCCTAAGTCCATTTCCCTAAACAATTACCCGAAACAGTCATCAACACACCGTAACACACCTACTGAGAACCTCACTGGTTCAGGTATGTTCCGTTGCCTTTATACTATCAAAACACCAAGTTCTGATCACCAACACAACCCTCAACGTGTCCACAATACCCCATAAAATGCCTTGACCCGACTCCACCTAAATCTACCCGTCTAAATCACCAAAACCCCACTACCCGGCTAGAAACCGAGAATCCGAGAACCACCTTTTGTGTCCAACCCGAATATAACCAAGACCACATATAAAATATCACCCCTCCTTACTTGCATCACACCAAGTCACGTTGTCCATACTAAGATGCGGTAAATCAAGTAAATCTTACAATCATATAAGACTAACCAATCATATAGACACCCAACTCACACAAGTTCATATAACTCACTTAAACCACATATCAGTTCATTAATCGTGGAAACATCTAATTCACATAAAGGTGCATTGACCCTAGATGTCAGGTTTGACCTCATGCTCCGGTTAGACAACACATCCATTAAGTTGAAACTCAAGCCATTAATCGTTACCTTAAGCATTCTACCATCTAACCCCAAAATTTTAGACGCTTCGTTAACACTTGTTATTCTAGCCCCTGCCATTAAGTATAACTACATATGAATTCATATAAACACCCATTGATTCATTAACTCTCTTCATTGTCCTAAGTAAGTCACATTTCTTTACCTTTATCTATTAAGATAGGAATTCCCTATACATAAGACATACAAGCAAGACCACACGACAATGATTCAACAACCATACCAACAATCCCTAGCCAGACCCATTACCAAGTGAATTATTCACCATAAAGACACATTTGCGTACTTAGTACCTTTCTAATATGATCAAACATCATAAATCCCAAGCAACATTTGACAGCAATTCCTTAGACTCACAAGTTGTAAATATAAGACCAACATACGATGGAATAAGTCATTATGGAAAGCAACCCAATTCAATGATAACATTCCAACCAATCATTCAATCACATCACTCAACTAAATCATCAAGTACCAATCCAACACTTAAATCACCAACAGATAAGCAATGCAATGATGTATGTATGATATGAATGCAATGCATATGCTAGGTACCTTTATCCTCCAAATACAAGCATTCAAATTTTATGAACAACACACCCATGGGGGACCCGCAAAGTCCATATATTCCTCCAAAATTTCTCCACAGAGCGCAACTCTTGGCTGTAATAACTGTTGCAGGCGTGCAATCCATACCTCACGTATCATCATAATGTCAATGTTGCTATAATCGCATAGTGTTCTTACCTTTCCGATCCCTTTGACCCATAAAATATATCATACCAATCTAATATCAATATCATCAGAACCATGAGTGTATGAATGAAAATGACAATACAAGCCAAGGATCATAATGTCATGAGATGCAACCAAGTATAGAGATGAATATCACATGCTTTCAAGAATACAACAATATATAATCCAAGTACAATTAGGATTTCATATCAAATCATATGTGATAAATAATCACAACGATAATAAGTATGGCCACGAGCCCACATAATGACGATAAACCCAAATCAATCAGCAGCCGGAATCAACTTAAGGTTGATTCTCCAAATCACCCATCATCACAGTTCAACACTGGTACGCAATCAACCGTTAATCACAACCATTTGAGTGGGACACCCAAATACCCTTTAATATTTACAACTAATTACACACTTCTATCAGAGTCTTTTGAAAGTAAACTATAGCCTACCTCAAAATCGAGCAGGAGCCACAAACGGTTGACCATCTGCACATGTCATGACCCTTCAAGATGCCTCATAGTAATCAAAGTCTAACACACATGTTATACACGTTAATATCAAACCAAGCACATACAAGGACTTAGTCATTAACCACACAGAAGGACCTAAAATCCATCCCGACCCACGATGTCAAAATCCAAAATTTATTACTCAAAAGGCTTTAAAACGTGGTTACTAGTTACATCCTTAAATTCGTTGAAAAAACAACCTTAATTGGACCCTCAATTTCATAATTTAATAAAAGCCCCAATTTTACAAACCCTAGGTTTTTCCTCAATAAAAAAGGGTTTACATTGTCAAATTAAACTCTGCAACATGGTCATTTCATAAATTCTAATACCTATTCACAATTACAAGGTTAACCAATTTATTTACACCCTTTAATCAAGATACAATTATTTCCCATCTACCATAGAGTTTATACTTCCTTTTTCCCCAAGTTATATTCTATCGCAATACTAGAAACATGAATACAATCAAAAGAGATGAAAGATTACCTCGCATGAAGGATTTAGCTCAAAACCTTAGAAAATATTCTCTAGACAAGCCCTATCTTCAAGTTACACATTTTTTGGAAAGTTAGGAGTTTTTAGGTCATTTAACCTCACTGGCCAGACAACGATTATGCCCTACGGACCCGACCCTACAGGCGCATATGTGCTTCAGCGTAAATAAGGACCGATGAGGCACAGACACTTGACACCTCGCCATAGCGTAGAGACATGAAAGAATTCTCAAGTGCGGACCTAACACTTCCGTTGGTGCGGATATGACTTCGTTGGCACGACCTCGCTGGGGCAGCAACACCTCACTGGAGCGGAATTGACCTCTCAACAATTCTTAAACTCATATAATCCTCTTCCCAAATAATAAGAGTTACTTTGCTCACAATTTCCACGTGTAATAGTCATTTGCGAGTGCTCGAACGAGGGATATGATAGAAAATCATAGGGAAGGTTCATAATGATTTAATGGACCGTTACAGAGTCAAACTATCTAACTCTAAGATTCTTGTTTTGGGGTTTTCATATAAAACTCATATAAATAGACCTCGAAATCCATGCCATCCATCCCCACATATCACAAGTCCCACACAGAGTCTACGGGAAGGGTAATTTATCAAATAAGGGTCTTTAGCTAAAAACGACTAGACGGATCATTACATATTCTATTAAAACAGAGAGAAAATGGTGGAATTCCTCTTTCTCCTTTGTGGCTAGGATTTTACAAGATACAAAATGATATGTGTAAATGAGGCCCAAGACCATGCCAAATTCAGCGATCTTCAAGGTGCTGCTGATTCTTGGCTAAAGCAGCTAATTTTTACTCATTTTGATTTCAATTTTTTCACCTCAAATTTCTACAATATGAATGATATTTTCTTCTATTGAACTAGATAAGGTCTCATGTTGTTGTTTCTAATTTGATTTTGTATTACTTGAGAACATATTTTTGTGAGAATATTTTTCATTTGATTAAATGAAAAATTGAGTTATTTTTATCCTCAATTTTTATTGTATGGGGCGGGGGGGTTGTTTCAATATTTCTCACATTTTTGAGATTTTACTTATATAGGAAATCCCATAAATATTTTTCTTAGGGACGATTAGTTCTTATTTCTTGATTAGTAAATTGGTATGGTTGTTATAAAAAAAATGGACTTACATCATCTGAAATATTATATGTGTTTGAATTATCCCTAATTATATAGTAACATACAAAAGTGAGTCTAGTTATAAATTTATATATCCCGTGTGTACGTTACGTGCTTGGTTGGTGACCTATATGTGTTCAATCGTTATATATATTTTTTTTGGAAGAAATGGCATCCACTTGAAAACTAAAAAGTCTACAAATACAATAGTTGTTAATTCCCTAAAAGAAATAACAGAAGATCATCCTCTACAAATAAAAAATAAAAGCTTTTGGGGCCGCTAAATTTTTATTTTATGATTGTTAGAAAAAAATGGCCTTACATTATTCAATTATCTTAATATTTAAACTATTCTAAATTTGATAGAGTCTATAAACAAAATTATAAGGTACACGAGCTATCGTTGTTATGATTAATATTTACGTTATATATGCTAGTTTATTTTTTTTATATTGTCACAATATATAAAACAAATTTTAAAGTGAAGTATTTTGAAAAATCATGTCAACTATAATTTTAAATATGAGTTTATATATATAATTAAAGCTACTCAGATTATGTGAAGTCTTGAAATTAATTTTTGTAGAAAGTATTTGTCACAATCCAAATCACGGGCGTTGTGATGACACCTACACAATTCCCCAGGTAGGCGAACCAATTTTCCAAAAACAACTTTTTAAAGGGGTATAAAATTAATGCAGAAGAAAATCAAGTTACAATCATGAAGAATCTCATGAAAACATAAGAACAATGAATCCGTAAAACAATCTTTCATCCCCATAACCTGGTCTGACTTGTACAAGGACTCTAAGATACAACTTTAGAATGCGTAAAATACAACATTGTACAAATGAAGTGAATAGTTACATAATATAGGAACCAAGGCCACCGGATAAGATAGTCTGCCTCAGCTCCCCGTGCTCCAATCTGCAACCTAATAGACCGGATACCTGCATCGAGAAAAGATGCAGCAAGTGTAGCATGAGTACACAATGTACCCCCGTAGACATCATAGGCCGACAATGACAGAAATACATAATTAGAGATAAATACCAAATTAACACCATATAGCTTACCACTAGCATCTTAATAGACCTACCAAGTCACACTTAAATACATTATGGTCCATATGATTACTAAGACATCTATTAACATAAAACCACGAACATATAATCTTTACTCACATAAGACTCTCAACCCATACCTATTGACAATGAACACAGAAACCCATATGAGAGACAAGGGAATAGGCTATTCTTTTTTTAAAATTCCGTTGGCCAAGAGATGTTCAAGCTAATGTATAAGTCATATAGTCTCCTATCAAGTATGTCAAGAACATTCAATAACATATACTAAATACATTCTAGAGGTTCCCTAAACTCATACCTAGACCTAGTAATACCAAACTCAAGCTAGACCTCAGTTTAACAATTAACATTACAAGCAAGTTGCATCACGATCCTTCACCTTACTAGTTACAGACCTTTTTCATAACTCCTAGGCAAAAACCACGTTATTTACAATCATTACCCTTAATCTTATACTTAAGCGAATCCATCACCAATTAGCAAGCAAGACACCCTTTCGTGTACTAGAATATCTATCAACGACACAATCACTACTGAGATACATCACTCTTTACCCACTAGAACGGCAAGACTATCAGCGAGTACAAACTAATAACATATATCCACACAACAAATCTACAAGAAGCCACCACTCATTCCATCATATAAAAAGTCATGATCAATCCAAGAATCAAGCAACAAATATAATATTTTTTTTAAGAATTTAGCTAAGTTGTCAACAATACTCAATTGCGAGCATAAACACATACTAGAAATGAAATGGTATGAATATGTATGATATGGATGCAAGGATTAGGATGCAATTCATCTGTAAGGTACCTTTCTAAATTTGGTATATAGTACATCAAGGTTTAATTATTATTCATACACATATAGGGGACCGCATAGTCCATATACCGCTCTTAGCCAGTCGGAATTCCACACATGAATTTACTAGAGCCCATGATCTATCTGTCCAGTCTCAATCACGTTACAGACGTGCAATTGTTGAAATGAAATCCATGAACTTAAGTTTCCAACATGAGACACGAGGTAATTTTCTAGGAGTGCCGAAGATTTCTAACCATCATATGGTGATATTCCTAATGTGGAATGGAGTATGGAATGGAATTGAAGAAAACACTTGAAGATTCAAGCCAAGTGACATTAATTTTTGGCTTTTATGTAGGTCTTGGCCGAGACCAACTTTTAGCTTATTTTAATTCCTAGCTTAATTTCCTTATAGCTTAATTACTAGGCCATGTAATAGGATGAGATGACTAGGCCGAGATCCATCTAGAATAAGAAGCTTCCAACGTTCCCTAAGGAGGTATTCATGAACTAGCTAGTTCATGTACTTATCTACATGGATGACACAAAAGGGTGGCCTAGGGAACATGAAGAGTTGGGCTTTTTCCCTTTTCCCAAACTGGTCGAACACCTTCCCCTTTTCCCTTCTCCCAAACCGGTCGAACACATTCCCCTTTCCCATTCGATCAAGTGCCATATTTGTGTCTTTCTTGTTTCCTCTTCTAGAAGGTCTAGAACTAGTATAAATAGGAGATGTAATTAATGTAAGAGACATTGAAGTTTTATGAAATATATTTGAGTTTAGTCAAACTTGCTAAGTTTTTAACTTTTGTGTTGTTATCTTAGTTAGACCTTTTGTGGTCCAACTCTTGATCCTTTTGTGGTCCAAACCCTGGTCCTTTTATGGGCCACCCCTTGGTCTTTTTATGGTCCAAACCCTTGGTGTAAGTATAGTTAGAAATTTTGTGATCTAACTATACCCAAGCAAAGGTTCTATCCGATTACTTGTAACAAACACATTGAAGGTCTTCTCGGCCTTCATTACCTTACCCGCACACAAATTTGTTTATAAATTTCGTGCCCCATCCTTATCGAAGCTGCCTACTTTCTTTCACCCCAATACACTCCAAATACTTCCCCAACTCACACCTAAAAGGTCGTCAACCGACTCATCCCACAAACACCCCAAACCCCCCACCAATTCCCCACTGTCCTGATCACACCCCTATTCCGCCAACATTACTGTCCTGACCAGCTTCCGCCACCTTACCACCACCTAACCACCAACATAACCTACAATGTGTCTAGTTCATCCCCTCCAAATGCCTTAGCCTAACACCCTCCAAATTGACCCAAACACACACTGCCTGAAAACCCGCCAACCTCCATTTGACCCCCATTTTCGTATCTACCCGATCCCAATCCCATGCCTTGACGCTATGGCTAACATGAATGAAGAACTTCGAAGGATCATAATTGACCTTTTTTCCAAACAAGCACAAATCTTAAGAAAAGAATTTGTGGGGCGTGTCGTGATTAATAATTCCGAGTTCGAGGAGGAGTTTGCACAAAACAACCCAAGGCCTGAAAGGGAAAAGTATCAAGATTGTGGGGATCCCTTTGTAATTGAGGAACCCGAAGTCAATGAGGTCCTAGAGGAAGATGTAGATCTTGCGGAAGAGGGTGAAAGTTTAGTACTTCGACGTGTGTTGAGTGTTCAACTTAAAGAACATGCGGAGACACAAAGATAGCAACTATTATAACACTCGATGCAAGGTAAAAGACAAGATATGTAATATGATCATTGATGGAGGAAGTTGTGCCAACATGGCCTCCGTAGAAATGGTGGACAAATTGAAATTGCGTACCCGCAACCATCCTAAATCATATGCTCTCCAATGGATGAACAAAGATGAAGGGCTAAAGGTAATAAAACAAGCTCTTGTTAGTTTTCGGGTTGGTAAGTATGAAGATGAGATATGGTGTGACATCCTACCTATGGATGCTTGTCATATTTTATTGGGTCGGCCATCGCAATTTGATAGGAAAGTGCAACATGATGGAGAAAAGAAAGTCTATTCTTTTCAAAAGAATGGTAAGAATATCCGGTTGGTACCATTGTCACCAAATGAGGTGATGAAAATGAAGATTCAAATTGCCAAGAACCGCAAAGAGAAATCCGAGACCCTCTTTCTTGATGCGCGGGAGATTGAAGAGGAGTTGAAGAAGGGGAGTCCCATATATGCATTGAACTGCAAGGATAAGAAGAGTCTTGTCGGAAATGCGGTTGAGGATGCCAACTTGAGAGAACTCTTGAAGAAATTTGAAGATGTATTTCCGAATGACCTTACACCCCGATTACCACCAATAATAGGTATTGAACATGCTAATGATTTTATTCCGGGAAGTTCATTACCTAATCGTCCAGCCTATAGATGCAATCCGGAAGAGGCCAAGGAATTGCAAAGACAAGTGCAAGAAAAATTAGACAAAGGCTTTGTCTAAGAAAGCCTTAGTCCATGTGCGGTACCCGCCCTGTTGGTGCCAAAGAAAGATGAAACTTGGCGCATGTGTATTGATAGTCGAGCGGTCAATAACATCACTGTGAAGTATATGTTTTCTATGCCGAGATTGGATGATATTTTGGATGAATTGAGTGGGGCCAAGTTGTTATCCAAGATAGATTTAAGGAGTGGCTACCATCAAATGAGGATACGAGAGGGAGATGAATGGAAGACGGCTTTCAAAACCAAGTATGGCTTGTACAGGTGGCTTGTGATGCCATTTGTATTGTGTAATGCTCCCAGCTCTTTCATGAGGCTCATGCATGAGGTGATACGACCGTTCATGGGTAAATTTGTTGTGGTTTACTTAGATGATATCTTGATTTATAGTTAAGATAGGGAATCTCACTTGTCGTATCTAGAAGCTATATTTGAGAAGTTAAGAGAAGTAAAGTTGTATGGAAAGTTAGACAAGTGTGCTTTTATGATTACTAGTGTCCCATTCTTAGGGTACATAGGGCATTCATGTGGATCCATCCAAGGTGGAATCTATCCGGAGTTGGCCCGAGCCTATGAATGTAAGTGAGGTAAGAAGTTTCAATAGTTTGGCATCTTTCTATCATTATTTCATTCGAGATTTTAGTACCCTTGCTACTCTATCACTGAACTAATGAAGAAGGGTGAGTTTAAATGGTCCCAAAGAGCACAAAAAGCTTTTGAAACCTTGAAGGGAAAGTTGTGTGAAACACCGGTTCTAGCTATTCCGAGCTTTGAGAAACTATTTGAGGTTGAATGTGATGCTAGTGGAGTTGGTGTTGGTGCCATCTTGATTAAAGATAAGCGACTTATTGCTTTCTTTAGTAAAATTTGGGTGGTGGACGACTCAATTAGTCTACTTATGACAAGGAATTTTATTCTATTGTGAGATCATTGGTCCAATGGGAACATTATTTAAGGCCAAAACCTTTTGTCTTATATTCGGATCATGAATGCTTGAATTATTTACATGTGCAAAGAAAGTTGAATCCAAGGCATGCTAAGCGGGTGGCGTACCCTCAAATTATCACATTCTCTACAAGGCACAAAGATGGCAAATCCAATATAGTGACAGATACACTTTTCCGTAGGCACGTAACGTTGACCATCCTTGAACAAAAACTTTTGGGATTTAAAGTGCTAAAAGAATTCTATGAACGAGATCCCGAGTTCAAATACTTAATGATCGAATGTAATAATAGAGTTCATGGTTCTTATTCCATATAGAAGGTTTCCTTTTCAAAGGAAACAAATTGTGTGTGCCCAAATGTTCCATGAGAGAATTACTTGTACATGAAGTGCATTCGGGTGGACTAGCTGGACATTTTGGGGTAGTGAAGACTTTGGAGATTCTACAAGAACACTTTTACTGGCCACAGATGAATAAAGATGTAAATGGAGTGGTAAGTAGGTGTTTCACTTGTCAAAAGGCTAAAAGTTTCTTCCACAAATGATTGTATACTCCTTTATCGGTTTCGGAGCGACCATGGGAATGTGTGATATTGGATTTCATCCTCGGCTTACCAAAAACACAGCGGGGCAAGGACTCTATCATGGTGGTTGTGGATAGATTCTCGAAGATGGCTCACTTCATTGCTTGTCACAAGACTGATGATGCAACATATATTGCGGACTTGTATTTGAAGGAAGTGGTAAGATTGCATGGCGTTCCTAAGACTATTGTGTCTGATAGGGATGTGAAGTTCCTAAGTTATTTCTGGAAAACATTATGGAGACTTCTTGGTACCAAGTTGTTATTTAGTACCTCCCATCATCCTTAAACGGATGGCCAAATAGAAGTGACTAATATAACTCTTGACACACTATTGAGAGGATTGGTGAGCAAGACCACCAAGGATTGGGACATCAAGTTAGCACATATGGAATTTGATTATAATTGGAGTCAATCTTGTACAACGTGTAAAGCTCCATTTGAAATTGTTTATGGCACTAACCCATTTTTACCTATTGATCTAGTTCCAATCCCAAAGAAAGAAATCCTTATCTTCACGGCTAAAGATCGCATTGAGGCCTTCAAAAAGTTACATGATCAAATTCGAGCACAAATTCAGAAGGCCAACGCCAACTACAAAATAGATGTGAATAAGTCAAGGACTCAACCAACATTCCAGCCAAGAGATTTGGTTTGGCTACACCTACGGAAGGAAAGATTTTCCAACATGAGGAAGAAAGAGCTAATGCCAAGGGCGGATGGTCCTTTCAAGATATTGGCAAGGTTCGGGGAAAGCGCCTACAAGGTAGAACTTCCAGATGAATATGGAGGTATTAGTTCAACGTTTAATATTGGAGATTATCACCATGCTTAGATGATGAGAATTTGAGGGCAAATTATGTTAAAGAAGAGGAGTATGATGAAAAGAAGGCCATGAACTTAAGTTTCCAACATGAGCCGCGAGGTGATTTTCTACGAGTGTTGAAGATTGATAACCATCCTATGGTGACATGCCTAACGTGGAATGGAGTATGGAGTGGAATTGAATAAAAGAATTGAAGATCCAAGCCAAGTGACATTAATTTTTTGCTTTTATGTAGGTCTTGGACGAGAACAACTTTTAGCTTATTTTAATTCCTAGCTTAATTTCCTTATAGCTTAATTACTAGGTCAATGTATATAATGAGATGACTAGGCCAAAAACCATCTAGAATGAGAAGCTTCCAACGTGCCCCAAATAGGTAATTCATGAACTAGCTAGTTCATGTACTTGTCTACATGGATGACACAAAAGGGTGGTTTAGAGTTGGACCTTTTCCCTTCTCCCAAATTAGTCGAACACCTTCCCCTTTCCCATTCGGCCGAGTGTCATGTTTGTGTCTTTCTTGTTTCCTCTTCTAGAAGGTCTCGAACTAGTATAAATAGGAGATGTAATTGATGTAAGAGACATTGAAGTTTTATGAAATATATTTGAGTTTACTCAAACTTGCTAAGTTTTCAACTTTTGTGTTGTTATCTTAGTCGGACCTTTTGTGGTCCAACCCTTGGTCCTTTTGTGGTCCAAACCTCGATCCTTTTGTGGGCCACCCTTTGGTCTTTTTGTGGTCCAAACACTCGGTGTAAGTCTAGTTAGAACTTTTGTGATCTAATTATACCTAAACTAAGGTTCTATCCAGTTTACTTGTTACAAACACATTAAAAGACTTCTCGGCCTACATTACCTTACCCGCACACGAATTTGTTTATAAATTTTGTGCCCCATCCTTGTCCAAACTGCCTAATTCCTTACACCACAATACACTCAAATACTTTCCTAACACACACCCAAAAGATCGTCAACCGACTCCTCCCACAAACACCCGAAACCCCCAACCAATTCCCCACTGTCCCAATTGCACCCCTATTCCGCCAACCTTACTGTCCCGACCAGTTTCCACCACCTTACCACCACCCAACCACCAAATACCAACCACCAACATAACCCACAACGTGTCTAGTTCATCCCTTACAAATGCCTTAGCCCAACACCCTCAAAATTCACCCGCACACCCCCCACCAAGTACACATTGCCCGGAAACCCGCCAACCTCCATTTGACCCCCATTTTCGTATCTACCCGGTCCCAATCAAACTCTGACCCACCTAAACATACAGTCCCCTCCTTATATACATCAGCAACTTCGCTTCCCGCATATCAATATCCATTGCGGCGTGCAATCCGATCCATCTGTATAATCATCATCTCAATATTTCCATAATCTCATAAACATTCTTACCTTTTCGGCCTCTTAAGCCCACAACATATCCACACTACTCTCATATCAATATCACAAAATTATGAGTGTATATATACAATGAAAATACAAGGCAAGAGTGTATGTATGCAATGACAAACATATTCGTACCACTCTAGGAGGTTTCCACTATTAAAGAATCCTTGCTACTAATTCATCATCTCAAGTTTTTACCCCCACTACTAGATCATTAAAAGAAACATAACAAGGGGAAGGAATGAATTACCTTTCATATGGGAAACTTAGGTGAATAATGCAAAAAACTGATTAGGACAGCCTCTATCTCGAGAAATACCATTTGGGAAAATGTGCTTATCATTATGTATTTATATACACCTGACTGCTAGCGTTTCTGCAGTGGAGGATTCAATTCCGCTGGGGCGGATGCACCGTGGTGAAAGAAGGGTCTGCTGAAGCGGAGTTACTTAACATATCGCCCCTTCGCTAGGGCAAACAGATTCACGCTGGAGTGGCTTCACTGGGGTGGAAACGAGTTCACTGAGGCGAAAATGACTATTTCTAGAATTTTTCATTTTGAATAGTCTTATTTTTCATTTGTGGGAATTACTCGACTCATGATTTATATTAGAAATATCATCGGTGAATGCCGGAAGAAGAGTTATAACCAGAAATCGAGCGGAAATATCATAAGGACCAAACAGGTCATTACATTATTATAATTATGAAGTGCTAATTACTTTCTATATATTGATTTTGAATTAAAAAATAACGACAAGACTAGTAATTTTTTCTGAGGAAAAAACTCAAAATGTTTCTTCTTCCATTGAATTCTTATCAAGAAAGAGGTCAAATAAAATGTTAAAATTTTAGAGTTTTCTTTGGTCAGTGACACTAGTCGTCCCTTTAAAATCTATGTCAAATGTCTCATTTATTAATAATTAATTTTTAGGAATAGGCATTTTTATTTTGAGTTCTCATGAATCATCTCATTTCTCCAAAATAAATTTAAATGGAATTCACTTTCATGCATACAAGTTTGTTTCAATGAATTATTATAAAAAATATTGATGTCAAATTTGTTTCTGGCTTAGTTGTTGGTCGTGCACGTTACATGATAGGTTGGTGACATATACGTGTTTATCCAATATTTATACAAATATTAATACTCTATCAATACATATTATATATATGTATATGTATTGTTTTTTATTTTTAGACGTTATTCCATAGAACTTAGACAATAAACAGACGGATATTATCCATTAGAAAAGAGGGAAAATGGTGGAATTTCTCTGGCTCCTTTTGGGCTAGCATCTTACCAGTTGCATAATGATATATGAATAAACTAAGTCCAAGCCGTTGAAAACTTCACTGATCTTCAAAGTGTTTTTGATTCCTGGTTGAATCAGCTTAATTGTGATCCTCACGATTTTAACAAAAAGAGTTACAAGAGTTTTGAAAAAATTGCACCAAATAAAATTTGAAAGGTGTCAAAACTATGGTAAGAAATTAGACTTTTGGAATATGAATTTGAATAATATAATAAGATAATAGTTATGCTTTACCACGTGTCTAACAAGATAAAATGACATCTTTTAGAGGAATATTTTTTAAACCACTTCAAGTCAAACATTTTACTTATCTTTTCATAATTGATCTACTTGAAATCCATTCAAAATTTTGTAATTCAGAGAGAGATTCATAAATCAAACCTACTTATTAATATAGCATTTAGTCTCTTTTTTCCATATAATTAATGGCATTCAATGTCTATCTCTTTAGATGTCACCACCCAAATCACGAATGTCGTGGTGCCACCTACACTATCCTCCCGGTAGGCGAACCATTCTCAAATATTTTACAATCATAACTATTTAACAATGCGGAAATAAAGAAAAAGTAAAAAATATAAAAAATATCTTTTACTGCATTAATCATCATTTAACCCTTACCACGCTTCTTCCCAATACTTGGTCTGGCGTGTACAAGGACACTAAGATATAATGTAAGGAAAGAATTAACTACACCGCCTGGATGAATAAGAGCGGTCTGACTAGATAAAGATCAAGGCTATCAAGAATGAGTAGCTTGCCTTAACCTTCCTGTGCTTCGAGCTGTAACTTAAATCGATCGAGTATCTACATCCACGTAAAGGATGCAGCAAGCGTAGCATGAGTATACAACATGTCCCAGTAGGCATCATAGGATGACAACGATTTAAGTTACGTAACAAGTATAAACATCAAGTTGACTCTCAAGTAGGTCCTACTCTAGGAAGTTCAAATAGTCACATAGGTCACCTTATTTACAGAAGATTCCAATCACAGTCAAGTATCATTCAATTCATATTGCACACATGGATGTTACAATTAATACCCACCGATTAGTGACTCTGTCTAAGTCATGTTCATATGTACCTCCACTTATCCAACTTAACAAATCCTATAGACAAGTTGACACTTAGTAGACAACATCATTTAAGAATGTTTTCCAAGAGTATTACAATTAGTCTGACCATAACGATATTAACTCATTTATTATCTCTAATCCTTAGACTTAATTACAGTTTCATACATATAAGGGTATGACAATAATAGTTCATCTAACATCCTCATTATACTTTAAGTAGAAGTCTACATCGTACACTGTTTGATTAAGAAGGGGATCTACACATACATAACATACAAGTCAACAACTACTACAAAAACACCTCAACAATTTCCTTACTAGACACTTTACCGAATAACGCTATCAATCACCAAGCAATACATAGACACACATAGTTCTCTTTGATCTAGATGATAGTTCTGAAAAGTAGACATCACTGACCACAATAGCAATTTGCCATCGAATACTTAGACTCATAAAGGTGTAAACCACAACACCAAATTCACAGAGACCAAGCCAACTCACGAAATCCAATCCATTCCAATCTAATCAATCCAATCATCTAGTTCCATATAATCATGGTGATTACCCAAGTTGCAATAACCAATACATATCACATTACAAATCAATAAGTAATTAGTATATAAGTGAATGTATGATATGGATGCAAATATAATGCCAGGTACCTTTTCACAACAGTTATACATGTGTTCAAATTCCATGAACTGCAACCCATGGGGACCTGTACCATTCATACACAGCTCCTAGCCAACCGAAATTCAACACACGTATCTAACCAGAGCCAAGACCCATTTGGAGACATATCAATCATTTCTATCATCTCAATGGTTCCAACCATCTCTTAATATATCCTTACCTTTAATAATTAAACAATGCATAAATATATGTATGATATGAATACAAATACAAATGCCAGATACCTTTCACAACCATTATACATGCATTCAAATTCTATAAAATTCAACACATGGGGGACCAGTGATGTCCATACACCACTCCTAGCCAACTGAAATTCAACACACGTATCTGACTAGAGCCAAGAGCCCTTTGGAGTTATATAAATTATTTCCATCATCTCAATGGTTCCAACCATCTCACAATATATTCTTACCTTTAACAAGTAATCAATACACAAATATATGTATGATATGAATGCAAATGCAAATGTCAGGTACCTTTTGTAATGACCCATTTGGTTGTTATTGCATTTTGACTCATTTACCCACATTGACCCTTCCTAGAGCCCTGTTAGTATGATTTTGATCTGCGGATATGGGCGACATGGTTCCCGAGGTAATCATGCGAGTTTTATGGTGACCTATGAGAATTAGAACCTTAAAGTGAAAAACCTTTGACCGATACTTGACTTTTGGATAAATAGACCTTTCTCAGAATTTTGTTAATTCCGTAAGATTTGGAGAGTCGCTTATGACTTGGTGGGATGGTTGGTTTGTTTTCAAAGATCTCGGGAGCATTTTGGTATTAGGTTGGAAATTTGGTTTTGGGCCATTGGGGGTTGACCCAAGAAATAGAACTCCGATGGAAATTCCGAGATCACGAGTGAGTCCGTAGCATATATTTATGTGTTAAAGCATGTATGGTTTGTGTGTGGGAGGTCTCCGGTGATTGTCGAATTTCGAGAAGAAGTTTATGAAAATCCAGCAATTTGTTGGTGTCTGGTATCTCATTGGGGCGAGCCACCATGTATCGCAGCGAACCCGTCTCGACGATGCCTGGTCTGCTATTTGGTGTTTTTGTAAGGGGTCGCCAGTGAAGTGTTGGGGTTGTGCTAAGCCGTTGAAGCGTGCATTTGGCCGTTTGCACAGACCCACTGCAGTGGATCAGTGACCGCTGCAGCGGTAGTCGGGGACCAAAATTCTTTTATTACCCTAGTTTAAACCCTTCATTTTCCATTCCCAAAATTATTCCTATAAAGAGTTCCAAGGGTGACTTGAAGTGTTATTGAGTGGATTCTACTAGGGGTAAGTCTCCTTAACCTTGTATTTCTTTATTTACCTTTCCTATGCTTGAATCAATGATGAAAACCTAGAAAACTAGTTGAAGGAAGATGGGTTTTAATGTTATTTCACTACTTAAGTTTTTAATTGTTATAAATGAATATTGTTGGTGGATTGGACTAATCTAAGCATGGGACTTCATGAATTAGTAACTAATAGGCAAGAATCTTCCTTTTTTGTTGAGAAATTGAATATGGAAAAGTTAGGGTGTATACCCAAATTGGGGGTTTGACTTGAATGATGAAATTGATTATTACTTGATCTAATTAAAACATTGGGGAGGAAAATTGAACTTCTAGAACGTTGGTTACCTATTCCAACCTTTAAATACCCGTTTTACCCTTGTGGGCTCATTTTCCCTCTTTTCCTTAGTTGATTTTGTTTCAAACGAATGTAAAGCAATATGGGTACCATTGTTTTCCATTTCTAACTTAGACTTCGATAATGACTAGAACGCGAGTATTCAGAGGCTCTCCGGAAGGGCAAGGCTCAGATTTGGCTGTTCGTGGCACCATCTTAGCTATTAGGTAGTTTACGATTTACCTATTGGTTAGACTCCGATTAGCGAAGCATATGTAGGGTTAGTAATTATTGAAGAAAGCATATTTGGCGGTTCGTGGCACCAGCTTAGATATCAGGTAGGTTACGACTTACCTTTTGATTAGACTCCGATTAGCGAAGCATAAGTAGGGTTAGTAATTATTGGAGAAAGCATGTATACCTTCGGGTATGAAGTTGA
This sequence comes from Anisodus acutangulus, assembly GCA_029783415.1. Classification (NCBI taxonomy): domain Eukaryota; kingdom Viridiplantae; phylum Streptophyta; class Magnoliopsida; order Solanales; family Solanaceae; genus Anisodus; species Anisodus acutangulus. The sequence goes on from CM056489.1 coordinate 22,813,027, forward strand.
GATAGAATACTTAGGTTGGTACTGTTGTTGATTGTGATTGTTTCCTTATTTGATTTAGTGGTTCGTCGCCTCATGAATGATACTAGATTTGACGTATGTAGAGAAAAGATTGATTCACTCTTGACATGATGATTGGGTGTCCATTTGTGGCACGATTGACTTGGTTTATTCTCGTTGGCATTTCATATCATTCATACATACATGATCATGCATTTGGATCAGGTTGTGCACCGCAACATATATATATATATATATATATATATATATATATATATATATATATATATATATATACATATTGAATTGGGTTGTGTGTTCCGTAATATATACTTATTGGATTGGGTTGCGTATTCCACAACATATACATATATTGGATCGGGTTGTGCGCCACATCAAGTACATGGACTTCATGGGTCCCCCATGGATCATGACTATCAGGACGTAGAGGTATTCCGCTCGGAGCGTGTGTGTATCATTGCATTGCATATGCATTCATATTCTCATATTCATACTCATTAGATTCAAAATTGGTATTTGAACCTGTGATGCTATTCTTGGACTCTGTAGTGTTTATATCTGTTTGTGAGCATGCATATCTTTCTATTACACCCTATAAGTTTTGTTTTTCGCCGTGTCTTCAATGAATACCGAAGTTCCGAGAAGAGGTATGACCTTACATACGAGTTATAAAGGTTTACAGGTTGTTTATGGAAGTACCGGAGTGCTTGGAAGTTAAACGTATCAAAGAAAGTATATTTCGATGAAATCAGGAAACTGTGTATTTTGATGGGAGATTTGATGGACCATTAAATTACTTGAAGGATAGTAAAAGAGCAAGAAACCACTGTCAAATTGTCTGAAATTGTTGGTTCTCAGGGAAATATTGACTATCCTAGTTGATGGACCGTCAAACATTTGACCGGCCGTCAAACTGGCCGTCAATCTATGGCGGTGCAGATATTTTATTACGGGTTAACTTGGATCTTCAACCTACAACCCCTATTTCCTCCCCAAAACTCCTCCTAAGCCCTCCCCATCATATCCTATCATCCCAATATGAAATCAAATCCATACTCCACAAGAATCACTTGATAAACACCATGATTACTATAATAATCATCTTCCCCACACAAAGTCAGTTTTAGAAATCCTTGAAGATAAGATTACTTGCTGTTTTAAGGTGGTTATGAGGTGTTAAGATAAATTATATCCTCTTCTATCTATGTTTATGGTTAATTGATAATTTAGAGAAAGTTATGAAAAGGTTTTCATGATCAAAACTTCATAAATATATGAAATCTTCGTGGTCATAGTTGTTGGGCTGTTTTACTAGATGTATGGGTTGAATTGGATAATTGGATTGATATGTACGTTATGCATTGAGGAGATTATGGTTCGAAGGATTTTGGGATGGCATCACATAAGACTTTTCGTATAAGAAAAGCCTAAGGAAATGCTAAAGTTTTCGAAGAACACCTAAATAAGTTTTATGGAAATTGTATCTTGGATTGAATCGCAAGATTGAATTACAGAAGCATTCCTTGTAAAAGAATCTAAGGACTCTAGATGGTCAAGTTTTGCGATAAGATGCCTAGGTGAAGTTTCTCTATAGAATTTAAATCCGATATTGTTGTCAACTTTATATGTGATGTAGATAATCACCCATGAGAGGAGCGAGGGCTCATATAATAATTGTAGCGACAATGATCAGGTATGTTAAGGCATACTCTTTTATTCTTTTGGCATGATCGATGGATAAGCATAACCATAACGACGTCCCTTCAAAAGAACTTTACTATTAAATTTAAAGCTTACGGTTACTTTCGTATCATATTGTTACAATTCATAACTCTTGTTGTTCTGTTTAGGAAGCACTTTTCTTACTTGATAGTCTCTTGAACCTTATGTTTTCCCATCATCATTGATGACTCTTAGTTAGTGATACATACACAGTTCCATAATGATAATCGAAGGATAACGACCTTGAGTGACTCTATTTTATTTTATAAAGCCCTTTAGAGTCTGTTTTGATATTACATAGATGTTCACCCATCTGCAGTTAGTTTTGTTATTACTGAGTCCCACATTTTGATCGGGTACAACCGAGTCCTCATCGAGGTCGGGTACGATATATATGTATTATGACATGAGTTTCCCCACAGAGAGGCTGGATATTACTTTATATGGCCCTCTTGAGAAGCTTGATTTTTACATACATGTATGTATTTTCATGATTATGTCAGGTAGGCCCTCAGAGGCTTGTTATGAGTTTCAGGTTGACTTTTGTACCTTTATCTCTTATGATGTCTTCTGTATATATTGGTTATCTGTCTTACATACTCAGTACATTTTTCATACTGATGTCTCTTTTCCGGGATATTGTATTTCATGTCCGCAAGTACAAATAGAGAGGTAGATGATTTTCTCACAGTAGGACTCGACTCAGCTGAAGCTCGTCACGCTCCATTCTTTCAGATTTATATAGTAAGCTGATAGGTATGATGGATATGGATATGTATATAATTGGGAATGACGGGGCCCTATCCCAACCAGTTGTTGCTAGTATACTCGTTAGAGGCTTGTAGAGAGTCATGCTGTATATGATAGTCATGTGTGGCCTTATCGGCCTCTTCAATAAATATATTATGCTTATGTCGGCCTTGTTATATATATGTATATTTTTGGCCTTTTCCGAGAGCAGGTGGTTATGTCCTTATTCAGTTGAGTATGTGTCAAAGGCCTCATTGGCCCATGAGTTGTTGTATATCTCTCAGGTATCAGGATCGATATACTCGGGCCTTAGGTCACCGGGTGTCGGCCACAACCCCTATGGTTGGGGTGTGACAAAGTGGTATCAGAGCAAGTCAGTCCTAGGGATGTCTACAAGCCATTTCTCGTAGAGTCGTGCTTATGGGTATGTTACGTGCCATACTTATAAACGGGAAGCTACAGTGCGTTTAATATGTTACCTTTCTTGAAAATCTAGATCGTGTGATAGAAGTAAAGTCGTAAAGAACTAAATTCCTATCTTTTCATCTTGATCTTCCTTTCCAGTAATGCAGAGATCCAAGGGAAGTACAGATAGCAATAATTGGTTCAGAAATGCAGGAGAAGGTACTAGACGATAGCCACCCGTTAACATGAATTCAAGGAATATAAGAACACCAGAAAGAAATGTAAGTTATTCGATGGAAGAAGACCCATCCATGGATAAAGACCTGTCTCTGGAGGAAGATCCGTCTGAGGATTCATCTATGAAAGAGGACCTAGAGGAATCACCCTTTTGAGTGCCATCATTTTCAGTAATAGTGCTAGATTATAGGAAGGCCCGTACAATATAGAGACCATCAGCGTAGCAGTCGTTTCCGTTTAGGTTAGGTGTGAGTGGTCATGTGTATGCAACAACACCCCAGTTATCTTCCTAGAGCAGGGTCATATTCAAATACCCTGACAGGATAGACCTTTAGAGAGACCGAGAAGCCCAATATCATGGAAGTCAGTTAACCAAGGTTCACCCCTGACAAGTAAAAGCGAGAAAGAAGAAATGAGTAGATAGACCGGAAGGTTTAGAATGGACACATGTGCTAAAGAATAGTGTTGAGAGAAGCGTCAGATCGAATCTCTCGAATAGAAATCAGACAAACACAAGAAGGTGTTGGGAGCATTAGACCACGATGTCAGCAATGTGGAAGGATACATGACAGAGCATGCTTATCCGATATTAAGTTATATTCTTGATGTAGAGCTTTGGGCTATAGGGCCAGAGAATGTCCTGAGAGATTTCAATCATTGTGCCATCAGTGTGGACATGTGCATTATGGACCATGCCCAGGTGATCTTGAGGGATGTTATTGGTTGTATAAATGGCCGACGTTAAGTTAGGAAGAATAGCCGATTTCGATGTTACCTAGAATCATGCCATCAATCAGGTATGTTGATAATTTTATTAAGAGTGGTTGTGCCTATATTTGTGATCGGTCAGTTATTTTCATGTTGATGTAGAAAGTATGTCATACAAATCGTATATAGACCGTAAATCAATGATAGGAATGGAAAGATGCAAGTGAAATCACAATTATGTTCAAGGCTCTAAGCAAGGTCATTTGGGAATGAAGCCATTATTGAATATATAGTATATGTACCCAGCACCCTTAGATTTTGTAGCGTCAGAAGTACTTGGACACAAAAAGCAAATGGACATGTAACCTAAAAAAAGGAAAGTCACGAGTCCAATGAATTTAGAGGAACCCCAGAAGAGAAGTAAGGAGAACGAATTTCCAGGGATAAGTTACTGGAAGTTTTGTTCAGAAGATAGTTAAAGGAAGAAAAGAATGCGAAAAGCTATACGTAAACTAGTAACCAGAATCCCTTCATAAGGATTAAACTATTTAGGAAACCCATGGAACGAGGTGATTTTTGTTAATTATAGGCAAGTAATATACCTTCTTCACAGTGAATGATGGAAAGATTCTCGACATTAAGTGGAAATAATGTTGCAACAAGGATGTGATTAGCAGAGAAACAATGATAAAATGGTAAGCGGATAGTCGAATACACTCTAACGGTTCAAGGGAAAGGGTCAATAGTGGTAAAAGGGTAAAATGCTTATACGACCAAACGGGTCATTACATTAGATCTCTATTTTTTCCTCTTTCATGCCATTTGTGTGTCTCTCCTTTATTTTCTCTTTTTTTATTCAATCTCGTTAAATATGTTCCAATATATATATATATATATATATATATATATATATATATATATATATATATATATATATATATTTCTTAGAAATTATTGTGGAGAACTTAAACGATGAAACAAAAGAAGATATTCCATTAAAAAGAGAGAGGAAATGGCCTCTTTCTACTTTTGGGCTAGCATTTTATCATATGCAAAATGATATATGGCTAAACAAGGCCCAATACCATGCCAAATTCAGTGATCTTCAAGGTGTATCTTGGCTAAAGAAGCTAAATTTTACTCATCATGATTTCAATTTTTTCTCCTGGAATTTCTATAATATGAATCATATTTTCTTATATTAAACTCGATTATGTCTCATATTGTTGTTTCTAATCTGATTTTGTATTACGTGAGAACCTATTTTTGTGAGAATAATTTTTATTTGATTAAATGAAAATTTGAGTTATTTGTATCCTTTATTTTTATTGTATGGGGTTATTTCAATATTCCTCACATTTTTTATATTTTACTTATATATGAAATCTCATAATATTCTTTTAGGATCGATTAGTTCTTATTTCATGATTAGTAAATTGATATGATTGTTATAAAAATGAAGTTATATCACATGAGATATTATAATGTGTTTGAACTATCTGTAATTATATAGTAATGTATAAACGTGAGTAATTATAAATTTATATATCCCGCATGCACGTTACGTGCTTGGTCGGTGACCTATATGTGTCCAATCTTTATATAATTTTTTTGGGAGAAATGACGTCCTCTTGAAAACTAAAAAGTCTACAAATACAACACTTGTTAATTCCGTAAAAGAAATAACAGAAGATCATCCTCTACAAATAAAAAATAAAACTTTTTGGCTCCCTAAATTTTTATTTTATGATTGTTAGAAAATAACGGGCTTACATTATTTAATTATTTTAATATTTAAACTATTCTAAATTTGATAGAGTCCATAGCTAAAATTGTGAGGTACACGAGCTATCGTTGTTAAATTAATGTTTACTTTATATATGCCAGCTTATTTTTTTATATTATCACAATATATAAAACAAATTTTAGGATGAAATATTTTGATATATCATGTCAACTATAGTTTTAAATATTAGCTTATCTATATAATTAAAGCTACTCAAATTATGTGAAGTCTTGAAAATAATTTTTGTAGAAAGTATTATAAATATGAAGTTCTAATTACTTGCTATATATTGATTTTGAATTAAAAAATCATGAGAAGACTAGTAAATGTTTCTGAGGAAAAAACTCAAAATGTTTCTTCTTCCATTAAATTCTTGTCAAGAAAGAGGTCAAATAAAATGTCAAATTTTTATAGTTTTCTTTGTTCAGTGACAACAACTGTCCCTTCAAAAGCTCTATTAAAGGTCTAATTCATTAATAATTCATTCTTAGCAATAAATATTTTTATTTTGAGTTCTCGTGAATCATCGCATTTCTCAAAAATAAAATAAAATGGAATTCACTTTCATGCATACAAGTTTGTTTTAATGAATTATTATAAAAATATTGATATGAAGTTTATTTTTGGCTTAGTTGTTGGTCGTGCACGTTACGTGCTAGGTTGGTGACATATACATGCTTTTCCAATATTTATACAAACTTTAGTACTCTATCAATACGTATTAATATATTCTGATTTTTAGACGTTATTACATAGAACTTAGACGATAAACAGACGAAAATTGCCCATTAGAAAAGAGGGGAAATGGTGGAATTTCTCTTGATCCTTTTGGGCTAGCATCTTACAAGCTGCAAAATGGTATATGGATAAACTAAATCGAAGACTGAAAAATTCACTAATCTTCAAAGTGTTGTTGATTCCTGGTTGAATCAGCTTAATTGTGATCATCACAATTTTAAAAAGAAAAGTTACAAAAATTTTGACGAAATTGCACCGAACAAAATTTGAAATGTGTCAAAACTAAGGTAAGAAATTAGACTATTGGACTATGAATTTGAATCATATTTACCCATAAAATGGTACAATTGAATTTGTATACGTGGTCAAGGACACGTAGGTCTCGAGTGACTGATTTCGCAAAAGTGTTAGATAATATATAATGCAAATAAGTAATATTAAGATAAAGTAAAGATATATTTAGTTTGAGCCCGATATAAGCTTCTTGACAAAGCTTCTGTGACTGGTATGAAAGCACAATTATTGAGAATAATATTGATAAGTGTATTGTAATAACTTATATATGATTATTTTACAATGGGGTAATGTGTCCTATTTATACTTGAGCTCACGGGTACACATCCCACGATATATGCCCTAATTAATACAAGATAATGAATGACGTAATAATTGGACAATTAGTGCCTTCATAAATGTCATTTATGCTCCTTTGGAAGATGTGGAATCGGACAAGTAATGGACGTCCCTTGGAATTCAAACCGTTCACCTGATCTTCGCGATCACCAGTACGTACATCGCGTCCTTCCAATGCCCATTGTCCTGCTCATGCTCCACTGGCAGCACTAGAAGTTGTTATGGATCAGACTCATCATCACCTCCCATGTGTCATGACATAATTTGCCCATCTGTATTATACGAATTTTGCCCTATACAGATAGTCTCCGTACTTTTTGGGCCTGTCTTTCACGCGCCTGGGAAGTGAATATAAACTGACAACCAACTCAAACTCCTCGATTTGGCAAGAGAATCAAAAGATGTCAACTATTCAATTTGTTATTCCAATCGTCACCACATTAAAATGACGGCAACTATTTTCCTTCCTTCGATTAATAGAAGACTACGAAAGTCATGATGAGGCGTGTCACTTTATTGAATTAAGATTGACACACACGTGCTATCTGACGACCAGTCTTCGATTGGCATTCGTCGCGTCGTTATGTCTAACAATGATGACTTTCTTTTTCCTTTGGAAAAATGTCAAACCTCTCCACTAGTGGAAACACTCCTTTTTTCTAACATTAGAGGAAACCCTAATCCTCAGGAGGAAGCACAACCTAGACGGAACCATCTCGCTTCATTTATTATGCCGAAAAAATAGCAATTTCACTATGACCTCTGAGAAAACTATATCTCTAGGGTTTTTTCCGGCAGCCCAGATTTTCCCACCGGTGAATATAAAAGAAGAATCACCACTGATCTGCTACCAATGGTAAAGGCTGACTACTGTTGGATAAAAATTGAGGTCTTGATCCCTGATGAAAATAAAAGGATACCTTCATACATGCAAGGGTATTCTTTTGTCTAACATACCCCTTTTCAATGAATATTGGGGAAGAAATAGATAATGTTATTTTGGAATTTTGTTGCCGCTACAAAATTTGTTTAGCTAAAGTAGGCCCTTAGGTTTGGAGGGCAATTGCATGCCTCCGACATTTCTCTCAGGAGGTCGGCATCCTTTTTACCTCCGACATTGTGTGACTCGACGATACCCAAGGTAAGTAGCCTCTCATCGATGCTCACTATAAACTCGTAGGCATCCTCCTCCGACTAGCCATAGAATACGAGAGGCTTCATATTGAGAAAATGCTCTCATATCTTCCGCTCATGGCGGGTCATAGCAGTCTCTACAACCGGTCGAAGACCAAACTCGAGTGTTGGAATCTCACCAATATGAGGTGCCGACATAGCAGCTGGCTGAACCTCTGGAGTATGGAACTCGGGAGTCTGTACCTCTCCTACTTCGGTCTGTGACCCCCCTGGAGTAGTCGGATGAACGCTCTCCTAGGAAAAACTTGACTAAAGTGCCTTAAAGAACCGGAGTAGCTATAAATATGGGTTGGCCGCATCTCCTAATCTGCTCATCTTGAGGCTCAATATACGGCTCAGGGAACTCTAATCTAGCATGATCCTGACCGGATCTCTTTGCTCCACCCCGTGCCGGTGTAGCTCCTCGGGCGATACCTCAGCCCCGAACACGTCCTTTACTGTGACTACGCACTGCAAGTAAAGGTGTTGGTGCCTCATCTCTCTCACGTGGGCATGAGTTCTCACCATCTTTGAGAGAATAGAAAATAAAGATTCGATACCAAGATAAGTACGGACATCTCCGCACCGATCTACAAGACTCTACTAGACATTGCGCTTGTATTTCAGATTGTTTACCTAAAGCTCTAATACCAACTTTGTCACGACCAATTTTAAGGAATCATGGTGGCACCTACACTATTTCCACCGGTAGGCGAACCACTCCCCAATTAACAACATAATTTGGGAAAGAAATGCTAAAATAACAAAATACTTAATAAAACTATTTGATCATAATATAAATATGAAAATAAGTATGAGAAACCTTAATACGACCCCCAAGAATCTGGTCAATAATACAAGAGCTCTAAACCGAATACAAAGTCTCAATAAAGTATAACATAATCCAAAAGTATAGAAATGTATCCCGAACAATAAAAGACAGTAATAGAGATAGGAGCATCCGGGGCATGCTAAAAGGAAGCATTCGGGGCATGCTAAAAGGAAGCATCCTCACCCTGAATACTTGAAATCCGTCGGCTAGACTCAAACCCAAGGTCCTGAACTGGTAGAATGCGTTGTATCTGCATTCAAAAGAATGGAGCAAGTATATCATGAGTACACAACGTACCCCTGTAGGCATCATAGGCCTACAACGATGGAAGATATGTAACAGAAATAAATATCAAGTTGACTCTCAAGTAATCCTTTACTAAACAGTTCAATAGATCATATAAGTCACCTTGTCCACATAATAGTTCACTAATCAAATAAGTCATTTATTCATATAAGAGTTCATGAATCACGTAGATCATCTCATTTACGAAGGAGTTCAACAACCAATAATCCAAGTACCATGTGATCAAATAACAATGCCCTTTTTTTCAAGAAGTCGTCCAAGTTTAATATAACCATTCCAACACTTTACCAATCAACAAGTAGTCAATGTAATTATATATGTATGATATGAATGCAATGCATATGCCAGGTACCTTTCATCTCTAGTATACAGGCGTTCAAATTCTATGAACTGCACACTCATAGGGGACCCGCAAAGTCCATATACTCATCCGGAATTTCTCAACGGACCCCAACTCTTGGCTATAATAATATCTGTTGCAAGCATGCAACTCAGCCCTCCGCGTATCATCATAATCTCAGTGTTGCCAACCATCTCATAAAGTATTCTTACCTTTTCAGTCTCTTGGACCCACAACATTTCCATACCATCATCATGTCCATATCATCAGAACCATGAGTGTATGAATGTAAATGACAATACCAGGAAAGTCATCAGAATGTATAAAATGCAACCAAGTATAAGAGATGAATGTCACATGCTTTCAGCAATGCAACAACACGTAATCCACGTAAAATCAGGATATCATATCACAGTGTGATAAATAAACACAACAATATGAATAATGGTGACGATCCCACATAATGGCGAAAAGCCCAAACAAGCAGTCAGAATCAGCTTAAGACAGATTCCCCAAATCACCCATCATTACAGTTCAACAATGGTACCCACCCAAGCGTTCATCACAATCGCTAATGTGGGACCCCCAAAACGCCCAATACCCCTCAATATTTATAACTAATACATACTTCTATCGAACTCTACAAACTAGAAAATGTAGCCAACCTTAAAGCTGAGCAGGAGACCCGAACAATGAACCTTCAGCGCTGGCCTTGCCCTTTAGGATCGTCTCATAGTAATCGTAGTCTAACATATATAGACTCTACGTTAACAATGAAGCTCACACACATACAAGGACTTAGTACTTAAATAATCCAAAGGACACCAAAATCAACCTCTGGGCCCACGGTATCAAAATCTAAACTTTATTACTCAAAAAGCATAATAAGATACTAACTAGTCATATTCCTAAGTTAATTGAAAAACTAACCCCAACTGGACCCTCAATTGCATAATTTAGGAAAAGCCTCAATTTACAAATCCTAAATTTTTCCAAAATTTAGAAAAGGCTTCTAATACCAAATTAAACACTACAACATGATCATCTACCATTAATCAATACTAATTCACAATATCAAGATCACCTAATTTATATTACACCCTTAATTCATGGTTTTATTCCCTCCTATTCTATCATGAAACTTAAGAACTCATCTTTCCCAATTATAATCTATACTAAGATTAGGAACCTTAAAATGTGAATCATAATCAATAAGGGTGAAGAATTTACCTCCAAAAAGAACCCAAGCACAAATTTCAAGAAATCCCCATCTTAATTAGCTTTAATCCAGAGATGAAGGTTTTTGGGAAATGGGATCAATATTAGGTCATTAAATAATTTATCTGACAGCGATTTCGCACCAGCGAAATTGATCTTGCAGGCACGGTCCCATTTCGGTGGAAAAAGGATCCCTTGAGGCGGATTCACTTAATCTTCCGCATTAGCGCAGAAGTGGATGAAATTCTGCAATGGTGTCATCGCCTCTGCGAGAAACCTCCGCATGTGCGGAAACCTCACAAATACTCAAGGCCCGTGTTTGTGAGCCAACCTTCATAGAGGCGCCCCACCACCCACTTATGCGGACACCGGACACTAGTAACATTAAAAGAACTCAACACTTCCACCAAACACCCGAAATGTTCTCGGAACCCTCCAGATATGAATCAGACACGCTAACCCAAGGTAAACGGTGCTACAAACTCGCTTGCACCCTCGAATTTCTAATTCAACCAAGCTAAGACATACTTTTCTAAAAAAATCACCCAAAATAATCAAGTATCACAATTTCACAAATAAGGCCATAAAGTATATCCAAATGTCTCGAGAAGTGAACTAATGACTCCTCTAAGTCATAAATGATCCTCCAAAACTATCGAAAGAAGCAGAACTTGGAAATAAACCCATATACGCAAAAGTGAACTTTGAGTCAAACTAATCAACTCTTTAGTTTCTATTTTGGATATTTCTTCCAAAAATCACATAAATGAACCCTGAGCCCCGCGCTACCCATCCCCGCGCATCACAAACTCCACATAGAGTCTATGCGAAGAAAAATATAGTCAAATAAGGATTTTTAGCTAAAAATGACCGGACGGGTCATTATATGTTTATTTTTCTCAAGAGAGAGAAAACCATGTCCACTTTATTGCTTCCCAGGTGTGGGATAAGGTTGGAAGTGGTTCTTTGAGGAGTTACGGTCCGTCCCAACTCCTTGTTTGATTTTCAAAAAATTCTCCCATCCTAAGTCTCAAGCATATCATCTTCTATTCAAATCTTGGACTCATATTGATTGTGAATGTATTCCCAGGTTATAGTCTGGAATTCCACGAGATTTTCTTTGAGTTTTTGTGAGGCATCCGAACTCAAAGGGTTCAAAACCTTTGTGAAAGCCTCTACAGCCAACTCATCTGGGAATACGGATAGCGGTATCCGCTCCTTTTAGAACCATGAAACAAAGTCCCTGAGGAGTTCCATATCTCCCTGTGCAATGCAAAAGATATCTTCATTTCTTGCTTTCACCTTCTGTGCCCGCATAAGCTTTTATGAACATGTCAGCAAACATGGGCGCAAATGATCCAATTGAGTGCTCAGGGAGGAGTGAATACCATGTCTAGGCTCCCTTAGCGAGTGTTTCAGCAAACTGTTTGATTAGAACCGATTCTATCTCGTATTCTTTTAGATCATTCCCCTTGATGGCCATGGTATATGATGTTATATGTTCATGTGAATCTATAGTTCCATCATACTTGGGTATGAGCGGCATTTTGAATCTCTTAGGGATCAGTTCGGGCACAATCTCTTGCTTATGCACCAACTGATATATCTCATCGCATATGATCCTTTGATTATAAGAGATGGCCCCGATATTTGATTTAACCGGTACTATAACTCCTTGCCATTTTTCTCTGCCTCATTTGCATTGGTATCCACCTTTTTTGTCATATTTTTCATGAACTTCAAAACCTGCTTCTGGAATGGTTTCACTTCATGTTACATCATTGAGTCATGACCTATTTTGACCATTTCTTGCAACACTTAGGGCATTCGCTAGTGGTGTTGATGTTGTCGTTGGCGTGCTACCAGCATAGTTGATACAAAGTCAGAGAAAAAATACATCATGCCGTCTAATTATCTGCTCATCACGGCATTTTGTGCCATCGGGATTTGCATGGCTTCTTCGGGCATCTCATCATTAGATACATTCTCTTCATCGGTCTGTCCACCTCCAGAGGTGGCTCCATCTACAATCGTCGGATCCTCTAGTACCTGGTCTGCTATCGGTAGGCCATCTGGTTTGATTGGGAGATTGGTATTATCCCCGGTGTTGCGGTTGCCTCCGAGTTATTCCACTCCTATCATCTGTTTGTTCTAAACAAAAACAAGACTTAAAGAAAAGATTAGACTAGTGAAGAGGGGGTCACTTGTGACACCACAATTTCCCAGGCCCCACGGTGGATGCCAAACTATTTACATGTAAAACGGTATAGTTGAATTTGTATATGTGGTCAAGGACACATAGGTCTCAAGTGACTGATTTGACAAAAGTGTTAGATAATATATAATGCAAATAAGTAATATTAAGATAAAGTAAAGAGATAATTATCATGAGCCCAATATAAGCTTCTTGACAAAGCTTCCATGACTGGTATGAAAGCATAAGTATTGTGAATAATATTGGTAAGTGTATTTTAATAACTTTGATATGATGATTTTACAATGGGGTAATGTGTCCTATTTATACTTGAGCTCGCGGGTACACACCCCATGATAAATGCTCTAATTAATACAAGAGAATGAATGTTGTAATAATTGGACAATTAGTTCCTTCATAAATGTCACTAATGCTACTTTGGAATATGTCGTATCGGACAAGTAACGGCCGTCCGTTGAAATTCAAACCGTTCTCCTGATCTTCTCCAGTACTTCTCGTCCTTCCAATCCCCCGTTCCTGCTTAAGATCCACCGGCAACACCAGTAGTTGATATGGGTCTGACTCATCATCACCTGCCACATGTCATGACATAATTTACCCATTTTTATTATACGAATTTTTCCCTATACAAATCATATAATAAGATAATAGTTATGCTTTACCACGTGTGTAATAAGATAAAATGACATCTTTTAGAGGATTTTTTTAAACCACTTCAAATCAAATATTTTATTTAGCTTTTCATAATTGATCTACTTGAAATCCATTCAAAATTTTGTATTTGAGAGAGATATTCGTAAATCAAACCTACTTCTCTCTTTTTCCACATAATAAATGACATTCAGTGGCCATCTCTTTATATCTCTCTATTTTTTTCTCTTTCATGCAATTTGTGTCTCTCCTTTATTTTTCTCTTTCTTTCATTCAATCTCGTTAAATTTGTTCCAATCTTTATATAATATATATATTATTTTCTAAATTTTAGATATTATTGCAGAGAACTTAAACGATCAAACAGGAAAAGATATTCCGTCAAAAAGGAGAGAAAATGGTGGAATTCATCTTTCTCCTTTTGGGCTAGCATTTTACAAGATGTAAAGTGATATATGGGTAAACGAGGCCCAAGACCATGCTAAATTGAGCGATCTTTAAGGTGTTGCTGATTCTTGGCTAAAGCAACTAAATTGTACTCATCATGATTTCAATTTTTTCTCCTCGAATTTCTACAATATTAATCATATTTTCTTATATTGAACTCGATTAGGTCTCATGTTGTTGTTTCTAATCTCATTTTGTATTACGTGAGAACCTATTTTTGTGAGAATATTTTTTATTTGATTAAATGAAAAATTGAGTTATGTGTATCCTTTATTTTGATTGTATGGGGTTATTTCAATATTGCTCACATTTTTGAGATTTTACTTATATATGAAATCTCACAAATATTTTTCTTAGTACCGATTAGTTCTTATTTCATGATTAGTAAATTGGTATGGTTGTTATAAAAACGAAGTTACATCATCTGAGATATTATATGTTTTTGAACTATGCCTAATTATATAGTAATATATAAATGTGAGTCTAATTATAAATTTATATATCCCGCGTGCACGTTACGTGCTTGGTTGGTGACCTATATATGTCCAATCTTTATATAATTTTTTTGGAGAAATGACGTCCTCTTGAAAACTAAAAAGTCTATAAATACAACATTTGTTAATTCCCTAAAAAGAAATAACAGAAGATCATCCTCTACAAATAAAAAATAAAAGCTTTTGGGCCCCCTAAATTTTTATTTTATGATTGTTAGAAAAAGAAATGGGCTTACATTATTTAATTATTTTTATATTTAAACTATTCTAAAATTGATAGAGTTCATAAACAAAATTGTGAGGTACACGAGCTATCATTGTTATAATTAATATTTACGTTATATATGTCAGTTTATTTTTATTTTTTATATTATCACAATATATAAAACAAATTTTAGGATGAAATATTTTCATATATCATGTCAACTATAATTTTAAATATGAATTTATCTTTATAATTAAAGCTACTCAGATTATGTGAAGTCTTGAAAATAATTTTTGTAGAAAGTATTACAATTATGAAGTGCTAATTACTTGCTATATATTGATTTTTAATTAAAAATAATGAGAACACTAGTAAATTTTTCTGAGGAAAAAGTTCAAAATGTTTCTTCTTCCATTAAATTCTTGTAAAGAAAGAGGTCAAATAAAATGTAAAATTTTTAGAGTTTTCTTCGGTCAGTGACACCAATTGTCCCTTCAAAAGCTCTATCAAAGGTCCAATTCATTAATAATTAATTTTAAGTAATAAATATTTTTATTTTGAATTCTCGTGAATCATCTCATTTCTCAAACATAAAATATAACTGAATTCACTTTCATGCATACAAGTTTGTTTCAATGAATTATTATAAAAATTTTGATATCAAATTTGTTTTTGACTTAGTTGTTGATCGTACACGTTATGTGCTAGGTTGGTGACATATACGTGCTTATCCAATATTTATACAATTCTAGTACTCTATTAATACATATTATATATATGTATGTATATCGTTTTCTGATTTTTAGACGTTATTACATAGAACTTAGACGATAAATACACGAATATTGTCCATTAGAAAAGAGGGAAAATGGTGGAATTTCTCTTGCTCCTTTTGGTCTATCATCTTACAAGCTGCAAAATGATATATGGATAAACAAAGTCGAAGCCTGTGAAAAAATCACTGATATTCAAAGTGTTATTGATTCCTGGATGAATCAGCTTAATTGTGATCATCACGATTTTAATAAAAAACGTTACAATATTTTTTAAAAAATTGCACCAAACAAAATTGGAAAGGTGTCAAAATTATGGTAAGAAATTAGACTTTTGGACTACAAATTCAAATCATATAATAAGGTAATAATTATGCTTTACCACGTGTATAATAAGATAAAATGACATCTTTTAGAGGATTTTTTTAAAACCACTTCAAATCAAATATTTTATTTAGCTTTTCATAATTGATTACTTGAAATCCATTCAAAATTTTGTATTTCAGAGAGAGAGTCGTAAATCAAACCTACTTATTAATGTAGCATTTAGTCTCTCTTTTTCCACATAATAAATGACATTCATGCCATTTTGTCTCTCTCCTTTATTTTTCTCTTTCTTTCATTCAATCTCGTTAAATTTGTTCCAATCTTTATATAATATATATATTATTTTCTAAATTTTAGATATTATTGCAGAGAACTTAAACGATCAAACAGGAAAAGATATTCCGTCAAAGAGGAGAGAAAATGGTGGAATTCATCTTTCTCCTTTTGGGCTAGCATTTTACAAGATGTAAAATGATATATGGGTAAACGAGGCCCAAGACCATGCTAAATTGAGCGATCTTCAAGGTGTTGCTGATTCTTGGCTAAAGCAACTAAATTGTACTCATCATGATTTTAATTTTTTCTCCTCGAATTTCTACAATATGAATCATATTTTCTTATATTAAACTCGATTAGGTCTCATGTTGTTGTTTCTAATCTGATTTTGTATTATGTGAGAACCTATTTTTGTGAGAATATTTTTTATTTGATTAAATGAAAATTTGAGTTATTTGTGCCCTTTATTTTTATTGTATGGGGTTATTTCAATATTCCTCACATTTTTTATATTTTACTTATATATGAAATCTCATAAATATTCTTTTAGGGTCGATTAGTTCTTATTTCATGATTAGTAAATTGATATGATTGTTATAAAAATGAAGTTATATCACCTGAGATATTATAATGTGTTTGAACTATCTCTAATTATATAGTAATATATAAACGTGAGTAATTATAAATTTATATATCCCGCATGCACGTTACGTGCTTGGTCGGTGACCTATATGTGTCCAATCTTTATATAATTGTTTTGGGAGAAATGACGTCCTCTTGAAAACTAAAAAGTCTACAAATACAACAGTTGTTAATTCCCTAAAAGAAATAACAGAAGATCATCCTCTACAAATAAAAAATAAAACTTTTTGGCTCCCTAAATTTTTATTTTATGATTGTTAGAAAATAACGGGCTTACATTATTTAATTATTTTAATATTTAAACTATTCTAAATTTGATAGAGTCCATAGCTAAAATTGTGAGGTACACGAGCTATCGTTGTTAAATTAATGTTTACTTTATATATGCCAGCTTATTTTTTTTATATTATCACAATATATAAAACAAATTTTAGAATGAAATATTTTCATATATCATGTCAACTATGGTTTTTAATATGAGTTTATCTATATAATTAAAGCTACTCAGATTATGTGAAGTCTTGAAAATAATTTTGTACAAAGTTTTATGATTATGAAGTGTTAATTACTTGCTATATATTATTTTGAATTAAAAAACAATGAGAAGACTAGTAAAATTTTCTGAGAAAAAACTCAAAATGTTTCTTCTTCCATTAAATTCTTGTCAAGAAAGAGGTAAAATAAAATGTCAATTTTTTAGAGTTTTCTTCGATCAGTGACACCATGTCATGCCCCGAACTAGAGCCTGAACGTGACATGTCACTCGGTGTCTGACTACATATGATCAAGAGAACCAATTGGTTGGCTGCATCAACATGAGGTATAACTGAGCGGAGACACAACCGATAACATGATGGACTACTAAAAAGTCTAACTTAATAAATAATAATAATAATAATAATAAATGCGAAATAAATCTGAGACATAAATACATCGCCAAGCGGCTAGCATAAACGTCCGTAAAAAAAACTAAATGTCTTACTACTCTATTCTATAAAACCTCTAAGAATCTGAAAAGAG
Organism: Anisodus acutangulus; assembly: GCA_029783415.1. Lineage (NCBI taxonomy): Eukaryota > Viridiplantae > Streptophyta > Magnoliopsida > Solanales > Solanaceae > Anisodus > Anisodus acutangulus. Next base: position 22,830,943 of record CM056489.1, read on the forward strand.
CTGACTGTTTACCGGGACAAGGGCATACATGACTATCCGTAATAATAAAATAAAATAAAATATAAAATAGCAAATGTCCCGATGAGAAACTGAGGCTCACCAAGAAGTTGATATGAGCTATCCTAGCAAATTGTACAGTCTTTCGGTAAATCGTTACCTATATCATGAGATATAGGCCCCGGGAAAAAGGGACATGATACAATAAAAGATAGGGAAATAAAGAAACTAACTAGGAATTTTAAAAGATAATGAAATTAAAGGATAGATAGGTAGACATAAAATGAATTATCAATTGTCAACCAAGGTTCTATAATAACCAAGTCCCCCAATTGAGTAATCACAAGATCCAATCCTCTTAGAGTGACCTCAAGGGAAACAAAGTCCCTAAGCAACCAACTCTTTCAACAAAGATAAGAAGAAAAACTAGACAAAGATGGGGTTAGTTCGTTAGATGGTAACAATTAGTCACGATCCATGTAGGGACCACCTCACTTTGTTCCTCAACCTCCACCATAATCTCCCTTTGTCTAGCATCATCCATGGCCCTGCTTATCATATCTCTCCTCTCCATATGGATTAGGATGGTAATCTTCCCTTCTTGAGGCATGACCATACATGTCAACACCTTCCTTGCCATTTGGGATGATGATTTCATCTAGATCATTTCCATCTTTATCTACAAGATCATCATTCTTATGGGTACATCATTCAACGTTCTCATCACACACCCCTTCAACTCCTTCAATACAAGTTTCTTCAAATTTTATAACAAAGGCTCTACTATAAGGAGATTCACTCAATCCTATGATCGTCGGCTTGACATTTAAAGCATTGAAGATGGTTTCAAGGAGTTCAAGAGAATCACTTTCAAGGCAAACTTTGGAGGTTGCTTCTCAACTTGTTGGTTCGTGACTAAGGGCTTCTTGGATTCTTGCATATGCTCCTTGTTCTTTTCCCAATCGAAAGAAGAAGTTTTTCCTTCCCTATTGTTCCATGAGCCTTTGTATCCTCTCAACTTGTTGATCTCACCTTTCTTGAGCTCCTACTCTATCTCAGTGGCCGCTTCAAGAGTTTCATCAATATTATGATAGTTGTGGAGTCTTATTCGGGAAGAAATTTCTTTACTCAACCCGGCTCAGAACCTAGTCATAGAATTCAAGGGATCCTCTTCATAGTCGATTCTCATTTTCACAAGTTGGAACTCATCATAGTACTCTATGACTCATTTATCGTCTTGCTTCAAAGTGTAAATCTTTTTGAGTTGATCTTGTTTGTAGCACTCGGTGACATATTTGCGCCTCAAGATAGACTTTAACTCTTCCCAACTAGGTGTGGGAGCTAATCTATGCCACCTTCTTTCTTTCACTTGAGTTTCCCACCATGTGGAAGAAAACCCCTCAAATTGAGCAATTGCATAATACACATTTTTCACCTCGAACATGTCATTAGTCAAAAAAATTATATCATATTGCATCACCCAATCAAGAAACACATCGGGATCATTACACTTTTGAAGGTTGGGTGAGTTACCTTAATGGAGTTAAGACTCATGTCTCGACCCCCAATGTTCCCAAAGTGCCTTTATCTCCATATGGATCTTCTCCGTAGTTACCACCATAGATACCATGGCCTTGGTGGCCATCTCATCCTTGATATCCCCATTGCCTACCTATTTGAGGGATATGACCATTCATTTCACCTCTACCTCGATGAAGACCTTGGAATTATAATTATTGTCCCCTTATTTGGTTGTCATGTTGATCACAAATGCCTCCTAGCTCTTCTTGTAACTAATCACCTCATGTTTGGACATTTCAGAGTGCTTAATAAACATTTGGAAGTGGTTAATGTGGATAAGGATCATTTGGTGGTGGTGGTGGTGCGATGGGATTTCCATCATGTATGTGTGTTGGTGGTGGTGCGATGGGATTTCCATCATGTATGGGTGTTGGTGGTATGGAATTTGGTGGAGTAGGATGGTACATTCTGTGAATAGCTCTGTGTGATAGCATGGATGAGGATTCATGTTGTGATGCACTTATGTGACCTTGTAAATGGTTTCAGGGAGTTGAGGCTGTTTCTTTAGTCCTATCTTCAACAACTCTCAATCTTGCATCCAAACCACTCATTTGTTGGCTAATGGATGCCAACACACTCACCATTTGACTCAAAGTTGGTTTCTCGGTTGGAACTCGTGATTTATCTCCCGAATGCGCCATTGTACCTATTGAAGACACTGAACAAAGCAAGCAAACGCGTTAAGTTAGTCAAAATAACTCACAAAACACTCAAACATTGTGCACCTTTTGATTGTCTCGCAAATTATTTTGAATAATGGTTGTATGCTTGTTAATACGGTTGAGTCACAAGGTTCCGTTTACTACTCGAGGTCAAGAGTGGATTATTGTCGATTCAAAGAAAAGGAGGACTCAATTCAAACAAACGCACTTGAATCAAGAAAGTATCGATGAAGTTTTAAGATGAAAAAAAAGAACGAAAGAAGGAGCACGAAAGAAATGAATGCTCAAGAACTAATTAACTCTTAGTAGGATCAACTACTAAGGTTAATTATCTAAGAAACGGATTAACAATAGCCTAAAGAAACTTAGAAATGAAAATGAAATGAACCCGAATTGAAGAACGAAAATTCTATGCACTTTCGGGAGAATGCGGGTATAATCGGGAGTTGCGGCTTCGTATATGGGTTGTTCTTGACATTAAATACGTTACTGCAAAGGGAGAATGCGGTCGCATAAGGGAAAGTGTAAAATGCATTCAAGGAATGCAATTTACTCTTTGCTCTGCAAACTGGACGCAAACTTAAAACAGTGAGTTGGCCAAAATGTCACCAAATGTGACACATATTCTATATGAAATGCTACCACATTCATGGCCGCATTTTGATTACGAAATCAAATTTCTGAGGTGACTTTTCATCTTGGGTTCCGTGCACCTGACTTTCCATGATATTTTCAAAACCTTCTATCCTTTTGGGCCCACAATCTTAGATATTTTTCCTTTTTTGGCCCAACAAACACATTTCACCAAATAGAATTGGCGTTTGAACATAAAATTGTACCATTTTCAACCTTCTTCCTCAAGGATGTTGAAGGTCTTCAAGAACACATTGAATTTCAAAAACCTTCATATCTTCAAATCACCTCCAATTTCTTTCAAACTTTGGATCCTAGGCCTTCTTCAATAGGAGAACAAAGCCCACTAACTTTGAAGCTTCAATTCTTGCTTAATCCTTAAGAATCAAATACTTGTTCTTCTTCTTTAACCCAACAATGGTGAATGACTCAAATGACTTGAAACTTTAGATTTAGACTCTATTAACACTGGGAACTCAAATCTAGTGCTAGAAACAACAAAGCGGCAAGGAATTGAAAATAATTTTTTTTGGATTTTTAACTATACTTTTTTTTGTAGTAACAAAAATCAAGACTAGATTTGTAGAAATAAATTCATAACCAAGCTCTGATACCAATCGATACAGTAAAAGATAGGACAACAAAGAAAATAACTAGGAATTCAAAAAGACAAGGAAATTAAAGGATAGATAGGTAGACACAAAATAAAATACCAATTGGCAACCAAGGTTCTATAATAACCAAGACCTCTAATTGAGTAATCACAAGCACAAAACCTCTTAGAATGACCTCAAGATAAACAAAGTCCCTAAGCAACCAACTCTCTCAACAAAGCATTCAACACAAAAGCTTCCACAAGCTCTCAAACTCTCAAAAGAGTATCAAATATCATTCATCCAAATAGTCTAACCTCAAAATAAAATAAAAGTCTAATACTTATACTAGGATGGGAAGGAAGACTACTAGTTATTACAATTATACCCTTAATGAAGTAAGGACCTTGTTTGGTTGTCTTTCTTTTTAAATAAAATCTTGCATTTTTAAGAATTAACAACTTTTGCATGCTCCTCAGACCCTACTTGTGGGATTAAATCAGGTGTGTTGTTATTGTTGTAGCCACTTTTGCATGCATAGACTTCTTTCTCGATAATTCGGCCATCTTGATACCCTTTCTCCTCTCATGCAATCTTCCACACTTGGGATCCTCGAGATGGAGCCAAGTCATGCTCTCGGGTTCACATCTTCATGCATGACCCTTTTGGGACTTGGTGTTCATGGATTTGGATTTCATTACAACGTTAGTAAATTTGAATTGCACTAGTATGTAAAACCAACTAAAGGAAATAACTAGTTGTGGGGTGCTTGGGATAGGGTCAACCCAATACAATAAACAGGAATAAATACGCAACTGAAAACTGTAACTAAAAATGAACATAAGTACTCTTTATCCTGAATGAAGAACTACTTGTTTAACTGAATACATAATCTACGACCTCAAGCCCAATTTGAGTACACAAACTACGACCTCGGGCCCAAGTGTACATATACATAACTACGGCAGCAGGCCCAAAGATGCATAAAGCATAAACTATGGCAACGAGCCCTAATACAAGTGCTCAACATTCAAGAATATAAAATAAGAAACTGAGAATCATATCGTAATACATGGTACTGAAATATTGAATCATACAAAAGTACATGATTCTAGAAATAAAATAGAACTAGACTGAGACATGTACTCATAAACTGATTATGAAGTTAGAAGCATTAATTGTTCATAGTAAACTGAAGTATACTAACTGAGACACATAGGATATCGAACATAGGTCTATACTGATTACGTAATGATTTCACAATATTCTAAGTGATAATTATGAACAAGTACGAAGTTATAATCTTAAAAGATAGAAGTTTTAGACCTTTCATGAACTAGGGCATAATCTCTAATTCTGAAGTAATTAGTTGTGATTCTGATGAACGAGGCGTGGGGATGATTAATGATATTACCACACGTACAGAGTTAGCTTCACATACTTTTAATCACACCTAACAACGAATTTCATTGTTTTCTGACGAAGAACGCTCCAAACCCTAGCTTGAATCACTTACGAAGGATTTCTTTATTAATACTATATTTTAGTTGAAGAATCATGTTACTAATCATGATTTTTATGCTAGAATTACTAAGGAATCGTTAGGAGAGAACTTATCTTGTTGTGGGAGGTTGAGAGGAGAGAAAACGTTCTTGAAAGGGTTTTCTACAAAATTGGAATAGTTACTAAATGATTTTTTGGACTAAGTGTTGAATTTATAGGACATGCCATTTGGATGCCCCACCACGCTAAGTGAAGTCTATATCAAGGCATTGTCTCGCTCTAGGCTTCACTTAGCAAGATGCCTTGTCCGTTTTACACTTAAATGAATTTTGGAAAAAGTCATTTGGACACTCCACCTCGCTAAGCGAGGTCTATAGTAAGTAGTTGTATTGATCTGGGCTTTGCTTAGCGAGTTCCTATGTGTGTTTTACACTTAGTCAAAATATTACATATTTCAACATTTGGACTACTCCCCCTGCTGAGCAAAGGCTATAGGAGCCTTGACCTCACTTTGGGGCTTGCCTAGCGAGCTCCTACGCCTAATAACACTTAGACAAAATTTTGCTCTTCTGATTTCATGGTTCTATACTATAGTTTGAGGGTACGAAATGTTACAGTATCTCCCCTTGGGATCATTCATCCTCAAATGATGAATCATGGTTCTGGTGATCGAACTTACATACGTTAAGGACGTAACTGTGCGAATAATGTACTGAATGATTATCTAACTGAAAGAGTGCTGGACTGAATAGCTACTGAACTGAATACTAAATTCAACACTAAACTGAATATTGAACTAAATATTGAACTGAATACTAGACTAAATACTGAACTGAATAGGAGGTATGAATGTAAAGGTTAGTTACCTTCAATACTTCCTGTTGGTTCTTTGAATAAATGAGGGGGGGGGGGGGTATTTGGACTTCATGTCCTCCTCTTGTTCCTACTTAGCTTCTTCAACCTTTTCGATTTTCCATAGTACCTTTACTGAGGTGACATCCTTAGTTCTCAACTTGTGAACCTGACAATCAAGGATAGCCACAGGGATCTCCTCATAAGTTATACTATCTTTAATTGTTATCGTATCAATACGGACAACCAATGATGGGTCTCCCACACACTTCTTTACCATGGACACGTGAAACACTAGGTGTACTAAAATTAACTCTTGCGGTAATTCAAGCTCGTAAGCCACCTGACCAACCCTTCATAGGATTCTGTATGGCCCTATATATCTGGGACTGAGCTTCCCTTTCTTTCTAAATCTTATTACACCCTTCATAGGAAAAACCTTTCAGGAACACCCAATCATTCATCTGAAATTCAAAGTCTCTACGTTGCACGTTGGAATAATACTTTTGGGGACTTTGAGTCATCCTCAAGCACTCTTAAATCAACTTACCTTCTCTGTATCCCGATGGACCAAGTCTGGTCCTACCAACTCTGCTTTGCCAACTTCGAACTAACCAATATGTGATCTACATCTTTGCCCATACAAAGCTTCAAACAGTGTCATCTTGATACTAGAGTGATAACTGTTATTATAGGAGAATTCAATAAGTGGAAAATGATCATCCTAATTACCCTTAAAATCTAGGACACATGCCCTCAACACGTCCTCGAGAGTCTGAATAGTGCTCTTTAACTGGCCATCTGTCTAAGTATGAAACGTTATACTGAGAATACCTTTGTTCCTAACCCTTTCTAAAATGATTTTTTATGAGAACTGCTCACCACAATCTAAAATGATGGACATTGGGGTCCTATGAAATCTGATGATTTCCTGAATATACAACTTGGTGTAGTCCTCTGCTGTAATCAGTGGTCCTCACTGGCAAAGAGTGATCGAACTTTGTAAGTCAATCCATAATTACCCAAATCGAATCATGCTTCCGAAATGAGCGATGTAACCCTATTATAAAGTCCATACTTATCATCTTCCACTTCCACACAGGAATATCAATATTCTATGCCAAACAACTGGGCTTTTGATGCTCGGCTTTCACTTGCTGACAATTTAAATACAGCCATAAAATCTTATATGTTCCTTTTCATGTCAATCCACTAATAAACTTCCTTGAGATCATGATACATCTTTGTGGAACCTGGTGAATAGAATACCTAGAATTATGGGCTTCAAACCAAATTGTCTCCCTAAGTCCATCTATATCTGGGACACATAATCTTTCTTAACATCTCAAAGTACCATCATCTCCCCCTTGTTCGAAAGTCGTAATCTTTTACTTGTGAATCCCCTCTTTCAGCTGCAACAAGTAGGGATCATTAAACTACTTCTCTTTCACTTCGACTACTAAGGAGGAATAGGCTCTGTTCTGAACAACAACTCCACCATCTTCGGAGTCCAAGAGTCGACCTCCAAGATTTCCAAAACGGTGAATGTCCTTAACCATATTTCTCTTATCTGCCTCAATGTGAGCTAAGCTTCTCATACAATGGCGACTGAGAGCATCAACTACAACATTTTCCTTCCCTGGGTGATGGAGTATATCCACATCATAATCCTTTAGTAATTCGATTCATCTTTTTTGTCTCAGATTCAACTCTCATTACTTGAAATATATTGAAGGCTATTGTGATTGGTAAAATTATCTACATGAACACCACACAAGTAGTGACGCCATATCTTTAGTGCAAAAACCATAGTTGCTAACTCCAAGTCATGAGTGGAATTCTTCTCATTAGTCTTAAGTTGTCGAGATGCATAAGCTACTACATTTCTATCATGCATTAATACACATCTGAGACCAACTCCTGAAGCATCACAAAAAACTATGAACCCTTCGGTTCTGTCTGGTAGCGTTAAAACTGGGGCAGAAGGTAACCTCATTTTCAACTCCTCAAAACATTCCTCACAAGCATCTAACCATTGAAACTTGACTTTCTTCTGGCTCAGTCTAGTCAACGGGTCTGAGATGAAGGAAAAGACTTCAACGAAACGCATGTAGTAACCCATAGACCCAAGAAACTTTATATATCACTTATTGAGGTGGGTCTGGGCCAATTCTTTACTGCATCTATTTTTTTAAAATCTACATTTAAGCCTTCTCCTGAAATTACATGGCCTAGAAACGCTACTGATTTCATCCAAAATTCACACTTGGAAAATTTAGCATTATGTTTGCGATTTTGAAGAGTCTACAACACTATTCTGAGATGCTCCGAATGATCTGCCTCATTATGAGAATAGACCAAAATATCATCAATGAAAACTCTGTTCATAAGGTCCATGAAAGCTGTTGGCGCATTCGTCAATCGAAATGACATCACTAAAAATTCAAAATGTCTATAATGGGTCCTGAAGGCTATTTTAGGAATATCTACCTCCTTAACTTTCAGCTTATGGTATCCTAATCTGAGGTCGATCTTGGAACAACATTGATCACCCTGAAGTTGGTCAAACAGATCAGCGATTTTGGGTAGAGGATATTTTTTTTAATTGTAACCTTATTCAGCTGATGGTAATCAATGCATATACGCAAGGATCAATCTTTCTTTCGGATACACAAGACTGGTGTGCCCATGGTGACACACTTGGTCTAATAAATCCCTTGTCAAAAAAATCTTTAACCGCACCTCTAATTTTTTCAACACTGTTGAAGCCATTTTGTATGGCAGAATAGATATCGGCTTAGTGTCATGAAGTAAATCAATCCCAAATTCAACTTTCCTATCGGGAGGAACTCTGGAAAAATCTTTGGGAAATACTTCTGAAAATTCATTAACTACTAGCACGAACTGGAGAGTCAGGGTTTTAGCTTTTGTCTTTTAACTCGAACTAAGTGGTAAATAGAACCCTTGGAAACTATCTTTCTAGCCTTAAGATAAGAAATAAACTTCCCCATGGCTGTTACTGTATTACCCTTCCACTCTATGACTGGTTCGTTAGGAAATTCAAAACATACTATTTTGGTTCAACAACCCACTGTGGCATAACATGATGTCAATCAATCCATACCCATGATTACATCAAAAATCAATCATCTCTAATTTAACTAAATCTTCTAAGGTATTTCGATGATATACTTTAACTGGACAACTCCAATAAATACGTCTAGCTATAACACACTCTCTAACTGGGTAGACACTTCAAAAGGTTTATGTAACTTTTCAGACTCTATCCCAAGTTTCTTAGCAATAGAAAGGGTTACATATGATAAGGTGGATCTGGTATCCATAAAAGCATATACATCAAATGTGAAGATTGTTAATATACCTATAACCACATCTCCACAAGCCTTTGTATCGTGATGATCCGCTAGTGCATACAAACGGTTTTGGCCTCCACCAGTATTATCAGACTTAGCTCCATCATGCCTTAATTGGGCTTGAGAATTAGGAGAAGCTGTTGAATTTGTGGACTGAGCCACATTACCTCTGGTTTTCTGCCTCGCTGATGGGAAATCCCTCAAGTAGTAACCCTGCTGACCGCACCCAAAGCAATTATCCATGCCCGAATGACACACTCTTGGGTACTTCTTACCACACTTATTGCAACTAAGGTGTTGAGGACCTCTGTAGCCCACACTGGATTGTGACTATATCCTGATGCTCTGAAACTCTAGCTCTTTGGGTTAAACTTGGACCTCTAAATTGGTGCACTGGCAGTAGAAGGAGCAGGTCCTGATGATCTATTCTTAAAGAACTGTCGGTTTCCACCGCCCTGAGATGCCCCATGACAGAAACAACCTGCAGAATTAGCTTTTTTACTGAATTCTCTATCCATTTCTTTCTTTAGTCGCTCCTCTTACTTCTTCATGTCTTCATTACCTTGAACAAACGCAATCGTCTTGGTAATGGTCATTTCTCTATTTTGGGCAGTAATATTAGCATCCCGAAATAAGAAAGGGACAAAATCCAACACAAATCTTCTAACTCTGGCCCTCATATCTGGAATCATATACGGAGCATATTTAGCCAATGAAACAAACTTGAGGTAGTACTCATTCACATTCATCGCATTCTTCTTGAGTCTTTCAAACTCCAGGGTTTTAGCTTCCCTGACTTCTTGCGGGTGGAAGTGATCAATAAAGGCGTCTACAAACTCGTCCCAAGTCGCATAAATCACATCTTCCCCTCAGGAATGTTCCCACGACTTATACCAAATATAATCCACATCCTTCAACTGATAGTCTACCAACTCTGTCGCCTCTATCTTAGTAGAAACTCGAAAATTTTTCTAAACCCTATGAATGAGTTTTGTGGATCCTCCGCCTTGTCGGTCCCTATGAACATTAGGGGCTTCATTCGAAGAAATTCTTGGGTCCTTGAACTGGACAACCCACTGATAGCACTGGCACTTGGAGACACTCCCTGATGTTGAGCTTGTGTAGCAACAATTTGTGTGAGCAACTGAATAGCTCCCCTAACACCCATGTCAAATGCACTAGGTGGCGAAACTGAAGTACGAACCTCTGTAGGCCTTTCAAAAGCACGTGGGGGTGCAGTTGGAGGTACAGAGTCCGACGTAACTCCTTGTGACATGGTATGAACCCTCGTGGCTTAGAGGTCCACTTCTGGGGCTCCTTCAGTAGCGGCCCTTTTTCTTGAAACTGCCTTCATTTTACATGCATTTTTCTAAAATATGTAACATGCACGAGTTAAAATAGTTTCCAGAAAGATATAGCTCTACACGATCTAGAGTATAAAGAAGGGTATTTTTTCCTAAATTCCCTGTAGCCTCCCAATTATATGTGTGGCATGCTTCACACCCATAAGTAGGACTCTACTAGACACAACTTTATAGACTCCCTAAGACACTTGAACCTAGGCTCTGACACCAAGCTTTTTCACACCCTAAACTTAGGCTTGGATGTGATGCAACACTCAGTGCCTGACTACATGTGACCGAGCGATCCAACTGGTTGCCTAAATCAATATGAGGTACAACTGAGCGAAAACACAATCGATAACATGATGGACTACTGAAATTCTAAATTAATAAATAATAATAATAATAATAATAATAATAATAATAATAATAATAATAATAACAATAATACTAAATGCAGAATAAATCTGAGACATAAATACATCATCAACCGGCTAGCATAAACGTTTGCAAGAAAACTAACTGTTCACCGGGACAAGGCCTCTAGCATACCTGATTGTCTGTAATAATGAAATAAAATATAAAATAGCAAATGCCCCGATGAGAAGTTGGGGCTTACCAAGAAGCTAATACGAGCTATCCTAGAAAATTGAACCATTTTTTGTAAATTATTACCTATATCATGAGATGTAGGCCCCATGAAATAGAGACGTTAGTACATCTGAATTGCACTAGTATGTAAAACCAAGTGAATGAAATAACTAGTTCTGGGTACTTGGGATAGAGGCAACCCAAAATAATAAATAGGAATAAATACGAAACTGAAAACTGTAACTGACACTGAAATTGAACATAAGTACTATTTATAATAAATGAAGAACCACATGCTTAACTGAAAAAATATGCTACGGCCTCAAGACCAATATAAGTGCACAAGCTATAGCCTTGGGCCCAAGTATACGTATACATAACTACAGCCTCATGCCTAAAGATGCATAAAGCATAAACTACGGCATCGGGCTCAAATATAGGTGTTTAACATTCAGAAATATAAAATAAGAAACTGAGAATCGTACTGTAATACATGATATTGAAATACTGAATCATACTGAAGTACATGATACTGGAAATACTGAATAGAACTAGACTGAGACATGTACTCATAAACTGAGTATGAAGTTTGAAACATTAACTGTTCATAGTAAACTGAATTATCCTAATTGAGAATCATGGGATATCGAACATGAGTATATACTGATTACGTAATGAGTTCACAATATTCAAAGTTATAATTATGAACAAGTACGAAGTTATAATCTTAAAAGATAAAAGTTCTAGACCTTTCATGAACTATGGCATAATCTTTAATTCTGAAGTAATTAGTAGTGATTCTGATGAACGAAGTGTGGGTATGATTAATAATATTTCCGCACATAGAGAGTTAACCTCACATACCTGTAATCGCTCCTAGCAAGGAATTACGTTGTTTTCTGACAAAGAACGCTCCAAATCCTAGCTTGAATCGCTTGCAAAGGATTTCATTATTAATTCTATGTTTTAGTTGAAGAATCATGTTACTAATCATGATTTAATGATAGAATTACTAAGCAATCGTTAAGAGAGAACTTACCTTGTTGTGGGAGGTTGAGATGAGAGAAAAACGCTCTTGAGAGGGTTTTCTACGAAGTTGGAATAGTTGTTAAATGATTTTTGACTAAGTGTTTAATTTATAGGACATGACATTTGGATACCCCACCTCGCTAAGCGAGGTCTATAGCAAGGTGTTGTCTCGCTCTGAGCTTCGCTTAGCGAGCTGCCTTATCCGTTTTACAGTTAGACGAAATTTGGAAAAAGTCATTTGGACACTCCACCTTGCTAAGCAAGGTCTATAGCAAGGTGTTGTCTCACTGGGCTTCCCTTAGCGAACTCCAACGTCTGTTTTACATTTATTCAAAATTTTACGTTTTTCGACTTTTGAACTATTCCCCTCGCTGAGCAAAGGCTATAGTGAGCCTTGACCTTGCTTTGGGTCTCACCTAGCGAGCTCCTACGCCTAGTAACACTTAGAAAAAAAAGTATCTTCTGATTTCATGGTTCAATACTATAGTTCGGGAATACGAAATGTTACACACCAATTGTTCCTTCAAAAGCTCTATCAAAGGTCTAATTCATTAATAATTATTTTTTAACAATAAACAATTTAATTTTGAATTCTCGTTAATCGTCTCATTTCAAAAATAAAATAAAATGGAATTCACTATCATGCATACGAGTTTGTTTCAATAAATTATTATAAAAATACTGATATCAAGTTTGTTTTTGGATTAGTTGCTGGTCGTGCACGTGACGTGCTAGGTTGGTGACATATATGTGCTTATTCAATATTTATACAAATTTTCGTACTCTCTCAACACATATTATATATATGTATATATATCGTTTTCTGATTTTTAGACGTTATTACATAGAACTTAGACGATAAACAGACGAATATTGTCCATTAGAAAAGAAGGAAAATGGTGAAATTTCTCTTGCTCCTTTTGGGCTAGCATCTTACAAGCTCCAAAATGATATATGGATAAATTAGGTCGAAGCCTGTGAAAAATTCACTGATCTTCAAATTGTTGTTCAGTTCAGGTTGAATCAGCGTAATTGTCATCACGACGGTAACAAAAAAGGTTACAAGATTTTTGATAAAATTGCACCAAACAAAATTTGAAAGGTGTCAAAACTATGGTAAGAAATTACACTATTAGACTATGAATTTGAATCATATAATAAGATCGAAAGAAATAATCCCCTTGATTATTTTCATTAATTGAAAGGCTATATATACAAGTTCATATTTCCATAATATGGAAATCCTTTTCCTATTCTATTTCTAAATCCTTATTCTACCATAATTCTAACTATACAATTATGGTAAGTGTATAACACTAATTAAGGTATCCTTTTCCTTACAATATACTATAAATATATATACCATATATACACTATTGTTTTGTACTCATTTTGGCCGAGATGGGCTGAGGCTATTGCATTCCAAAGGTGGCCGAGAATGGCTATTTGTTGGCCTCTGGAGTGGGTGATCATTCCGGGTTGGGCATTGCATTACCCAACGCCGGAGAATGGGGTTGATCATTCTTTGGGTCTGGCTTGGGCTCGACATTACAACGCCGGAGAATGGGGGCTGATCATTGGGTCATCTGTTGGTGGCCCAACGGTGACCGCTTATATCGTTGATATATATGTGATATACACTGATGTATATTCAGTGTATATCACATGTATATTGCTTCGTTTAACACACCCCCGCAGTCATAGCGGGCGGTTTTCGAACGCTGAGACTGTCCCTAAAATCTTCAAAGAGAACCGCTGGTAGACCCTTTGTAAAGATGTCTGCAATTTGATAACGAGACGGGACATGGCATACGCGAACTTGACCCTTTGCAACCTTTTCACGGACAAAGTGAATGTCCATTTCGATATGCTTGGTGCGCTGGTGTTGAACTGGTTACCTGAAAGGTAGATGGCACTAATGTTATCGCAATATACCAAGGTTGCCTTCTGAATGGGACAATGAAGCTCCAAAAGCAAATTACGTAGCCAACATGATTCGGAGACCACATTCGCTACCCCTCGATATTCTGCCTCTGACCGAGCGTGACAGAGTTGCTTGACGCTTTGCCGACCATGAGACCAAGTTGTTGCCAAGGAACATACAAGAGCCGTAAGTCGACCGCCTGGTGTCGGGACAACCACCCCAATCAAAGATCCGTAAAGAGACAAGTGTGGATGTAGATGAAGGATATAAGTGCAACCCATAGTCCAGTTGTCCCCTCAGATATACCGAATGATGCGTTTGATTGCATTCATGTGCTCAACTCTGGGATCATGCATGAATAAACACACCTGCTGAACCGCATATGTAATATCCGGTCTGGTAAAGGTAAGATACTGGAGGGCCCCTGCAAGACTGCGATAGCGGGTCGGGTCCTCGTATGGTGCACCTGCTGCGACACTTAGCTTTGGGTTTGCATCAACCGGTGTGGAAGTGGACTTACAGGATGACATCCCAGCCCTCTCTATGATCTCAACAGCATACTTCCGTTGAGACAGAAACAAGCCACCTGAATGACGTTTGATGGCAATCCCCAAAAAATAACTCAACGGCCCTAAGTCCTTCATAGCAAATTCAGAACTGAGCATGGCCATGATAGACTGACGCAAAGCATCGGAGGAGGCAGTCAAGATGATATCATCCACATATAACAGAATATAGGCCAATGACGAACCACGGCGGTAGATGAACAAAGAATTGTCTGACCTGCTGTGTGTGAACCCAATAGTCGAAACAAAATCAGCAAATCGTGTATACCAGGCACGTGGGGACTGCTTAAGCCCATATAATAACTTCTTCAACAAACAGACATGATGAGGTCGGTTGGGATCCCTGAAACCTAACGGCTGATGCATATAGACTGTTTCCTTGAGATCTCCATGTAGAAACGCATTCTTGACATCTAACTGATGAATCGGACAAGTCTTTGAAAGAGCCAAGCTAAGTACAGTGCGAATGGTAGCCGGTTTTACCACCGGACTAAACGTCTCACCACAATCAATACCAACCTGCTGAGTCTTACCATCACCAACAAGTCGCGCCTTATGCCGAGCAAAGGACCCATTTGAATTCTCCTTATGAGCAAAAATCCACATAGACCTGATAATATTAATACCATATGGACGGGGCACCAACTCCCACGTCTTATTATCAATAAGAGCATTATATTCATCAGTCATAGCAATTTTCCAATTAGGGTCATTTAATGCGGACACAGGATTGCGGGGCAAGGGGGATTTAGAGACATCAGAATGTAAATTAAAATGTCTTTTAGGTGTAAAAATACCCCGCTGACTACGAGTGACCGGTCTATGACTCGAGGAAGAATTAATGGAATTTTGGGAATTTTACGGGCTCGGACTGACGATCGCCAAGAAGATGGGCTTGGCCGCCCAAATCGGAAATGGTCGACTTCGCTCGGACCGCCCAGACCGGCCGACCGCCCGATTGTTGGAACTGCATTCGATGGCTGGAAGAGCTGGGTGTGGCAGATGTTGGCTGGGCGGGCAATGGTCTACTGGAGGATTTTGGGTACGGGAGATGTCCGAAAAATTCCGAATAATAGACGGGGATATTTGGTCATCTAAAAAATTATACGACTTAGGTTCGGGAGTATGAACTTTCGTAAATGGAAATTGAAATGACATGGCGATTGATTATGATTTTCTTGGAGGATAAATCAAAACACTTATAACCACGATGATTTGACGGATAACCCAAAAATACACACGGAGTAGACCGAGCCTGAAGTTTGTTAATTGTGATGGATGGGAATAACGGATAACACAAGCACCCAAAAATCCGAAGATGAGAATAAGATGGGTTCTTATTATATAGTATTTTTAGGGGGGAAGAATATGTCAGACCCTTAGAAGGAATTATGTTAAGAAGATATGTGGCCATTTGTAGAGCATGATGCCAAAAATATGGAGGTATGGAGGCATGTATAAGGAGAGTTCGGACAATGCTATTTATGGAACGAATTTTATGCTCGGCTTTCCCATTTTGTGAAGATGTATGAGGACATGAAAACGAAAATTTATCCCATGAGTAGCACAAACCTCGAAACTCCCTATTGTCATATTCTTTCCCATTATCACATTGAATATTTTTTATTTCTCTTTCGAATTGAGTACGAATGAACGCTCTAAATTTTATGAAGACGAAAAACACTTGTGATTTATTCGCAATTGGAAACGTCCACAAAAATCTAGAATAATCATCTAAAAAAAGAACATAATAACGATGACCCATTGAACTAAGAACAGAAGATGTCCATAAGTCGCTATGAATAATGTCAAATGACATAGAAGTATGAGAATTGGAGTCTACAAATGGCAACTTAACAATTTTTCCTAATGAACAAGACTGACAAATTGGAGTACGATTTGTACCCTTACAAGAAATAAAGCTATTTTTATCTAAAGCTGATAAAATAGAAGATCCCGGGTGACCCAGTCGAGCATACCACATGGAAGGAGAGATGGCTGCAAAAGCTGATGGCAAGGCTGGACTCGATGGACTGAAACCGGGCATGATAGGATACAGATCTCCCCTACTATCACACCTCATGAGATGACTCCCCGTCTTGAAATCCTTCACAGAGAAACCGAAAGGATCAAATTCAATGTAAATGTAATTGTCATTTGTGAATTTTCGGACAGACACTAAATTTTTAATCAATTTAGGAGCATGTAAAGTATTTTTCAAGAGGAGTGGTGGATTAGGAGGTGACAATGTTTTCTGACCATACCCTAGAATTGGAATAGAATCACATTACCAACAATTATCCCAGGGGTGCTAAAATTGGAATAAGATGAGAGAGTACACGATTCGAAGTCATGTGAGTAGTGGCCCTGTCCATGTACCAATTTGGGTCCGGTTGGGATAATCCCAATGTGTGCATCGCGGCCTCGATGCTCGGTCAGTGGGGCTGTTGCATGATGGGCTTGCGGAGGGCGGGGCCCGGACTCTGGTGCGTCTTTGGGCTGGGTTGTTACATTTGTGGGGGCCGTTCTTTGGGCCGGCGGCGATGGGCCGCCAATCTTTGAGTATTGGGCACAGTGCATTGGCGACCAGCGTGGCGGCTATTTGGAGGGTGCGGGTGCCACTGCCACTGGCCCCAATCCCCTTGATTATTTTCATTAATTGAAAGGCTATATATACAAGTTCATATTTCCATAATATGGAAATCCTTTTCCTATTCTATTTCTAAATCCTTATTCTACCATAATTCTAACTATACAATTATGGTAAGTGTATAACACTAATTAAGGTATCCTTTTCCTTACAATATACTATAAATATATATACCATATATACACTATTGTTTTGTACTCATTTTGGCCGAGATGGGCTGAGGCTATTGCCTTCCAGTGGGCTGGCCGAGAATGGCTATTTGCAGTGGCCTCTGGAGTGGGCTGATCATTGCTGGGCTGGGCATTGCATTACAGCCAACGCTGGAGAATGGGGGCTGATCATTGCTGGGCTGTACGCTGGGCCTGCATTACAGCCAACGCTGGAGAATGGGGGCTGATCATTGGGCTGTACGCTGGTGGCCCAACAGCTGCACTGCTTATATCAGTGATATATATATATGTGATATACACTGATGTATATTCAGTGTATATCACATGTATATTGCGTCGTTTAACAAAGATAATAGTTATGCTTTACCACCTGTGTAACAAGATAAAATGACATCTTTTAGAGGATTTTTTTTAAACCGCTTCAAGTCAAACACTTTATTTATCTTTTTCATAATTGATCTACTTGAAATCCATTCAAAATTTTGTAACTCGGAGAGATTCATAAATCAAACCTACTTATTAATATAGCATTTAGTCTCTTTTTTCCACATAATAAATGACATTCAGACATTCAGTGGCCATCTTTTTAGATCTCTCTATTTTTTCCTCTTTCGTGTCATTTGTGTCTCTCTCCTTTATTTTCTCTTTCTTTCATTCAATCTCGTTAAATCTATCCTTCATTTTCCATTACTTTCATTCCATCTCTTTAAATCTCTCTAATCAAAATTGATATTCTTTCAAAATATATTTCATATTTTTTAATATAGTTTTGTTGATTGAAAATGATAATGGATAAAAAATTCAGCTCAAAATATGTGATATACATATTGATAAACAACGTATTACACTAGCATAATGTATCTCATATAAATGAGTGCTATATACATATTGATATATATAATATGTATACATATTATTCAAGATATACATTAGACTAGAATGTATACGTATTATTCCTGCTACACATACTAATAGTATATCTTATATTTTTTCATTTTTTTGCATATTGTTAGTGCAAAATATATGGGATATGTTTTGGTATAATATCGGTTTTGCTTACAAAAACTTAAGGAGATGAAAAAAATGGAGGTTAGAGACACGACTATAAAAAATTCGGATATATTTTGATAGAGTAACAATTTTAATTAGAAAGATTTAACGAGATGAAATGAAGGAGAGAGAAAAATAGAGGAGAGAGACACGAATGGAATGAAAGAGGGGAAAATGAAGGAGAGACGACTTTGAAAAAAAAATAGAAGCTATAAAGCCGGGCAAATTTATGTGTCATGGGAAACAAAAATAATGGTCCAAAATGTTGGTTTATGCTATTTTGTGCCAATATTTAAAAAATATTGTTATTTCTTCCAGTAATAACCACAAGTCGGTACATTGTTCAGTTTTCTTAAAATTAATTGTAAAGTTGTGATTTAGGCCGTATATGCGAAATTTTCCCTACTATGAATCGAAGGCCCAGATGCTCTTAAAGATCTAATTGGCGACAGCCCAAGTACATGAAGCTCAAGCCCACTATGTCTTAAGATTGTGGTAGTCATTTACTCATTTTTATCATAAAGTTGACATAAATAACCGTTCACCAAGTGATAGTCGTCAAATATATATATTTTTGTATGTTAATATATAATATACATATTTTATACATAATTAGTATATATATCTTTTATAATTTAGTTAGCGGTGTTATTATTTTCAGTAGGGGTGGGCAAAAAACCCGGAGAACCGAAAAAACCGAACCGAACCGAACCGAAATTCGGTTCGGTTTTTTCTCATTTTTTTTTTTTAAAAAAATTTTGAAAAACCGAACCGAATCAGGATTTAGTGATTCGGTTCGGTTTTTAAATTTTGGATACGAACCGAACCGAAAACCGAATTAAATATATATATTTTTTATTTTTTATTTTTTATTTTTTATTTTAGGCTTCTACTATCTCTTGAATCATAGCCATTGAAGCTAATCTATGAAGCTTTTATGAAAGTCGCATGTGGCATGAACTTGATTAACATATCACGGAAGCATTGACATAAAATGTAGGGAGAAAAAGTAGTTGTAAATTGATAAAACTTTAAATGGTCATAACTCTGCGCTCGGATGTCCGTTTTACCCGATGTTTTTTTTATTTTGCATATTTTTTTGAGACGGGGCCGGTCAAACCGTGGCGCAACCAATTTTTAGAAAAACATCCGTTTTCTCAATCAATTTGTGTTTTCCCCCAAATCAATTTCTAATTTTCCTTTTTCTTTAGTAAACATCTCACGATACACAATAGATTTCAACGTCGAAATTTCATGATAGTGTAGGTGTGAATGTCAATTTCAGTTTTGGAAATTCAATGTTTTTTAAAAATTAAAAAATTCCCCGACCTAACCCGGCCCACTAGAAAAAATCGATTATAATCCGATACGTTCGGCATATAAACCGAACATATCGATTTTTTTTTTAAAAAAGTTGTATTCTGTTTTTTTTTTTAAATGATTTTTATTCGGTTCATAATTTTCGGATACAAAACCAAACCGGACCGATATAGTCCACCCCTAATTTTCAGCCGAACGACGAAATGGGTTAAAAGCATGTCTCTATCAACACTGTTTGTTCGTCCTTCAAAAAAGAGCTACTTATATTGTTTTTATTTCTCCATTTATAGTTTTAGGAATAATTTCTATCTCCTTCACACACTACTAAAAAATCATTATTTTTCACATAAAAATATTAAGTGTCTATTCCCACCGAATACAACAACAACAGCAACAACAACATACCCAGTGAAGTGCTACAACGTGGGGTCTGGAGAGGGTAGAGTGTACGCAGACCTTATCTCTACCTTGGTAAGTAGAGAGACTGTTTTTGAAAGATCCTCGGCTCTAGACAAAGCATACGCACAAGAAAAATCAGGAAGTTTCCCAGCATTTCAATGAAACCTGTTTTCCACCATGTGTTTTCCTAGTGAGATGGTTCGGTGGGACTGAGGTGAAAAATCATATTTTATAGCATAAATTTCTCACTAAATATAGGTGGGAAAAACCTCTATTTAAAAAAAAAAACATTTATCAAATTGCATAATTAAATCATATATGTTATCAGAACAGAATTTTCCCAATTCTTCTTTTAGTGGTTTAGTATTTTATATTACTTGGTAGAACATATCCAATACAAATAATGGAATAGGAAGATAAATGAAACGGAAGGAGGACAGACTGGAATAGAAAATTGCTAAATTTTAGTATACACGAAGTCTGAATTACGTTTCTAGTGGAAACATGCATGCATGCATTAACAATAACATAGTACCATACTTGCTTGTAGTCAAATTGAGTTTTGACAAAGTTCATAATGAGCAAAGAGTAGCTGGTTTTCAATGTTGATCCACATTTAAATAATTATCATGCTTTATATCTGAAACTTGGAATCTTTGAAAAATAAACCTACTAAGTAGTCCATATCTGAAATTAATTTGGACTTTTTGAAAAAATATAGTTTTGAAAATAGACCATTTATGAAAAGATTTCCTGCTACACCCAGAAACATCTCCAATGGAAGTGGATATAAGTCTAGTTCTTGCTTATAAATGTTACTATTGCTACTCCACCTGTCTCAATTTATGTTTCATCATTTCCTTTTTAGTCTATCCCAAAAAGAATGTCGTATTTTTATATTTAGAAAAAATTTAACTATATTGGATGATTTTATAATCACACAAATATCTAAGACTTATTTTGAACTACAAATTTCAAAAGTTTTTATTTCTTTTTTAAGTTTTGTGTCAAGTCAAATAGTGTCACGTAAATTGGAACGAAGGAAGTATTAGGTTTTGTTGCAACTTATACACTTCTCATCAAATTTTTGTACTTCATATTTCAAAGATAATGTAAGTCAATTGGTTGACGTTCAGCGTTTGTTTTGACATTATTTTTATTTGACAATAAGAGTAAATTAGGTTTATAATGTAGATATTTTTTTTATATATAATAAAAATGTAGATTAAAATGGTTCGCTGATATACTTTTCTAATTTGGTTAGGGACAATCAAACTCCTTTTGACCTTGCTTTGACTCATGATAATTTAGATATTTTGGAGATAAATAAAAAAACATGTTAATTAAGCTCTAATTACGACTTTCGAACAGATGCTTTTTTGCCTTTCGAACTAGCTTGTGTAGTTGGTATGTAAAGACGGGGTAGCAAAGACGAGTTCATGCACCTTATAAAAGTATCGATTTAACAATGATTAATTAGTGTCAAGCAACCTAGATCGATCTCTTAATTAATTAGTTAATTCAAGCTGGAAAAATTAATAGTAATCCAATGTAATAAGGTTCCTTTGTTGACAAGCAAAAGCACGCTATGGTCAACAACAAAGAGATGTATTTGACTTTGTAGATTAATTAATTTTTAGAGGGTTGAATATGATAGAATATACATAATATATTCCTAATATATTATGTATACTCCCTGATATCATTAGAGATCTTCTTGTACATGTGTAATTATGGTAGTAGTCTTGTAAGGTAAATGTATATTTGATTTCCATAATTATAGGCTAGATTTATTATTATATATCATGTATATAAACACTTTACATTAATGAAAATAATCAAGGAATTATTCTCTTTCATGGTATTAGCAGTCTACGACAAAGGTTTTCTTATCCAAACCTAACACTCTTCCGCCGCCCTACTCGGAAACCTCTTCTCGGCCGCCGGCCGAATACCCCCATCCCTTCAAAAAAAATCCATTTCCTTAATTCTCCTCTTGTTCTTCCATCATGTCTACCACAAAGAACACATTTCATCTAGCCCTTGCAGTTTCCAATATCAAGAATAACATTCCTATTATCCTTGAGATGGAAAACATTCAATACACGACGTGGGCAGAACTGTTTAAAATTCACTCACGGTCTAATAGAGTCCTCCGTCACATCGTCCCACCCGCAAAAGGCAACAGAAGGTGCCTTCCACGGATGATGAAATTGAGTTGTGGGCAACTCTTGATGCTACGGTCCTTCAATGGATCTATTCCACCATCTCTACGGACCTCATACAGTCAATTATCGAACTCGATACTACGACAATGGAAGCTTGAAATAGGTTGCATGATATATTCCAAGATAACAAGAATTCTCGTGTCGTAACCCCTGAGCAAGAATTTTCTCATATAAAATATAGAGGATTTTTCCAATGCATCAGCCTATTTTCAGATGCTCTAGGAGTTTTCGGATCAACTCAAGAACATCGGCGTGCCCGTAACAAATGATCGTCTCGTTCTTTCAGATGGTTGCAGGCCTCTCCAAGGCGTATAATAGAGTTGGCACTCTTCTTCGTCAAAGCAATCCTCTCCCACCGTTCTACCAGGCACGTTTCATGCTCACCTTAGAAGAAGCAGGATTGGCTAAAAGTCGGCGACCAGAGCCAATTCCGCTATGATGGTGACCATTTCACGCGACACCGAGGACCCTCACTCCTTTTCGGAAAATTTGGGCCAAAATCTCAACAATGGTGGCGACAAAAAGGGCTAAAATTGGAAAAACTGTGGCTAAAACTGTGGCGGTGGTGGTGGAAGCCGCGGTGGCGGCGGTAGTGGCAGTAGCGGAGAACAGAGTGGCGACGTGGCCAGCCTGGGCCGCAACACCACTGGCCGCAACCTTGGGCCAGTAGACCATGGCCGTGGGGCTGGGCCAGTGGCCCATTCCAATATTTCCGGCTCCTCAATTTTAGGACAGGCCAAATAGAAACCAATAGCGGCGACCTGCACTCAGCCAGAACCAAGCCTGGAAGCGATGCGGCTGCTTGGGCCTCGCCACAAAGTGCCTTGTTGTGGGCCCAGCAGCAGCCCCGACCCATACATATATCGAGGTAACGATACACACACTTGGATTAAATCCTCTTGATGCAAAGTGGGATATGGACACCGATGCTACTTCTCACATGATGTCCGCACCGGGTAATCTCTCATCTTATTTCAATTTGAGCAAAAATTGTGACATAATTATTGGTAATTGTAATTCTTCCAATTCGTGGACATGGTCACACAAATTTATCTCCCCTGAACCCACCTTTCGTTTTAAAACATGTCCTCCATGCTCCTCACTTAATTAAAAATTTGGTGTTTGTTCGAAAATTTACAATTGATAATTGGGTTTCTGTTGACATTGACCCTTTTGGATTTTCTGTAAAGGATTTTTCGATGGGGATACATCTAATGAGATGTGATAGTCGTGCGAGCTATATCCCATCACCACTTCCACCACCACCACCACTAATCAAGTCACACTGTCAATGTTTGCCGCCTTAGCACCTTCCTTGTGGCATGGGCATTTGAGTCATCTAGGGGCGTCTGTTCTTTCCTATCTTAAAAATAATAATTTTATTGAGTGTAATAGTATGCATACTAATGTTTGTCCTTCTTGTCTGCTAGGGAAACATGTTAAATTACCCTTTGTTGTCTCTAATTCCAGTACTATATTGTCATTTGATATTATTCATAGTGATTTATGGAATCTCCCATTTTGAGCTCTTTGGGTCACTGTTATTATGTTATTTCTGTATGATTATTCTAATTTTTTGTGGACTTTTCCGTTATCTAAAAAGTTTCAGGTTATTCCACATTCCTCTCATTTAGATCATTCATCTATACCCAATTTGAACGGAAAAATTAAAACATTCAATGTGATAATGGAAAAGAATTTGATAATGGGTCATTTAGAGAATTTTGTAAAATTAATGGTATATTTTTTCGGTTTTCTTGTCCACATACATCCTCACAAAATGGGAAAGTCGAGCGAAAAATACGCACCATTAATAATATTGTTCGAATATTACTAGCTCATGCTTCATTACCACATTCATTTTGGCATCATGCATTACAAATGGCCACTTACCGACTTAACATACTCTCTAGCAAAGAATTAACATACCAATCTCCACTCAAAATTCTTTATCACAGAGATCCGTCTTATTCTCATCTTAAGGTGTTTTGGTGTTTATGCTATCCTCTATTTCCCTCCACTACAATAAACAAACTACAAGCTCGCTCTATCGCTTGTGTGTTTTTGGGTTATTCGTCTAATCATCGTGGTTATAAATGTTATGATTTATCTTCTAATAAAATCATCATTAGTCGTCATGTATTTTTGATGAAATTAAATTTCTGTTTGCTAAGTTGCATAATTTTGTGTCTAATTCCTATAATATTTTGGATGATGGGCTCTCACCGTACATGGTCCACCATTTGGTCCAGCCCTCGTCTTGGGATTTAGACCAGCAGACACCGATAGGCCCAATGCCTACTAGACCAGACCCTTCCCATGATCAATTTCAGCCAGCAAGCCCACTGCCTACTGGCCCAAACCCTTCCGTCATCCGAGTCTTCCAGCAGACCCACTGCCTGCTGGCCCAAATATCCCACACCCGGGTCTAAGTTTGGGCCTGCTGGCCCATCCAGTCCTTCCCATGGTCCAGTTTCTCGACCAGCAGACACACTGCCTATGAGCCCACCTCCCAACCCGAGCCTGTTCCCCCAAACTAAGCCAGTTCTGACGTCACCACACCGACCCATGTCCGGCGCACTTCTATTCCGAGTCAAGGGCCCGTTACTCGTAGTCAACGGGGTATTTTTAGACCAAAATGACAATATAATCTCAATTCTAATATCATTAAATCCCCCTACCACGTAACCCCGTGTCTACCCTTCGTGACCCGAATTGGAAAATGGCCATGGATGATGAATATAATGCTCTTATTAAAAATAAGATGTGGGAGTTGGTTCCTCGTCCGCCTGGTGTTAATGTGATTCGTTCTATGTAGATTTTTACTCATAAGGAAAAATCTGATGGTTGTTTTGAGCGGCATAAGGCCCATCTTGTAGGTGATGACAAAACTCAACAGGTTGGTATGGATTGTGGAGAGACATTTAGTCTAGTGGTCAAACCGGCAACTATTCGTATTATTCTCAGTCTGGCTCTCTCTAAAGCTTGGCCCATTCATCAGCTGGACGTGAAAAATACATTTTGACACAGTGATCTCAAGGAAACGGTATACATGCATCATCCCTTTGGGTTTTAGGGACCCCGATCATCATAACCATGTATGTTTGCTGAAGTAGTCCTTGTATGGGTTAAATGGTACAAAAGGTTTGCAGATTATGTGTCTACTATTGGGTTTTCTCACAGCAGATCCGATCATTCTCAGTTCATCTATCATCGTTATAGCATACATTCTGTTATATGTGGATGATATTATTTTGACTGTCTCTTCTGATAAACTGCGCAAGTCTATCATATCTCTTCTCAGCTCCGAATTTGCTATGAAAGACTTGGGGCGTTTGAGTTATTTTTTTGGTATAGTTGTAACTCGTCACGCAGGTGGTCTATTTCTATCCTAGATGAAGTATGCAGATGAGATTATTGAACGGATGGCATGTCATCCTGTAAGTCATCTCCTACTCCAGTTGACACCAAACTGAAGTTGAGTGCTAATTCTCGCACACCTTACGACGATCCCTTCTACTATCGTAGTCTTGCGGGGGATCTTCAGTATCTTACATTCACGAGGCCCGATATTACTTATGCAATGCAGCAGGTGTGTTTATTTATGCTTGATCTGATGGAAGAATACATGCACGCGCTCAAATGCATTGTACGTTACATTCAGGGCACTCTGGATTATGGTTTACACTTATATCCATCCTCCGTATCTACTCTCATGTCTTAGACAGATGCTAATTGGGGTGGATGTCCAGATACCAGATACTCGACATCTGGTTATTGTATGTTTCTTGGTGATAACTTGGTCTCTTGGCCAGCTAAATGTTAGACTGCTTTAATGCGATCCAGTGCGGAAGCCGAGTATCGAGGGGTAGCCAATGTGGTGTCTGAGTCCTGTTGGCTGTGTAACCTCCTATTAGAGCTTCACTTTTCTATTCTTAAAGCTACCTTGGTCTACTGCGATAATGTTAGTGCAATATATCTCTCTGGGAATCATGTCCAACATCAGCGCACGAAACATATCGAGATGGATATTCAATTTGTTAGCAAAAAGGTAGCTCGTGGATAAGTATGTGTCTTGCATGTCCCTTCACGGTACCAAATTGCTGACATCTTTACTAAGGGCATTCCCTTAGTTATGTTTGAAGATTTTTAGGGACAGTCTCAGCGTACGACAACCGTCCACTATGACTGCGGGGGTGCGATAGAATATACGTAATATATTCCTAATATACTACGTATATTCCCTGATATTATTAGAGATCTTCTTGTACATGTGTAATTATGGTTGTAGTCTTGTATTAGGTAAATGTATATTTCATTTCCATAATTATAGGCTAAATTTACTATTGTATATCATGTATGTAAATACTTTACATTAATGAAAATAATCAAGGGATTATTCTCTTTCAAAATCCTTAGATCAGAGTAAAGAGAAAAATCAAGTAGGAAAATAAAAATAAAATATAGTGGCTTAGGCTGCTTTAATATTTAATTGAATTATAAAATCTCAACGCGATAATAAAAGACATATAGTGGTATAATAATTTTTGAAGGCTCAGAGTGAAGTAGCAGAAGTATTAGTTAATAATGAAAAAATGGCACAAGCACGAATAATGGTTAATTAAAAATGTTGGGGCTTTTTGACAACCCAATATCTCATATTTGAAGAGTAAAGAAACTAAAAGAAAGAAAGTGGAAAGTCTTAGTTTGTGTTCTACTAGGACATGCTTGTTCAGTTCATACTGGACAATCTTTTCTTTGCTAATATGTATTTAGTGTTCTTAAACTTGTATATCACGCACGCTTGCTGCCTTTTAGCTAACTTATTAGGAGTACTCTATAAATTAAATATAGCTCTAATACATTTTATAGGTTCTTTTGTGTGTTGTGTTCTAATATGCTTCCGATCGATCGAGTGAGAGCATATAGTATTTGCATTATGGAAATAAAGTAGACCTACTTATAAGGAGACAGCGAAGTACTTGAGGAGTTATTTAAAAAGTAATTTTCAGCTTTTAATTAGATTTTACTAATTTTAATTTTGTAAAAGCGGTTCAATTGATCGATGAAACTCGATGATTTCGGGTAGGTTTGATAAGAAAAAGAATATTGTCATTTTTTGGTGTTTTGATTGCTACAAAACATTCTCCACCATAAAAGAAAGGGGTAATTTTCTTCACTTTCAGGCTGAAGTCATTTTTACTGACAACTATCTCAAGTATTAACTTCCTATCACTATTTTGATCAATACTTAGACATTATTATCCATCTTTAATACTCAAAAGTTTTACTAAACACTGCCTGATTTGTTGATATCATTAATTTATTCTCAAACTTTAAATGACTTTTAGATAATATTTTCCACTCTACAATTAAGCATGGGTATACATTTTCTAAAAATAATAATTTTTTAAAAATGAGTCATTTTTTCGGAAAACAATTTCTAAAAATAACAACTTTTATCGTACCACACCTGATATTGAGATTGGTAACCAAATTGATATTCCACCTTTTGAAAGCGCATTAATTTAACTATCTAATATCCCCTCCTTCGTTTTATAATAAGTGGTGTTTTTAGTTTATGCATGCCCCTTAAGAAATTGCTCACTCCTAAAAAATTATGAGTGTTTTTACTAATTTATCCCTAATTAATGTCTAGAAAAGAAAAATCTACTTAATAATTTTTGATTATGTAAATAAGGGTAATTTTGAAAGAATAAGATAAATTTCTTCTTGAAATCTAAAAACATCACTTATTTTGAAATAAAATGAAAAGTCTAAAACACTATTTATTTAGGAACGGAGGGAGTAAGGATAAGTTAAATTACTTCTAGGAATAGAACTTTTAATTTATTTTTAAATAATCTCTTTGTTAATATCGAGTTTTTAATGATTATTTATATTACTATGCAGGAAATACTCAAAGGATACAAGGCCACACAATAAGTCCGATAGCCAACTACATAGTCATCCCAACTGATTCAAGAAAAGTCCACAAAGCAAAAAAAGACATTTCTCATCTAAAAATAAGCTACCATTATGCTAAAGGAAATAAGAATATATGCTGCACCCAAAATGAAAAAAGAATATTCATATGCAGCGTGCCTCATTAATTACTCATTAAGAATTTCTCCAATTAAGAAAGCATGTACTAATTGTCTACATCAACAAGGAAATAATCAAGGAAGAACTACATCAACAAGGAAATAATCAAGGAAGAACTACATCAACAAGAAAGATACAAGGAAAACAATCAATAAAGATTTAATTACTCATTAAGAATTTCTCCAATTAAGAAAGCATGTACTAACCGTCTACATCAACAAGAAAATAATCAAGGAAGATCCACTTCAACAAAAAAGATACAAGGAAAACAATCAACAAAGATACTTCATCAAGTACCTGTGAAGTTTCTCACAAGGAAGGAAAATATTGAAGTCCAATCAACACTAACGCTCTTGCCTTATAACAACATACCTAGTGAAATTCCACCAATGTAGGGTCTGGGGGGGTAGAGTGTACGCAGACCTTACTCTACCTTGGAAGGTAGAGCGATTGTTTCCGAAAGACTCTCGGCTCAAGACATAGCATAAACACAAGCAAAGCAAAATACACGGTCAGACCCGGACAAGTAATTTAAAACAGTATGAAAATGATTATAACAAGCAAATAAGCCATGTTATCACATTCTGAAAAAGAAGTTGTAACTAACGCAAATAAATAAAATAAACAAAGTACACTAAAAAAACACATAACTAATGCTCTTGCCTTATTCTTGAAATTATTATTTTTTTTGGTGAAAAAAAAGATCTATTGATCACTCAACAAAAAAACTCATTACAAGGGACTCATATGAAACTAACTATACTTCTACGCTACTTGCTATACTACTACTGAGATTGAGGCATCCCTCTTTTTCAGAATACAAAATTCCTAGAAGTATAAACAAAGCTTAAGTATGAAATAAACTGTCTTATCCATGTTCTTCCTAGCTTGCATTCCTTCCTCCTTCTGGTATGTCTGTCTTTCATGTAAACTTCTTTGTCAAGTTCTGTCACATAGTAGCCTTGGCAATGGCACTTGCTGGTTCCATAAAGCTTCATTCCTTGCCCTTAAAATGCTATAGATAAGTGCCCCTAAGACTGCTAGGATAACTTCCCTACAGTTCTTTCTTTTTTGTACCTAGTCAGCCTCATCCAAAGACCCTGAATCTCCGTATTTCTAACCCTCAATCCTAACCATTGCAGAGTAAAGTCTAAGCAGTTCCTGGAAAATCGGCACTCAAAATATAAGTGATCAATATCTTCCCCAGCAGCATCACATAGTACACACCTATCATCATTGACAATACCCATCCTCATCAGTCTGTCTCTTGTTAATAGCCTTTTGTGTGCTACTAACCACCCTATAAATCAATGCTTGGGAGTATTAACCTTATTCCACACCCATCAACTCCCTTGCCACACTGTCATGTCTCCTTTCCTCCAAATATAGCCACTTTGGATGGTATATTTTCCCCCAGCTTTCAGCCACCCACCACCTACATATCCCTGTTTGTATGTATTTTTAATGCTACATATTTTCTTCCAATTTCTTCGAACTCTTTTTCAGAATATTTTTCTAACTCTTTTTCATATGTTATATTTTTCCTTCGTTTCATTGCTAACATCTCATCTTAAATTCTCATTATAATCTCATTTTCTTTTCTAAAGTTTATCAAAAGACGTTTCATCTCATAACTCTTCCATAACAATTTATTTAACAAATTAACTTTAATAAACGATTGTTGTGTTTTCATTATTTATAAGTTTATTCCTTTTACAAGCTCTGATACTAATTTCTGAGCGAATCTTTTCATCATCTAGTAACCCTGAAAAGGATAGAAATATAGATGGTATATTAATAAAGTTTTATCTAATTTTATCAAATAATAAGCATGTAGTAAGGAGACGGGTAGTATCAACTCAAAATTCATTTTTAAATAAAAACATATAATCTTTAACCAATATGAACATCATAATCACAGAGTTTAACACTTATCAAGATCATAATTAAAAACACATAGTCTAGAAATCATATCTCTTAATCAGAATTTCAGATCACCAGAGATCTCAACCCACCCTTGGCTCTGCTTCCCTTCTTCTTCCACCGAATTTGCAGGATAATTAGCCTAGGTGTTTGGGAGTTCTCAACATACTATCTTCTAAAATTCTTGCTAAGGTGCAGGTTTAAAGACTAATATGGTTCTAAGTATAATCTTTCAAAGTGTTCTATCTCTGGTATTTTCGAATGAAATAATATGGTTACAAGAGGCTCCTTATATAGATAACCTCGGCTGATAATATGACAAAATTGCTTTTCAAAAGTCATAAAGTAAACAGTAATCACTTTTCCAAAAGTCTAAAGTGCTACAGTTTGTCTACTGATATTTTCTAAAAGTTTTTTGTCTTGTCCTACTTGATAATATCATCTTTTGTTATTGCTTTCCAGGTGTCCTTCTTGATAATATCTTCTTTTGTCATTTCTTTCCAGGTGTCCTTCTTGATAATGTATTCTTTGATCTTTTCATTAGATTCTTTTTTCTATGTCATGGATTTTGTAATACATGATAGTTCGTTGTAATAATATAGTAAATTGGGCTACAAGTAGTAAAACTACAGGTTCCCTATCAGAGTATTCGGTTGAGCTGCAAGTAGTAAAAACTACAGGCTCCTTATCAGAGTATTTAGTTGGGCTAGAAGTAGTAAAAACTACAGGCTCCCTATCATAGTAGTAAATTGGGGTTCAAGAAGCAAAACTACATGATCCCTATCAAAGTAGTAAATTGGGCTTCAAGTAGCAAAGCTACATGATCCCTATCAAAGTAGTAATTTTTTCAGATCCTTATGCAAAAGGATCAGAATTTCCTTCCTTTTTTATTACATTGGTGGTATTAGTAGGTCTAGTATTTATTACAGGCCTTCTACTTTGTCCAATTGTCTTTTGGTATTGATCTATTGTCTCTTTTGCATGTTTATATTTCAGCTTTATAATTTTGTCATGCATTTCCTTTAGTCTCATGGTATTTTGTGTCATAATATCATTGTTGTAATACAGGGTGATAATATCTTCCACTTCTCCTCTTTTTGAGTCTCCAATAATACATGCTTTCCTTGCTCTCAACATGTCCTCTTTTCTGGTTTTCAAGGTTACTAATCCGAATGTTCTTTTTGCACTGAGCCATTCTTGAAATTTATCCAAAGTGCATGGTATTTTGATGTTCAGGTTTTCGTCATCTCCGCTGATGGTACTATTTTTTCCTGTTTTGAATATTTGACATATCACAACTGGCTTTCTCGTTAGGTCTGTTGATGCGTCAAATATCTATATTCGATATACTCCTTTTCCGAATGATTCCATCATAAGTCTTGTAGATTCTATAATGATACTTGGTAATCTGGCAATGTTGCTCATGGTCTCATCCACTATTAGTTTGTCAATAAAACCGTAAGTGAATAATTTTGATACTATTTCCGAGTTGGCTTGTTCGCTGCACAAGAATCTGGGATACTTGCTCAGTTTAGCACTGCGTAAAATGTAAGGGTTAGTCTTATAATCATAAATTTTATTAATTTTTTCATAAGCGTTAATGTATTCAGGTGTATATCTCAGCTTGTCGGCCATTGATATTGTTGATGAAGAGGATGGTATGGTTGCCAGTTTTGATACAAATGGTGACAAAGTTTTGGTAGTAGGGTTTTTTGGTCTTTCAGGTGTAGTGATAGGTGATATGGATAGGGTTTCATTTTGTAAAGTTTTCAGGGTTATCAAGTCTTGTATGGCTTCTCTGAGTTGGTTTATAATATTGGTGTTCTCTTGTAATCTGGATATTAGGATTTCATTGGTTTGTATAATGGAATTTATAGCGTTGGTAATGTACTCTTCAAGGATATCACTGTTGATCGACATTGTTATATCTGCTAAGAAAATCAGCTAAAATATTTTTAGTTCCAGATATATTCTTAACAATAAAGACATAACAACAAAAGAATGATTGCTATTTTCTCCTTTTATTCAATTCTGGTAGAGGGTCTATCTTATTTGTAATAAAAGCTTTTACATGTGTGTTGTCAGTTCTAACAACAAATTTTACTAGTAATAAGTGGCAATGAAATCTCTTTATTCCAAATTTTACTGCTAATAACTCTTTCTCATTAATATGATAATTTTTCTCATTTGGTTTCCATGTTCCTCCTCCATGTCCACAAATTAGTGGTTTCTCTTTATCTATATCTCATTTATCATAGGATATGAGGACTGCTCCTCATCTTATATCACTAGCATCAGTAAAAAGTTTCAGTTGATCTTTTTTTGTTGGTATTCTGTGTTTTGGTAATGTTTTTACATTTTTCTTGATTTCTTTTATAGCCTTAGTATGTTCTTGTTTCCATTCAAAGGTTGTGTTTTTCTTTATCAATTCTTGTAATGGTTTTCTTAAGAGTGGTAAATCTTTTATATGGTCTGAATCATAATTTATTACTCCTAAGAACTGTTGTACTTCTTTTTTATTTTCTAGTTTTTCCTTAAATTTTTTTTATCTTTGTTACTATATGTTCTTGCAGTTGTAATCCTTCGTTATCTATAATGTATCCTAAATATTCAATACTGTTTTTAAAGATTTCAGATTTCTTTTCAGATAATAGTATTCCGTGTTATTTTATAGTTACTATAAATTTTTCTAGATGTTTTATATGATCGTCTAGATTTTCGCTAAATATTAATATGTCAATACTATGCAAAATTTTGTTAATCTTCTAAATACTTGGTCCATTCTTCTTTGAAATATTCGTGGTGCATTTTTTAATCCAAATGGTAGTACATTCCATTCATAGTGTCCTTGAGGGACTCTAAAGGCTGTTAGAGATTTTGATTCTTTTGTTAGTTTTATTTGCCAAAATCCACTTTTACAATCAAACTTACTAAACCATTTTTTATTTCCTAGTCTGTTAATAAGGTTTCTTTTATATGGTAAAAAATATCCATCAAATATTATATTTTTATTTAGTTATCTATAATCCTTCTGTATGTTGTTATAACATCTTCTATGTGTATACCAATTTCTTCTAACTCTTTTTCAGAATATTTTTCTAACTCTTTTTCATATGTTATATCTTTCCTTCGTTTCATTGCTAACATCTCATCTTGAATTCCCATTATAATCTCATTTTCTTTTCTAAAGTTTATCAAAAGACGTTTCATCTCATAACTCTTCCATAACAATTTATTTAACAAATTAACTTTAATAAACGATTGATGTGTTTTCATTATTTATAAGTTTATTCCCTTTACAAGCTCTGATACCAATTTCTGGTTTAAAGCTTAGTATTTGTGTTGATCCTCTTTCATATGTATTCATCTGATAATATGCTTCTTTAGAGTCCTCTGCTATTTCTTTTTCTTTATCCATATTTTAATAGGTTGATGTACTTATATTGTTCTTCTATAATATCATTTAGATCTTTTAATTCATTATCCTTCCTGCTTATTTCTCTTAATCTATCCTCCAGTAGCTTCAAATTTTCTTCTTCCTTTTGTCTCAACTTTTCGCTTTCTAATGCTATCCTATTCCTTAATTATTTAATATTTTCTTCATGTTCATATATTTGTATAGCATTTTCTTGTAAACTTTGATCTTTTTCTTCTATTAGATCTATACTTATTCTGCAACTTACTATATGTTGGTTTATATCTCTATTATAAGGGGTTTTTTCTGCTATTATTCTAAGTTCTTCTAACTTATTTTATTGTTCCATTAGTCTTTTTCATCCATAGTGCTCTATTTCCATTCTTATATCTTCTTTTAGATCGTATATCATAATGTTTTATTCATTTATTCTGGTATTTATTTTTATTATCCTTTTCCCATTATTTTTAAACAACGTAAGTACACCGGGTATACTAGGTTCTTGTTTTTCCATTAAAATTGTCCTTTTTTATTTAGTATTGCTAGACTGTCCAATGTTTTTTCTACTTATGTGGATAATTTTGATTTTATTTTACTAATGTCCATCATTATAGGTTTTTTACTTCTTCTCCACGCATCGATTGGTACTATTTCTGGTTGTTGCGCAGTAGTATTAATCATTGTATTTTCTTTACTTGTACCTGGTTCATTATCTCCTGCTACCTGTTTACCTTTGTTTTTCTCATCCATTATCATATTGAACTTCTCTAATATTATTTTAAACGTTGGTATTTCAGATACATTCCATAGGTTAGTCAACTCTTCTCTTATCATCTATTGTATTTGTATTTGATTTTCTTTTATGTAATCCATTATTGTCAACGTGTTTTTCAGCTTTTCTTTTACTATTATCTCTTCTCATAATGCATTAATCTTTTCGTTAGAATTAGTCAGGATTATTTATTCTCATTTTCCATCCATTTCCCATATCTATCCATATTTTATCAAATTTATCACATTGTTGTTCTAATTGTTTTATTTTTTCTTCTAATTTTATTTCTTTTGCCTTGTATTTTAAGTATTTTAGTTGGGAAATATCTCTTTTGATAAAGATGTCCTTATTTCCTTTATTTTTTGTTTTTTCTCTATTATTTCTCTTTGTATATTCATATAAAGGATTTACCACTCTTAAGAAAACCATTACAAGAATTGATAAAGAAAAACACAACTTTTGAATGGAAACAAGAACATACTAAGGCTATAAAAGAAATCAAGGAAAATGTAAAAATATTACCAAAACACATAATACCAACAGAAAAAGATCAACTGAAACTTTTTACTGACGCTAGTAATATAGGATGGGGAGCAGTCCTCATAGCCTATGATAAAGGAGATATAGATAAAGAGAAATCACTAATTTGTGGACATGGAGGAGGAACATGGAAACCAAATGAGAAAAATTATCATATTAATGAGAAAGAGTTATTAGTAGTAAAATTTGGAATAAAGAGATTTCATTACCACTTATTACCAGTAAATTTATTGTTAGAAATGACAACATACATGTAAAAGATTTTATTACAAAAAAGATAGACCCTTTACCAGAATTGAATAAAATGAGAAAATGACAATCATTTTTTTGCTGTTATGACTTTATTGTTAAGAACATATCTGGAACTAAAAATATTTTAGCTGATTTTCTTAGCAGATATAACAATGTCGATCAACAGTGATATCCTTGAAGAGTACATTACCAACGCTATAAATTCCATTATACAAACTAATGAAATCCTAATATCCAGATTACAAGAGAACACCAATATTATAAACCAACTCAGAGAAGCCATACAAGACTTGATAACCCTGAAAACTTTACAAAATGAAACTCAATCCAGATCACCTATCACTACACCTGAAAGACCAAAAAACCCTACTACCAAAACTTTGTCACCATTTGTATCAAAACTGGCAACCATACCATCTTCAATACCATCCTCGTCATCAACAGTATCAATGGCCGACAAGCTGAGATATACACCTGAATACATCAGCGCTTATGAAAAATTAATAAATTTTATGATTATAAGACTAACCCTCACATTTTACGCAGTGCTAAACTGAGCAAGTATCCCAGATTCTTGTGCAGCGAAAAGCAAACCCGGAAATAGTATCAAAATTATTCACATACGGTTTTATTGACAAACTAATAGTGGATGAGAATATGAACAACATTGCCAGATTATCAAGTATCATTGTAGAATCTACAAGACTTATGATGGAATCATTCGGAAAATTAGTATATGGAATACAGATATTTGATGCATCAACAGACCTAACGGAAAAGCCAATTGTGATATGCTAAATATTCAAAACAGGAAAAATTAATGCCATAAGCGGAGAAGACGAAAACCTGAACATCAAAATATCATGCACTTTGGATAAATTCCAAGAATGGCTCAGTGCAAAAAGAACATTCGGATTATTAACCTTGAAAATCGGAATAGAGGACATGTTGAGAGCAAGGAAAGCATGTATTATTGGAGATTCAAAAGGAGGAGGAGTGGAAGATATTATCACCCTGTATTACAACAATGATATTATGACACAAGATACCATGAGACTAACGGAAATGCATAACAAAATTATAAACCTGAAATATAAACATGCAAAAGAGTCAATAGATCAATACCAAAAGACAATTGGACAAAGTAGAAGGCATGTAATAAATACTAGACCTACTACTACCACCAATGTAATAAAAAAGAAGGAAATTCTGATCCTTTTGCATAAGGATCTGAAAAATTACTACTTTGATAGGGATCATGTAGCTTTGCTACTTGAAGCCCAATTTCCTACTTTGATAGAGATCATGTAGTTTTGCTACTTGAAGCCCAATTTACTACTCTGATAGGGTGCCTATAGTTTTTACTACTTGCAGCCCAACTGAATACTCTGATAGAGAGCCTGTAGTTTTTACTACTTGCAGCCCAACCGAATACTCTGATAGGGAGCATGTAGTTTTACTACTTGCAGCCCAATTTACTATATTATTACTACGAACTACCATGTATTACAAAATCCATGACATAGAAAAAAAATCTAATGAAAAGATCAAAGAAGACATTATCAAGAAGGACACCTGGAAAGCAATGACAAAAGAAGATATTATCAAGAAGGACACCTGGAAAGCAATAACAAAAGATGATATTATCAAGAAGGACAAGACAAAAAACTTTTGAAAAATATCAGCAGACAAACTGTAGCACTTTAGACTTTTGGAAAAGTGATTACTGTTTACTTTATGACTTTTGAAAAGCAATTATGTCATATTATCAGCCGAGGTTATCTATATAAGGAGCCTCTTGTAACCAGATTATTCATTCAAAAACTTTCTATACAAATCCTTACTTGAAAAAATCTTTATGTCTAGCTAAACTCCCTCCTTAGTCTATAATCCAGATCAATTGCAATATCATAATACCAGAGATAGAACACTTTGAAAGATTATAATTAGAACCATATTAGTCTTTAAGCATGCACCTTAACAAGAATTTTAGAAGAGAGTCTGTTGAGAACTCCCAGGCACCTAGGCTAATTATCCCGCAAATTCGGTGGAAGAGAGGAAGCAGAGCCAAGGGTGGGTTGAGATCTCCGGTGATCTGAAATTCTGATTAAGAGGTATGATTTCTAGACTATGTGTTTTTAATTATGATCTTGATAAGTGTTAAACTCTGTGATTATGATGTTCATATTGATTAAAGATTATAGACTTTTATTTTGAGTTGATACTATCCGTCTCCTAACTACATGCTTATTATTTGATAAAATTAGATAAAACTTTATTAATATACCATCTATATTCCTACCCTCTTCAGGGTTATTAGATGATGAAAAGATCCACCCAGAAATTGATATCAAAGCCTGTAAAAGGAATAAACTTATAAATAATGAAAATACATCAATCGTTTATTAAGGTTAATTTGTTAAATAAATTGTTATGGAAGAGTTATGAGATGAAACGTCTTTTGATAAACTTTAGAAAAGAAAATGAGATGTTATCAATGAAACGAAGGAAAGATATAACATATGAAAAAGAGTTAGAAAAATATTCTGAAAAAGAGTTAGAAGAAATTGGTATACACATAGAAGATGTTATAACAACATACAGGAGGATAATAGAAATAAATACCAGAATAAATGAACAAAACATTATGATATATGATCTAAAAGCAGATATAAGAATGAAAATAGAGCACTATGGATGAAAAAAAACTAATGGAACAATAAAATAAGTTAGAAGAACTTAGAATTAATAGCAGAAAAACCCCTTACTTATAATAGAGATATAAACCAACATATAGTAAGTTGCAGAATAAGTATAGATCTAATAGAAGAAAGAGATCAAAGTTTACAAGAAAATGCTAAACAGATATATGAACAGGAAGAAACTATTAAAGAATTAAGGAATAGGATAGCATTAGAAAGCGAAAAGTTGAGACAAAAGAAAGAAGAAAATATAGAAACATATACTTTGGAGGAGTAAAATTTATTGTAAAACTTTCAGAAAAACATAAATACACCTATACAAATATACATATTAGATGATAGGATATTAGGAAATTTACAAGATGCTTTAGTATCAGTAATAAAAGGAAATTTAATATATTAAAAACTAAAATTTACCTGTACAACCAGACTTTAGTATATCATTAAAATATGTTCACAAAGACTTAGCTTTAGCACTATATTACAAACTAGATGGAATAACAATCCGCCCAGGAAGTAAAGTCATAAGTATTGAAACAAAAATGATATATGCTCTAACCGGAAACCACCATGTAAAAAAACAACATGAAATGAATATATTAGTACCAAGAATGTACCAAGAGATATTAGAAAAGATAGAACATAAAGAAAACTCCAAGATAACTATACCAGAAGAAATATATATGGATTTTAATACCAGAACTCTTACACCATCAAAAAGATTAATACCAAAAATAGAAGGATCTAGATTGAGTATTACAAGAGAACCGATAACGTCACGACATACTAGCATTACACAACCCAGAATATTAGATTTAATAAACATAAACACAAATAGATTGAAGGTTAAGGTAATAATATTCAAAGGCATGATAACAACAGATTGCATAGCAGAAATAAATATTGGAGCTATTAAAAGTTTTATACATATAAGTAAGATTAATGAAAAATGATTGTGATTTAATAGACCCACAAAATTATAATTACCCTAAAAATGAAAGAGAAATAATAATTACTAAAAGTATTAATTTAAGATTCAAAATCCATGATTTAGAATATACGATAAATATAGGAGTAATAGAATATGATAGTTTCAATGAATTACTTTTAGGAAGTGATTTTTTAACTATGATAAATTATAAAATAAATAATAACGGAATAGAAATAAATGATCAAGGAAAAACGAGATCCGTAAATAAAGTATGAATATACAAAGAGAAATAATAGAGAAAAAACAAAAATTAAAGGAAATAAGGACAGTTTTATCAAAAGAGATATTTTCCCAACTAAAATACTTAAAATACAAGGCAAAAGAAATAAAATTAGAAGAAAAAATAAAACAATTAGAACAACAATGTGATAAATTTGATAAAATATGGATAGATATGGGAAATAGATGGAAAAAGAGAATAAATAATCATGACTAATTCTAACGAAAAGATTAATGCATTATGGGAAGAGATAGTAGTAAAAGAAAAGCTGAAAAACACGTTGACAATAATGGATGAAATAAAAGAAAATCAAACACAAATAAGAGAAGAATTGACTAACCTATGGAATGTATCTGAAATACCAACGTTTAAAATAATATTAGAGAAGCTCAATATGATAATGGAAGAGAAAAACAAAGGTAAACAGGTCGCAAGAGATAATGAACAAAGTACAAGTAAAGAAAATACAATGATTAATACTACTGCGCAATAATCAGAAATAGTACCAATCGATGCGTGGAGAAGAAGTAAAAAACCTATAATGATGGATATTAGTAAAATAATTATCCACAGAAATAGAAAAAACATTAGACAGTCTAGCAATACTAAATAAAAAGGACAATTTTAATGGAAAAATAAGAACCTAGTATACCCGGTGTACTTACGTTTTAAAAAAAACAATGAAAAAAAGATAAAAGAAAAAGAAAGACACAAATATGAACCTATAAGGACAAGAACACCAAAAGAAGATAAAGATTCAAGAGAAGAAAACATTTACTTAAAAGATACAGAAAAGACAACCTATGAATATTTAAACCTAAAACTAGATAAACAAGAACAACAGATATCTGAGTTAAAAACAGAGGATACAAGTTTGAGATTACATAGTAACGAAGAATGGTATCATAAATAAAAAAATATAAACACAAGTTTAAAGACACGAAGAAAATATTAAAAGAAACAAAGGTAGAATTAAAACAAACAAAAGAAGAATTAAATTAAAATAAAGAAGAATTAAAACGAACAAAAGAAGAATTAAAAGAGGTAAAACAAGAACTAGAAGAATTAAAAGAAGAAATGCAAATCCTTAGAGAACAAATGAGAAAGTTAAAAGGAAAAAAGAAAGTAAGGAAAAATACTAGTGATGAAAGTACTAGTAGTAACGAAAAAACTGATAGTGATTCAGACAAAGATAGTAACGATAAACCAACTAACCAAGAAATACAAGTAGTGGAATTTATAGAGGAAGTAGAAAACTCAAATATAATAAAGGAAAACAATCAGATAATAGAAGTCTTACAAAAAATGAAAAGAGTAAATGCTATCATAGAAGAAGAACCTGAAAGTGATATAGAAGAGGAATATAATAGACCTAAGGAAACAGAAATAGAAACAGATGATGTAATAAATGAAGACGCAAATGATTATCCTAAAGAAGAATTCGTAGACCCTAATTTAGAAGTAATAGCAAGAAAACTGACTAGATTACCAAACCACATACCAGTAGGACAACAAGCGGAATTTAAGGAGTTTGTAGGATCAATGGCACAAGGAGTAAATTACAATGGACATTTTCTAGACCTAGATAATGTTTATGATGAACAAGATATATGAAGAATGATAACTAATTGGAACATTGGAATGTACATAGCAAAGATAAAAAATTTTAAGGAAAAACTAGAAAATAAAAATATGTGAAACCCGTAGAAACAGAAAAGGCTAAAGAATATAAATGTTGGAACTGTAATGCGAAAATGCGAAGAATTTAGAATGCAACAAAAAATTTAAAAAGATAAGAAACTAGGATTAAGAGAAGTATGTGGATTCACAGAAATGAGACTAGTATTTGGATGCGATGATAAAAGAAAATAGAGGAAATATAAAAAGAGTAATAAGAGATATCAAACAAAGAAATACAGGAGATGACAATTATAAAAATTATAATAAAAAACCAAATTATAGCAATAAGCCTTATTACAAACCTTATAGAAAAAAGAGATTTAAAAGATATAAAAATACCCCTGAAACCAGAAGAAAATTTAGATTCAAGAGAAAATTTAGAAAAAGAAAATTTGTGAAACCCGTAGAAACAGAAAAGGCTAAAGAATGTAAATGCTGGAACTGTAATGAAAAAGGACATTATGCTAATAAATGCCCAAAACTAAAGAAAAAGGAGTAAGATACATAAATACGACACAATTTATAATGGGTTTACAACAAATTAGAGAAGATAATGATAAATGGTATGAATATGAAGATTTCTATGTCAGTCAAACTGATGAAGAAAGTGAATCAGATTTAGAAAATATTAATTTCATTAACCGACAATCAGAAAGTGAAAGTAGTTCTGAGTAAAATGAACATACTTGAAAGAGAAAAAAGAAAATTACTAGAAGAAAGAAATTATTAGATACAATGTGAACAATATGTTCGCTATAAGCTTGTTACAACTACAACTACAAGTGAACCAGGAAATAAATATTATAATGATAGGTATAACAAGGTTACCAAAAATCTTAGTAGAATAATAGAAAGATTAAGTGAAATAAATTGGCAACTTATCAGAATAAGGAGGAGCACAGAAATAATGATGGAAGATGAAAACATTCGCCAAGAGGTAAGAGAATTAGAACAAGATGAGAACCTCCAACAAAGATTAAGAGAAATGAGTATCGAATAAAATCCTAATACCTAATAAAATGGTAGCAATCTATATAGAAGCCCATATAGAATATAAGTCTAATAAAATGATAAGACAAAAAATCTTTATTGATAGCGGAGCAGATTTATGCTTAGCAAGAAAGGATGTATTAGAATCACATAGGTGGAAGAGAACCAGATCACATAGAGCAAGAGTATCAGGATTTAATGAACAATCAAAAGAATTAGATGTGGTAGCAGAAAATATGAGAATTGTATTAGGAAAAATAATATTCAGATTACCAATAATATATCAATTGGATAATATGAAACAACAAGTGTTATTAGGAAACAACTTCCTAGATTACTTTAAGACACAAGTTATAGATAGCAATACATTTAGCTTACAAACACCTTGTAATAAATGGATAGTATTAAAAAGAATATTACCAATACATACATTAAGATTACCTTTATTCTCTTACAAGATTTTGAGGAGCCGTGAAGAAGTGGTATCTCTTTAGGATCTACTCCAGCACCGTTTGTAGTGGTTCCAAGG
Source organism: Anisodus acutangulus (assembly GCA_029783415.1). Taxonomy (NCBI): domain Eukaryota; kingdom Viridiplantae; phylum Streptophyta; class Magnoliopsida; order Solanales; family Solanaceae; genus Anisodus; species Anisodus acutangulus. The sequence continues at coordinate 22,873,527 of CM056489.1, forward strand.
GTCGACCCGAAATACGGGTGTAGAGGAAAAGAAAGAGTATGCTTTTGTTGATGAAATAAAATATAAAGGAATGACTGGCTCATTGTTTTATCTCACTGCTAGTCGACCAGATATCATGTTTAGTATTTGCAGATGTGTCAGGTATCAGCCAACTCTTAATAAATCTCACCTAAGTGTTGTCAAAAGAATTATCAGATATTTAATTAGAATTGTTTCTCATGGTTTATATGGTATCCCAAGACTGACTCCTTCAAATTATAAGGTTTTTATGATGCTGATTTTGTAGGGGATAAAAATGATCGTAAAAGTACAAGTGGTACATGTCAACTACTTGGACAATATTTAATCTCTCGGAATAGCAAAAAATAGGGAAGTGTATCACTATCCACTACTGAAATTGAATACATTGCCATTGGACAATGTTGTGCTCAACTACTATGGATGATTCATCAATTAAGTGATTATGACTTATTATTCAAACATGTTAAAATTCATTGTGATAATTCTAGTGCTATTTATTTGACTAAAAATCATGTGCACATTCTAGGGAAAAACATATAGATACTAAGCATCACTTTATTAGAGATCATGTTCTTAGGGGAGCTATTGAATTGCAGTTTGTGTGCGCTGAAAATCAACTTGTTGATATTTTTACCAAACCCTTGTTCGAAGAAAGATTTTACATGCTTAGAAAATCTCTTGGTATTATTGCTCAACCTGTTTAAATGTCATATATTCCTTACTTAGCTATCTGATTATATGGTATATTTTTACACAAAATCTTTTTACTCTGATCTTCTGTAAACTTCTCATAATTATTTTTTTCTTTTCCTACTTCTATACGATTTTCCACTTGCAAAATTAACTCGGACTTGACCCCTCACGTCCTTTCACTCAAATGACTCAATTGACACCTCCGTCGTCTCTATTCCCCATACACATTTTCGTCTTCATCTTCCATCCTCTCTTCATCTTCCACTCCGCTTACTTTAACCCCTTTTCTCTCTTACCTTCACTCTACTTCTTTCTGATCTCATTCTCAAACTCTCTGCCATGGCTAAAACTAACAAATCATCTCCCAAAACCAATCTCAAGAGCATTAGAACCAAAACTATAAACAAACCCTCATCCCCTGTTCAAATCGATTATGATGCATGTGTGTTCTCCTCTCCGCATAACTCTTCAAATTCCTTGTCCCTAAAAGCCTCCGATAAATGCACCACCACTGTGGGTGAGTATGCTGAGTCTTTCAGAAATGTGAAGTTTGATTATGAAATCGCTTTTTGTGATCGTAGATTGGGAAATCCCATATTTGGATATTTTTCTCTCTCTAAAAGGCCAAATCCTTGCCCATGGCCGCATAGATGATTTTGAATTCATATCTTCTCTCCATTGTCACATTCAAAAGTTTTTTGACTACCAAGGTTGGTTAAATATCTTTTCATATTCCTCTCCCCGTGTTTATGAGCACCACATTCACATATTTTATGTCAATCTCCATACTACTAAGGATGATGAAGTGGAGACTTTAGTTTTTAGAACTCGTATTCTCTTTGATTGTGCTGGACAAAATCTTTAACATTCAAAGCTCTAGTTTTTCGGATTTACTCAAAAGTTCTTGACCCTCTGATTTTGAAGTTTTTTTAACAAGCCAAAAGGTGCATCTCTTGATCGCTCTAGTCCTCCCCCAGTAGTGTTAGGCTCTCGAAACCTTTCCTTTCAGACTCGTATTATCGCTAATTATTTTTTCACCACCATCATGCCACGTGTGGATTCTCTGTCTGCTCTAACCCAACGAGATAATCTGCTTACTTATTATTTAGTTCATAAATGTAAGTTAAATCTTACCTCCCTCATTATCAATTGTACGCTTGAATATGTTGTTGACCCAAAAAATCTGCCATCTATAATGCTGATCACTCGCATTATGGAAACCCATAATGTAAACCTTGTTGATCACCCCTCTCTCCTTGTCAAATAATGATATGACTCTATAGTCTTTGCAAGCATAGCCTATGTTTTTTTTAATGATGTTTGGATCCTTAAGAAGGATGAAAAGGATCCTGAAGTTCCTTGTCCTCCAAACCCTGTGCAATACAGGCCTTCCTCTTCCTCTACGCCTCCAAATTCCAACTCCAATGAAATTCTGGCAAAAAATGCTATTTTTGATGCCAAACTGGAATCTTTCAAAGATATCCTAGTGTCCACCCAATTTCAAATGGAGAAGGTGAAAGAAGCCACTAATGAAGTTGGTGCAGATATTGCTAGAATGTGTGTCAAGCCCTCAAGGAAGCTGCCAAGTTAACTACTAAAATCCAGACATGTGTGAATGACATCCCTACAAAGATGTCAGACACATTGGATGCTATGAAGGATGCAATGGTGAACACCTTAGCCTATTTTATTCGACCATTTGCTCAACATCAGTAAGAATAAGCACAACAGCAAGAGCAGGAGAATGATCAAGGGCAAGAGATGGAAACTTATCAGGCTCGGGAACTTTGAAATCTGATATTCAACTGTGCTTTTAAGATATTTTTTGTGTTTTTATGTACTTAAGTACAAATACCTTGTTTGTTTTGTTTTGTGGTGGTGCTGAGATATCAGCACTCTCTATGTTATAACTTGCTACTTCCTATGTTATTTTATGTTGTGTTTTTTATTGATACCAAAAGGGGAGAAAAATGAGTTAGCTAGTCAAAGGGGAATCAACTATATACATCAAGTACTCAGGGGGAGCACATCTACTGATGGTTGATTATATGCACCAAGTCAACTACCAAGGGGGAGCATATCATCTCAAACATGAAAGTTGAATTTACTTTGAGTATTTATTGTCATTATCAAAAAAGGGAGAGGTTGTTAGTGTCAAATTTTTAATGATGATTTATGTTACTCTGCAGGAAATACTCAAAGGATGCAAGGCCACACGATAAGCCTAATAGCCGACTACATAGTCAGCCTAACTGATTGAAGAAAAGCCCACAAAACAAGATATATATTTCTCATCTAAAAAGAAGCTACCATTCGGTCAAAGGAAAGAAGAATTTATGCAGCACCTAAAAGGAAGGAAGAATATATGCAGCGTGCCTCATTAATTGCTCCTTATTAAAAATCTCTCAAATTAAGGAAGCATGTACTAACTGTCTACATCAACAAGGAAACAATCAAGGAAGATCTACACCAACAAGGAAGATACAAGGAAAACAATCAATAAAGATACTTCATCAAGTACCTACGAAGTCTCTCACAAGGAAGGAAATTATTGAAGTCCAATCAACACTAATGCTCTTGCCTTATTCTTGGAAATTAGGATCATCAATATTCATATTTTCCAAGGATCAAATCTCTTGAGTTGCTTTCTCTTCTTAGAGAGCCTAAACGGCTACAAATCTGACAACTATATATGAAGGCTCAAAAGACGAACACAAACATACTTTCGTCTGAACTTCTCAACCTCTTTACTTTACTTTTAATAAGCATTGTAATTCTGAGTGATTTATAGTGTAAAGTGAGAAGAGATATAGTATAGTTGGTGAGGCATTGTATCAAAAGATTACGAGTGTTTGAGTGTAGGCATAGAAACTCCATTCAAACTATCATTGTATCAAACCCACTTTCAAAAGAGCTGCAGAGAACACCCTTGCAATCCAAACGGACTAGATTAGGATTCACATTAAGTTTGTACCAGTATAAAAACATCTGGTATCATTTACATTCAACATTTAATTTTTGCACTATATCTGTTGACAGTCGACTAGAACTTCAAGGTAGTCGACTAGGAAAAAGAAAAATTACAATTCACCCCCCCCCCTTACACTTTTACTCTTAATTAATACTACATCCAGTTTATATTATATGGTGTTTTTGGTTTAGTCAGCCCCTTAAGAAATCACACATCCTAAAAAGTAAGAAGTGTTTTTATTGAAATTCCCTTAATTAATTAAATAGTACCAATTTAATTTTTTTAAACCCCTTCCCATTTTGCTCCCTTAGTGACTCGAACGTCAACCTTCGAATCTGGGATGGAGGGCGCTTACCATCTGAACTATCCCTATCTAGTACCAATCTAATATGATTTCTAGATTATGTCAAAGTTAACTTATCTAAATAATAATAAATTTTAAAAATAATAATCAATACTTCTACTATGTAACAAAATTATTTATTTTAAACTAAATATAAAAGCAAAAAATATAATATCATATCATATGAACCGGAAGAAGTATTTCAAAGCTCCTAGGAGTGAAACCTAATTAACTCGCCGCTTGTCAATCCAACAATATAGTGATATACATTGAATGATGCAATAGTTGAATATTTGGTCAGTTACTTTTGGAGTCCAACTCCCATTGAAGAACGTGTGTGTGGGGTACAAACATTTTGAAGTACAAGATTCCTAACACGTGAAATAAGGCTGTCTTTTTTTAATTTACTTGTTTAGTATATATTTTATTACTTTATATTTTTTGAATTTCTATATTGAATACGTTATTTTGAGTTGAGTGTGTATCAAAAATAGTCTCTCAACCCCTATAAAATTAGATATAAAATTTGCGTACATCTTATCCTTTCTAGATTTTACTGGATATATTGTTGTTGTCATCGTCGTCATTATCGATGAAGGGGACGTGGAAATTTTGAAAAAAAAACCATGCATTTCATCCATGCCTACCTGGCATCATTTTCTCCTCCTCAATAGTAGAAAATAAACCATTTAATCTTTATTTTTATTCATTAATTTCTTGGACTCTCCTTTGTAATAAGAAGTGCTCACGATGACTAGGTGGTTAAGTTCCCGGTGAAAAGCAAATTTGCAACGGGATATGTTGTTGTTGTCGTCATCGTCATTACAGATGAAGGGGACGTGGAAATTTTGAAAAAAAAAACCATGCATTTCATCCATGCCTACCTGGCATCATTTTCTCCTCCTCAATAGTAGAAAATAAACCATTTAATCTTTATTTTTATTCATTAATTTCTTGGACTCTCCTTTGTAATAAGAAGTGCTCACGATGACTAGGTGGTTAAGTTCCTGGTGAAAAGCAAATTTGCATGTTTATTTGTGTTTTTTGTTGGGTAAAACGTAAAAGAGAGAGATACTCGTATTGAGGAGTTTGCAATCTTAAGTGGTAATTGATAGGAAAAGAAAAAGGAGCGGTTAACTAATCATAATAACATCTTAATTTGAAACCAATCCTGCGTGACCCTTACCCTTGTTTAATAATGCAATTTAGTTTACTTATTCCGAAAAAAATAACTACATATTCACCTAATAACATATTTTATCTCAATCAATATTTACTTTAAATTAGCATCTCATTATAAATTCATTATTTAAACAATTTGAATATAAGAATTGTTGTCAACACTTTTTGTTCATAGATTTAGGATGTGTAACTAAATAAAATTAAATAGAAATGTCAACATCTTAAATGGAGTATTCATAGAAGTAGCAAAGGTGATAAAATAGTAATGAGTAGTGACCCGTAACATCACGAATAGGGTTGGCAACGGATCAGATTTAGACCGGATCTTACTAGATTCAGATCTAGATCCGTTTTTTATATTTGAATTTAGATTCATCGGGTTCATAAAAATCATATCCAAATCCGGATTCACCGGGTCCACGGATCGGATCTGGATCCACATGTAAAAAATTTGTCTTGAATAATATTCCCACATGTTGAATTTTTTTTGACAAAATGAAACACAATCTGATTGAAAAATATGATTGAGTTCATTCAATCAACCTACACAAACGTGACACAATTCTTCCAAAATACTGAACGAAGTTTTAGCATCACAATAAAATAAATACGACGAAGAAAAGTAAGTAAATAACAACATCATGGAAAATGTTGCAATTACAAAGGTCTTGAAATACATAAATTATGAAAAAATTTAAGAAAATACTTATAAAATTGCATTCTAGGTTATGAATATATTTAATAAAAAATGGATCCACGGGTCGGATCTTGACCGGATACGGATCTCAAATACAAGATTCAGATCCAAATCCAGATCCGATCCGTCGGAAATGGATCCGGGTCCGATCCGGATCCGTCGGGTCCAAATTTTAAAATTCATATCCTATAAAACGAATCTGGATCCACCGGATCGGATCCAGAATCCACTGCCCTCTTTAATCACGAAAGCTGACAAATGGCTCCACAGAAGGAGAGACCCTTGACCAAAACAAACAGGTGAAATTGAAACTTTACTTTCGTACCCTAAAAGAGAACCATTACATCTATCAATTCACAGAATTTAGCTAGTGAAGTGGCTGATGTAGTCCAAACCTTAATATATCACTAATAAGTTAAAACTTAATTAGAAGATGCTCTAACTAATCATTAGGAAATGGCGCATCGATTAAGTTTAAATATTCTGAAAGATTAATCGAATTAACTAGCTAAGTGATGGTGTACAAAGTATTTACACAATTAAACCACTTAAAATATAATTGTAAGCATCTCTATTTAAGTAGCATTCATTGGTTATCTAAAACAAATACCGTAGTCATAAATATAATTTGCTCATTTGGTTCAACGTTAACAAGTTATATAGGGATTACTAATATAAAGATTATACTAATAATATATTGTTATGCGGTGGTTAATAATGAAATGACGCGGTGATTAATACTAATAAAGGGATTATTTTATACAAGAACTACCTACTTAGTGGGCATTTTGTCTTTAAATAGTTTAATTAATACACATATTATTATTTCACATTTTACCCTGCATAAAATAATATAGACTCCCGCATAATTTATATGGGTATTTTATATATAGGAAGATGCAAAATATTAACCAAATGATGTATAATTTATACTGAATTTAATGAGGATATTAATTCTTCAATTCAAACAACAAACCGACTATTATTTATAGAGTTTAACTAATAACCACTGACGGTGTAATTTTTTTCTACACAGTCGGGTAACATTAACTGGTAATAGCCTGTTACCACCGTAATTAATATTCAATTTTTCTTTTTATTTCCTTAACACTGCCTCATTAATTTATCCCTCCCTTACTTCTCTCTCCCCTTCTAATTCTTCGATCTCCCCTATCCTAGTCATGATCTCCCCCAAGTTCATAACAGAGATTCGTGTTATTTTTAAACTCTAGAAGCTTTTGAACTTTAGAAATTTGGATGCAATTTTAATGGAAATTAGGAAATCAGAAGTTTCGCATTGAGAAATTATAAATTAATTTTTCAATCTGAAGAAAAGTGTATCACTTATATGATGAAATTTGACCTATACTTGCCAAGAAATTTTTGAAGGTTTTTTTTTGGGTTCGTGTACGGAGAGGAATTTGAATAAGTTTGTGTTTCAAACCCAACAAGCGACGAACGGTAGGATGATTATGTAGTAATATAAAACACGTCAATACATAACATGTATATAACTGTAATACTTTGATAGAATACTTACGGTTTGAAAACTCTGGAGTCTTTTAATAATTTTCGAGGGTGCGCACACAATTGATCCTCGACAGCAAGTTCCAAGAACTCCGATGTATACCTCATTCGAACAGCTAGGAATTCGGCAGAGGTTCAAGAGAGAGTTTATTTTAGGTCTCTAAGACTTAGAATAATACATGAATAATGTGTCTAACAATGAATGAGGAGGTGCTCTATATATATAGGTGAAATTAGGGCAAAATTCAGATTTTGGGTTGGGCTGAAAGCCTGTCCCGAAACGAATTGCAGCAGGCCGATCTAATTTGGCCTGCTGCCCAATCAGCGTCGCAGCTCTGCCCATTGGGCGCGCGGCGCCTCGCCCATTTCACAAAGTATTTTTAGCACATTTTAATTAAATCCAAAATCCAATCTTGACTTAATTAAATAAGTTTCATCAAATAGAAATTATCCCATAGTTATTATTAATTTAAATATCTCGATTCCAAATCAAATATTTAACACTTTCTCAATACACCCTTAGATCGAAGAAACAATTGACATAGTGTTACCCTACATATCTTCACATATCGACACTAATCATATTAGGGTCTACACGGAACTCCTAGATGGCGCCGTAAGACGAACTCAATATGTGAAGTATATTTATATGAATCCAGTAAACTGAACCTCTATGTGGGAAGATAAAATCCTTTCATTCTCGATGCACTTGATCAAGCTTGGATTTGCCAAGTGTCTATCCAAATGGCTTGATCATTATATCTCATCTATATTGGTTGACAACAAGACCATATTATAGATATGTCTATTCGTTGTCCAACGACTTAGTCAACCCAATATCACTGAGAAGCTGAGTGTTCTATCGAATATATACTCGAGGAATGAATCCTAATCTTGGCTCAACTACCACCTTTAATCCATATCGTAATGTATTCAATACAAGTTGTATCTCAATTTATAAGGCATTTGAGCATATGACAGGATCAAAGTATACTACTATGTAGACAAGGTGTGTATTGACCTCAAGTCTAAGGACTTCTATCTCCCACACGCTGATCATACTATTGAAAGTATATGTATGTCCTAGAGACAATCTATATTAGGACAAATGTACTTTATACACGTTCGTATTATTATTAATGGGGATTAATATTTTGGCATTTGCAATTATTGAATTATTAGTTGATTGTTTATAATATTCTATAATATACATCCTTAGAGGTTACATTGTTATTAATAGTGTGAGATATTAATATTATAACGTAACTCTTAAAATAACCTCGACTAATGATCATCGAGAATGGGATATCGATGATATGTGATAAGTCGACATGTGGTCTGCATCACATCCTTAGAGGATGTAGCATGTCTCACCTGCTACGAGTAATGACTAGTCGTGATGGGCACATGGATACTTTGAAAGTATTGGTATACCCGACTGATATACTGTTTGTTATACATGTCTAAAGTATGATCAGCGTGTCGGAGATAGAAGTCCTTAGACTTGAGGTCAATACACACCTTGTCTACAGAGTTACTTTGATCCTGTACTAAGCTCAAATGCCTTATAGGTTAAGATACAGCTTGTATTGGATACATTACGATGTTGATTAAAGGTGGTAGTTGAGCCAAGATTAGGATTCATTCCTCGAGTGTATATTTGAGAGAACACTCAGCTTCTCAGTGATATTGGGTTGACTAAGTCGTTGGCCAACACAATAGACATATCTAGAATATGGTCTTGTTGTCAACCAATATAGATGAGATATAATGATTAAGTCATTTGTATAGACACTTGGCAAATCCAATCTTGATCGAGTGCATCGAGAATGAAAGGATTTTATCTTCCCACATAGAGGTTCAGTTTACTGGATTCGTGTAAATATACTTCACATATTGAGTTCGTCTTACGGCGCCGTCTAGGAGTTCCGTGTAGACCCTAATATGATTAGTGTCGATATGTGAAGACATGTAGGATAACACTATGTCAATTGTTTCTTCGATCTAATGGTGTATTGAGAAGGTTTTAAATATTCAATTTGAAATCGAGATATTTAAATTAATAATAACTATGGAATAATTTCTATTTGATGGAAATTATTTAATTAAGTCAAGATTGGATTTTGGATTTAATTAAAATGTGCTAAAAATATTTTGTGAAATGGGTGAGGCGCCGCGGCGCCCAATGGGCAGAGCTGTGACGCTAATTGGACATCATGCCAAATTAGATCGGCCTGCTGCAATTCGTTTTGGGCCAGGCTTTGAGCCCAACCTAAAATTTGAATTTTCCCCTAATTTCACATATATATAGAGTACCTTTTCATTCATTATTAGACACATTATTCATATATTATTCTAAGTCTTAGAGACCTAGAATAAAACTCTCTCTTGAACCTCTGCCGAATTTCCTAGCTGTTCGAAGGATGTATACATTGGAGTTCTTGGAACTTGCTGTCGCGGATCAATTGCGTGCACACCCTCGAAAATTACTAAAAGATTCCAGAGTTTCCAAACCGTAAGTATTCTATCAAAGTATTACAGTTATATACATGTTATGTATTGACGTATTTTATATTACTACATAATCATCCTACAGTTCGTCGCTTGTTGGGTTTGAAACACAAATTTTGTCAAATTCCTATGCGTACACGAACCTAAAGAAAACCTTCAGTGGCATCAGAGGCAGGGCTGTTTTGTGTGATCATGTAGTAATCATTGATAATTATATGAGTTAAAACAATGATGTAATCGAGGAAGTCATTCCGATCTAACTCTTCTAAGTCGATGTGCGTAACCGGTTCATTGCGAACATGGTGCACTGAAGCGAAGAACGAGAAGGGATTGGATGATGGCCGATGAACGTATTGTTTGATAGTGAAGGGTAACGAAGATGAATATGCAAATCTGACCCTGAACCAGTTTTAGTGTTTCGGAAATGCAGATTTTGTGTTTCTAAGACGGAGGTTCCGCGACTCCGTGATGGAGCACCGCGGCGCCACCTAGGGTTTGACAAGACGTCGCGGCTCCATGGTGGAGCGCCGCGACACTGTTCATCCTGACGATTTTTTTTTTGAATCAGAAACTGATGTTTTTAAAGTTTCAGATTTTGATTATGAAGTTTAAGAGTTTCAGAATCTGAAATTAAAACTTTTTCAAATAAGCAGATTTGGTCCTTTGGGGTAAATCTGTAATTAATTTATATTCTAGAAATTACAAACAGGTCCCTGAAATCTGAAAATATTTTCTGAAAATTAAAATTGAATTTTCTGAATTTAAAGGGTTTAAAATTGAAATTTTAAATTCTTGAGGGACTAAACTGTAAATTCTGAAAATCTGAAATTTATAGAAATAGCCTGAAAATCAGTTTTTAAAATCAGAAAATGTTTAAGGGACTGTTTGGATTAGACATAAATTTTAGAGTTTAAACAAGTTAACTCATGATTATTATTAATTGTATATTATTGAATAAAATACGAACTATATGCTAAGTGTTTAAATGCGCACATTTAATTATTAGCATAATGTCTGCTATAACTGTCTGGGTAGGCGGCGCTCAGTAACTGATCAAACCATCTTATATTGAGCCTATTGGGTTGATAGTTCCCAACTAAAAGTGTTTTTAGAAATTACATGATTAAATGTCGTATTGGATATGACATAAATTGTTGATCTTGGTTAAAATCCCCGAAACGAAAATGTTCCCCAAATTTTAAATACAAGTCTAAATTAAAACGCGTCGTCCATTATAATTATTAGAGTGCAAGATCCTTTTCGGCGATACGAGTATTTATACCAAAGCATTTGTTCTAAGTCTACGATGACCCGGACTCTTTCATAGATGTGTTTTGAATGTAAAGGTAGATGATAATTTTTTATAAGTATCTTCCAGCACCAGGCTCATGTGGAAAGGCAACCTCTGGAATCTCCCACACTTATCTAGTCTTGTACATGAATCAAATAAAGAAGTATTTCACTTTCGCCCTTGCGCAACTACTGGATTTCTGACCTTGAATTCTTTCTGGGCATCACCCGCCTTCGGGAATATCCGTATACTTTTTCAAAAGAGTCCTCCCCCTCTTACTCAGAATAGCTAGCGAGTACACCAAAGTGTTTGCTCACAAATGTCGAATTTACTTAGATACATAAACAAGTTGTTTAATGGGGTTGACTTGCTTAGACAAATCTTGGCGCCAAAGTGTCGGACTAATATAAGGACGCAAGATTAAATATAATATTTGATCAACCAAGAGTTGCAAATAAGTTTTGCAATTGATTTTGAACCTACCAAGATGTGTTATTGTAGTTATCAGCCAAAGCAAATGCGGAGATAGCATAGGCTTGCATCTTGGCCCATTATGACCTTAAATTAATATAGGTTCGTATTCTACCATGGGGTCGTAGAAGTATGTTAAAATAGTGAGAGCTAATTAAACAAAAGTCCATGTTGATTAGCCTAAATGAATGTTTATAATAGAAAATAAATTTGAGTTTAATTTCCTGTCTATCTAACTCTCCAGATTATCAAAATGTCGAGCCTATCATTGAAAATGTTGATGGAAATGACCAAACTTACTGGACCCAACTATCTATATTGGCTAAAGAATTTGAGAATTGTTCTAAGGCAAGAAAAGATAGAATACGTATTGGACAAAATATTCCCCACAGTCCCTGCCGAGGATTCTGCAGAATATACCACATTCGATAAGGTAGCCTACCAGAAGAACCTAGATGACGCCACTTCAGCACAGTGCGTGATTCCATGTCAGTGGAGCTTCAGAGACAACACGAAAACATGGGCTCTAACGAAATGCTCGAACACTTGAAAAGTCTCTACGACTCTCAGTCCCAAACTATGGAATATGAGTTGTTGATAGAACTCTTCAAGTGTAAGCTAAATGAAGGGAGCCAAGTGTCTCAGCATGTGTTGAAGATGATACGGCTGATAGAAAGGCTGGCCTCGATTGGTATAAAGTTGTAGAAAAACGTCGCTTCCCCCTTCATCCTGAACTCTCTCCCTCGTTCGTTCGAGAATTTTATTGTAAACTACAATATGAATGAAACGAAGGCGAGTCTGTCAGAGCTGCATAACATGCTCAAGAACTTTGAATCTTCAACTACCAAAGGCAAAGTTGTGCTCATGGTGAGCTCTACTAGCCGACCCAAGCCGAAAGGTAAGGAATGGTAGAAGAAGAAGGGCAAAGCATTCGCTGCGCCCTCAGCTACGAAGCCTAAATGAGGTGTGAAGAGGAAGAAGAAGGTGAATCCGGCTAAGGATGTATGCCTCAACTGTAACAAGAAGGGGCATTGGAAGAAGGACTGCACTACACCAAGAGGAGGAAAAGCACCAGGTGCTTCTACCTCTAGTGGACAAGGTATGTACGTCATTGAAATAAATATGTCTATAAATAACTCTCATTCCTGGGTATTGGATACCGCTTGTGGCTCACACATTTGTACCAATGTACAGGGGCTAACTGACATCAGAAAGGTTAGACCAAGAGAGGTGGACCTACGCGTTGGAAATGGAGAACGAGTAGATGTTGAGCGCGTAGGAACTTATAGATTAAATTTTCCTTCTGGCTATTGTCTAGTGTTAAACAATTGTTACTATGTACCCTCGTTAACGAGGAATATCACTTTTATCTCTATTTTGGACAAAAAGGGTTTTTTCTCATATATTTATAATGACAATCATGTATTGTCTTTTGATAATGTTATATATGGAACTGCTCCTCTTGTGGATGGATTATATATACTAAACTGTAGTAGAGAAATATTCAATGTACAAAATAAACGAGCTAAGATAAGTAATAGAAACTCTACCTACCTATGACATTGTAGACTTGGTCATATCAACAAAACAATGATAGCAAGGTTAAGGAAGCTTGACTACCTCGAACCATCTGACTTGGAGTCTTATGGTAACTGCGAATCCTGTTTGAAAGGTAAGATAACTAACAAGCCACTTTCTGGGAAGGGTGTGCGAGCCAAAAATGTGCTTGAGTTGGTACATACTGATGTATGTGGACCATTCTTGACTCAAGATAAGGGAGGTTTCCCTTACTTCATTACTTTTACTGACGACTTCATAAGGTATGAATATGTGTGTCTTATGAAACACAAATTCGAGGCCTTCAAAAAGTTCAAGGAGTACAAGTTTGAAATAGAGAAACAACTCACAATGAATAACAAAACCCTTCGATCTGATCGATGAGGTGAATACTTGAGCAAGGAGTTTCTAGATTACTTAAAGCTATATGAAGTCCAATCAGAATGGACACCTCCTGAAATACCACAGATGAATGGTGTTGCTGAAAGAAGAAACTAAACTTTATTGTATGTGGTTCGATTCATGATGAACTTCTCAACTCTACCGACATACCTTTGGGGACATGCTATACAAACCTCAATATATGTTCTGAACAAGATTCCTTCCAAGTCAGTAGAAAAGACACCATATGGGATATGTTGTGGCAATAAGCCAACTCGTAAACATATAAGACCTTGGTGGTGCCATGCATATGGTAAGAAGATGCTCATTGACAAGTTGGAATCCAAAAGTGAGAAATGTTACTTCGTGGAGTATCCAAAGGAAACTAAGGGATACTATTTCTATCTTCCTGGAGAACATAAGGTCATTGTTTCCAGGAACGCAACTTTTCTTGAAGAAGAATATGTCTACAAGGAACATAGTTGCACAGAGATAGAACTTGAAGAAATTCAAAACCGCGAGATGATATAGAGGTTGAATCCATGCCGAATGACCAAGGCAAGAATTTAGTGGGAGTATTTGGCGAAGATTGGGTACTTCAAGTACGCCTTTTGGCCAGTGGGAGTGTTAAGAGGAACAATGCAGAAATATAAGATCCTCCTACACAACCTTTGGGAGTAGATGCAATGGTTGCACCTCCTCCCATTCAGGAAATACATGAAAATGATATTCCTTAAAGCTCTCAAGTTAGTAGATTATCCAACACACAAGAACCCTCTCACAGTCAGCATCGTCCTCCTAAAAAACTAAATCTACTTGTGGAAACACACAATGAGATAGATGTTCCCGATAATGATGAGCCTACAACCTATAGCGAAGCAATGCTGGACATTGATTCGAAGAGATGGCAAGAAGCCATAAAATATGAGATGGAATCTATGTACATCAATCAAGTGTGGAACTTGATTGATTTGCCAGCTGGGGTTAAACCCATATGATACAAATGAGTCTTCAAAAAGAAGATCGATGCATTTGGCAAGGTCTTATAAAGCAAGGTTGGTGGCTAAATGTTATAATCAACGGTCTGAGATCGATTATGATGAATCATTTTCACCTATTGCTAAGATTAAATCAATTCAGATTTTGTTTGCAATAGATGCATATTATGGCTATGACATTTGACAGATGGATGTCAAAATTGTTTTCCTCAATGGTAATCTAGTTGAGGAAGTGTATATGAAACAACTTGAGAGTTTTTTGTCTGAGTCCAAACAAAATGTTGTATGCAAGCTACATAAGTCCATTTATGGGCATAAGCAAGCCTCGAGGAGTTGGAACATTTACTTTGACAAGGCTATCAAGTCATTTGATTTCGTCAGAAGCAAAGAGGATCACTGTGTTTACAGTAAACGCAATAATGCGAGTATTGCCTTCATTATTATATATGTAGATAACATATTGATAATGTGAGATAATAAGACTCTCTTGCAGTCAGTCAAGGAGTGGTTGTCCGGTACTTTCATGATGAAGGATTTAGGTAAAGCCTGCTACATTCTGGGAATTAGGATCTATAGAGATAGACCTAATAGATTGTTGGGGCTGTCACAATCAGTCTACATAGACAAAGTTCTTAGACGTTTTTCTATGGAAAATTCCAAGAAAGGTGGTCTACCTATGGGTCAAGGCATCAAGTTATCTAAGAAGGACAGTCCTTCTAATGCTATAGAACTTGAGCGCATGAAGAGGATTCCATATGCTTCGGCTATAGGATCGATCATGCATGCCATGACCTGTATTAGGCCAGATGTGGTCTTTGCACTTAGTATGACTTGCAAATTCTAGCAGAATTCAGGGGAAGAACACTGGAAAGCAGTCAAGAGTATTCTGAAGTATCTTAGACGAACTAAAGATTACTTCTTAGTAAATGGTGGGGAAGAAAAGCTAGCTGCTACTGGATACACTGATACTAGCTTCCAGACGGATCTTGATGACTTCAAATCTCAGTCTGGGTAGACGTTCATTTTCAATGGTAGAGCAGTGAGCTGGAAAAGTTTCAAACAAGCTACAACTGATGATTCGACAACAGAAGTTGAGTACATTGTTGGATCGGAAGCTGGTAAAGAAGTTATTGCGATTTCTGAGTTCGTGAAAGAACTAAGGGTAGTTCCGAGTGCCAGTTGTCCAATAACTATTTATTGTGACAACATTGGTGTAATTGCACAGGCTAAGGAACCAAGATCAACAAACAGAAATAAACATGTACCAAGGAAGTACCACATACTCAGGGAGATGGTGGAGACTAAAGAGATTAGATTAGACTATGTTTCCACAAACGATAATCTAGCTGACCCATTCACTAAACCATTAATCTTAGTCAAGCATAATGGTCATTTTGAGAATATGGGCATTAGATATGTTAAAAATTGGCTATAGGCCAAGTGGGAGATTGAAAGTATATGTATGTCCTAGATACAATCTATATTATGACAAATGTACTTTATACACGTTCGTATTATTATTAATGGAGATTAATATTTTGGCATTTGCAATTATTAAATTATTAGTTGATTGTTTGTAATATTCTATAATATGCATCCCTAGATGTTACGTTTATATTAATAGTGTGAGCTATTAATATTATAATGTAACTCTTAATATAGCATCGACTAATGATCATCGAGAATGGGATATCGATGATATGTGATAAGTCGACATGTGGTCTGCATCACATCCTTAGAGGATGTAGCATGTCTCACATGCTACGAGTAATGACTACTCGTGATGGACACATGGATACTTTGGAAGTATTGATATACCCTGTTGATAAACCAAAGTATGATCAGCAGGGTATACCAATACTTCCAAAGTATCCATGTGTCCATCACGAGTAGTCATTACTCATAGCAGGTGAGACATGCTACATCCTCTAAGGATGTGATGCAGACCACATGTCGATTTATCACATATCATCGATATCCATTCTCGATGATCATTAGTCGAGACTATTTTAAGAGTTACGTTATAATATTAATATCTCACACTATTAATAACAACGTAACCTCTAGGGATGCATATTATAGAATATTACAAACAATCAACTAATAATTCAATAATTGCAAATACCAAAATATTAATCTCCATTAATAATAATACGAACGTGTATAAAGTACATTTGTCCTAATATATATTGTCTCTAGGACATACATATACTTTCAGTTTTGATATAATTTTAATGGCTATTGAATTGCTCCTATTAAACTTCTGGTAATTAATTTTAAAAGTGAGTTGAAATAATCTTTTTTGGCCTAGTTATCAAAAGAAAGAATCATTTGTTGATACTTTTATTACTTCTCCATCTCTAAAACCTGAATAAAGAACTTAAATGTATAAAGAGTTTTCACATGTAATAAGGATTAGTTCAATGGTGTAATATAGCAATGGATTAGTACTTCAATGGTGTATATATGTTGTTCATTGCTTCAATGATGTTGAAGAAAAAAAATGTATAACAGAGGAATGGGTTAAACCAAGAAAACGGAAATCCTTTGTATTTTTGGTAAACAACCTCATAACTTGGGTAGAATAATAAATGTAGATGGTAGTGTTCA
Organism: Anisodus acutangulus; assembly: GCA_029783415.1. Lineage (NCBI taxonomy): Eukaryota > Viridiplantae > Streptophyta > Magnoliopsida > Solanales > Solanaceae > Anisodus > Anisodus acutangulus. The sequence goes on from CM056489.1 coordinate 22,890,780, forward strand.
AGTTACCTTCTACTACAATTTATCTTATTTATAATTTAAATATTAAAAATACTTGAGATCTACCGTGTAAGAAAAAGTTTACACCGTCAGTGTGTATATTAGTTAAACTCTTATTTATAAAACATAATTAAGTGGGAAAAAAGGAAAAGAAGGAAAGGTAATGAATCCAAAAGAAAACGTCATTTTTATAGCATAGAGTCATAGACTTAATCCTTCAACGGTGCCAATGAATCTAGACCTGTTCAATTCATTCGTAGCTATTTTCTTCTTGTTCATATATACAAGTATTTGCTGTTCCATCCATCCCATCGCCATCATAAATGATATCCCAGCTAGCTAGAGGTTTCCTTTTCGTTACACTGTAGTTGTGCATTTCCAATATTTACCACCTTAGCTTCAAACATTTCTTCCTCCTCCTCCTTTCTTTTATCTTTGCAGTTATCGGTTCCACGGCTGCTGACTATGTCTACATATCAATCTTTGTTTGGTTCTTTAATTTTGACCTAGACATTTTGCTAGGCTATAATCATTGAATCAATATGTATTTTTTTTTTTTTTTGTAATGAAATATAAAGGAGTAGTGGATTACTGGTCCCCTCCTGTACATATGTCTTAGGCTCTTAGCTAGAAGAATGGAAAGAGCATTGATTTTAGCAGCATAAGAACGTAACTTTTATGTAACTAAGGTATAACTAATGTTGAGATTTTCCTTCCCAACCCCAAAACACATGAGTTGCAATATTGTCATGTCACGACAAAAACACGTGTCTATGATTAAACTCGAGTAAACCATAATTAAGTATCATAAATAAAGAAGATTTAGTGGTGCACACTTGGCAAATTGAATTTGGATCGTAGAGAGGTCAATAAATTCCTTGGTTCGTCTTGTCCAAGCTTTCTTTTCTCCGAAAAGGTCACCTACTCGGTAGTGGGATCCAACAATGGGAGTCTCAATCAAGACAGTCAATCAGAAACTACCCGCAGCCATTGTTTCGACACGTGGAAATGTCATGTCATCTTCACACTTTCATTGGACAAACTCTTATCTCCATCTCCTACGTACGAGTCTCTGTCGACTGAAATGTATCTTGATCAAGTAGAAAAATCTTATATTTTGTTTTATATAAGCTCTCGTAGAGTTTATATTGAATTGGGTTTTAATTCTTAAACCCTTACTGATCGATATGGTAAATAAATATTTTTTTCACTATCAAGAATTTCAGTTATTGAGTGTGTTTGGTAGAAAGAAAAATATTTTTTTAAAAAAATGAGTGATTTTTTATTTATTTTCTTATAATAAAATAAAAAAATATTTTATTATCTAAACACGATGGATCGGGGTAGGGTGAAGGGTATTAGTGTGGCAGTGAGCTATGAGGGTGTGGAGGTGGAGTGTGTTGGAGGACTGGGGGAAAACAATTAATGTGAAGTGTTATGAAACTTATTTTCCTATGAAAAATTGTTCCAAAACTTTTGCCAACCAGAAATAAAATAATTGAAAATATTTTCTTCCTACCAAACACACCCATTGACCATGGCCGAATGTAACATATTAAGTAAGGGTTTAATTGATCCCAAACTTTTAATGTCGAACATAAATTTATATGTAAAAATTTAATAAACATGAATCTATAACTTTAAAAATAAAATAAATTTAATAATAAAAATCTTTAAAGATTAAATCTCTAAAGTTTAAAATGTGAATCTGACTCTGTCATTAACTACATTTAAAATACACGTTGATTGATATCCTTGAACTGAGCATAAATCAACTCCAAACATGTCTTCCTTTTAGTGGTCAGCAATATGGTAATTTTAGGCTCTTCCTTTTACTATATATTTTTGTGTCACAATTGTACATTGAATTTAGGATATATTTACATTTTCTTGATATGCGCCCGTTACTATTATCTTGTTCTTCTTTGTTAATTCGTGCTAACTAGCTAGATCTGTTGAAGAAAAAGGGTAATGATAAAGGGCCCCAAAGTGTCTATTTGAACAATCAAATCAAAATTATTCAACTAAGTGATAAAAGCTAATATGATAAAGGCCTAGCGTATTGCCAAATCAACACGCTTGAAAATTCTACTATACATATGGTATAAATAGTAGAATAAAGATAATTCTTTCAATAGTGACTCCTGCACAAAAATTGGTTAAAATCAGATAGCTATAGTTGTGCACCATCATAGTTACGTAGGCTCAATATAAATGGCAAAGATTAGAGGGAACATTAGCCAATATTTTAATATTAGAATTGAACTTAAAATAGGAAGCGTGCGTCTCAGTAATGGGACAATATTTGTGGGCTTAGCTTTGGCGGCATTTTCTTCCTTTTGTGCATTAGGTTCAAATAATCTCTTTTTCTCTCAGATTTTTTTTTTTTAATACGTTCCAATAAAATGAGGGTAAAGGGGGAGGGAATCAATGAAGGTGCACGGGAGAAGGATATGTTTCTGCACAAAAAGATTCTCTGTGTAATTCTTTAATAATTTGATTGTTTGTCTCATGCGGAAATAATAGTTACAGATTAATTAAAGGTATTATTATCTTACGTTGCTTATCCTAACAATTATTAGCCAGTTGTGTAGGCATAGGATTCGAGGATAAAAAAGAGATAGTATTAGCAAAACTGACACCTCTATGTATTTGTCACAAGATTAATATATGTTATTTTGAAGGACCTAATATCTATCCTAAGTAATACACCATTTTCACCTATAGGATATAACACGTTAGTCAATCTGTTCTAAGTGTATCATTTGTGAAATAGTAAAGAAAAATAAAGTAAGGACACAATAATTTTACGTGAAAATCACCCGACTCACAAAGGGTAGAAAAAAAATCACGACCTACACCTCTGTAGGATTTATTCCAAACTCCACTATAACGTGAGCTTTTGCAAATTCAAGTTACAAACTCTGTAACCTAGGAATTAAACTCTAATTTCTATCTCAACAATCTCCCTAGACTGTTGAGTGTACTCCAAGATATCCCAACTTGAAGTTGAATTTAACTAGTACTCTTATACCTATGAGCATTGCTTCTATGAAAGCAGATACATGTACAACTCGATAATTAATCCTAATACAAGAATCTAGACTCAAGAACTGTAACACATAAACTCTATGAAATAGGTTTCTTCGATCTTCTTCTTAATATATCATATGGCACTTCAGAAATCAGAACAATCAATGTGACACTGTATCTACTCTTCTCTCTTTATGAGTGCGTGAACTTCTTCATGACAGGACTTGGATATATATAGAATTAGGTTTGCATCACGTCGGTTGAACTCAATCTCTATGTGGTAAGGCCCAATACGAGATCTGTTAGGGTCTGAGTTAACTAGGGATTCCTGCTCTTCAACACGACTTCAGTTTCCTTATAAGACACTGAAGTATCTTGATAAGTATGGCAAAAAATCTTGCATACTTGTACGCCAAGTCCTTACCAAAAACCACAAATTCTACTCGTGGTAGGACTCTGAGCAGGAACACATTCTTGGACTTGATTCAAGCATATGTTTCATTCAACTCTGTCTCGCATTTGTGTCTGATATGAAACATGTTTGTAGACCTAGTTCATTAATTTCTACTGTGTCTGATTCATTCAATTCTGTACTACATATGTCTCTTGGATGGATCAAATCCACATACCTGATTTATTCTCCTTGTTCATTTACTTTGTGAATCATCAAAATCTATACTTGTCATTCTTGCTAACGCCAACAATATAATTTAAATTCCGACTCGATAATAGTATATAGAAGTTCAGAAATTCTTATTGATATTTTCCGTGCTAGAATTATAAAAATTAATGATTGAATAATTGACTTGCATATTGTATATATGATGTCACAAACTACAATTTTTTTTAGTTTAAGCTAACATCAGGGTTGTGAGCCTATGATGTTGGGGTTAGGCAGACCCCTATCATGTCTATTAATGCACAAAATTACATTTAGAGGGGACATGGACCTGACCTCTGATCAATCTGTTAAGCTCACGAAAAAATGAGAGAAGGGCTAAGCCTATACAATTGCCCTTTCTAACTATGTACTAGTAACTCTTTAACTAACAAAGAAGTTACTCTTCTCATAGAAGGAAATTATCATTTATCTAGTTGAACTAAACCTTTTACCTCTCTTGGCAAGTTGTAAGAAGAGGCATAAAAGGTTTCTATTCCACTAGATGATGCCAATTTTGCAAAAAAGTAAGTCACATTATTTGCTTCCCTAAAGTAGTGTGATATTCTTATACATGCTTCTCTAATCAGTGTCTTGTATGATCTTCTTCAATCTCATGTTGTTGGTTCCTTGGTTAATGATCATGTTGTAGATAACTTGAGAATCCATTTCCACATAGAAATCGTGGTAACCTTTAGTTATATACCATTGTATCCCTTATTTAGCTTCCATTGCTTCTGCTGGCATAATACTACCACATTGCACTGGCCTGGATAGTGCCATTATGACCTCTCCTTCACTGTCTCTAATAACAGCCCATATACCTGCTTTCCCATTATTGTTGATGTAACTTCCATCTAGATTGAGCTTTAGACTTCCCCTCTCTGGTTTGATCCATCTGTTTTGTTTGATGTTGACCACTGGTTTAAGTCTTTCAATAGTAGTGCACATAGTTGGCCAGTTCCATGTGACGTTACATGTTAGGAATTCTTGTTGTAACACTGCTTGCAGATTTCAAATGGCTTGGTATTCCATTCTGTTGATGTAGAACTTTTCATACCCGAATCCAGATTCATTTTTCATAGTTAGATCTAGATCCGGATCCAGATCCAGATCCATCGGGTTCATAAAAATCAGATTCAAATTCGGATCCATCGAATCCACCGGATCCACGGATCAGATTTGGATGTACATGTAAATTTTTTTGGCTTGAATAATATTTCTACATGTTAAAACTTTTATAACAAAATGAATCGCAATCTGATTGAAAAAAAATGATTGAGTTCATTCAATCAACCTACACAAACATGACACCATTCTTTCAAAATACTGAATAAAGTTTTAGCATCACAAGAAAATAAAGACGATTGACTTCATTAGTGATGCTGAACATGTTGCAACTTTGAGCTAATTTTTGGAGGCTTTAGTGATGCTCCACTTGTAGTTCTACTGATTGACTTCATTAAACAACATAAAACAATGTCAGTTATATATCAAAAATTCCAATTTTTTTTTGCTAATCAAACAAACGAGAGAAAGACACTTAAAGCTTACGACTAGGAGATTCAAGAAAGAGAAATTTAAAGAAGAGTGATAATTTTTTTCTTTTTATAGAAATGAAAATATGGAAAACTGCAAAGAGCATATAGGTAAAAGAAATGAACCTTCAAAGATAAATTACATGGTTGTGTGACTTGTGCCTTATCCTGGTTCAACCCTTTACCCAATACATAAATTATGAAAAAAATTAAGAAAATACTTATAAAATTACATTCTAGGTTATGGATATATTTAATAAAAAACGGATCCACTGATCGGATCTGGACCAGATACGGATCTCAAATACAAGATTCGGATCCAGATTCGATCCGTCAGAAATGGATCCGGGTCCGATCCGAATCCGTCGGGTCTAAATTTTGAAAATTCATATCCTATAAAACGGATCTGGATCCACCGGATCTGGACCGGGTCCAAGATCAACTGCCATCTCTCGATGTTTCCTGTCTGCTTGGGCTAGATTCACAAACTACAATAATTATAAGAATTACTTTGTTAACTAGACTAGTTATCTTTCCTCGGCGAAAAAAACAACGATTAGTAATCTTTCCAATTTTCTGACTAGTAAAACCAAGAACTTCAAATCACTTCAGCCACAAATTTGGTGACTAAAAGTGTAATTTTAATAGTCCCTCCGTTTTATAATAATCGGTGTTTTGAGCTTATGTACACCCTTTAAAAAATTACTCATTTCTAAAAAGTTAGGAGTCTTTTTACTAACTTACCCTAATTAATTCATAGAAAAAAAAGTTACTTAATAATTATTAATTATGTAAATAAGAAAGTTTTGGAAGAATAAAGCCAATTTCTTTTTGAAATTCCAAAGCACCATTTATTTTGAAATAAAATGAAAAGCCCAAAACATCACTTATTATGAAACGGAGGAAGTAACAAAGAGATGAAAGTGCATGAAGCGAGGTGTGATGAGATTTATGAGATTCCTTCATCGTTAATGAGAGATCTCGATTTGTGTTCTGGTATAGAAAACCCATTGTACGAAGTACTTATAATAGGCCTTATGCCACACAAATTTAGAGAAGTTGGACCAGTGCGTATTGGATATAAAGTAGATGATTATATTAAAAAAATGGAGTGCATTCCCTCTCCCCCTCATCCAACCACACATTTGTATTTATCAGTTATTTTTGCAAAATAAAAGCATGAAAAGAAAATTCATAAGCTGATTGATAATAATCTCATTCTCAGTTAAACATCAAATAAAGACTGAACCCAAGACTTGTTAGTTAGTTATATCAATAAATGGGCAAGATATTTCTCGAACATTTGACTGAAAGAGGCATGAGAAGACTTTGTTTATAGTAGTAAAAGATTAAGTACTGTTTTTTGGGCAATCATACACATGGTTAACTAGTGGTGGTAATCAAAGATTTGGCTCAATTCTCCCTAAATAGTAAACATAGTTGAACTGGTTTATTAATCTCGAATCAAGCTGAGATGGGAATGGGAATGTGTGGATATTCACCTATCCAACACTAGAAATTTCTATACCTAACGTATACTAGTTGAAATAAACATGCTTGAAAGGCATGTGAAGGTCAAAAAAATGGTGACAAAGAATAAGATATAAAAAATAACTAGAATTTTGGTCAAAGACGCTTCACAAAGAGGATAATAATTTGTAGTAACATTGTGTGATTTTTTCCCTTAGTACATGATATCTTCAGAAAAGCTTAATATAGCTAAAAGGCCTTTTTTTCTTAGAATATTTTTATAATTTTATCGATTGGACTAATATAACAATACCCCACCGTCCATTAGAAATGTCAAAGTGCATAAATCCTGAAAACCCGGGACTTCTTTTGACGAAAGACCAAAGAGAAGTCCCTCTCAAAATTTGCTAGTCTATTTTCTTCCTTGCTTTCTTATGAATTTTATTTTTCAAAGAAAAATCGATAAATCCATTATATTATTCTCATAATTGCGACAAATAATCAGTACATTTTTATTTTAATCATTAACTCTTTGAAATAATGGATAAAATATAAACAAAGCCATTCGCCATAGAGCTTCTTGCATATTTTAAATTAAGTATGCAATTAGAGTTCATATTAAGTCAGTTTACTCTAAGCACATAGGTGGTATATAATCATAATACTAGCATTAGCATATCTATGAGTATATCTTGAGTGTAAAATACTTTTATACTTTATTCAAGTATTAGTATGTACGTGAAGCAACTTAAAATTAAGCAGTTTTACAAATAAACCCTAAAGTAGTAATTTTTATGTTGTACTCTTTTTCTTTTATCGACTTTTTTGTTCTCATTGTTACGAGAACATTTACAAAGAGAAAGGAAGTCAGATAAATTATCTAATATTCCCTTAATTTCCGAGCTTTGCCTTTAAATTTGTGTAAAATTAAGTAATGAACGAACAAATTGTTCTTATTGTAGACGCTTTCCTTACCACCGTATTCTTCCTTCCTTCATATTTATTGATTTTTTTAATATTTATTTTCTTAAGGTCACCAATTACTTTTATCTGTCATTGGACAAGAAACTTCGTTTTCTACAAAGACAAATAGGACTACATATCTAGAGTTCTATTGCAAAACAATTGGCTGGGATATGTCCAAATTCTTGCTATACCTTAACAACTCATTAATTTGTTCATGCATTTTCTTTCTTAGATGTGCTTTTCTGCATTTTCTTTCTTTATTATTTCCAGGATCAAGAAAGATATACCGTACTTAGGGTGCGTCTGGTATGGAGGAAAACATTTTCTAGAAAATATTTTTCAATTTTTTATGTTTGGTTGATAAGAATATTTAAAAAAATATATTCTTAAGAAAATAAGTTTAATAAAAATAAGAAAATGACATCCCTTATTAATAAAAAAAATTATACCTTCACATTTACGAGAATTTGATTAGATGCGAAAGGATAAAACGAAATTTAGCAATATACCACCCAATGAGTCTTCATTTGTCAAATTCATGAACTCGAATGAGAATCAAAATTAGATTCTATCATTCGCTTATTTGAAATAGGATTATATGACCCAAAAAAAAAAAGAATTCAATGATTGGACAAATGTTTATAGTCATATATAGACTCATAGGCAACATGGTGAAGAATGGGCTAAACAGGGGTGAAATGAAATGATGTCCCTTCAAGAATTGACATAACAAGTATGGTCAAAGGATTGGTCTCAATCATATCGATCAATACATAAATGGTAACTTCTGCTGCGATGTTAACTGGCAGTTTGAATAAAAGTCACATGAGGAATATTATTATAAGTTTTTTAAAAAAAGTTTAGTCGTTGGTAAGTAGATAATGCGAGTGAGCCTACAATATATAATTAGATAGTGATCAATGGCGAAGCAGTCGCGGAGGGCTTTTCATGGAGTTTCAGTCTTGGAAGAAAAGGATTTTGTTTGGTGGAACACGTGTCAATGATAAGATTTTCTTTTTCTTTCTAATAATTCTAAAAACATTTGTTTGTTTACTTCCTTTTCCCTTTGCCTTCTAGTCTCCTTTTGGGGAGTAAGATAATCACTTTCTAGAAACTCTCTGCACAACCCAAATTCTTTAATTCCCTTCCCCCACCTTTACTTTGTTAAGAAATATAATATATTTAATTAATCTTCTTTCCGTATCATCATATTATTGGAGATTTCTAAGTAATGTCTCACATTAATGAGGAAACATTATATTATTGTGTTTATAATGAAACGTTTTTCTTTATGGGTTAAGATATATTTGGACAGAAATAATTAATTAATTAATTTAAAAAATTATGAAAATGCACCATCTATCTATAAACAGATTGTCATATTCTCATCAGAAAAGATCAATCAAAATCAGAAAAATTCTCAATACAGTAGAAATCAAACATTGTTTTAGTGCAAATGATATTTGATTAGACTTCTTAGTATCCCTAAGACATTCAATCCTTCCCGGTGCACTTTATGAGGCTACTCCATAACCAGAAGAACAGGAGAACGAGACCATTGCACAGACACGAACCATGGCAAAATGGGAGAGTGATGAATACATATGTCGAGACCATATTCTGAATGGGATGACTGATGCCTTGTTTGATTCTTACCAGACAGTGTCTTATGCAAAGGAACGATGGGATCAATTGGAGGCAAGGTACATGCGTGAAGATGCAACAAGTAAGAAATTTCTTGTCACCCAATTTAACAGTTATTCTATGAATGAAAAAAGATTAGTAATGGAGCAATTCTATGAGATTGAACGCATCATTGGTAATTTCAAACAACATAACATGAATATGGATGAATCTATTGTTGTATCTAGTATAATCGACAAACTGCCCCTAACTTGAAAGGAATTCAAACACAACCTTAAACATAAAAAAAAAGGATCTTACACTTGAGGAATTGGCTAACCATCTTCGTGTAGAAGAAGAATTTCGGAAACAAGAAAACAAAGATCAGGATATACACATTGTGGAGGAAGGCCAATCCAGTAAGGGAAAAGGTAGTTCAATTCAACAAGAAGAACAAAACTGACAGCAACAAGAAAAAGAAGTTCGCTTGTTGGAATTGTGGTGATCCTCACATGAAACGTGACTGCCCAAATAAGAAGGATCCTGGAAGTTCGAGTTCAAGATAGATGAACCGAAAGGCTGCAGATGGCAATGAAAGTTTCACTGCCATGATTTCTGAAATCAACATGGTCCAAGATAATAATGATTGGTGGGTTGATTCAGGTGCTACAAGACATGTTTGCATGGACAAGTCTCACTTCAAGACCTATAAACTAGTGGAAGATTCAACTTTTCTCTATATGGGAAACAAGTCTCCTGTTAATATTTTAGGCAAAGGAAGTGTTGTATTAGAATTTACTTCTGGAAAAAGTTTAACTTTGAATGATGTTTATCATGCTCCAGAAGATAGTAAGAATCTTATGTCTGGTCGTATTTTGAACCAATATGGGTTCAAACAAGTGTATGAGGCAGGAAACGTTGTACTCTCTAAGGGTGGGGTGTTTGTAGGAAAGGGTTATTTACATTGTGGTATGTTTAAATTGAACTTTGTTAATATTAATAAAGTGATGAATGCTTCTGTTTATGTCTTGGACTCTTTTGATACTTCTTCTTTATGGCATTATCGTTTAGGACATGTAAATTTTAGAAAGTTGAAAGATATGGCTCTACAATATCTAATACCTTAAATTGACAAGAATGCGGTAAAATGTAGAACATGTATGCTCACTAAAATCACTAGATTACCATTTTCTTCTATTTAAAGAGATTCTAAATTGCTTGATTTTGTTCATAGTGATTTATGTGACATGAGTGACAATGTGACAACAGACGAAAAATGTTATTTTGTTACCTTTATTGATGACTATTCCAGATTTTGTTATGTATATTTGTTACATTCAAAAAGTGAAGCACTTGAAAAGTTTAAAGTGTTTAAAAGTAATGTAGAACTTCATTGTGAAACCTTTATTAAGTGTCTTAGATTGGATAGAGGTGGGGAATATTATAATCCATCATTCTTTGAATCAACTGGAATTGTGCATCAAGTTACAACACCTTATACACCACACCAGAATGGTGTGGTTGAAAGGAAAAATAGAGTCTTAACGGAAATGGTAAATGCCATGTTATCCAAGTCAGGTTTAGGACATGGATATTGAGGTGAAGCCTTGAATACAACCTGTTATATTCTTAACAGAGTACCTAACAAGAGAAGTAAGACTACCCCATATGAATTTTTGAACAAGAGAAATCTAAACCTAAGTCATCTTAGAGTCTGGGGATGTAGAGCAATTGTTAAAGTTTCAGAGCCCAAAAGAAAGAAACTTGGGGAGAAAGGAATTGAGTGTGTTTTTATAGGCTATCCTATGAACAGTAAAGCCTATAGATTTAAGGTTATTGAACCTAATGATTCATATTCCGTTAATACTATAATTGAGTCTAGGGTTGCTATTTTCGATGAAAATAGATTTAGTACCATTCCTAGATCTCATGACACAACATTACCATCTAGTTCTCATTTACGGGAAGAGCATGGTTTAGTTGGTAATAACTCAACTAATGAGGAAGTTTTGGAACCAAGAAGATGTAAAAAGGCGCGAAAAGCTAAAGATTTCAGAGATGATTTCTTTATGTTTCTCGTTGAAGGAAGTAGGGATCAGTCTTCTATTGACACTCGCATACCTTTCTGTTATGATTTAGAAGCTGATCCTGTCACTTTTGAGGAGGAAATAAAATCTCAAGATGCTTCCTTTTGGAAAGAAGCAATTAATGATGAAATAGATTCGATTATGGGTATTAGAACTTGAAAGTTGGCTGATTTACCACCAGGTTGTAAACCCATTGGTTGTAAGTAGATTTTCAAAAGGAAAATAAAAGTAGATGGAACTATAGACAAGTTCAATGCTTGTTTAGTAGCCAAAGGTTACACTCAAAAGTTAGGTATTGATTACTTCGACACCTATGCTCCTGTTGCAAGACAACAACAATAAGGGTGTTGATTTCATTAGCCTCAATTTTTGTCTCGTTATTCATCAAATAGACGTGAAGACCGCATTTCTAAATGGCGAATTAGATAAGGAGGTGTATATGGAACAACCCGAGGGGTTTGTTGTTCCTGGTCAAGAACACAAAGTGTGTAAGTTGGTCAAATCATTGTATGGGTTTAAGCAAGCTCTCAAATAATAGCACCAAAAATTTGATCAAGTTGTACTATCTAATGGATTTATTATCAATGATGTCGATAAATGTGTATATAGTAAGTTTGTTGGAAATAAGGGAGTTGTCATTTGTTTATATGTGGATGATATGTTAATATTTGGCACTGATATCCAACAAGTGGTGGACACAAAGGAGTTTTTATCTGCTAATTTCTCCATGAAAGACATGGGTGAAGCGGATGTGATTTTAGGCATTAAAATTACTAGACATACTAGTGGTTTGGCATTGACTCAGTCACATTACATTGAAAAGGTGTTAAAAAGGTTTAACAACTTTAATTGTAAATTTGCATGTACACCTCTTGATCACAATGTAGTGTTATCTAAGAATACAGGAGAACATGTGAAACAATTAGAGTATGCTAAGGTAATTGGGTGTCTTATGTATACCATGACATGTACAAGACATGATATTGGTTTTGATGTAGGAAAACTGAGTCGTTTTACTCATAATCCAAGTCATACTCATTGGCATGCGGTTCGAAGGCTACTTAAGTATCTTAAGAGAACTATTCACTGTGGAATACATTATGATAGATTTCCTTGTGTATTAGAAGGGTTTTTTTTATGTAAGTTGGATATCTAACAGTGATCATTCCTCTACGAGTGGGTGGATATACATACTTGGTGGGGGTTCAATTTCATAGGGATCCAAGAAACAATTTTGTATTGCAGATTCAACTATGGAATATGAATTTATAGCATTAGCGTCTGCAAGCAGGGAAGCCGAGTGGCTAAGAAATGTTTTGTATGATTTGCCTTTATGGGCAAAGCCCATGTCATCTATCACAATTCATTGTGATAATGAGGCTACATTGGCTAAAGCATACAGTGAAGTTTATAATGGTAAATCAAGACACATTGGCTTAAGACATAGTTATGTGAAACAACTCATTCGTGATGGTGTTATAACTGTGGATTTTGTACGTACAAATCAGAATCTGGCAGATCCCTTGACAAAAGGCCTTACGAGGGATTTAGTCACCAAAACTACAAAAGAGATGGGTTTGAAGCCTATACTCTTAACTACCAATGGTGGAACCTCGACTTAACACTCGATAAAACCCTCGATTCTTAAGTTCAATGAGTCCAAGTATATCATTTTGTAGTTGCAAGCACTTGTCTTATCCTAAGTTGTGCTTGGTTCCATAATGTGTATGTAGGATGAGCAAATTTATGCTCTTAATGAATCTTTAGTGGTATATTTATGCAATAAAGATGTGTGTGATATATTTTATATTTCTCCAGGTATGCCTAGGTTAATATGTACCTTTGATCGTAAATGAATAAAGTTGCTCATATCTATTATTCAATTGATTGCCACAAGTGTACTATATTATGGAGTATGTGAAAGGTTCACCTATATGATCTTAAAGTGAGGCCGCTTTAGGAAATCAAATAGGCTTGATTTCTTAATGCTCATGAAAAGGATACAGGACACATGGCCATAAAAGTGTCAGTAACTTCTATATGTATTGGGAATAAAGTATCTTATGTGTGACTTGAAATTAAGTAATAAGAGAGGATTGCTAGTTCAAAGCATAGTCTACTATGCCATCCTAATTACTTAAAAGACATTTCACTAATATAGGGGTTCAATCGCGAGACACATCTATTTAAGCATAAGATCATGTTATTAAGTATTGCTTGGAAATAATGAGGGATTGTTGGAGATTTCTAAGCAATGTATCACATTGGTGAGGAAACACTATATTATTTTGTTTATAAGGGAAAGTTCTTACTTATGGGTTAATATATATTTGGACATAATTAATTAATTAATTTAGAAAATTATGAAAATGCACCATTATAACCATTGATTTAATTTCAAGAGACACCATGAAAAGACACCATTCATAACCATTAGTTTAACCTCAAGAGGTACCATGAAAAGACACCATCTATCTATAAATAGATTTCCATATTCCCATCACAAAAGATTAATCAAAATCAGAAAAATTCTCAATACAGTTGGAATCAAACGTTGTTTTAGTGCAAACGATATTTGATTAGACTTCTTAGTATCCCTAATACATTCAATCCTTCCCGGTGCACTCTATGGGGATGAAATAGTTTTAAGAGGAGAGTTCATACCCGCTTGTGAAGTCAGTTTTCTACATTTTCTGCAATTTATTTCTAACACATATGCTACTCCATTTGTAAGATTAGTATAACCTAGTTTTCTCTTTAATTTCCAGGGTATGCCAATAAATCTTTAGTGAGATTTAAATACAATAAGGATCTTCTCAATTATTCGAATTTGTGAGTTCAAACGTGGAGAAATATCAGAATAATATTTAAGTTCATAAGATTCTCATCTTAACCTAGCCCTTTTATTTGTTGCTAATTATCTTTTGATCCTTAAGTTGGAAAGTGTTAAAGGATTAAGAAATCATTTTATAAAAGAATTAATTACAACAATCGAGGTGGTCATTAGGAGAAAAAAAGGCAGCCCGGTGCACTAAGCTCCCGCTATGCGCGGGGTCCGGAGAAGGGCTGGACCACAAAAGTCTATTGTATGTAGCCTTACCTTGCATTTCTACAAGAGGCTATTTTCACGGATTGAACCCGTGACCTCCTAGTCACATGGAAATAACTTTACCAGTTACTCTAAGGCTCCCTTTCAAATTAAACACATGCATCATAGTATGACATATATATAACGATTTAAAACTACGGCCAATTTTCTTCAGAAAATGTTGCTGCCTCAGCTAAACTCGAAGGTATTGATTAACCTTCTTTCATCTCAAAGTACTATATTGTTATTTTGCTGTGCCACCTATATTTTCAAAGAACCTATGCAACAAGGTAAGGTGCAGAATAATAAATTAACACAAGGACTTTTACGTGGAAAACTTCTTGTACAAGGGAGGCAAAAACCACAATCTATCTCCAATAGAATTTTTTGAAACTCTCCACTATAACTCGAGCAATTTTTGCGGTTACAACACTTTGTACACCTAAGGAACTGACTATAACAACTCCTACCTCAATCCTCAACAATTCTCCCTAATTGTTGGTACCTTCTCGAACTTCTTAAAAGACTATACCCAGTCTATGAAGCCCTTTACAACTCAAAACTAACACATAATACAAATCACTATGAATTTAAATAAGTATATAGTTAATTAAAGACCCAAGAATCTAACTAGTACAACTCAAGAACAGTATGAATAACACTTGATAGGAACAATTTCTTCTCGTTATTGTAGTTGATTCTTCTTCAAGACTATCTCGTGTAAACTTTGCTCAAACGTGTTGTCTCTCTCTTTGGTGGTGATCCTTCTCCAAACCATCAATATTGTGTTTTATATAGGAATAGAATAGTCGTTTGTAGTTCTCCAAATCCAACAAAGACTTGGTTTAGTAATCCAAGAAACCAAGCTTGTCGGAAACCCATCTCAAAACCAGCGAGTTGCCTAAAACCTCCGTTGTTGTCTTGCTTGCTTTCTAATAAGAAAGAGTATTATTCACTTTAACCTACCTTCCTAGATTTAGTTACCTTAATGCTTGTCTTTTTTTTAGAACCTTGTTACTTTATTGCTACCTTTTCATGTGGGGCTTTCGAACAATACTACTTACTCTAGTCAGTTATAGCATCCTGCTTCTTCTTGCAAAAGAAATTTCATAAGATAAGAAGATAAGGCAAAGAAAGAATTGATAGAGGGGTGCACCGAGAAGTTCGATACCTTTTGACTTGGTTTGGACTCACACGTACGACCAACTTATTCTAATCCTAAGCTAATTACATATGTTAAATTATAGAAATGTTTTCATGTCTTGAACTCTTATTCGTTATATAATTGGATTGAACCTTCATCCCAGTTCTCCAAGGTTTCTTTTGTGTGCGTGAAATAACTTTTTTCTCGTAGACCAAACAATCTCTAGTTTTTGTCTAAAGATCCTGATTGTTTTAGCAATTCTGCATTAGTTTTACCTGCTTCACTAGTTCCTTTTAGAGATTTGTTAAGGACCTGGTTCTTGTATATCTTTATTCATTCTTCCTTGTACATGTTTGTCACTAATTATAATATGTTTGTGTAACTCATTCAGACTTGGCTTTTGCTGTGAACAAATTATGTCAATTTTTATCTACACCAACAACCACTCACTGGATAGCCTGCAAACATATTCTTCAATATGTCAAAGCCATCTTGCGTCAAGGACTCTTTATTACTCACTCAACCAGGTCCCAACTTCAAGCCTTTTATGATGCTGATTGGGCGGTCAATACGAATGATATAAGATCCATAGGAGGTTTTATTGTGTATATGGGACCAAATTAATTTCTTGATCAGCTAAGAAACAACCACTAGTTGCTCGATCATCAACTGATGTTAAGTATAGATCTGTCGTCAATACCACGACAAAAATAATTTGACTTCGTTCTCTTCTTCAAGAGCTTAAACGACCAATATATAACCCCATGGTCATCTGGTGTGACAACATTGGAGCTTCATATCTAGCCGTTAATCCATGTTTTAAGTCTCAAACGGAGCATGTCAAAGTTGATTTTCACTTTGTTAGTGAACAAGTCAAGGATGGTCATATATCAATACAATTTATATTCTCTATCGACCAATTGACACATATTTTTACTAGCCTTTGTCCACCAGCCGATTTCAACTCATCAAAGTCAAGCTAAGAATATTGGACACACCTTCTTATCTTGAGAGTGGATGTTAGTGTAAACGTGTACAAGTATAACACTGCAATCCCTACCCATTATTAGATTAGGATTTCTCTTATATTGTGATTAGGATTCCTCTTTCCTCTTGTATTAGGATTGTATATTGTACACTATATATATTGATATTAATGAGAAAGACTTCTTAAGGAAGATTAATATCATCTTACATGGTATCAAGAGCCAAAACCCGAATCTAGAAAAACTCCTACCTTGCCGCCGCCCCCCCTTTTGGCCGACAACAATATTATTTTTCTTATTTTCTTTCTTTCTAAATTTCCACCATTCTAATGGAAAATTTGGCTACTCCCACCTCTTCCAATGCTTCCGCTTCTAACGCAGTCGTCATCCAACCACCCACTACCCTCTCCTCACCATCTTTCCATCCGGCTCTCGCCGTTACCAACATCAAGAATTTTATCCCTATAATTCTTGATCAGGAAGATGACCAATATTGGTCATGGGTAGAATTATTTCGTATCCATACATGTGTATATCATGTGCTTGATCATATAGACGACTTTTTTCCTCGTTCTCCCGATATGGACGACACTACATGGTGCTGCCTCAATGCCATAGTCAAACAGTGGATATATGGCACTATATCCAAGGATTTACTATACACAATCATAAAAACGGGTGCCTCTGCCCGTGATCTATGGACACGTTTGGAAGAAATCTTTCAAGACAACAAGAACACTCGCACGGTGTACTTGGAAGAACAGTTCAACAACACCCGTCTTGAAAACTTCTCTACTATGTCAGAATATTGCAAGTTGTTGAAACTGGTGGCTGACCAACTGTCCAATGTTGGTATGTCCGTGTCTGAAACAAAGATGGTGTTACAATTAGTTGCAGGCCTCCCTAAGGGTGAATATGACACACTAGCCACGATGATATAATAGGCTGACCCTCTACCAAGCTTCAACAAAGCACGCTCGCAATTGTTATTGGAGGAGACTCAACGTGCGAAGCAGGACGAGCATAACCAGAAGTTTTTAGCAGTTGAAACGCCTGCACAACCTCAGGCCAACAACCTCCGCCGAAAAACATCCAACCGCGGCAAAACAGCGGCGGCAGGGGTGGCAAGGGCCGCGGAAAAGGCCGAGGACAACAGCCACAACAAATCAGCAATAACACTTTATGGGCCAGCCCAGTTTCTGGCTACCCAAATCAGAATTGGGCTACTATTTCCTGCTTTCATCCAGCCCAGTACCCTTTTCAAAGAACAAGGGTTCTTGGGCCAGCTCCACCCGCGCCCACCAAGGTGTTCCAAAGAACATCAGGCCCACGTCGTGCAGACCCAGTTCCCACAGCAGCCCTTAAATCAAATCCCCACTGACTTGGGTCACGCATTCAGCAGTATGAGTTTGCAACAGCCCGACGAAAATTGGTATATGGACTCCGGAGCCTCCTCTCACCTCACCCGGTCCGCAGGTAATCTTTCCCAATTATTTCGTTTAAAGTCTCCATAATTTATTACATTTGCCAATGGTCATCGCATTCCAATTCAGGGCTATGGTCACACTCACACTTCGAAACCTCACCCACACTTCTCCCTAAATAACGTCCTGTATGCCCCCACATCATCAAAAATTTAATATCCATTAGGAAATTTACTCGTAATAATTCTGTGTCGGTTGATTTTGATCCCTTTGGTTTTACTGTGGAAGATCTACGTACGGGGACCCCTCTTACGAGATGTAATAGCACAGGGGACCTCTATCCATTCACATCCTCATCCGCTGCCGGTTCCCGCCCACACACTACCCTAGTTGCTTTGTCTCCGTCAATTTGGCACAATAGGCTCGGACACCCAGGAGCTCCTGTTTTTCATTTTCTTAGAAGTAATAATTTTATTCAATGTAATGGGAAACTTGCCCAGACCTGCATTTCCTGTCAATTAGGCAAACATATTCATCTGCCGTTTAATTCCTCAGTTAGTATTACGTTTGCTCCATTTGATATCATTCATGCTGATTTGTGGACTTCCCCCATTACTAGCTCCCTAGGTCATAAATATTATCTCGTGTTATTAGATGACTACTCTCACTTTCTTTGAATCTACCTATTAAAATTGAAGTCCGAAGTTTTTGTCAAATTTCTTGAATTTTGCACATTTATCAAAACGCAATTCAAACACGCCATTAAATCTTTCTAATGTGAAAATGGCCGTGAATTTAACAACTCCGCATTTCAAAAATTCTGCAACAATAATGGCATGGTATTTCGATTTTCGTGTCCCCACACGTCCCCTCAAAATGGCAAAGCCGAGCGTCTCATCCGTACAATAAATAACATGGTCCGCACTTTTTTGTTTCATGCCTCCCTCCCCCAATCCTTTTGGGTTTATGCGATCAAAATGGTAGAATACATCCTTAATATTTTACCCACTAGTACCCTCCATAACATGACTCCAACCGAAATCTTACACCGTAGGGTTCCCTCCTATGATCACCTACGGATATTTGGTTGCCTATGTTTCCCTAATATCTCTTCCACAACCTCTCACAAATTAACTCCTCGCACCACTCCGTGTGTCTTCTTAGGTTTCCCATCGAACCATAGGGGCTATTTGTGCTATGACTTATCCACTCGTCAAATTCACATCTCGCGTCACGTCACTTTTGACGAGACACAATTCCTTTTTTCCAACATCCCAAAATTTCAAAAACCGGATTATGAATTTTTAGATGAATCAACTCTCTCACATGTCCACCTTCGGGAACTGTGCCCGACTGACACCACTACACCGCCTCCATCTTCTACTATACATCACTGGCCGCATCAAGATCCCCGACACCGCGCTGGCCGCTTCTTTCCACCTCTAGCACAACTCTGCCTCCAGGTTCCACCAACTCACCGATCACCATCTCATCCATTGTACCGTCCCAACAGTCTCACCACCATGCCGACCACAGTCCGACCATCAACCACCACCCAGAAAACCTAGATACCGGACCTAATACACCACCAACATCGTACCCTACCCTACAAACCTCCTCCCTTTCTAGCATACCGAGAATCCCCACAACTCCCTACCACAGTTCACCGATAACCAACGACCAGACCCACTCGACTCCAACCCCAAACACCATCACTATTCCGCACCACCCGACACCCACCCTCGACAGAAATCCAGTCCCGACAACACAACATGCACCACACCCGAATCTGTCGTCACCCAGTCCACCCAACCAATAGACCAATACCCTTACCCATCCAATGCCCACACACTGGATGGAAACCCGTGCACAACACGGGATTTTCAAACCCAAAGTCCAATTTACCTGTCCACCCAAACAATTTCACCTATACCAAAAAGCCCTAAATTAGCCAAACTAGACCCGAATTGGAATGCGTTCATGTGTGAGGAGTTTAATGCTTTAACGAAATAACATACTTGGGATTTGGTTCCTCTACCAGAGGGGGTGAATGTGATCCGTTGCATGTGGCTTTTTCCTCACAAGTTCAGGGATAGTGGTGACTTAGAAAGATATAAGGCAAGACTAGTGGCAAATGGTACTAACCAGCAGGAGGGCATTGATTGCGGTGAGACATTCAGTTCGGTTGTTAAACCGGCCACAATCCGCACAGTTCTAAGCATTTCTATGGGACAGCATTGGCCGATTCATCAGCTAGATGTGAAGAATGCATTTCTTCATGGGGATTTACGAGAAACTGTCTACACGCACCAGCCGCCTGGTTTTGTCCACCCAGCAGCCCCACATTATGTGTGCCATCTCCGTAAGTCACTCTATGGCTTAAAACAAGCCCCACAGAGCATGGTATGATCGTTTTGCACAATTCATTATACGTCTCGGGTTTACATGCAGCAGATGTGATACCTCTCTCTTTACTTTACATCGAGGTTGTGATACTGCTTATTTATTGTTATATGTGGATGACATTGTTCTTACTGCCTCACTGCTGTGTTGAAAGATGAGATTATTGCACGGCTCAAGTCTGAATTTGCCATAACTGATTTGGAAAAGTTGAGCTATTTTTTGGGGATCTCAGTCACTAGATCCACTGATTGTATGTTTCTTTGCCAGCGTAAGTATACATAGGAGATCGTGCACAAGGCTAAGATGGACAATTGCAAAATCATGGCCACTCCAGTTGATTCTAAATCCAAACTTAGTGAGATGGTCGGTACTCCAGTGACTGATCCTACTATGTATCGGAGTCTTGCATGTGCACTTCAGTATCTCACATTCACCAGACCTGACAATGCCTATGATGTCCAGCAGGTATGTTTGTTTATGCATGCCCCCACGGAACCTCATTTTATTGCCCTCAAACGTATCATTCGATATGTTAAGGACACACTGGATTATGGACTACACTTATACCCCTCCGCACCGAACTCGCTATTATCCTATACCGATGCAGATTGGGCAGGCTGTCCAGACACCCGCCGCTCTACATCCGGCTACTGTGTGTTTTTGGGTGATAATCTCATCTCTTGGTCTGCCAAACGACAAGCCACATTATCCCGTTCGAGTGCAGAAACTGAGTATAGAGGAGTTGCTAATGTTGTTGCTGAGATCTGTTGGCTCCGAAACCTTCTCTTGGAGCTTCAGTGTCCTTTAAGTAAAGCGTCTCTGGTCTACTGTGAAAACATCTCCGCCATATACCTATCTCACAATCCGGTTCAGCATCAGCGAACCAAACATGTTGAGATGGACATCCACTTTGTTCGCGAGAAGGTTACACTCAGGCATATTAAGGTATTGCACGTTCCTTCCTCATATCAATACGCGGATATTTTCACGAAGGGCCTCCCAAGACAGTTGTTCCTTGATTTCAGATCCAGTCTTAGCGTTAGGCCTTCTCCCGCTCCGACTGAGGGGGTGTGTAAACGTGTACAAGTATAACACTACAATTCCTATCCATTATTAGATTAGGATTCCTCTTTCCTCTTGTATTAGGATTGTATATTGTACACTATATATATTGATATTAATGAGAAAGACTTTCTAAGGAAGATTAATATCATCTTATAGTTAGAGATAAAGTTCAATCACTATAAGTTAGGATAGCAATCTCTATTAGTTAGGATAGTTAAGTTCTGTTAGCTATGTTTTAGAATATATGGATAAGTCCTATTAGCTACATTAACTCCATATTCTTCTGTAGATTGTTGTAAACAGTTTGTATAAATATATTCAACAATGCACTCAATAGAAAATACATTGAATTTTCTCAACATGTGATCGTAAAACATGAGGCCATGGGTTATCAGTTGTTCGTTACACCTTCAGGAAGGCAAATGTTGTGGCCGACCTAAATTATGAGAAAACTTGTATCTCACATAGATATGGATTTACCCTGCCAGTTATGCTTTCGTACCTTATAGCAAAAATTATTCAGGAACTGATATTCTAAGATCAATTTCGACATGAAATGAACCACCTCAGTTTTTATTCAATAATATATATAATATATGCTCTTCTTTCCAGAAATAAAACTATTGGCGATTTAATTAGTTGACATAATATGGATTTTCTAAATAATTCTGGAATTATTTTCCGCGGTCATATAGAGTGGTTGGTGCCCGGTCATTGCGTATGGCCATATCTGATTGACTGATGTTCTTTGAAACCATCTCGTCAACTATTTATTTATAGTCGTGACGTCATATGTCTTTGCTCATTGCAATAAATTTTCTTACTATCATAATATCTGATACATTGTACTTCCCAGCTTCCCACATGGCCTGATAGCCCACCACAGAAAAATAGTTTACCTGTGAAGTGACAATGGAAAGGTAATCAAATTAATATTACACCATACCAGTGACGGCACTGACGAAGCTTCACATGTCCCACTAAACGCTATAGACCCCAATAAAAATAAAATTATTATTATTATATTAATAACTATCAAAAAGTTCTCACTCATAAAAATATTAACTCCCAACATTTTGTTATTCTTAAATTATCTAAACCCAATAAATTTGCAAAAGAAAATTCATAAGCCCAACAAAAGAAAGATAAGTACTAGACTATGAATACACAACAAAGTCAGCATATGTGCTTTTTATGTTCATTGTTTTGCTCATCAGCTTCAGTTGAGTTTAGTAGCGATTTCAAAGTTTCACTTTCTTTCTCAATATTTTTGAAATTACATAAAGGGTTGTAAATATGGTTGGAGGTTCGAGTAAGAGGCAGGATATTCTGAAAGACATACAAAGTCAAAAAGTAATGAAAGCACTAATTAAGAAAAAACTTGTTAGTGGACGTGAGCTAAACCAAGAAACTAACTTGCAACGTCCAGGTGATACTCATTGGAGCTCGCATTATAATACTTTAGTTAGACTCATTGACATGTTTTCATCTGTTATTGAAGTACTTGATCTTAAAATGGATGATCCGGAGCAAAAAGTTGATACAGATATGTTTTTAAATGCATTACAATCATTTGAGTTTGTATTCGCTATGCATTTGATGAAAAAAGTATTGGCGATTACCAATGAGTTGTCATTAGCATTGCAAAAAAGAAGAAGCAAGAGATAGAGAATGCTATGAGATTAGTGGAGATTTCAAAGCAAAGATTGCAATATTTGAGAGACAATGGATGTGATTATCTAGTTAATGAAGTTTCTTTGTTTTGTTCTAATCATGAGATTGTTGTCCCTAACATGAATGAAAATTATGTATCTCTTCGGCGGTCCAAGCGGAGAACTAAAGAAAAGACTAACTATACTTATTTTCTCATCGAGTGCTTTTATGGTGTTTTGGACAAACAACTTATGGAGTTAAATAGCCGATTTTCTGTGACAAATGTTGAATTGCTTCTTTTTGTTGGGTGCCTTAATCCTAGCAATTCATTCTTTGCTTTCAACAAGGAAAGTCTCGTCAAGTTTGCTCGATTGTATCCTGGGAGTTTTCTTCACATGATCTAGAGTTACTTGATAATCAACTTGAGACTTATATTATTGATATGCGTAGTAGCATTGAGTTTTCAGAAATTGTTGGCATTGGAGATCTTGCAAAGAAGATGGTGGAAACAAAAAGACACGGAATCTATCATTTGGTTTACACGCTTCTTACCCTAGCATTAACTTTTCCAGTTGCTACTGCAAGTGTAGACATAGCCTTTTCTGCTATGAGCATCATCAAAGATCGACTGCGAAATCGAATATCGGACGATTGACTTAATGATTTATTAGTACCTTATATTGAGAACGAAATTTTGTATGAGATCAGTAACGAAGCCGTTATGCATTGGTTTCAGACCATGAAATCTCGTCGAGAAAATTGTGATTATATTTTCATTATTTTTGAACGATTTGTATTTATGTTATTTAAAATTTAAATTATTATCTACTTTTTAAAATTTGTATAAGATAGTACTAGCCTCGAAAAAAATTGGTTGGCTTCGTCCCTGCTGATGTGCCTAGGAAAACAATTAAGGTGCTGTATATATTTTACTGGTGTATAAGCTTTAATCTTTTCTTAGATGAGAGGAAAAGGAAGATTATGAAAATCATAATTTACATTACTGTATAGGTAAAACCTACTAGTAAAGTGAAAAACCTTTAGAAAGAACTGAAGAATTTCTAGGTTTTTGTCTCTGTTATTTCTTGTAATGGGTGATAAATGTGTATTTTCTTATATATTCTGAAGCAACAGATGGATATAATAATTCAAGATATGAAACATGATAGACAGTCAGAGGCGTGAGTTATATGGATTCAGCTCAACTCAATAATTGCTTTTGGTCTAGCTATGCATACATATACAAGAAAAACATTTACATGCACTTATTCTTGTTAATTGATTCCTGAGAGTTGAGCTGGCGAATATGTGATTCCATTCGATCGAGCAGCATGTTATAAGTTGCTGAAATATTATACTTAAAAGATTGGTGTTACTTGTTTATTGTTAGAAACTTATATACTATGATTGTTACACATAATAAACTTAGGAAAACGTGTCAACCTAGCTAGTAGGTACTCCATATATATATATAAAGATTGCTTTTGTTAATTTCCTCCGAATTCGATCATGCCGAATTGCCGATATATAGTAGTTGTTTGGATGATACTTTCATAGTACTAATTTGAAAATTAACATGACATAAACAAACAATGATTGAAGGAATTCAAGTGGGCAAGCATATAATTATTTTTATAAAAGCAATGAACATATCTTATATTTAAAAAATAAAATATCCTCATTCTCCTACTTTAAACAGTATAATTCTGAATAAAGGCTACTTAGTTTAGCTAGTGAAATGACTTTAGAAGAAGATGCAAGTCACAATAAGGTGAAACACAAATAAATAAATAAATAAATTATTGCTTGATAATATAAAAACAGAAGACATAGAACGATTGAAGGAAAAGGAAGCAAGAGCAGCTAATTAACTAGAAGGGTTCACACTAATAAGTCCCTAATTGGAGCACAGCAATAGGCTTTATCCATTTGCTAAAGATAGATGTTAGGAGATGAATTGAAGGAATAGAGGGTCCCGTTTACTTTTGTGGTGTAGTGATAAAATATTTTATACTTTGAAAGAATAATGTACTATATATTGTGTCATGTTGATATTTTATACTGCAACCACTACCACTATATATACACAGTGTCACGTGAAATCATAAACTCTGAAGAAATCAAGAAGCTAACATAAAGGTTAGTCTAATATGCGTTTATGTATTCATTTTTTGTATTCTAATCAAAAGGCACAAGTAGGCAAAGACAACATTCTCGAAAATAATTCCTTCATTAATATTATCCCAAAGATACAATATATATACATTCATCCTAGTCTTGAATAATGAAAGACTAATTTACCTTACTTAAATTATAAGATATTAATTACAATCATAATAATTACAATACATTATATTATCAATTATAATAAATGAGAGGTAATTATGGGATATCCCCATAATTACTCTAACAGTCCCCCGCAGTCTTAGCTGGAGGTTCTCGGATACTGAGATTATCCATGAAATCATCAAAAAGTATACGCGAAAGACCTTTTGTGAAGATATCATCTATCTGATAACGGGACGGTACATGGAGAATACAGACTTGACCACGGGCAACTTTTTCGCGGACAAATAATATATCCATCTCAATGTGTTTCGTGCGTTGATGCTGAACTGGATTGTCAGATATCGCACTCACATTGTCACAATAGACCATTGTTGCCCTTTCAATCGGACAATGGATCTCCAGTAGGAGATTACGGAGCCAACATGATTCAGCAACGACAATGGCCACTTCTCGGTATTCCACCTCTACACTTGATCGAGACAGTTTGGACTGACGTTTGGATGACCATGAAATGAGATTGTCACCCAAGAACACACAATAGCCGAAAATGGAACGACGTGTGTCGGGGCAGCCACCCCAATCCGCATCAGTGTAGGCAGAGAGACTCGAGATGGAGGACTTATATAGATGAAGTCCGAAATGAAGAGTACTATTAACATATCTCAGAATCCGCTTGAGAGCCCCTATATGTTCTTCCTTCGGATCATGCATGTGTAAAAAAACTTGCTGGACCGCATAGGAAATGTCAGGCCTCGTAAAAGTCAGATACTGCAATGCACCTGCAAGGCTACAGTAGTGTGTAGGGTCCCTATATGGAGTACCTGCAACGTTACTCAATTTCGCCTTAGTATCAGCTGGAGTCTGTGATGGTTTGTAGGAAGACATCCCTGCTTTGTCAATTATCTCCTCGACATATTTTTTTTGACTGAGAAACATACCACATGCATAGTGAGTAACAACAATGCCAAGAAAATAATTCAACGGTCCTAGGTCCTTCATCGCAAATTCAGCCACAAGAAGGGACATAATACACTGACGAAGTGAAGTTGAGGATGCTGTGAGAATAATGTCATCAATATACAGAAGTATATATGCGATATCAGTGCCCTTCCTATAAATAAATAGTGACTGATCGGACTTGCTGTGAGAGAATTCCAATTTAGAAACAAATCCGGCAAACCTGTTATACCATTCCCTAGGACCTTTTTCAAACCATATAAGGATTTCCTCAACATGCACACATGATCTGGATGGGTAGGATCACAGAATCCCAACGGTTGATGCATGTATACTGTTTCCTGCAAATGGCCATGTAAAAATACATTCTTAACATCCAACTGATGAATAAACCAAGATTTGGAAAGTGGCAGGCTAAGAACAGTCTTGATAGTTGCTGGTCTAACTACCGGCCTGAGTGTTTCACATCAATCGACCCCAACCTGCTGAGACCTGCCATCACCAACAAGACGAGCTTTGTATCTAGCAAAAGAACCATCAGAATTCTTTTTATGGAAAAAAACCCACATAGAACGAATTATGTTCATATTAGATGGACGTAGTACCAAATTCCACATCTTATTTTGAATAAGAGCAGTAAATTAATCTAACATGACAGCTTTACAATTCGGGTCGGATAAGGCAACTCTGGGATTTTTTGGTATTGGAGATGGTTGGACTGAGTGGTTAGGTTAAAATGGTATTTAGGTAAAAAAATCCCGTGCATTGCACGGGTTTCCATGGTCCGTGTTGGAACAATTGGGATGTTGGATAGATGGGTGTTTGAGGGATTTTGGGCCGGGACAGTGGGCTCGGTACTACCACTGGATTGGGCCAGTGTGTCATGTGTAGGGGGTTGGATGACTGGTGTAGAGGCTTCTCTTTGTTGGGCCGACCTGTCACCAAATGTGGTTTGGGCCGAGACCGAGGGAAGAGAGATAATGACCTCGGTTCATCGGTTTAACCCATTCACATTTTGGGTCATGTTGTGAGGCCGTGGGTTTGGTGATGGCCCTACACTATTATTTTGAGAGTTTAGATGATACCTCAAAATTGGATAAATTCCGTCGTCCAGAAAATCATATGAAGGTGAGGATGCCACTCGAGATGTTGCAAACGGGAAGATGGATTCATCAAAGATAACATGACTAGAAATAATGACTTTCCCACTTGACATATCAAAGCACTTATATCCCCTATGATTTTGTGGGTATCCCAAAAAGACGCAAGGAGTAGAACGGGCCTGAAGTTTGTGAATGGCGGTGGAACGAAACAAGGGATAACACAAACACCCAAAAACCCTTAAATGTGTAACTGAAGGGAGACATTAGTATAATACCTGAGTGGGTGACACATTGGAGATTAGTTTACTAGGAAGAATATTTAGAAGATATTTAGCCATTTGAAGGGCATGATGCCAAAAATTTGATGGTGTGGACGAATGCAGAAGGATAGAGCGAGTCATATTGTTGATTGTTCGAATCTTTATTTTGTCTTTTCCATTTTGAGAAGAGGTATGAGGACATGAAAGACGTACATATATCCCATTTTGGTGACAAAAATATGTAAATTGGGTATTTAGAAATTCCCCCCTCCCATTGTCACATTGAAAACTTTTAATGAATTTGCCAAACTGAGTTTTGAGAAACACACTAAATTGTTTCAAAATGTTATAGGTTTGTAAGTTTTGTCTTAAGGAAAAAGTTCACAAAAAATTCGAATAATCATCAAGAATGAGCAAATAGTATTTATGACCTACATCACTTAAAACGAGTGATGTCCACAAATCACAATGCAAGATATCAAATGGCATAAAAGTATGAGTAGTAGATGGAGAAAACAAAAGTTTAACATGTTTACCAAACACACGGGTTTGGCAAACAGAAGTGTCCAAACGTCTATTACAAGAAAAAAAAATTATTCTTCCTAAATTAATTAAAAACCGGTGCTCCTGGGTGACCCAACCTATTTTGCCATATACTAGGAGAGATGGCCGCAAAGGTGGAAGGTTTGACCATGTGATTGTTGGAAACAGAGGTGATGGGATATAAGTCCCCCGTGCTATTACATCTCATAAGCGACATCCCCGTCTGAAAATCCTTCACAGAAAAACCAAACGGATCAAATTCACAGAAACATTGTTGTCAATTTTAAAACGTCTAACAAAGATCAAGTTTTTAATCAATTTTGGTGCATGTAAGCCATTTTTCAAGTATAAAGTTGGGCGGGGTGAGGGTAGTGTTACCTGACCAATACCACTAATTGGAATTTCCTACCCACTGCCGATAATAATACTTTTATTACTGCTCGTATTAAAATAAGATGAAAGATTACCTTGAGATGCCGTCATGTGTGACGTTGCCCCTGTATCTATGTACCACGACTCATCTGAAATATTTAGATTCATGTGGCTCATGGCTTGTTCAATGTCCGTGGGTGCATATCCGACAGAAGATGGTGCTTGTGCCGCAAATGCATGTTGTGGATGAGATCCTAGAATACCGGGTTGGCAATTTGAAGAAGGAGGAGGCCTAGCCTAGGAAGAAGTCAGATATGGACATGACGGGGCAGCCCCCACTAATTTCTTGTGCCGCAAATGCACGGTACTGCCCCTACTAATTTCTGCCACTGCCCCACTAGTTACCGTCACTGCCAGCCCGCCACTGCCGCTGGCAGTTTGTCCACCTCCTCGGCCTCTTCATTTTCCACCATTTTTTCCCTTTATTATTACGGTTTGAATCCCGTTTTTGGCCATTATTTTGACGAGTATTATGGCCCCCCGAACCAGAATTTTAGGGTTCCAAATAAGTGAAAAGTGAGTTGTAGACGAGAGTTGTTCCGCCGGTGGTTGTGCCCGATGATGCCTGCTTTGCTATCCTTGTTTTCTCGAGAATTAACTTCGAACGGGCCTCTGAAAAGGGAGGTAACAAATTGCTTTGCTGAATGAATGTAGTAACGCCATCATATTGTTCATTCAGCCCCGCAATCAACTGAAGGACTAACCGTTGATTTTTCACGGGCCAACTAACGTTGGATAGTTGATCTGCAAGTACCTTTAATTCTTGACAATAGACTGAGATGTTAGAAAATTTATCCAATTTAACATTTGTAAATTGGTGTTCAAGATAAACGACCCTAGAAATTTTGTTATCTTGAAAAATGTTTTGCAACCGTTCCAACACATGTTGAGCCATAGAATTGGCTTCCAAGATGGTATGTAGAATATCATTCGAAACAGTGTCATAAATCCATTAAAGGACTATAGCATCCAACCGAGACCATAATTTCTTATCCACAATAGTGGTATCCGACGGTGACTCGGACGGAAGGATATGGTCAATCACCTCATAAGCACGGTAGTGAATTTTGAATAGTTCTGCCCATGAGGTATACTGCCCTTTCTCCATTTCAAGAGTTATGGAGATAAAGTTCTTGACGTTATTAACGGCAAAAGCGGGATGAAATGTTTGTTTTTCGGCAATAGGTTCCACTTAGAATCAAAAGAAGAGAAGAAGGGAGTTGTGTTTTGATGAAAGTGGATGGAAAACAAGAAAACCCTTAGGGTTTGGGATGGGAGTTCGCCTAAGGGGTGGGGGATTTGTAGATGCCGGCTAGGTTTTTGTTGAAAAAATGGTTTAGGGTTTGTATATTAGGTAGGCCTAAAAACTTAGAAGAAAAGAGAAGAAGAAATCGTGTAATGAGAGAAAATATTAGGGCAAGGATCTTTAGGCTCGTGATACCATGTAGAAAATGATTCATTGATTAATATTATCCCAAAGATACAATATATATACATTCATCCCGGGCTTGAATAATGGAAGACTAATCTACCTTACCTAAATTATACGATACTAATTACAATCATAATAATTATAATATATTACATTATCAATTATAATAAATGAGAGGTAATTATGGGATATCCCCAAAATTACTCTAACAAAACAAGTTATCTCAAGATTATGTTGTCGAGATTATAATATGAAATTAAATAATAATAATAAAAGTATCTAGCAAATATACTTTTATTAGTAAATATTTGGTTCATAGGACAAAAAATGAGATATAGGAAGTATAATATAAAGTTGGTTCATAGGACAAAAAATGAGATATTAGAAGTATAATATAAAATATGTGTTTGGTTTAAATTAAATATATCGGGATATACTTTTATTTTCCATTTTATCCTTGTCTTTCTTTATAATGGAAGTACTAGTCCCATGATTGTACCACAGAGAGTGTGGGATAACAAAAATACAACAAATGGTATATAATAATTCCAATACTATTAATCACAAAACTAAAAATTATACAAAATATGGAATAAAATTATCTTCACAATTTATTCGAGATTATAATCCCTTATCTCACAAACCAAACGATCCCCAATTATTAGGTAATTAGTTTAGACCTCATTTATTTGTACTTAATGAAGATCTTAATCTTAATTATTTAGATCTCAATCATTAAATTTATTTGTTCATTAGGTCTAAATCTTAATCATTCAGATCTTAATCTTAATTATTTAGATCTCAATCATCAACTTTATTTGTTCTTTAGGTCTAAATCTTAATCATTCAGATCTTAACTATGCATTATTTTTCTTATGTTACAACCACTTAATAGGTCTGGATAGATCAAAACGATTAATATCTATAACAAAGTCCTAATATAATTAAAATGTGTATTCAAAGATTTTTACAAAAATAACAGTTCCCCAATTCCATCCATTAACCGCCCACCAGTATATTATCACTTGTTATTATAAAAGATCGTCGTTGCCGCCCACCATTATCAATTACCACATGCACCACCCACCACTGCAAATCATTACAATCAGTCGTCACCATCACTAGCCACCATTTACAATCACCATTACCACAATATAACTAACCACTACCGACAATCACAACATTCAGTCACCACTAAATATAGCCAACTACAGTCATCATTCACCACTACAATTAGATATCACTAATCATCCACCATAACTATCAGTATCAACTACCACCATCAACCATTATTGTCAATCACCGTTACCACTAGCTACCTTCAACCATCACATCACCACCACCAACCGTCATATAATTTTAAAAATATTTTATTAATATAGTATTAGATTCATTTAGCATTTTATTGAATTTTATATTTATTATTTTTTAAATAAAGACAAATTTATATATTATTCAGTTATTGAAAAATAGACAGTGTTACTTATTTAGTATTCATATTTTAATATTGTATCTTAACATTTAGATATGTATTTTAGATTCAGATTTTTAAATTTTAATGCATATCTTAATAATTAGAGTGTATTACTATATAGGTTCATATGTCTTAATCTTAAGAAAAATAAATGAGGCCCGGTCATACCCGTGACTCCATGAGGGACTTTACAAAATAAAAAGAAAATCTAGAGGGAGAAAGAATGCGGCAACTAGTAGCAGCAGTACTTAAACAAATGTCGTGTGCGTCCGGTTGCAAATCTTTATTGGTCAATTAATCCACTTTATATTTATTCATTAATCTACCCTTGTAATAGAAAAATGATTCACTTATTTTTCATTAATCTCCACTTGTAACTAAGCCTGGGCACTGAGCTGAGCCGGCTTGGAGCTCGGCTTGCGTGTATATAGCTTGGTTCAATTTCGGTCAAAATTTAGCTGGATTCGGATCAATTAAAGCTAGGACTCAGTTGAATTCGGTTGGCTCACTTTAATCATGTAGAAATTACTTTAAACTATAATTCATCTATTAATATTAATTAAATTAGTAATATGTCAATTCAACAATTATTATTTATTAAAATAAATTTGATGTAATTAAATTTTTTATAGACATCGCTACATAAGATTATTTTATGGGTCGTACGAATGTAATTAATATTTTATATCAAATATTCAAAAAAATTAATATTGTACAAAGTTTTTGAATTTATTTATTTTTATTTTATATTTTCTGCTGAAAGTTCTATCCAATGTTCCATATTAAGTTAGCGTTCTTTGAATTTGAATTCTAACTGAGACTAATAACGTAATTAATTCAATCGCACTTGAGTGCAAATACCAATGTAAAATAATACTTATAATTTTTTAATCAACACATTTAATATAAATTTATTTTCTCTAATGGTGTAGCACTTTGTAGAACTAAATATTAAAGAGCCGACTCAGGCTCGGCTCGGGTCGACTTGAGCTCGTTATACTTTAACAAAGCTCGATTGAGCTCGGCTCGGCTCGGCTCGATAGAGTAAAAAGCTCGGTTGAGCTCAGCTTGGTTGGGCTCGGCTCGACGCCCAAGCCTACTTGTAACAGAAAAATTGTTCAGTTATTTTTCATTTTTCAAAAAAGAAAACTGAGAAATCAAGTTTATCTATCGATCTTATCCGTTGTTTTGTGTCCTCCAATCTCAATGTGATATCTTTAAATTAATTACTCTTGAAAGTTGTTGCCGCGAAGAGCAGTCTGATGAATATGGGAGTTCTCCCACAATTGTTGTCTACAAGTGGTCCATGAATATCTATTAGTAGGAGCCACTATCTACTGTTGATAAAAGAATAAGACATTAAAAAAAACTTTTAGGGTGTAGATGAATACTTGAATTAGAGGCTAAAGGATACGCAGTAAACATGATTCAGCAACCACATTAGCTATTTCTCGGTATTCTGCTTCAGCGCTTGACCGAGACATTGTCGGATGCCGTTTTGACGACCATGAAATGAGGTTGTGTCACGACCCAAACCGGAGGGTCATAACGGGCACCCGAACATTACTTGCCGAGTACCACTAATCATATAATTACCATCTAACTGTAATTAATTATGGGCCACGAGGGCCGTTACCAAATACCCTACTGACACATGGAAATGATAAACTGGAGAGGAGCTACGTAAAATTTTACAAATAGAAGAACCCAACCTATGCATATATACATACTAAGGCCGACAAGGCCATACACGACTATTACACACAGGACATCTGTCTACAAGCCTCTAAAGAGTACGTGACATCGTAAGGTCGGGACAGGGCCCTACAATACTCCTATGCATATCCAAAATATCGTACCAAGACTAGACTGCAACTCTGGAACAAATAGAGTGCTCTAACATCAGCTGAACCAACAACCTACTAGTGCGGACCGTTGCCCTATCTACCTGAGCCTGCGGGCATGAAACACAGCGTCCCCCGACAAAAGGGATGTCAGCACGACTGATATACCGAGTATGTCAGGCATGAACAATAGCATAATAGAGACCCGAAAGTAACATGAGACAAGAAACAACCAACCAGTAGAGAATGCCTTTGAGGGCCATAATATGCCTAAGTGTCATACCTATGCAGAATACCTCTGAGGGCCATAATATGCCTAAATGTCATGCACAATGCTAGTATATAACGCCATCAAGCCTCTGTGGGCATCCCATCATATCATATCAGCCTCTGTGGACATAATCATCATCATATATATACCAGATGCAGGTGGTGGTGTGTATATAATGCCTTTCTTTTTTCCCATACTCCATACATATATATAATGCATACCATATAGTAGTGTATATAACACATGTGGGTCAAGTGTAATACATGAATATAATGCATGAATGATACTAAGACACTCTGAGCTTATCGGAGTGACGTAAAGTCGTTGCACCTCCGATTTACATTATGAACATTAACATCTTTCCCATATACCTCAATAGGGATTTAGGAGCATATTTAGACATGCTTTGAAAATAGGAATGAATAACATGAACATCCTTAACTACTAAGAGTAGAATCATTTATAGGACAATATTACGTTTACGTTTCATACATAGAACATGCCAAAAGAAGAAAAGAGTAGCCTTAACATACCTCGATTAACGGTGCTCCAAACGACTACAACGAATTAACCGTCCATTATAAGATTAATCTTAACCAATGATAGAACCAGTTTGCTTTGCCCAAACTTACAAGAACCGAGAAAATTCTTGAAATGGAATACAAAATTATCATATATTTTGCTGCCCCGAAGCACGTTGCTGCCTCTAATCCTTTGTAAAATTGCCTTATTAAGTCACATAATGTAAGAGATTTGGATCAGCTATTCTCTTTGTAATTCCCCAATGCTCCATTTACACTATTCTTTTGGAAGCTTTCCAAATGTCTTATGCTGCCTACTCTCCCTCTTTATACACAACACACTACAAATCATTATTATAGCTTCTGTTAATTGAAGTCCTTAACTAGTAAGCAAAATAAGTGTTGTATTTGGCTACTAATGGACCGTGGGGTCCACCTAGGGCCTCACTTCTAATAGTTGTTTGGCACAAACAAATGCCACCTAAAGATTATTAAAGTCATAGTCACTACAAGCCTTTTCTCCATGGCACACGTGGAAAAGTGCTTATATCTATTTAGTATCTATCAAGTAATGTATAAACAAGTCCTTGTCTCCATTATAATTAAACTTATCCCATAATTAATTCCTTGTTCTCAAATCACTTCAATAATAAATAACCTTTTAGCACACTTCATGTACTCTACTATTATGATCATGTGGTACAACGCTAGTGCATAGCCTCTTGACACACACCAAATATTATTTTTAATTCCCGTTGTCACACTTATTAAGTCCAAAATTATTTCGGGACCGCATCCTTTTATATACTGAGCTCGTTATTTGCATACGTGAATATGACACAAATCCTTTAAGGATCGGGTCTACTTGCATACGTCTAGCTGTTCAAACCATCGCCCGAAAGTACGGGTGTTACATCATTTCTCCCTTAGAAACATTCATCTTTGAATGGTGGGATGACATATCTATGGATTCTAGTCCTTAACTTGAGGATTTGTCGATCTAAGATAGCAATAGGAACCTCTTCATATGATACATCCTCCGTAACCTTCACATTTTCAATTGGTACAGTTCGGGAAGGATCCCCATACACGCTCTCAATATAGAAACATAGAAAACTGGATGAACAAACTTTAACTCTAAAGGCAAGTCCAAGTCGTAAGCCACTTGGCCGATTCGTCGAATTATGCGATATGGCCCAATGTACCTAGGATTGAGCTGTCCCTTTTTTCCAAACCTCATTACACCCTTCATAGGAGAGATCTTCAAGAAGGCCCAATCATCCACTTAGAGCTCTAGGTCCCACCGTCGCACATTTGAATACGACTTTCGACGTCTTTGAGCGGTTAACAACCATTATTGGATAAGCTTCACCTTCTCTATGGCTTGGTGCGCTAGGACAAACCCAAATAATTCTAATTCGCCTACTTTGAACCATCCGATAGGAGATCTATATTTTCGTCCATACAAAGCTTCATATGGAGTCATTTTGATACTAGCATGATAATTGTTATTGTATGCAAATTCAATGAGGGATAAATGATCATTCCAATTTCCCCTTAAAGTTCAATACACAAGTTCATAGCATGTCCTCGAGCATCTGAATCGTACGCTCGGCCTTCCCCTCTGCCTGAGGGTAGAAAACTATGTTAAGATTAACTTGAGTGCCAAAACCTTTTTTTGAAATGATCTCTAGAAATTATCTGTGAACTGCGCACCTTAGTCAGGTATAATAAGAATAGGCATACCATGAAGGCGAACAATCTCTTTAACATACAACTTTACGTAGTCCTTGGCTGTGTAGGTAGTTTTAGACCGCCAGGAATTGAGCTGATTTGGTCAGTTTATCAATAATTACCCAAAAAGAATCAAACTTATGATAAGCGCGAGGTAAACCTATAATGAAATCTATATTAATTATTTCCCATTTCCACATCAGGATCTCAATGTGCTGAGTCACACCGTCGGGCTTTTGGTGCTCTATTTTTACTTGTTGACCATTAAGACACTGAGCTACAAACTCTGCAATGTTCCTCTTCATGCCATTCCAATAATACATAGCTTTGAGATCATGGTACATCTTAGTATATTCAGGGTGAATGGAATATCGTGAGCAATGGACCTCCGTCATAATCTTATCTCGTAATCCCTCTACATTGGGAATACACAAATGGACCTTCCACCTAAGAGTCCCTCTCCCATTATACTCGAAGGTTGCGGTTATCTTTTTGTTAAATATCCTTCCCGATCTTCCCTAAAAATGGGATCTTCATCATGACGTTCTTTTTCTTCCAGTATGAGGGATGACCCTGCTGTATTATGATTCATAGGGCTATCACTATCTGAACCCTCCAATCGGACTCCCACTTAGCTAACTGATGTGTTTTCTCATGTCAACTTCTCTCCTTAGTCCTTACATTAGTCAAGTCATTTGTGGGTGAATGATTCTATTGTCAACATAGCTTTGTTTACTAACTGGTATGCTGAAAACTCTTATATTTGTAGTATCTCAATCATGAACACTTTATGGACAATTTCATTGAATTTGAAGTGCACGTATCATCGCAGTTAACTCTCATTCATGGTCTGAAAGGAATCCCCCTTAGTTTCTCACTACTCATAATTATAAACAACCTTATTTTCTTTACTTCTTTTGACACTTGTTCACTCATTTTCTTACTTGTCGTACTCTTCTGAATTTTAAAATATAATGGTATACATATGTAATCTCAAATATTGTTCCTGATTCCAATCCTTGGCATTACTACTGCTTAAAACATGGGTTGTTAACTTATTCCCTCATTTAGTACGTGGAAGATTCTGAAGAATTTGAATTACATGACGTTGACCTACCATATCCAAACCTGCTCATTATACTTAGATTTGAATTCCTTTTCTTACCTCATGGCTAAGACTTTCTGTCAATGGTGCTTTGGGAAAAGATTTCCTTGATCTCGTTAAACTGTAAACCCATATTTTATCTATCTCGTATAACCTTTAGTTAGTTCAAAAATGCTCATAGACAGCTGTATTTGCCTGACATTTTATCTTTATTATAATGTTCTCTTGACATATATCTTTAATGTCTACCCTGTATCCATAGGAGTCATTGGCCCCTTTTCACCTGTTTAGGTGCTGATCTCGAACTTTACTCACTGTTACTTCAGTTTACATACTTTCTGAGATGTATGACTGTATACGTTGTGGAATCGATGCTTCGTATGTTTAGATTCAATTCACGGTGTTACATGATCCCATGACTTGTAAAGCTTTCTTGTCTTATCATTATTAGATCTCCCATCGACCGAGTGCTCATTCGTCGTACCTTTATATTTCCATTTCAAGTTGCCTTGAGGGGTCTCTTATCTCAAAGTATTTCTCATACTATCTTCCTGAACATCAGAGGTTCGTCACCTTTGGCCGAAGAGTTCTTATTGTCCCTCCTCTACCATTGGTCCTTATGCTGTTCTGGAGTAATCATACCTTTGTGAAACCTGCATAACTATAATCTCATTCACCTTTATCCTTCTTGTTGTAATCCTTCCTTCTACTCGTCATTAAACGAAAAATATTTTTGCCTTGATACTTTATCACACCATTCCATTCATACTTATTAAATGTTTTCATATTTCTTACAACCATTCTTTGATTGTTACATAGTTCTCGTCCTCAATTTCTCCTAACAAGCTATTGTTATCCAGAGGCTATTTAGAATTGTAACATGCTGCACAATGAAGCCGAAGACCTTGCCAGTCCAATACATATAGCATGACTTAGCTTACTAACATTGATACATGTAATTCTCAATAATACGCGGTATGACCCTTTACGCACGGATGAGAGGCTTATGTCCCTCTCCACTACCGTGGATAACCCAATCCTTATATATGACTTGGGCTCACTATTCTGGGTATGTCACTTTACTTGATCTTCTTAAATTTACTGATGGACACTCTTCACGATTCGGTTGGGGCAATCCATTCTTGTTAATGATGTCCTGTGATAATTCCCAATCTATTCTAGGTAGGACATTGTAATTTAGGTCGCACGTACATAACATATTCCCTTATTCTAATCCCAAGAGTCACTATAAAATTTCATAACCTACTAAACCTTCACATGATGTCTTCTGTTTTTCATCTATACAACTCATAATCATCTTATCCTTACATTTTCTCATCCACTTGGGACACTTCAGAATGTTGTGGCCATGACTGCCACACTAAACCAACCCCTTGTACCATAATCCGACATGCGCTACTAACTACAAGATTGTCGGGGCGGTCTCACTCAACCTTCACAACTTTAACCCTGAGATATTGACATCTTTGAACCTTTTAAATATCGGCGATCCCTGACTGATAAACTTCATGGGTTATGAGCTCCCTGAACCCTCAAAGGCCTATCTCTATCAGATGCTCTGGGATGAAGTCGTGCCTGGGAGACAACCAATTGATTCAATACCTGCACCGCTCTCCTTACATCCTTATCAGATGGATCTGTTGGTAGGACTGATGGTAGAAGAGCTTCCTTGAACTCCCCTGACACTACTAGATTTCTCAATACATGGGAACACAACTTACTCATATCCTCTGACGGATTTGTCTCAATAGAGAGCATACTGCTCGCATTTACAGTCAATCCAACCTCAATCTCCCTGCTAATCATAACCATATTGGAAGAAGGCATTTTTGTAATTATAAACACGATAAGGTTAACCGAGAGAATTCTTACAATTCAGCTCTATAGCACGATCCTAGATCAAGAATGAAGGTAACCATTATCCTAGATGCCCTGTAGCCTCATGTCTATAAGTGTGGTGCACAACACACCCATAAATAAGACTCTACCAGACACGACTTTTATAATCCTTAAGACAGACCTACTCTGATATTAAGTTTGTCACGACCCAAACCGGAGGGTCATATCGGGCACCCAGACCTTACTTGTCGAGTACCACTAATCATATAATTACCATCTAATCGTAATTAATTATGGGCCACAAGGGACGTCACCAAAGACCCTGCTGACACATAGAAATGATAAACTGGAGAGGAGCTACGTAAAATTTTACAAATAGAAGAACCCAGCCTATGCATATATACATACTAAGGCCGACAAGGCCATACACGACTATTACACACAAGACATCTGTCTACAAGCCTCTAAAGAGTACGTGACATCGTAAGGTCGGGACAGGGCCCTACCATACCCCTATATATATCCAAAATATCGTACAAAGACTAGACTATAACTCTGGAACAAATAGAGTGCTCCAACTTCAGCTGAACCAATAACCAACTAGTGCGGATCGTTGCCCTGTCTACCTGAGCCTACGGGCATGAAATACAGCATCCCCCAACAAAAGGGACGTCAGCACAACTGATATACTAAGTATGTCAGGCATGAACAATAGCATAATAGAGACCCGAAAGTAACATGAGACAAGAAACAACCAACCAGTAGAGAATGCATTTGAGGGCCATAATATGCCTAAGTGTCATACCTATGCAGAATGCCTCTGAGGGCCATAATATGCCTAAATGTCATGCACAATACTGGTATATAACACCATCAAGCCTATGTGGGCATCCCATCATATCATATCGGCCTCTGTGGGCATAATCATCATCATATGTATACCAGATGCAGGTGGTGGTGTGTATATAATGCCTCTCCTTTTTCCCATACTCCATACATATATATAATGCATACTATATAGTAGTGTATATAACATATGTGGGTCAAGGATAATACATGAATATAATGCGTGAATGATACTAAGACACTCTGAGCTTATCGGAGTGACGTTAGGTCGT
Source organism: Anisodus acutangulus (assembly GCA_029783415.1). Classification (NCBI taxonomy): domain Eukaryota; kingdom Viridiplantae; phylum Streptophyta; class Magnoliopsida; order Solanales; family Solanaceae; genus Anisodus; species Anisodus acutangulus. Next base: position 22,930,858 of record CM056489.1, read on the forward strand.
TGCACCTCCGATTAACATTATGAACATTAACATATTTCCCATATACCTCAATAACGATTTAGGAACATATTTAGACATGTTTTGAAAATAGGAATGAATAACATGAACATCCTTAACTACTAAGAGTAGAATCATTTATGGGACAGTATTACGTTTATGTTTCGTACTTAGAACATGCCAAAAGAAGAAAAGAGTAGCCTTAACATACCTCGATTAACGGTGCTCCAAACAACTACAACATATTAACCGTCCATTATAAGATTAATCTTAACCAATGATAGAACCAGTTTGCTTTGCCCAAACTTACAAGAATCGAGCAAATTCTTGAAATGGAATACAAAATTATCATATATTTTGTTGTCCCAAAGCACGTTGTTGCCTCTAATCCTTTGTAAAATTGCCTTAATAAGTCATCTAATTTTAGAGATTTGGATCAACTATTCTCTTTGTAATTCCCCAATGCTCTATTTACACTATTCTTTTGGAATCTTTCCAAATGTCTTCTGCCGCCTACTCTCCCTCTTTATACACAACACACTACAAATCATTATTATAGCTTCTGTTAATTGAAGTCCTTAACTAGTAAGCAAAAGAAGTCTTGTATTTGTCTACTAATGGACCTTGGGGTCCACCTAGGGCCTCACTTTGAATAGTTGTTTGGCATAAACAAATGTCACCTACAGATTGTTAAAGTCATAGTCACTATAAGCCTTTTCTCCATGGCACACGTGGAAAAATGCTTATATCTATCTAGTATCTATCAAGTAATGTATAAATAAGTCCTTGTATTCACTATAATTAAACTTATCCCATAATTAATTCCTTGTTCTCAAATCACTTCACTAATAAATCACTTTTTAACACACTTCATGTAGTCTACTATTATGATCATGTGGTATAGCGTTAGTCCATAGCCTCTTGACACACACAAAATATTATTTTTAATTTCTGTCATCACACTTATTAAGTCCAAAATTATTTCGGGACCACATCCTTTTATATACTGAGCTCGTTATTTGCATACGTGAATATGGCATAAATCCTTTAAGGCTCGGGCTACTTGCATATGTGTAGCTGTTCAAACCATCGCTTGAAAGTACGGGTTGTTATAGGTTGTCTCTAAAAAATACACAATAACCAGAGGTGGAACGTCGTGTGTCCAAGCAGCCACCCCAATCAATATCTGTAAAGGATGAGAGACTCGAAATGGAGGACTTATGCAGATGCAATCCAAAATCAAGAGTACCCTTAATATACTACAGAATTATCTTAAGAGCCCCCATAGGCTCTTCTTTCGGATCATGCATATGTAAACATACTTGTTGAACTACATAGGAGATATCAGGTCTCGTGAAAGTAAGATAATGTGATGCTCCTGCTAAGCTGCGGTAATGTGTTGGGTCACAGTATGGAGAACCCATAGAGTTACTCAATTTTGCTTTTGTATCGACCGGCGTATGTGACAGTTTGCACGCGGACATCCCGGCTTTTTCAATGACCTGCTCAGCGTATTTCTTTTGACAGAGAAACAGACCACCTGCATATTGAGTTATAGCAATGCCCAAGAAATAGTTTAAAGGATCCAAATCCTTCATAGCAAATTCCGAAGCAAGAAAATTCATAATAGACTGGCGAAGTGACTCAGAAGATGCTGTGAGTATAATGTCATCCACATAGAGAAGAATATATTCCATGTCATTACCCTTTTTATAAATGAACAAAGACTGGTCGGACTTGCTGTGTGAGAACCTCAATGTGGCAACGAACCCTGCTAACCTGTTATACCACACCTTGGGTGCTTGTTTTAAACCATGTAATGATTTTTTCAATAAGAAGACATAATCTGGATTAGTTGGATCTCGGAAACCCAAAGGTTGGTGCATGTAAACTGTTTTCTATAGGTGACCATGTAGAAATGCATTCTCTATGTTCAGCTGATGAATGGACCATGATTTTGACAATGCCAGACTGAGAAAAGTCCCGATAGTCATTGGTTTAACCACTGGTTTGAATGTCTCACAACAATCCATGCTAACCTGCTGAGACATGCCATCACTAACAAGACGAGCTTTGTGCCTCGGAAAAGAACCATCCGAATTCTTTTTATGACAGAAAACACACATAGAACGTATTATGTTTACATTATATGGATGAGGCACCAACTCCCACGTCTTATTTTTAATAAGAGGATCATTTTCGTCTAACATAGTAGCTTTGCAATTCGGGTAGGTTAGAGCAGCTTTCAGATTTCTAGGAATAGGTGATGGTTGGACTAAGGATGTTAAATTAAAATGATGCTTGGGCTGAAAAATCCCGTGCATTGCATGGGTTTCAATGGATCGATGATGGGCTAAAAGTTGGGACGGGGGTAGTAGAGTCTCGAAAATAGTGTTAGGCCGAGAAGAATTAACTTGTCACGACCCAAATCGGATGGTTATGACGGGTACCCGGACTATACCTGTCGAGTACCACTAATCATATATTTAGCATATAAGCATAATTTCCCATGGTTCACGAGGTCCGCCACAAGATACCCTGCTAATATATGGAAATAGTAAACTGGAAAAGAGCCATGTAAAATCCTACAACCAGAAGGACCCAACCTATGCATATATACATATTAAGACCGACAAGGCCATACATGAGTACTATACATAGGACATCTCTCTACAAGCCTCTAAAGAGTACATAACATCATAAAGTCGGGACAGGGCCCACCATACCACTATGCATATAAAAAATAGCATACCACGACTAGACTGCAACTCTGGAACAAATAGAGTGCTCCAATATCAGCTGAACCAGCAACCTACTAGTGCGAACCGTCGCCCTGCCTACCTGAGCCTGCAGGCATAAAACGCAGCGTCCCCCCCACAAAAGGGACGTCAGTACAACTGATGTACCGAGTATGTCAGGCATGAAGAGTAGCATAATAGAGACCTGAAAGTAACATGACACAAGAACCAACCAACCAGTAGAAAATGCTTCTGAGGACTATCATATGCCTAAGTATCATGTATGTGCAGAATGACTCTGAGGGACATAATATGCCTAAATTCCATGCACAATGCGGTCATACATATACATATGCATATATAATGCCATCAAGCCTCTGTGGTCATCCCATCATATCATATCGGCCTATGTAGGCATAATCATCATTATATCTGTACTAGCTGCAGATGGTATGCGTATATAACGTCTTCTCTTTTTCCATACCCCGTACATATATATAATGCATACCATATAGTAGAGTATATAACTCTTTTGAGGTCAAGGGTAATACATGAGTATAATGCATGAATGATATGATAATAAAACACTATAAAGTTGCCGGAGTGATGTAATGTCGCTTCACCTCCAATTAACATTATGAACACTAACATCTTTTCCATATACCTCAATAAGAATTTAGAAACATATTTAGACATGCTTTGAAAATAGAAATGAATAACATGAATATCCTTAACTACTAAGAGTAGAATCATTTATGAGACAATATTACATTTACGTTTCGTACTTAAACATGCCAAAAGAAGAAATGATTAGCCTTAACATACCTTTATTGGTCTTATTTCGAATTTCCCACCACTTTATTTCACTACTGAATCACTTCAATTTGCTATATTCTCCAAGAAGGAAAGAAGTGGTGATTACTTACTATTCTATGATCATGCACCCACCCCCTATACGTTATTTGTTTTCCCAAAATTTAGCTACTGTTGTGTAGAAATACTGCTTTATTTTAGGCTTAAGTTCGTCTAAGTATGGTCACATACTTGTCCATTTGGACCTTAAAATATGATTAGTACGCAACTAGACATAAGGTCAAAGTATGACATTTTGTTCCACTTTCCATATGTCAATCTTTCACTTTAATATCTTTGACTCATCAAATTCCACTATAACACTCAATGTGATCTCCTTGCTAAACTAACGCCATGTGGCATCCAACCACTTGTAAATATCCACTTAATCTTAGTGAATGCCATCGTTAATTCTTAGTCTCCCATTTTATTCCAACATCTAATCAATTATCCACATAATTACTTTCTTGATCACAATTCACTTAAATAGTAATCACCTTAGCACACTTCATATACTCATTATCATGATCATGTAATATAACACTAGTCTATAGTCTTTGTTGGCTCACACGAAAATAATATTTCCGATCATCGTCGTCACACTTTTAAAATATTAAATGATTTCGGGCCCGCATCCTTTTATATAATAATCTCTTTATTTGCGTACATGAATATGACGTAAATCTTTCAAGGATCAGTTCCACTTGCATAAGTCTAGATGTTCAAACTATAACCCGAAATTACGGGGTGTTACATAACTGTTTGGGCTTAGTTTGCTGGGCTCACTGGATGGATTTGTGTAGCGTTGGAGGGCTTCATTATTTGGGCTAAGAGGGGTAGTGAGGCGGACTGGGCCGATGGCATGGAAGAAGGAGCAATGGGCTCCCTTAATTGGACTGGCCCAGTCCGGGGATTTTGCTGGACCGAGGCAGTTTGTTGCCATAAATGGGCCGGTCCAGTCCAGTCACTTAGTTGGACCGACGACAAGGAGGGTGCAATGGGCCCTCTCATTTTGGTTTGTGGAGAAAGGTTTTGTAAATGGTATCTCAATATTGGATTCATCCCGTAGTCCAAAAACTCATATGAAGGTGAGGAAGATGTGTGGGAGGTAGCAAATGGGAACGTATACTCATCGAACACAACATGACGAAAGATGATTATTTTCCCATTAGACATATCATAACACTTATAGCCCCTATAATTTTGTTGGTATCCCAAAAAACACACGGAGTGGAACAGGCTTAAAGTTTTTTTATTGTTGTGGATGGAAATAATGGACAATACAAACACCCGAAAATCCGTAAATGTGTGTAGGAGGGAATACGATGGTATAGTATTTGGGTGGGTGATATATTTGAGAGTAACTTGATAGGAAGAATGTTTAGAAGATATGTGGTCATTTGAATGACATGATGCCAAAAAGATGGTGGCATGGATGAATGCGCAAGAAGTGTGCACATTAAATTATTGATTATGCAGATTTTTCTTTCGGCTTTTCTATTTTAAGAAGTATGTGGACATGAGAGATGTAATGACATACCATTTTTGTGACAATAATCTTTAAATTGGTCATTTATGAATTCCCTCCCATTGTCACATTGAAAATATTTTATGGACTTCTCAAATTGGGTTTGGATGAAGACACTAGATTGTTTAAAACTAGTGGGAACTTGTGATTTTTGTCCAATTGGAAATGTCCACAAAAAATTAGTGAAATCATCCAAAATAAGCATATAGTACTTATGACCTGCCGAACTCAAAACCGAGGATGTCCACAAATCATTATGCAATATATCAAACGGCATAATAGTATTTGATGAAGATAAAGAAAAAAGGAATTTAACATGCTTCCCGAAAACACAAGACTGACAAACATGATAGTCCAAACGCCGTTTACAATAAATCAATTTATTTTTGCTAAGAGAATTGAACATCGGTTCTCCTGGGTGTCCCAAACGATTATGCCATAACATAAGAGAAAGAGCAGCAAAAGTCGATGGAGTGGTGACTTGGTTGTTGGTAGCGGCGGTGATGGGATACAAATCTCCAATGCTATTACACCTCATTATTGGCATCCCCGTTTGAAAATCCTTCACAGAAAACACAAATGGATCAAAATTAACATAAACATTGTTGTCAGTAGTGAACTGACGCACATATATCAAAATTTTAATGAGTTTGGGTGCATGTAGGACATTATTCAATTGTAAAGGTGGGTGGGTGGGGGAGTTTAATTGGTCAATACCACGAATTAGAATTTCCTACCCATTGCTAACGACAATATTTTTACTACTGCTCATATTATAATAAGATGAGAGATTACCTTGAGATGTCATCATGTGTGAGGTTGCCCGGTGTCTATGTACTATAAGTCATCGGCAACATTGATACTCATATTGTTCATGACTTGTTCAATGTCCGTTGGAGCATAACTCGACGATGATGGTCCATGGGCTGAAAAAACTTGTTGTGGACGGCTGTCGAAAACACTGGGCTGCCTGTTTAAAATATTGGGCCGAGCCCACTGATTTGTTGGGTATGGGCAGTGTGGGTCGCACTGCTGCGGGTTCCAGGCTCATGGCGGGATCTGACCACACTGCCCATTGTCGCAAAATTATTGCTTCTGCTAGTGGGTTTGACCCTGCTGCTGCCTACGACCTCCACCTCCGCCGAAGGTATTTCCGTCTTCCCGGCCCCGCCCTTTTCCACCATTATTTTTACCTTTGTTGTTATTGCGATTTTGACCCCCTTTTGGGTCCATTATTGTTGCGATTTGAATCCCCTCCCGAACCAAAATTTTGTGGGTTAAAATCATTTGAGACACGTTGGTGGAAAGAATGGCGATGCCGGCACTATTTGCCACCTACGCCGCCTGTTTCACCTTTCGAGTTTATTCAAGAATCAACCTCGAACGGGCCTCATAGAATGGTGGTAGGGGATTGTTTTGTTGAATAATCGTAGCCACACCATCAAATTGTTCATTCAATCCCGCAATCAATTGGAGAACTAACCTTTGATTTGTCACCGAGGCACCAACATTAGAAAGTTGATCGGCAAGCATTTTCAACTCTTGGCAATATGTGGAGAGGTTTGAAAAATCATCCAATTTTACATTGGTGAATTGATTTTCAAGATATATTGCCCTAGAAATTTTATTATCTTAAAAAATATTTTGTAAACGTTCCCAAGCATGTTGAGCTGTAGAGTCTGGTTCTAAAATGGTGTGCAAAAGGTCATTGGAGATTGTGCCGTAAATCCATTGAAGGACTATATCATCTAAACGAGTCCATAAACTTGGGTCCACAACGGTGGTTTTCGATGAAGACTTAGAAGGAATAATATGGTGTATGCCCTCATATGCTCGGCAATGAATTTTAAACAACTCCGCCCAAGAAGAGTATTGTCATTTTTCCATCTCAAGGGTAATAGAAATAAAGTTCTTGACGTTGTTCACGGTAAGAGCAGGATAAATTTTTTGTTTGTCAGTCATTGTTGCCCAAGAAAATACAAGGAAAAAAATATGTAGAAAATAAATATTTGGTGTGTAGAGTAAGGGAGATGAAGAACCCTAATTAGGGTTTTTGGCTATGTGTGGTTTTATGATTAGTGGTTTTAGGGTTAGGTTTTAGTTTTAGGCCGAAAGGAAGATGGTTTCGGCTAGGGTTTTGCCAAAAAAATTTCCCGGTAGAGTTGAGGGGCGGCCGACGAGAATTAGGGCAAAAACTTGGAGAGTTATTTTGTGGCTCTTGATACCATGAAGGAAATTAATCTCATAGTTTATTTCATTCCCAAGATTACAATTTATATAATGGTGTACAAAATCATTCTATGACTAAATTAAGGAAAACTTATCTAATCATATCCTAATTATCCTAATAATATGAATCTTATCTAATCATATCCTAATCATCCTAATAATATGAATCCTATTTACATGTACAATTACATTGGTGTTTTGGTATGATTGAGATAATTATGAATCCATGCTCACTGCACCAATTCAACCCAAATTTTACTGCTTCCAACTCAGCTATATTATTAGAATTGCATTTAACTGATATAGCAAATGCCATAATGAATTCGCCATTTTCATCCCTCACAACTCCTCCAGTACCTGCCTTATTAGAACTTCTCAAGAAGCTCCCATCGGTATTAACTTTAACCACTCCAGCATCTGATTTATTCCACTTGACTTGTTTCCAAATGATGTTTGGTTTCAATCTTTCAACTGTTTCACATATTTGCCACCAGTTGTCCTGCCATTGTAAATTGAGATAAGCTCTGTTGAGTACGGCCTTCATGGTCTATAAAACCTGATATTCCATTTCTTTATAATAGAACTTTTTCTTGTCTCCATACCTACAAGAAGTATGGCTCTTCTAGATCTGCCAACACACTACCAAAGGGGTAAATATGCAACCCCAATTTGTGAACTAAGTTAATTGGTTTTCTCTACCAACATTGAGCCAAAATATTTTTGATACTATTGGCATGTTGAATCCCCAGAGGTGCACCAAATCTTTTTCATATATATGAAGCAGCATCTCCATTATTAAAGACATGCTCTAAAAAAAATTCGGACTTCTGCAACATAGACAGTCAATATCTCCTTGATTCCTGCTCTTATGAATAGTATCACCAAAAGGGAGCCTTCTTTTAATCATCCTCCAATTTACGAAGCTCATCTTGAAAGGAATGTATTTGCTCCATGTCTTGTTGAGAAGAGAACTTTCAGGATTATGATTTCTGATCAGTTTTCATGCAGATTTATTCGTATAATTACCATCCTCTGATTCATTCTAGATGGCATTTTCAGGATGATCCATTCTTCCTCTTTTGACGTTGAAAATGTTATTGACTTCTGCTTCTGGTAGAATATTTCTAAGTTTCTGATAGTTACAATTACCCTTGAAAGAATTCCTTGACCATTAGTTTGGAAGGATTAGGAATGTTGTTATATAGGTAGGAAATGATTTCTTGATTAATATTATCCCAAAGATACAATATATATACATTCATTCTAGGCTTAATTAATGGAAGACTAATCTATCTTATCTAAAATATAAGATACTAATTACAATCAAAATAATTACAATATAATACATTATCATTAATAATAAATGAGAGGTAATTATGGGATATCCCCATAATTACTCTAACAGTCCCCCACAGTCTTAGCTGGAGGTTCTCGGATGTTGAGACTGTCCCTGAAATCATCAAAAAGTACGCGCGGAAGACCTTTTGTGAAGATGTCAGCTATCCGATAACGGGACGGTACATGGCGAACACAGACTTGACCACGAGCAACTTTTTCGCGGACAAATAAGATATCCATCTCAATGTGTTTCGTGCGTTGATGCTGAATTGGATTGCCAGATAAGTAGATCGCACTCACATTGTCACAATAGACCACTGTTTCCCTTTCAATTAGAAAATGGAGCTCCAGTAGGAGATTACGGAGCCAACATGATTCAGCAACAACATTGGCCACCCCTCGGTATTCCGCATCTACACTTGATCGAGACAGTGTGGAGTGACGTTTGGATGACCATGAAATGAGATTGTCACCCAAGAACACACAATAGCCGGAAATGGAACGACGTGTGTCGGGGCAGCCACCCCAATCTGCATCAGTGTAGGATGAGAGACTCGAGATGGAGGACTTATACAGATGAACTCCGAAATGAAAAGTACCCTTAACATACCGCAAAATCCTCTTGAGAGCCCACATATGTTCTTCCTTCGGATCATGCATGTGTAAACAAACTTGCTGGACCGCATAAGAAATGTCAGGCCTAGTAAAAGTCATATACTGCAATGCACCTGGAAGGCTGCAGTAGTGTGTAGGGTCACTGTAGCGTTACTCAATTTCGCCTTAGTGTCAACTGGAGTCTGTGATGGTTTGAAGGAAGACATCCCTGCTTTTTCAATTATCTCCTCGGCATATTTCTTTTGACTGAGAAATAAACCACCTGCATAGTGAGTGATAGCAATGCCAAGAAAATAATTCAACGGACCTAGGTCCTTCATCTTAAATTCAGCGCAAGAAGTGACATAATAGACTAACGAAGTGAAGTTGAGGATACTGTGAGAATAATGTCATCAACATACAGAAGTATATATGCCATGTTAGTGCCTTTCCTAGAAATAAATAGTGACTGATCGGACTTGCTGTGAGAGAATCCCAGTTTACAAACAAATCATGCAAACCTGTTATACCATGCCCTAGGAGCTTGTTTCAGACCATATAAGGATTTTCTCAAAAGGCACGCATGATCTGGACTGGTAGGATAGCAGAATCCCAACGACTGATGCATGTATACCGTTTCCTGCAAGTGGCCATGTCAAAATGCATTCTGGACATCCAACTGATGAATGGATCAAGATTTGGAAAGTGCCAAGTTAACAACAGTCCTGATAGTTGCTGGCTTGACTACCGGACTGAATGTTTCACCGCAATCTACTCCAAACTGCTGAGACCTGCCATCACCAACAAGACGAGCTTTGTATCTCGCAAAAGAACCATCAGAATTCTTTTTATGAAAAAAACCCACATAGACCGAATTATGTTCATATTAGATGGACGTGGTACCAAATCCCATGTCTTATTTTGAATAAGAGCAGTAAATTCATCTATCATGGCAACTTTCCAATTCGGGTCTGATAAGGCACCTTTGAGACTTTTTGGTATTGGTGATGGTTGGACTGAGGCGGTTAGGTTAAAATGGTGTTTAGGTCGAAAAATCCCGTGTATTGCACGAGTTAGCATAGTTCGTGTTGGAATAATTGGGTTGTTGGATAGCTGGGTGTTTGAGGGATTTTGGGCCGTGGCAGTGGGCTCGGTACTGCTACTGGATTGGGCTAGTGGGTCACAGGAAGGGGGTTGTATGACGGGTGTAAGGGCTTCTCTTTGTTGGGCCGGCCTACCACCAAATGTGGATTGGGTCATGTTGTGAGGCAGCAGGTTTGGTGATGGCCCTACACTATTATTTTGAGAGTTTAGATGATACCTCAAAATTGGATGAATTCTGTCGTCCAGAAAATCATATAAAGGTAAGGATGCCGCTCGAGATGTTGCAAACGGGAAGGTAGATTCATCAAAGATGACATGACGAGAAATAATGACTTTCCCACTTGACATATCAAAACACTTATATCCCCTATGATTTTGTGGGTATCCCAAAAACACACAATGAGTAAAACGGGCCTGAAGTTTGTGAATGGTGGTGGAAGAAAATAAGGGATAACATAAACACCAAAAAACCCGTAAATGTGTAACTGATGGGAGACGATGGTACAATATCTGAGTGGGTGACACATTGGAGATTAGTTTACTAGGAAGAATATTTAAAAGATATGTAGCCATTTGAAGGGCATGGTGCCAAAAATTTGGTGGTGTGGACGAATGCACAAGGATAGAGCGAGTCATATTGTTGATTGTTTGAATCTTTCTTTCAGTTTTCCCATTTTGATAAGAGGTATGTAGACATGAAATACGGACAGACATCCCATTTTGGTGACAAAAATTGTAACACCCCATACTTTCGGGTGATGGTTTGAGTATCTAGACGTATGCAAGTAGACCCGAGCCTTGGGAAATTTATGTTATATTCACGTATGCAAATAAAGAGCTTAGTATATAAAATAATGCAGTCCCGAAATAATTTAAGACTTAATAAGTGTGATGATGGGGATTAATAACAATAGTTGTAGGTCCCCAAAGAGGTTGTGTACTAGTCCTATATTGCACGCTTATGATATTGAGTATATGAAGGTTTTATAAGTCATTAAGATTTAGGTGAATTGGGATTAAGAAATTAATTATGTGTGTGATTGATTAATTGGAGGATAAAGTGATTAGCGGATATGGTCCATGTGTAGAATGAATAGGTGACAACAAATCCACTAAAATGCATGCAAAATTAGGAGTGGTGTTACGTGTTAGTGGATAAGATTAAGGTGATATCATGTTAAATGAGGTGTCATTAGGTAAAATAGGGTGACATTATATTAAGTAGGAGATGACATGTGTTAGAGGGGAAGCATTGCCTTGTTTCTTAACAATTAATGGGATAAAACCATCTGCTGCCAAAGTGTAATCCTATACCAAAACATTCAGATAAAGTTCTTTCTGTTTCACGAAACTTAGAGCCAAAATTAGCAAAATTTTGTCATTAATTTTATGTATAGCACAAGACAAGGTGTACATGCAGCAATGTGTTTATTCGACTTTTAAGCTTGGGTTTGAGATTAAGATTTAAGGGGAGATTAACCCATCGTAGTTATTTCCAAGATCGTAAATCAAGGTATGTTACGACAAATTATTTCTTCTTTTGGCATGTTGTAAGTACGAAACGTAAACGTAATATTGTTCCATAAATTATTCTACTTTTAGTAGTTAAGGATGTTCCCGTTATTCATTCCTATGTTAAAAGCATGTCTAAATATGTTCCTAAATCCTTATTGAAGTATATGAAAAAGATGTTAGTATTCATAATGTTAATCGGCAGTGAAGCAATATTACGTCACTCTGATAAACTCAGGATGTTTTATTATCGTTCATGCATTTTATTCATGTATTACCCTGGACCCACATGTGTTATATACATTACTATATGGTATGCATTATATATATGTAGGGGATGGAAAAAGGGATACGACGTTATATACGCACACCACCTGATCAGCTGGTATATGATGATGATTATGCCCACAGAGGCCAATGTGATATGATGCCCACAGAGGCTAAAGGGAGACGACGTTATATACACACACACATATATATATGACCCTCAGAGGCATTCACTACTAGTCGGTTGTTGCCGTCGGCTATTACTGTCGACTGTTACTGTCGACTGTTACTGTCGGCTATTTCTGTCGGCTTTTTCTGTCTCAGTTTACTTTTGTATCCCTGTTATGCTATTTTTAATGCCTGACATACTCGGTACATCAGTCGTACTGACGTCCTTTTTGTCGGGAGACGTTACGTTCATGCCCACAGGTTCATGTAGGTAAGACGACGATATGTATTAGTAGGTTGCTGACTCAACGGATATTGGAGCACTCTCCTTGTTTCAAAGTGTCGGTCAAATCTCGGTACGATATTTTTGCATGTATATATGGGTATGGCGAGGCCCTGTCTCGACCTTATGTTATCATGTACTCTTTTAGAGGCTTGTAGACAGTGTCTTGTGTATAGCAGTCAGGTATGGCCTTGTCGGCCTTGACATGTATATATGTATGGGTTGGGTCCTTTTGTTGGTAAAATTTTTCATAGCTTCTTTCCAGTATATCATCTCTATGTGTCAGTAGGGTACCTGGTGACGGGCCTTGGGGCCCATGATTGTTTATGGGTAGATGTAAGTATATGATTAGTGGTACCTGTCACGTGAGGTCCGGGTGCCCGTCGTGGCCCTCCGGTTTGGGTCGTGACAAAAATCCTTAAATTTGGCATTAATAAATTCCCCCCATTATCACATTGAAAACATTTAATGGATTTGTCAAACTGAGTTTTGATAAACACACTAAATTGTTTCAAAATGTTATAGGTTTGTGATTTTTGTCTTAAGGGAAATGTCCACAAAAAATTCGAATAATCATCAAGAATGAGCAAATAGTATTTATGACCTGCAACACTTAAAATGGGCGATGTCCACAAATCACAATGCAAAATGCAAAATGCAAAATGCAAATGACATAAAAGTATGAGTAGTAAACGAAGAAAACGGAAGCTTAACATGTTTACCAAACACACAGGATTGGCAAACAGACGTGTCCAAAGGTCTATTACAAGAAAACAAATTATTCTTACTAAATTGATTAAAAACTGGTGCTCCTGGGTGTCCCAACCTATTGTGCCATTTACTAGGAAAGATTGCCGCAAAGGTGGAAGGTTTGACCATGCGATTTTTGGAAACAGTGGTGATGGGATATTAGTCCCCCGTGCTATTACATCGCATGAGCGGCATCCTCGTTTGAAAATCATTCACAGAAAAACCAAACGGATAAAAAATCACAGACACATTATTGTCAATTGTAAAACGTCTAACAGAGATCAAATTTTTAATCAGTTCTAGTACATGTAGGACATTTTTCAAGTATAAAGGTGGGTGGGGAGAGGGTAGTGTTACCTGATCAATACCACGAATTGGAATTTCCTGCACACTGCCGACAATAATATTTTTATTACTACTCATATTAAAATAAGATGAAAGATTACCTTGAGATGCCGTCATGTGTGACGTAGCCCCTGTATCCATGTACCACGACTCATCTGAAATATTTAGATTCATGTGGTTCATGGCTTGTTCAATGTCCGTGGGTGCATATTCGAGAGACTATGGTGCTTGGGCCACAAATGCATGTTGTGGACGAGATCCTAGAATACCGAGTTGGTGATTTGAAGAAGGGGGAGGCCTGGCCCTTTAAGAAGTCGGATATGGACATGGCGGGGCAGCCCACGGTGGGTACTGCCCCCACTAATTTTCGCCACTGCCCCACTGGTTACCGCCACTGCCGCCGACAGTTTGTCCACCTCCCCGACCTCGTCCCATTCCACCATTATTTTTTCCTTTATTGTTACGGTTTGAATCTCGTTTTTGGCCATTATTTTGACTAGTATTATGGCCCCCCAAACCAGAATTTTGGGGCTCCAAATCAGTGGAAAATGAGTTGATGGAGACGAGAGTCATTCCGGTGGTGGTTGTGCCCAATGATGCCTACTTTTCTTTCCTCGTTTTCTCGAGAATTAACCTCGAACGGGCCTCGTAAAAGGGAGGCAACGGATTGCTTTGCTGAATGAACGTAGCAACACCATCATATTGTTCATTCAGCCCTGTAATCAACTGAAGGACTGACCTTTGATTTTTCACGTGCGAACCAACGTTGGATAGTTGGTCCGCAAGTACCTTTAATTCTTGACAATAGGCTGAGATGTTGGAAAAGTCATCCAATTTAACATTTGTAAATTGGTGTTCAAGATAAACGGCCCTAGAAATTTTGTTATCTTGAAAAATGTTTTGCAACCGTTCCCACGCATGTTGAGCCGTAGAATTGGCTTCCAAGATGGTATGGAGAATTTCATTCGAAATAGTTTCATAAATACATTGAAGGACTATAGCATCTAACCGAGACCATAATTTCTTGTCCACCGTAGTGGTATCCGACAGTGACTCGGACGGAAGGATATGGTCAATCACCTCATAAGCACGGTAGTGAATTTTGAATAGTTCTGCCCATAAGGTATACTGCTCTTTCTCCATTTCAAGAATTACAGAGATAAAGTTCTTGACGTTATTAACGGCAAAAGCGAAATGAAAGGTTTGTTTTTCGGCCATATGTTCCACTTTGAATCAAAAGAAGAAAGAAAGGAGTTGTGTTTTGATGAAAATGGATGGAAAACCCTTAGGGTTTGGGATGGGAGTTCGCCGGGGGGGGGGGATTTGTAGAAATCGGCTAGGTTTTTGTTGAAAAAATGATTTAGGGTTTGTATATTAGGGTAGGCCAAAAGAGAAGAAGAAATCGTGTAATGAGAGAAAAGATTAGGGCAAAGATCTTTAGGCTCTTGATACCACGTAGAAAATGATTTCTTGATTAATATTATCCCAAAGATACAATATATATACATTCATCCTAGGCTTGAATAATGAAAAACTAATCTACCTTACCTAAAATATAAGATACTAATTACAATCATAATAATTACAATATATTACATTATTTAATTATAATAAATGAGAGGTAATTATGGGATATTCCCGTAATTACTTAACAATATCTATGAGCTAATGGTCCACCATTAGACCAATTGTCCCACCAAAAGCTGCAATTTCCTGAATTAATCTCCTCTTGGGCTATTTCCCGGCTTTGAGTAAGATTTTTTCATACATGTGAATTACCAGATTCTCATTTTTTGGAGACTGAATGGGACCTGATGCAATATTTTGCTCTTGTGAACTTTGCCCATAAGGAAGGCTTTGTTCTGAATTTTCACCACTTCTTAATATTGCATACTTCACTGATCTCCTCCATACTTCTCATATTGATGCCTCCTTCTTTGGTAGTATACATTTTTTCCCAGACACATCAGTGATAGTTATCTTTATCACATTTTTATCCCCATAAAAATCTATTAAAATGCTTTTCAATCAACTGAAGAGTGCCTTTGGTAGGAGATAAGGCAGATAAAGTATATATAGGAAGAGACTGAAGCACATTCTTAATCAAAGTGATCCTACCTCCATAGGATAGCATCTTTCCCTACCATCCAGCCAGCTTTTTCACGATTTTGATAACCATATCATCAAAATAAGAATGTCTTTTCCTTCCCACATATACTGGACAACCCAAATAGACAAAAGGCAGTTCGTTTTTCATGAATTCAGTGTTTCTCCTTATTCTATTAATCCTTCTAGCTCCTGTCTTCGGGACTGATGAAAAAACTCTTATTAGAATTTACATTTTGCCCAGAAGCCTTCTCATATATTCGTATATGTTTCATAACAAGCTTGATAGAGTCTTTATTTCCTCCTGTGAATATTACCACATCATCAGCATAAGTCAGATGGTTGATGATAGGTCCATTGATATTCACGAAAAAAATAGTGAACTTCTCTTTCTGATTCAGACTATTAAAGAGCCTAAAAACACTTCTGAACCAATGATGAAAAGGGATGGAGATAAAGTGAAAGATAGAATAATTTTCCTTGGGGATTCCTTTTATTATTCACAATATATATAGTTGTACAAGGTTGATTCCTAATATGGTACGAATCCTAACTTACCTTACAAAGGTTGATTCCTAATACAATTAGAATCCTAAGTTAACTTAAATATACATCTATCATAATTACAAAATATACGGAGAATATTCTGAGAATATTCACTAATACTCCCCCTCAGACGGAGCGGGAGAAGACCGAATGCTAAGGCTGGATCGGAAGTCGGTGAAGAGTTGTCGCGGTAGTCCCTTTGTGAAAATGTCTGCATACAGATAAGAGGAAGGCACGTGTAAAATTTTGACCTGACCACGGGCAACCTTCTCTCGCACAAAGTGGATATCCATCTCAATATGCTTAGTCCGCTGATGTTGGACTGGATTATGAGACATATAGATAGCAGATATGTTGTCACATTAGACTATAGACGTCTTGTGTAATGGACACTGGAGCTCCAAAAGAAGATTTCGGAGACAACAGATCTCAGCGACGACATTAGCAACTCCGCGATATTCTGCTTCAGCACTCGAACGGGATAGCGTGGCCTGCCGCTTGGCGGACCATGAGATAAGATTATCCCCAAGAAATACACAGTACCCTGAGGTGGAGCGATGTGTGTCGGGGCATCCTGCCCAATCTGCATCCGTGTAGGCTAGTAACTTGGTTGGGGCAGAGGTGTATAGATGTAAACCAAAGTCTAGTGTGCCCTTAACATATCTGATAATACGTTTGAGGGCGGCAAAATGGGACTCTCGGGGGTCGTGCATGAACAAACACACCTGATGAACGGCATATGCAATATCAGGCCTAGTGAATGTAAGATACTGAAGATCACCTGCTAGACTCCGATATAGAGTGGGATCAGAAACTGGCGCACCGTTACTGGCGCTAAGCTTGGATTTTGAGTCCACCGGAGTTGGCATAATTTTGCAATTTGCCATCTTGGCCATGTACACTATCTCTTCTGCATACTTACGCTGACACAGAAACATAGTGGCTGCAGATCTTGTCACCGATATACCCAAAAAATAACTTAGCTTGCCCAAGTCAGTCATAGCAAATTCAGTTTTGAGTAGAGCAATGATTTCATTCTTCAACCCATCAGATGAGACAGTAAGAACAATGTCATCGACATATAATAGCAAATATGCAGTGCTGCTACCTCGGTGAAAAGTGAAGAGAGATGTATCACACATGCTACATACAAAACCAATCTGCAGAAGATACCTGGCGAACCGATCATACCAAGCGCGGGGTGCCTGTTTTAATCCATACAATGACTTTCTGAGACGACACACAAACTGCGGAGCTGTCGGATGAACAAAGCCAGGAGGCTGATGCATGTACACAATCTCTTTCAAATCCCCATAAAGAAACGCATTCTTGACATCAAGCTGATGAATCGGCCAATGCATGCCCATAGCAATACTGAGAACAATCCAAATAGTGGTCGGCTTAACAACCGGAATGAATGTCTCACCACAATCAATACCCTCCTTTTGATTAGTGCCATTGACAACTAGTCTTGCCTTATACCTCTCTAAGTCACCACTGTCTCTGAACTTGTGATGAAATAACCACATACACCAGTTAACATTCACACAAGCTAGACTAGGTACCAAATCCCAAGTGTTCTGCTTGGTTAAAGCGTTAAATTCCTCGCACATGGCCGCATTCCAATTTGGGTCCAGTTTTGCTAGTTTTGGATTTTTTGGAATGGGTGATAAGGTTTGTGTGGAGAGATTGAATTGAACCTTGGGTTTGAAGATCCCGTGTTGTGCACGAGTCTCCATGTGATGTGAGGGCAGTGGTGGTGGGTCGGGGCTTTGAGGTTGCTGGTCCACTGGTTCTGGACCAGTGGGCAGCAGTGTCGCTGGTGGTGCAGGTGACTCGACTGGGGCTGTAGGGGTGAGCACGGAGCTGGTGGGGTGGTGCCGGATAGTGGCGAGACTGTCGGAACAGTGGGTTGCTGTTGGTATAGATTTTGGATGACCGAGGACAAACTTGGTTCATCAAGAAAGATGTAATCGGTGGTCTGAAATTTTTGGAGATTTGAAAAAGGAAAGGTTGTCTCGTCAAAGATGACGTGACGGAAGATGATGATTTTGCAAGTAGCAATGTCATAGCACAAGTAGCCCCGATGATTAGGAGATAGAGCAAGGAAGACACATGAAAGAGTGCGAGGGGCAAGTTTGTGGGGGTGCAGTGGAGGCTATGTTGGGGTAGCATAAGCATCCAAAAATACGTAGGTGATCATATGATGGCTGCCTACGGTATAAGATTTCTGTAGGGGTTTTATTTTTGAGTGTGCTAGTTGGTAAAATATTTAGAAGGGATTCTACCATTTTGACAGCATAGACTCAAAAAGGCGGTGGTAGGCAGGCATGAAACAGAAGTGTGCGGACCATGTTAATGATGGTACGTATAATTCTTTCAGCCTTTCCATTTTGGGAAGAAGTATAGGGACAAGAAAAACGGAAAACCATGCCTTGTTTAGAACAGAAATTGTGAAATGCCGAGTTATTAAATTCACGTCAATTATCACATTGGAATAATTTAATAGGTTTTTCAAATTGTGTCTTAATGAATTTTTGAAACTCGAGGAATTTTGCAAAAACTTTAGATTTGAATTTCAGTGGGTAAATCCAAACAAAATGTGAAAAATCATCCAAGAATACTAGATAGAATTTATGACCCAAAGAGCTAGCAATCAGAGATGTCCACAAATCAGCATGAACAATATCAAATGGAGAAAAAGTAACACTGTTTGATGACATAAAGGGAAGACGAGTATGTTTGCCTAGTGGACAAGAAAAACAGTGTTGGGAAATTTTCTCATTATTACATTGAATACGCTTAGAAGTCCTAAGAAAAGTAAAAATTAGGTCTCCGGGGTGTCTGAGTCTGTTGTGCCAAGTTGAGGGAGAGATCGCCGCAAGGGTTAGAGGTGCTTGCGGTCTGACAGCGGAAGATTGAGTGAATGGGTAGAGGTCTCCCACACTATTGCAGCGTGTAAGAATTTTCTCCGTATTGAGTTCTTTCACAGAAAAACCAAAAGGGTCAAATTCGACAGACACATAATTATTGCTAGTGAATTTTCTAACAGAGATTAAGTTTTTAATGATGTTAGGTGTGTATAGGATGTGGTTTAGGGAGAAAAGTGGGTGTGGATGTTCGGTGTGTGTGTTACCGTAACCTTCAATCGGAATGCGATGACCATTGCCGACAATAATAAATTGAGGACACTTTAACCGACGTAGTTGAGATAGGTTACCTAACGATCGGGTGAGGTGAGATGTGGCTCCGGTGTCCATGTACCAATTGTCGTCGGGCTGTTGAAGGTTCACGGTGGTGTAGGCCTGGCCCAAAGCAGTCGGGGCCAGGCTTTGTCTTCTTTGCGGTTGTTCTTCTTCTGGATCAGTAGCCAGTGGGCTCGCTGCCGCTGGGTGGCCTGCCTGGTGGCCGGGGCAGGGCCCAGGAGGCCGGGCCGACCACGGCCTGAACCGGGCCCTGCATTCGTGCAGTCGGGTTGTGCCCTGCCTTTGGTTCGATTCTGCCGCCTAGCTGCTGCTGGTTGCGTTGGCCTTTTCCGCGGCCCTTGCCTTTGTTTTTGCGACCTCTGCCGCCACGACCTCCGCCATCGGCCTTCTTCGCTTTGTTGGACTGCTGCCGTTCTTTGGTTCTTCGCCGCGCATGTGTTGTCATCCCGTCAACGGCTAAGGCATTTTGATTGTGTTCCTCTTGTTTAGCACGTCTAGTTTCTTCCAACAATAGTTGTGAGCGTGCCTTGTTGAAACTTGGGAGAGGGTCGGCTTGTTGAATTATTGTTGCGAGTGTGTCATATTCACCTTTTGGTAAACCCGCAATAAGTTGAAGCACCATCTTGGTTTCTGAAACAGAAGTCCCGACGTTGGATAGTTGATCGGTTATGAGTTTCAGTTGCTTACAATATTCGGACATGTTGTTAAAATTCTCGAAGCGGGTATTATTAAATTGCTCTTCCAAATATACGGCCCGAGTATTTTTATTGTCCTGAAGGATTTTTTCTAGCCGGACCCAAAGTTCACGTGCCGTAGCACCTGTTTTCATGATAGTGCACAACAGGTCTTTAGAGATTGTGCCGTAGATCCATTGTTTGACGATGGCGTCAAGACGACGCCAGATTGAGTCTGTAACATCGGTGGAACGAGGAACAGATTCGTCAATATGATCGAGCACGTTGTATACACATGTATGAATGTAGAATAGTTCCATCCACATGGAATATTGACAGTCTTCTTGGTCAAGAATTATAGGGATAAAATTCTTGATGTTGTTAACGGCGAATGCCGGATGAAAAGAAGATACTGAACGTTGAGAGAGGTTGTCAAGTGTGCCAGTGGATGAACCGGAATTTGTGGGGGAAGACATGGTTGCCGCCTGCCAAGAGAAGGGAATTTTCTGGTTTGGCCGAGAAAGGGAAGAAACCAGAATTTTTTTTTTCTGTGAAATCAGAAGAAAAATGCTGATTTCGGCCGAGAATGAGGAAGAGAAGGGATTTAGATTTTAGGCTCTTGATACCATCAAAGATAGAATAATTTCCCTTGGGGATTCCTTTCATTATTCACAATATATATAGTTGTATAAGGTTGATTCATAATATGGTACGAATTCTAACTTACCTTACAAAGGTTGATTCCTAATACAATTAGAATCCTAAGTTACCTTAAATATACATCTATCATAATTACAAAATATACGGAAAATATTCTGAGATAAAGAAACATTTTCTGCTCCCATTTACCATAATAGAGTACCGAACAGTAGAAATCAACCCAAGTTTCTGAGAATTCAAATTTTCTGAGGACTGCGTATATGAACTCCCAAGACATCTTGTCATAGGCTTTTTCCATGTCCATCTTAATGACCATGTTACCACCTTTGTTCCTATTAGAAATCCCTTGCACAATTACATGCGTGAGCATGACATTCTCTGATATCAACTTTTCTTTCACAAAACCACTTTGATTATCGGAGATGATTTTGTTAAGGATAGCATTCAACCTAGTAGCCAAAATTTTGGAAATAATCTTTCCAGTGAAATTACTCAGACATATTAGACTGGAGTTGAGTTTGGGCTGGATTTTCAATGCCAACTTCAAACATGTTAGACTGGAGTTGTGGCTTTGGCAAGGCCATTAGAATTGTGATATTGGCAGGGTCTAACTTCAGACATATAATGACATTCTAAGGCCAACTTCATACATTTTTACTAAGGTTCTGGGCTTGGTAAGGCCTAGCTTCATACATTTTTTACTGTGAACTTGATCAGGTCAAACTTCAGACATATAATGTTAATCTTCAGACATTTTGGCATGACGTCAGGTATAAATTTGGCAGTACTAGCATAAAGTTCAGGAGAATAATTTTTGTTTCAAAAACCAGCAACTTGCTCTTCAAATTTGAATGATTAAATACTCAAAGGAGCTCAAATTGAAAGCATAGATTCCATATATTATAAAGAACAAACTCCAATCTTTAATTTACTAAAACACCAATAAATCTAACAAATTCATTTTACAACAATAATGATTTGTATTATTTTCAAGCTCTTACAATAATACTCATTTGATTTGAATTTATTTTTCATATTCGAAATTCAAGGCCAGTTCTTAAAAATAATAGTCTTCTTTTGCTATAAGTTCAAAAAATATTATTGTACAATAACCGAAGAAAAGAAGGAGGAGGAGGAGGAAAAGCATATCAAAATTAATTTTGTCTGAAGTTACCTAATATTTGAGTACTAGTTAAACTATTTGGAAAAAGTAGATATTGGTTAAAATTAAAAGAGACGACCAAATAGGGTACCCGGTGAAGAAGAAAGAAGAGGTGGAAGAGGAGAAAAATTAAAGTCGTTAAACTAGTACTTTTTGTTTGGGTACTAGTAACTTTTTAAAAAAAGTAGGTACAGGTTAATTGGAGACGATTAAATAGGGGGATGAAGAAGAAAGTAGATATTTCTTTTTTTCACTTTTACTTGTCCACTATTTTATAAATAAGTTTTTATTTTTATTTATCACATTTATCATATAAAAAAAAAATTTACTTTTTATATTGTATTCATAACATTAATTACTCATTTCAAATCATTTTTTAAGTATCATTAAAATTATACAGCAATTAATATAGATATCTTAAAAAAATATGTACTTCATTTATTATTTTTAAGGAGTGTATCAAGTCAAAATTAAACAAGTAAAAGTGAATGGATGGATTATATGTTAAATAAGGACGACCAAACATGGTAATCAATGAAATTTTTACGTTTCCAAACCTTTAATATTTTTGAAATACAAACATATCTTTGTTAGAGTATATCCATTAAGTGAAAACAGACTACACTTGCAATGCAACTTATTAGATAAGAGGAGATGTGGACTCATCCTCTTAGGGCCATTATTGAAGGCTGCAATAGTTTTTGTTAGAAGCCAGCTTTGCTTCTCTTATACATATCTAAAGAGAAGCAAATTAATATGCAGATTATTTGTCAAATGAAGGTCATAAGCAGGCAAACAACTTGATGATCTAAGAGAAACTCTATTAATTAATACTCAATTATTTAATAAACTCTCTTAGATAATATTTTTGGTCGGTCACGATTCGGGGATAACGTGCTAAATTAATAATTCGCTAAAATTATAAAATAATATATTTTTATTACTCATATAGACCCATGTAAAATATTAATTAATAATTCCTTATATACTACATAATACATGAGTGAAAAATGACTCAATTGTCTTTTGTTTTTTTGTTGAAATCAATGTCACATTGAATCTCATCTCTAATTTTTTTTTATCATTGTAAGAACTTCTGGTGTTGTTTTCTCATAGCTTAACAAGAAATTATTCAATGTGATTACCGCTTTAATAGCCTCGTTTCGCGAAGGGGGCTCTACTGTAGAACTTTCATCATCATCTTCATCACCTTTATCAGTTCTCATAACGCTCTCAATTATTTCTTCATCAGTCAACAATTGTGCAACTACATTTTCTTCTAGGTAGTTCAGGACATGTTCGACATCCATTGTTTGTGTTAGCATGATTTGATCTTGTGTTTATATAGGAAATATTTTTTAATATCTATAAAGTAGTATGTTGAATACAAGAAACATAATAAAGTGAGAGATTGAAGGGTGTTTCATTTGATATAGTACATTGAACAATAATGAAGTGGAAGATTGAAGAGTGCTTGTAAATTGAGTATTTCATTATAAACTTATCTATAAATTGATACAATATTAATTAATATATAAATTAATAATTATTAATTAATTAATTAATTAATTAATATCTATTTTAATTAATAAATTTTAGTGGTCTCAAGAATATTAATTTATAGAGTTTCTACTATATTACACTCAAAGAAATGGAGTTTCTCCACCTCGCTGATTCAATAATTATGGCTTATGAATGATTTTAAATGTTTATTTAGTATTTTTCAATATATTAAAAAAGAATCCATTAATTCCTCTTTAATCAACAGCATATTGTAGGAAAACTGCTAGTACTTTAAATTAATAGTAAACTATATTGTAATAGAATTCAAGTTTAATCTCTTGATACATCTCTTCCATTAACTCAACTCTGAATAAACGGTACAAAGTTCTGTAATAGGTCTTTCTTTATCTCTCCTGTTATTCTTTTTAAATATTACGTATTTCTTTTCATGGGAGAAATTTTACATAATTGTTGGAGACATTAAAAGAAGGTTTTATCTAGCTTGACTGAAAAACGGAAACGAAAAAAAAGAAAAAATAATAATGTGATATTCCTTCTAATTTTAATTTATGTATTTCCTCTGTCCCAATTGATGTGATACACTTTTCTTTTTAGTCTGTTCCGAAAAAAATGATATATTTTCTTATTTTTCAATAATTTAACTTTAACCTTACGTTTAACGAGAAGATCTATAACCATACAAATGTATTTGACTTATTTTAGATCATAAGATTCAAAAGTCTTCATTTAATTCTTAAATTTCGTGTAGAGTAAAACTATATCACATAAATTGGGACGGAGGAAGTAATACTTTTCATTTTCTAGATTTAAACTATGTAAACTTTGATAAATATTTTAAAATATATTTTTTGTCATATTGATATAAAGAATTACAAATTATAATACTTTTTGTATAGTTTTGATATATATAAATTCTAATTTTAAAAAAGTGGATTAATTTAATTCAATTTAGCTTTAAATATTAGTCATTCTATTGACTATTAAAAGCGAAAAATGTTGCATAAATTAAAACGAAAGGAGCATTGTTTGAGAAAATAAAAGTGGTCTACCATCTTAAATTTTTAGTGCTTCAATAAATATAATTAATGGGCATGAAATTTTGCGTCAAGACTAAGATAAGCGTAGCCAATACGAGGCATAGGACCATATGTAGGGATTTTTTATAATCTCTGGAAAAATCCAAACAGCGCCCCCTTTGTAGCCATAAGCATTTCCTATTTTGCGAGCATTAAATTCTGGAAAATTAAATGCATCAAAGATTAACAGTAGATTACTTGTTTATTAAATGGGTGAAGGCATTAAACTCTCCCTTTTAGTAATTTAATACTTATTGACTTTGCACTCTTCTTAAAAATTATTTATTAAGAATTTATTTTTATTTTTATTTTTGTTTTTTTAAAAAAGAATTTATTTTTATGAAATTAACCCTATTGATGAAAATTAAAGTTGTTGTTCTAATTTGGGAATTGTGAATATTTAATGATAAAAGTAATATTGAAAGAAAATAATTTTTTTATTTAATAAATTTTATTTTTAGTATATTAAATTATTAAAAGAAAACGGATGAAGTAAATTTCAATAGCAATTGATAAGCTAGATAAGAATTTAGCTTTAGATGATATAAAAATATTTGGGTGAAGATTATTTTTTTCCACCAACTTTGAAATATAAATATTTCTCCCCTCATATCCTGCGTAACGTCTGTTTTGCGACCCCTCCCCGATCATGTTAAGTTTTTCATATTATACATGATACTTCTTTTCACCTAGATGCTTTACTTATTATTTAGTTATGTTATATCTTATTCTAAATGGTAATTTAAGTTCATTTAAAGTATAAATAGATATTTATTATAAAATCTACCAAAGTTTATGATTGTTATCTGAGTTATATAAATATAGATTCATTTAAAATATAAATGTAGAATCTTTTAGAAATTTGTTATAAATCCTCCTTCTAGTTTTAATAATCCCATTTTAAATCACATACATTAAATATATATTTAAAAAAATTGTCCATCTCATTTAATTTCAATTATATAATACATTATTTTTCTTTAAAAAAAGTTTCAATTTCTTACTTATGAAATAAAATTTGTTTTGTTCTATAGGTAAGTCCATAGAATATTTTCTTAGATAGATAAATAGATCATAATATTAGAAAAAGTTAAAAAGAAATAAAGATTGATGACCTAAAGAATTAAAAAGATATTTAAAGAATAGATAGTTCAGAGACCTGTTTTCACGTTTGTTTTTTTGTAAACTAATTTCATAAGTGGTTTCAGACATGACGCGCTTCATATCTTTCTTGTTTTAATTTTTCTTAAAATACTTTTAATTTATTAATCATTAATTAAAAATTATAATCTGACCAAAATTCCCTTTCTAATGGTGATTTCTATGAACTTGCTACAAAAGAGTTGAAAAGTTTGAAACTTTCGAATCACCTCCATCACTTGAAATTCTACAGAGAAGCAGAAGTCAATTTCATTTGTCACCATTATATTCGAGGTCTTTTGACATCGTTTTCTTTTTCCTATCAAATATATGCCATTATGCAACAATAAAAGGTATGAAGCCAAAGCAAATAGCGTATACATTACCACGAGCGCAGAAGTTTGATTAGCAACAATCTAACATATGAAATACTTTATCTAGAGTCTGTATTTTTCACTAATTTAGCCTTATTGTTAGTGCCAATAATGAGATTTCCTGTTTTAATTTGGCATTCTAGGGTTTCTAGTTCTTAACAATACTCAATGGCACATGGAATGATGGAAGCATATAGCAATTTCATAGAACTCGCAATTATACCAACATGGATCAAGTTCACGCCCAAGAAATTTTACAAACCATTTGTTTAGCAAATCTGAAGGGTGTCAAATGCTACGAAAAATAAAAATAAGAGATGAAATAAATCGAATGTCAATTTTGTTCTCAAAAGTCGCCAATTATGTCGTCCGACACCATTAACAAGACTTTAGCAAAACAAAAAACCTTGAAGAGTAAATGCAGCAGAAATTTAAAAAACACAAATGTTTTAAATTTTTATAAGTTATATATATTATATAACTTATGATAGTCAATTACCAAATGTATTGTATATATATTATATACAAATATACAAATTTATTTCTTTACAAATTTACAAGATAAAACAGAAAGGAATTAAAAGTTGAAGTCGCGGATGACTTATGCCTGAAAAATCTAACTAAGTAGACATAGACAACATCTCATTA
The DNA here is from genome assembly GCA_029783415.1 of Anisodus acutangulus. Classification (NCBI taxonomy): domain Eukaryota; kingdom Viridiplantae; phylum Streptophyta; class Magnoliopsida; order Solanales; family Solanaceae; genus Anisodus; species Anisodus acutangulus. The sequence continues at coordinate 22,957,679 of CM056489.1, forward strand.
CAATCGCTCCATACAAAACTAATCTAGAATCTAAACAACAATTGTAATGTTGGACAGAATGTTGTCAACACACTCAGGCAACACTGGTAATCCAGATTTCTGAGATGAAATCTCGAGAGCTCTCTTGGTATTTTTACTTTCTAGTTCTGGATATTGATTCTCTGTAGTAGCCTCTCTATTTATAGTAGAGAGTCTTCCTTGAAAAGCTCATCGATCAGTTGTGGAGGTTGAGGGAAAAGTGGACTGCTGGTGGGATTGGTTGGAGAAGATCAGGGAGTAATAATCTCAACAGCTTTGGCTTGATCCTCACGACAAGCAACAACTTTTTACTTAATCCTCACTCGTTTTTTACCAGCTCCTTTACCTTGCCAAGTCATTTTTACCTCATAGTAATATTTACACAAATATTACTGCATCGCGTGAAGTAAGGCAAAATCTGTTCAGAAAATGTTGGTCCGAATGTTGTGCAACATTTTTCCCAACATACTTACACATTCATATCAGTACATGAGGAGATATGTTGGGTCAAATGTCACAACACCAAATTCAACATTAACAATCTCCCTTTTTTTGCCTTTCTTCGCAAAACATATTCAAAATTTAAAGTTGACTTAGGATGTTGTCACAAATGTTGTCCGACATCTGTGATCAACAATTTCAAGGTCATGCTCCCCATTAACCTGTGATGGAATACAAGCACACATGTGTATACCGATTCATAGGATTAGAAAAGAAAAAAATATGAGCACACATATCATCCAATATATACAAAACACAAATAGAAATAAATCATTGTCAACAAATATCAATATCAATACAGCTCCCTCCTTGCTCATCATAGAGCAGTAGCATCTTTCTACTCCTGCATAACAACTTTAGCTTCCTCTGCGTAACAGCTTTAGCTTCCTCTGCATAACAACTTTATCTTCCTCCAGCCTTTAGCTTCTTCCCCGTGCATCAGCATCATCTCCCCCTTTTTTGTGAAGAAAGTTATTCTATTACTGCTCGAGTAAGGGGGTATAGATGTTTCATATCTAGACCTTTTGTTACTCGGCCCTTCTTGGACTGTTTTCTCAAAAACTCTACTCGATTGACGAGTAGGGAAGGTATAGGACCTTGTCCTTTTACCCAAATATGAAAAATCAACAGTTTCATCAACATCTATAGGGTTATTATCATCTCCAGGATAGCTAATATCTAAAGGTTTATCAAAACCTTTAAACACTATTGCTGTACATGGGTTTTCTAGGAAATTGGAGGAAGAGGATGGTTGTTCTGTTTGTTGGGGATCATTGTGCTCGGAAGCCTCTGTATTAATTGGAGGGCTTGTGCTCATTGTAGTGTTGGAGTGGATGTTGGATGATATTTGTTCTGACATTTGTGATGTTTCCATTGGTGAAAATTTGGGAGAGGGTTTTGAGGAATTAGGGTTTCTGATTGAGATGGGAGTTTAATTTGGTAAGCCCATCGGGTAGGTAGGGAGTTATACGCCCGATGAGTTTTTTTTTTTGGAAAATCAGAAATGATAAAAAAATAGCAAATGAGAGGTATATTTTATATACATGACAAACTTTTTTTAGCAACAAGAATCCCTTAGTTACGAGAAAGGGGCAAGGGTCTGTCTTGGGTTCAATTCCCAAAGCTCCTATGTGGCGAAAAAGACCGATTCAACGAGACGTATGTTAATAAAGAGAAAGATTTGTCCTAATTTTTAGGTTTTCAATTTTACACAATAACTTACACCTAAAATATTGGGATAAAAAAATAAACATCACGATAGGAATAAAATTTAATCTTATCATTTTAAATTTTAAAATTCTTGTAAACAAGGAATATAATAGGGAGTAAAATCTGATATTTCAAAGATCAGATAAGAACAACATCCCAACACATATCACATTATGAAAATGTCAATAGTAATGTTGGCAACATTTTGGACGACATAAGTATTTTGATCCCACAAGAACTTTTCGTTTTGGCAACAAATCAAGACACATTTTATACGTATTTTATAGGTTTGACCACTGGACCAATGTAACATTTTCTCATCGTATCCTTGATCTAACCATATAACACATACAAAAGATTTTTTTGTGTCAAAAATAAGAATACTTATTTAGTATGCTCAAAATTATTTTGAAGCACTCGATACTTCTATAGAATAGGAAATATATTTTTTCAAGGGTTTTGCCCATTTTTCACCGTTGACAAATATTTATAAAGGTTTTACCTTATATATATATATATATATATATATATATATATTTATATCATCGCAGAGAACAGTATCACATTGAAAACACATTCTTATTGGAGGATCATACTCGTGTGACCAAAAGTTATGCACCATACAACAACAGTAATCATTCAGTGATATAAAATAGGTAAATGTTACCCGAAATATTGTAACATTTCAGCTGCCACTTATCAAAAAATACCTTTTTAGAGATTACAAATACCAAGAGATTTCTTCAAGCTAGAAAATCTCTTATGGTCCAGAGCTTTTGTAGAAATATTAGCTAGTTGATGAAGAGTGTCAACATGTTCAATTTAAACTAGCTGTTTTTCCAACCAAATCTCTTATAAAGTGATGTCTAATATCAATATATTTTGTACGTGAGTGCTGAACTAGATTTTTGGAAATATTTATAGCACTCAGACTATCACAGTACAAAATCAAAATGTTGCTAGTAAATTCATAATTGCCTAACATGTGTCGTAGCCAAATTAATTGAGAACAATAACTTCCAGCTGCTACATATTTAGATTCAACAGTTGAAAGTGAGACAGTTTTGTTTACGACTATACCATGAAACAAGGTTATTACCAAGATAAAAACATCTTTCGCTTGTACTTTTTCTATCATCCACATCTCCATCCCAATTCGAGTCACTAAATCCTATTAAGTTAGGATTAGTGTCTTTGGAATACCAAATCCCAACTTACATGTGCCAGCAACATATCAAACAATACGTATCACGACATTAATGTGAGACATTTTGGGACAGGCTTGAAAACGTGCACAAACACAAACACTAAACATAATATTTGGGTGACTAGCAGTAAGATAAAGAAGGCTACCTATCATAGATCGATATAATGTTTGGTCGACATTTTCACCAACATTATCCTTACATACCTTCTGCGATGAACCCATTGGCGTTTTCATCTGTTTAGCGTTCTCCAAACCAAATCTTTTAACTAGATTCTTGGCATATTTACTCTGTGAGATGAAAATTCCATCTTTACTTTGCTTTATCTACAAGCCTAAGAAAAAAGTTAATTCCCCAATCATACTCATTTCAAATGTTGATGACATAGCTTCAACAAAAGAATTTTGGTACGACTGTGAAGTTGATCCAAAGACTATGTCATCCACGTAGATTTGAGCAATTATAATATCTACACTGTATCGTTTAATAAACAAATTACTATCAACTTCGCCACGGTTAAAACCAAATTCAAGAATAAAGTTAGTTAAACGAGCATACCATGCACGAGGGGCTTGTTTCAATCTATACAAAGCCTTTTTAATCTTGTACACATAGTGTGGATGGTAAGGATCTTCAAATCCTTTTGGTTGTTCAACATATACCTCCTTGTCTAGATAACTGTTTAAGAAGGCACTTTTTACATCCATTTGGTGTAAAGTAATTTTCAGACAACAAGCAATAGCAAGTAAAAGTCTAATCGACTCGATTCTAGCTACAGGAGTGAAGGTTTCATCAAAATCAATTCCTTCAACCTGAGTATAACCTTGTGCAACTAGACATGCTTTGTTTCTAACAATTGTTCCCAATTCGCCTGATTTATTTTTAAAAATCCACTTAGTTACAATTACATTTGTATTATTTGGACGTGGAACTAAGTCCCATACTTTATTTCGAGAAAATTATTCAAGCTCTTCTTGCATTGTTTGTATCCAGAAATTATCTTTAAGTGCTTCTACAACATTCTTTGGTTCTAATGTAGATATAAAACAAGAAAGACTAATCTCTTGGTATATGGTTGACATACACACATATCTTACCATTTCTCTATAGTTGAGTGGTTCTTTGCCTCTTGTTCTAATTCCTTCAAAGACTCCCCCTATCACTTGGCACGTTGGATGATTCTTCCTATTTCTTGATGAGGGGTCCCTACGAACTTGGTCTAACAATTCAGCACTTGACTCCTCATCTGTGGTCTCTATTATTGTTTCGGATGTTGCTTTAGGTGTGACAATATTTGTGGCAACATCCGATTCTTCTACAATCTGTGAACTTTCCACTGTATCTGTAATGTTATTTTCAATAGTTTTTCCTGAAATATCAAAAATATCATCAAAGATAACATTTATAGACTCTTCTACAGTTCTAGATTTTAGATTGTATACTCGATAAGCATGACTATTTTGTGAATAGCCAACAAAAATTCCTTTATCACTCTTAGAGTCAAATTTTGCCAAATGATCCATGTTATTTAAAATATAACAAATACACCTAAAAATATGAAAATAATGCAAGTTTGGTTTCTTTCCATTTATAATCTCATAGGGTGTCATCTTTATTTCTAGTCTTAAATAGACTCGATTAGCGATGTGATTAGTAGTATTCAAGGCTTCTGCTCATAAACGTTTTGACAAATGTTTAGAACTAAGCATCACTCTAGCCATTTCTTGCAATGTCCGATTCTTCCGTTCTGCAACCCCATTCCGTTGAGGAGTTTTGGGGGCAGAAAAGTCATGAAAAAAATTCCTTTTTCTCACAAAAAATTATGAATGAACTATTTTCAAATTCTTTTCCATGGTCGGATCTAATCCGAAAAATAGGAGAATAGAATAAATTTTTAATTCTGGAGTGCAAAAACACGTCAAACGTTTGTGATTTTTCTTTCAAAAAATATATTCAAGAATATCTAGAAAAATCATCTACCATCACAAAGGAATACCTCATGCCTCCTAAACTGTCTACTTCAATTGGACCCATTAAATTCATATGTAGCAATTGAAAACAGTGAGACGTACCTGAATGTTGTCCGTCGTGTTGGACAACATTATGAGAGACACGGGTTTGCTTACCTTTCAAACAAACTTCACAGACAGTTTTACTTTTATTGTTAAGATTAGGTATGCCTCTAACCACTTCATATGAGACCAATTTTTCTAAATTGCGGTAGTTGACATGCCCCAATTTTTGATGCCATAGTGTTGTGTCATCGACCTTAGCATTATTGCATGTTTCTTGTCTTACAAAAGATAGCAATTGTCACATGTTCTTGTACATGTCACGACACATATATTGGCTTTATTCGTAACTTCACATGCATTCTTATTAAATTTTACCTCAAGATTGTCATCACACAGTTGACTTATAATAATCAAATTAGCCATTAAGCCCTCAATGTGTAAGACATTTCTTAAGGCTAGAAATCCAGGAACATCCAAGATCCCATTTCCAATTATTTTGCTTTTACTACCACCTCCATAAGTCATGTTTCCTCAATTAAATGACTCATAGTTCTTTAGAAAACTTTTTGTACCTGTCATGTGGCGAGAACATCCACTATTAAAGTACCAAGAACCTGAAATGTTAGTTCTTAATGTAGTTATAGCAACATTACATGTTACATCCTTTTTAGGAACTCAAACTCTCTTAAAACATTTTTTACCTTTTGGCTCAGAAATATTGCTTCGATTGTTATCCGAAATGTTGGACAATATTTTAGGCAATATTTTGCTCACATAATCTTGAGGTTTGAAATAGTATGGTTTTAAAAGAGTTTTCGTACCCAATTCCTGCATGTGAAGGTTTACTAAAGTTGAGTATCTCATTTAATTTCGAAGTCCCCGTGGTTGATCTTACGAAAGGTTGCTTCAGCTACATCCAAGTTTGCACGGATCTTACCAAATTTAATATCCTTTTTGGTAAGTGCAATATCAAGTCGGGTTATCGTTCATTTTAATACTAAATTCTCATGAGTTAAAGATTTTACCTTTTTGTCAAGTTGCTTGGATTCTATGATTAAGTCTTTACAAATACTTTGTAATTCATTAATCATATCATCTTTGCATTGAACTTGATCTATACAATCAGCCTCACTAACAGAAATGAAACCACTAAAGCAATTAATATCAGAATAGTTAAAGAATTCATACCTTTCGGATGTCGCTGAGGATGTTGATGTCGTTGTTGATGTTGGAGCAAATGTCGTGACATCTGAGACAATATTGTATACGACATCTTCATTATCCGATAGAGACTGTTCGAAAATAGTAGCCAACATTTCTTGTGTTTCAATTTCACGATCTCCTTCATCTTCTCCTTTATCATCACTAAGAGAAACCCATAGGTTCTTACCAAATTTTCTAAGAGTGTTTTCACATTCGTTAGTATAGTGACCCCAACCCGAGCATGCATGACACTGCACGGACTCAAATTGTTTAGGATCAAATTTGATACGATCTGAGTTGGTTCTTCTTAGTTGATTTTCTTTTTGTACATTTGGAAGGAATCTAGTATGCTTTTGATTGAAGACTTGGTTTTGGTGCTCTTTAGATATAGATTGATTTCTCTCATTGTTGATCTTCCTCACCATGGAATTGTATTTTCGAGTGAGTAAGGCAACATTTGCACTGTTGACACCCAATTTTGTCCCATCTTTTATGATTTTATTCGTAATTTTTAATATTTTGACACTATTAAAATAATTTTAAAATATAGGCATTTATGTGTATATCCTCTTATTATTATTATTATTCGCATTTTTTATCATTTGCATTTTTATAATAATCATAAGTTTTATCCGAAATTCTATGTTATTTTATTCTCGCAAAATTGCATCGCATTTTCCTTTTATTAAGCATTAAACATTTCAAAAATATTATATTTTATTATTATCACATCGTTATGTTATTTTAAATAATTCACATCTTTTACAAAACAAAAATAATATTTGTTATATTAAACCCCTTTCATATTTTTAATCCATAATCCATTCATTTTCCAACTCAAAACAATTTCTACCCAAACTAAAACTCATTTCACCAAAGCCCAACCCATCACCCATTTAATTCTACTTAACCCAAAAGAATTCAACTCCCTATTCCCTTACCAAACCGGACCAGCCCAATACCCCAAACCCATTCCCTTTTATCCCCTTAACCCAAAACCACAAAAATAATTTCTACCCAAACTAAAACAAAAGCCCAACCTGGCCGACCCACTGTGCCCAACCCACTGACCCACAAGCCCAACCCCAAATTAAAACAACCTAAGCCCAATCCCCAAATTAAAATCCCCCATTTGCCCAAAACCTAACAAAAATCGCCCCCAAACACAAAAAAAAAACCTACACCCCTTCTCTTCGACCCTAAGCCGCCGCACATCCCATACCCCCCATACCCGACCGGTCACCTCGCCCACTGCTACCACCCACTCCCTGTCACCAACCCTGACACCACCACACCCCTCCCATCACTTCACCATACCCATACCCCTAAAATCCGCTTCCAAAGTTCAGAATTTTTTGCCTTTAATTCAAATTTCAAACTCGTTCTTGGAGGGGGGGGAATTCCACCTATAAATATCCCCCTTGTTCTTCATTTTTGAGGGGGTCCGAAAATCTGTCTTTGAAGGGAATTTTTTAGAGTTTTTGGGGTCGATTTTAAGTCCGAAATTTATGTTTATGAGTCCGAAATTTTCTTAAAGGTTTTGCTTTGTACTTTGTTTGTGTTCTTCACTATTGGGAAGATTCATGATTTCAACAATCCGAAATCTGCTTAAGAGTTGTTTGTTCTTGCATGTGTTCTTCAACTTAAAGATTCCGAAAATAGGTCGAAATTATTGCTTTTTTTGTGTTGAAGAATCTGGATTTTAGCTGTTCTTCACTGTTTCTCGGTTCAATTCGGGTCGGGTCACTGCCGGATCGGGTCGGGTCATTTCGGGTCGAGACCAACATCAGAAAAACAGTATCCTTTTCAGAATTACCAATTCAGAATTGGGTGATCAAAAATCCAAAATCTGAATTCTAAACATCTCCGAGCGGGTTGACGATTCGAAACGACGCCTCGATTCGCTGCCCGGAGAAGGTCAGTAAGCTCAATCTACTCTCAATCTTGATTTCTTTTTGTGCTTTTTCTTAAACTAATTATGTGTTAGTTGTTAGTACTATTATATCTGTTTAGCACGTTTTAGCTAGGATAGATTTAATTTTGTTCATTATCTATTAGGTTCATATTTAATAGTATTGTTTATACATTACTATAATGTGAAAGGGTGATGTACTGTGTGATATGTATGCTGGTTTGATCATTTGTTAAGCTTGGTTAAGAGACCGTTAAGATCAAACTATGGCATATTATGGCATTAGATGATACTTGTTACTGCTTAGTGTGTTGTTTGGTGATTTTCTTGTTGGTTTGATTTAATGGATTTTTAGATAAATAGATTAAATTCAATGTGACAAATGATTTTTATTCCAGGAGATTAAATCACTTAGTTTCTAACTGATTTAGAAAAATTGTTCAACTGGTTAAATGTGATATTAATCTTATGAACTAATGTATATGCTGGGCAAACTATGTGTGGTTGAAGGTTTCTTAGGACATTTGACTGGATTATCTTGTTTAATATGCCATGTTTAGAATAAAGTGACCTAAGTATAGTTTCAAATCTGCCTAAGTGAAGAGCATGCCTAATTTTGATCCTTCCAGCATGTCAATCCCAGATTCTTTTCCCTGATATGCACATGTTCCATTTCATTCTGCATATATTTCTATGCTTGATTATCATTGCACTAATTTTAGCTCTCATATATTCATCAAACTCCATCCTATTATGTGTTGGTTTCGGGATGTTATTTGATCATGTTAGGGTCCTGTTGAAACATGTCTCTCTTGCTGAACTCCTTTTATGGTTTATGTGTTGACTGACTGGTAACTTGCTCTATGTTCCCTAACCATATCATGCTCCTATTTTTGGGATAGTATTAAATTGAAAGAACAACATGATCATGTTTCTGTAGGTTTTCCAGACCACCAATGGCCCTGTTTTTTCCTAATTTAAGTGTCATCTTGTTTAATGTAGTGAGAATAGGATTGTATGTGACTAATTTGGTTCATGTTGGTCCTGTCATGGCCTTTTTAGAGGATTATTCTGTTCATGTAGGCTTGTATATTTCCCTTTGAATGTCCACTGCTTAGGGTACCTAGATCACTACTCTTGATGCATTCATGCCCATTCTGATCTGTTTTAAGTGCCCACCCCCCATTTGTTCAATATTGGTTTGATTCTTGTATATGTGTTAATGCTAAGTCATGGTGCAGCCCCGGTTTGTATGTTCGTATGTTGTTTGTTGGATGTATAATAGGACTAGTATCCTATGTATATTGCTTAATCTAAATGACTTTACACCCTTTTGAAGTGTAGTCTTAAATGGATATATTAGCTCATCTGCGTGCTAAAAATGTCTTCCTGAATTAGTCATCTATCTGTTTTGTTCATCTATGTATTTTTATTTATCTAAAGTGCTTGCCATGCCTATGTGTTGACTGATCTGGGTATATGTATGCGTGTCCAAGATCATGCAGTGTACTAAGTAAGGCCTCCTCTTCCCCTTTTCCTTTCTACACAACTTAAATCGCTCACTGTTTTGCTTTAAGAACTCCCCTAAATAAGCATCTGCTCTTGTTTGTGGATTGAGATTGATTATTACTTCTCTTTAAGGGGAAGTTGTTGGATCTATCATGATATACCTCAAAGTATACAAAGCCCTCTGAATGTTTATGCATAATGTTTCCACTCCTTCCTTCCATATTATGCCTTTTTCCTGCCCCTTTATTTGAGACTTTCAGAATGTATATATATGTGAGTTTTTATACTTATCTTAATATGCTGGTTGAAAGCAAAGACAAGCTTCGGGTTGGGTTTAGCCTTCTTCGATAGCCTGCCATGCCTAAGGTTCAAGAAGCCTTTTTGAATCTTGTTGCGGCATCGAAAATGAATGGTGGTAGCCCCCTTGGTCTTCTTATCTTTCAAATTCGAAGTTTAGAGTGACTGGTCTTTAAGTTTACCTTCCCCTTTATGTCTTTGCTGTGCTACCAATAGTTGTGGTATCCAGCTGCACCTTGAGATTCTGGATATATGTCATCTTTAAATAGTTCTGGTTATGGGTTTTGTTGCATTTTGGCTGATTCGAGATCGCCGATTCTGCAATACTTGGGCTGATCATCGCACTTTTGAGCCATTATTCTGCTTTGCGTTTGTCGCGCCACATACCGCAATCTGGACCATTTACACTTCTTTTCGGAAGCATTTTACTGCTGCATTTTGAGCTCATTTGGTGTCTTATCACTGCTGTATTTTTAGCACAATTGCTGCTGTTTTCTTGGCTAAAATCCTGCTACTTTAGGCTGTTTCGGACAGCCCACTGCTTCTGCATTTCCAGCCCACTACTGCGTTATTTTTAAACCCATTTGCTGCTGTTTCTTGGCTGAAAACAGTCGCTTTAACACTGTTTTTCTGTTTCAGTTTGCTGCCCGGCTTCAGATTACTATTTTACTGTTTTTACCATTTTTACTGTTTTAAAATAAACACCGCACCTTTCAGACATTGCTTTCCTGTTTCAGTCCACTGTTTCAGCATTCAAATATCCGTTTTACTATTTTTTACTGTTTTAAACTAAACACCGCGTCTTTTTCGGAAATTATTTTCTGCTTACTGTTTCACCGTCTGCTGCTGTTTACTGTTTCATTTTAATTTTACTGATTTGAACACGATACTACACTGGCCGATGAAAAATATCCGTCGATTTTGAGGCCTCCACAGTTGTAAAGACGGAAAAAATATAACTTCTGGGCAATGATGAGGCTTAAACCTTTTTCCAAGATCAACATGTTTAGTAGGCGAGGTGACTAAAATAACCAACAAGTTATATATTCGCAGCCACGACGTGATTATAGTGATCTTTTCTATTTCACCCGAGAGACCAACACGTTTAGTAGGCGAGGCAATCAAAATAAACCACATTAGTCATATGTTTGCAGCCACGACGTGATTGGAATGTTCTTTTCAAAATTTAAGTCTGAGCCCTCCGTGATCAAAACATTCACTGTTTTGAATACGGATATGAAGTTATTTGTATTTAACTGTTTCTAACCGTTTGTTCTTGACAGCTTGCAGGGATTAAAGTAAATAAAGACAAACATTCCTCGGAGTTTATTTATTTTATTTCTTTCTTTAATTCAGCTTTTATCCCGCTTTGTATTGTAATATTATTTATCGCACTTATGTAATTATTGAAATGCTTAGAATAGGCAAACTTAGAATTATTTCATAGGGTAGTTTAAGATTTGAAACCCGTCGCTAGCCTTTTTTACTTGTAGGCTCGGTTAATTCAAACTTAGAATTTTCCGCTAGTTTATTTATTTTAGGCTCGTCATGCATATTTAAAATTTTCAAAACAAACTTTGATCATTTTCTATTCATTTTATTAATTGTACAACAAAAAATGATTTTCAAAAATTACTCCTTTGGCATTACAAATGAATTGCTTTTCTCCTTATTATTGTCACAAATGCATACATGTACAAAAATGCATCTCTTTCATTAATTATTTGCAAACATCTTTTTAACTTCATACTTTAAACATGCATTTTTCTTAGTGTAATATTAACCTGAGTTTGACCGGATAACCGCAAGTTAGCGGATCTTAAATGATGCCTAACCCCTTCCCTTTAGGATAATAAAGAACCCTTACCTAGAATCTCATTAGTTTCGAAGACCATTAAAATCGGAGTTTACATTGCAGCATTTAGTTTAATATTTAGGTGTCCTAATTCACCGTAAAAAATAATTAGGTGGCGACTCCTCAACCCTTTTTACCCAGGAATCACCGAACACGTCCGCGCTCCGCTTTGACCCGAGCAGGTCGAAATCGGGCGCGACATGCACCATCACCAATTTCTTCAAGATTCTCATCCTCTTCTTCGATTTGACTCTCCGAGGATTGAACTTGAAGTGCCACATTCTTGCTTTTATACAATTCCTTTTGATTCTCAATGTTCATCTCATAAGTTTTGAGAATTCTCATCAAGGTATGAAGGTCCATTGTGGCAAGATTGTGAGCTTCTTCAATATCCCAAATTTTTAAATTGAACTTTTCAGGAAGAGAACGGAGAGCCTTTTCAATAAGTTGAGTGTTGGTTAATGGTTCACCAAACACTTGACATTCATTTGAGATGTCAATCAACTTTTCAAAATAAGATTTAATATCATTCACTTCTTCCATCCTTAAACGTTCATATTTACTCATGAGCATGCGTAGCTTTGTTCGACGAACACTTGAGCTAACTTCACAATGAAAAGTATCCCATGCATCCTTAGCCGTGTGACAGTTTTGAATGAGTTTGAACATATACATATCAACCCATCCAAAAATTGCATTTAAGTCTTTTTCGTTAGCATTATTGGTTTCTTTTGTAGTCCATTCAAATTCAGGTTTAACAAGAATGCCACCTACCTCATCCGGTGGCAATATTGGAACAACATACCCATTGGTTATAGATCTCCATTTCGTAACATCAATTGATTTTATATGAGAACGTAGGAGAATCTTCCAGTAGGCATAATTTGATCCATCTAAAATAAAAATTCTACCAATAGTTGAATTTGCCGAATCCATAGCTTATGACAACAGGACCAATCACTTATTGTGTTAAGTGTCATCTCTGATACCACTTGAAGGGTGTCAAATGCTATGGAAATTAAAAACACGAGATGAAATAAATTGAATGCCAATTCTATTTGCGAATGTCAACAATTATGTAATCCGACACCAGTAACAACACTTTAGCAAAACAGAAAACCTTGAAGAGTAAATTCAGTGGAAGTTTAAAGAACACAAAGGTTTTAAATTTTTATAAGTTATATATATTATATAACTTATGATGGTCAATGACCAAATGTATTGTATATATATTATATAAAAATATACAAATTCCTTTCTTTACAAATTTACAAGATAAAAAAGAAAGGAATTAAAAGTTGAAGTCGCAGATGACTTCTGCCTGAAAAATCTAAGTAAGTAGACATAGACAACCACTCATTACAATCGCTCCATACAAAACTAATCTAAAATCTAAACAACAATTGTAATATTGGACAGAATGTTGTCAACACACACAGGCAACACTGGTGATCCAGATTTCTGAGATGAAATCCCGAGAGCTCTCTTGGTATTTTACTTTCTGGTTCTGGATATTGATTCTCTATAGTAGCCTCTCTATTTATAGTAGAGAGTCTTCCTTGAAAAGCTCATCGATCAGTTGTGGAGGTTGAGGAAAAGGTGGACTGCTGGTGGGATTGGTTGGAGAAGATCAGGGAGTAATAATCTCAACAACTTTGTCTTGATCCTCACGACAAGCAACAACTTTTGACTTAGTCCTCACTCATTTTTTACCAGCTCCTTTTTACATTGCCAAGTCGTTTTTACCTCATAGTAATATTTACACAAATATTACTGCATCGCCTGAAGTAAGGCAAAATCTGTTCAGAATGTTGTGCAACATTAGTCCCAATATACTTACACATTCATATCAATACTTGAGGAAATATGTTGGGTCAAATGTCACAACACCAAATCCAACATTAACAAAATCCATAAAAATCAGCATAAGAAAGGGAAATTGGTCAGATTATAATAATTTTCAATAATGATGAATAATTAAATAATTGGTACAATCAATTTAAAATAAGGTAGGTAAGCGTAATATTGCAAACTACAAGAGAGGTTAGTGTTATGGAGCAAAACCTGGAAGGAGGCCTCTAAAATTGAAGGGGAATTTGATTTTAAAGTAAAGTTGGAGAGGAAAATAATTTTCACCTAATAAATTGTACAAATATTTTGTAGTTCAATTTAATAGATAATTTACCATTTCTTAGGTTAACAATTACTGTATTATAAAAGTTATTTTGAAATTGCTTTTTAACTTTAAATTGTAGGGTGAAAATCATTTACCCTCCCCAACTTTACTTTAAAAATTAAACTCCCCCTCTACTTTGAACAATAGACATTCTCCCCCCTTTATCCTATTTGACTTTTTTATATGCCTATTTATCCTTATATTAATTATCAACCTTTGTCTTTTTATTTTAATTTTTAAAAATCATGACATTTTTTATTCTTTAATCTATGTAACAAAAGTTTAATGAAAAAAAAACAAATACTTATTGTTTTTAGACGAAAAAAGAAAAGTGATAAATACTTAATTGAGTATATAAGGTAATGCCGGTATATAATGAAATAAATGAGCAGAATAAAGTTATCAATTTTATTAATAATAATCAAAACTCTAATATATATCTATACAAGTGAAAATAACATGTAATCATAACTTTATAAGCATATTTTAATGTGGGTAATACAAAATAATTAATAGAAATATATAAATAGAGGTATATTTCATAACAAATTTTGAAAAGAATATCTATTTATATTGTAAATGGATTTTAAATTATAATTTAGAAAATATTTCATATTAACAAACAAATTCTTATATCTATATAAACAATAGAGAATAAGAGAGAATTGAAACATGCATCTACAAACATTAGATTAAAATATACTTAGTGCATGTAATATTAAAAATACTTAGATTAAAATATACTTAATGAATATTAACAAACAAAATTCTTATATCTATATAAACATACTTAATGCATGTAATATTAAAATAATAATCATAAAAAATAGCATTAGATTTTGTGACAAAATCATAAAAGGATTAGTCTACTTATAATGAAATATCTAGGTTAAGAGAAATATATATTATGTATTATAGAAAAAGATATTACATAGATGAAGATTGAAAATATCAAGGGTAAAATAGACATTGCATAGGACAAGGGGGAAGAATGTTTATTGTTTATAGTTGAGGGGGAAGTTTGATTTTTAAAGTAAAGTTGGGAAGGGTAAATGATTTTTACTCTAAATGATATGATTGCGCATACATGTTTACACGATTAGTGCATAGAAAGTATCCAGAAAATTTATCCCCTCAATAGCATAGCCTTACAAAGATATATAGATCATAATTTATTAGCAAGAGAAAAGGGGGCAAAGGAATTGACAAAAGAACAAATAGCCGATTAAAGAACTTAGCCTCTGGATGGGAGGAGAGGAGAGGTTGATTCATTAAAAAGATTATTGTGCCAAAAGATGCAAATCCATTTTTCACTTCCACCTTTGTTAATGAAAACAAATAAGTAAAACCGCACTTTTCTATTCAACTTGTAGATGAACAAATGCCGTTTCATCCACTACTAGATGGTTATTACTTCATTTTTTTTCAAATTCACCCGGAAATTATGTGAGATATTTAAGAAACAAATAAATGGCAATTTATACAAATCCTCTTATTATTAAGGCCATTACATGTGTTTCCTGAGGACATGTGTTTCTTAAGGCGTTCGAAATATTTGAAAGAGGGATTGTATGGACGGGAGGTAGTATCAAATCTTTGTCAAAATTATCTCTTTTCTTTAATCATAAATACATCAACTAGTTTCAGTTTTTAATAGAGATGTTTTTTCTGGTATACCAAGAAATTAGTTCAAAAAAATGGATAAGTGAAGTTAGAAAGTCAAAAATTGTATGACAACTTGCTTGGAGGGGCACAAAAGATGAAGAAAAAGAAAAGTAGAAATTAGGGGAAAACAATATACATATCGTTTTCTGGGAACTAATAGAGTAGTATATGTAACTGGTGAAGGTACAGGAAACGTCAAAAGTATCAAACGAGTTAAATTTTATTTAATTACTTTAATTAAACTCTAGAATTGAAAAAAAGAAGCTAGTATTAGAGTTTAATTCCATATTGCGGCTTTGTGGGATAGTTCAAATTCTTCATCCTTCTCTCACAATCACATGCCACCTTTTTCTTTAAAATTGTCACAATTTTTCTCTAACCTATCTCTTTCTACATATCTATAAAAAGCCCCACCACCTTCTCTAGTGTAGTAATCCAAACATACATCTTTCTTCTCATCTCATCTTTCTCTTCTCTCAAACACCTTTTTTGGCTCCATTTCTCTCTCTTTAATTTGATCTATCTATCAACACCTTTTTTGCCATCAATCAATCAGTTTCTCCGTTTAGAGTAAAATCATTATTCTTGATGGATCATCGTCATGTTAAAGTCGGTTTGAGCCGTGGAGCTAACAAGAATGAAGAAGAAGACAATATGGACCTCCGGCGAGGTCCATGGACGGTCGAAGAAGACTTCACCCTCATGAATTACATAGCTCATCATGGTGAAGGTCGCTGGAATTCTCTCGCTCGTTGTGCTGGTAATTAATATAAATCATTGTGTTTCCTTTAAGTTATAATTTGTTGAGTTGGTTGGATATTTTCTTCTAAAAAATGAGCTTTTCTTGGAATTTCTAACCATTGGGTGGACATGTTGGAAGGTTCGTAGATAAGGATTCAAGTGGACGTGTGTGTGGTTTATAATTTCTTTCCGTACTAGGTAATCTTTTAAAAGCAGAGAAGCACTCATCCAAATATAATAAAGATAAAGAAAAGGAGGTATAATTGGAAGCAAAAATATTTTAAAAAGGAGAAGGAAAAGAAAAGGCAGTTGATACTTAATTAGTTCCATCAAGCTCTTGTGCTCTGAACTTTACGAATAATTAAGCTCAGAAATGAGAAATCTAATATATTTCTATGGAATGGGAATTGTTACAGGTCTAAAGCGAAATGGGAAAAGTTGCAGATTGAGATGGCTGAATTATCTTCGGCCCGATGTACGACGTGGAAATATCACTCTTGAAGAACAGCTTTTGATTCTTGAACTACATTCTCGTTGGGGCAATCGGTATGTTTCATTTTAAAACATCACTTATATATAAAAAAACATTTGGCAATAAATGTGAAATATTACACTTATATATAATTATCAATTCTTGTTTCTGTATTAATCAATTCTGATCAATTATGTTATATGAGGGTAGGTGGTCAAAAATCGCTCAGCATCTGCCAGGAAGAACAGATAACGAGATCAAGAATTATTGGAGAACGCGAGTGCAAAAACATGCCAAACAGCTCAAGTGTGACGTGAACAGCAAGCAATTTAAGGATACCATGCGTTATCTATGGATGCCGAGGCTAGTAGAAAGAATTCAAGCAGCAGCCGCCGGTTCTACCTCCACCGCCTCCGAGCAAGTGCTTCATCATCAGACAATTAATCCAAACATGGTGCCAATTGATCACAACATTAATAACACTGCAGTTACTAATTCCAGCACGGCAACTTCATCAGAAAACTCATTTGGGACGCAAGTTTCACCTGTTTCTGACCTCACTGACTGTTGCTACAATTACCCCCAAGTTAGCAGTAACGTCAATCAGCAAGATTGTTTTCAAGTTAATCATCAAAGTAGTACTCAAATCGGAGAATCTTTAACCAGCCCCACGGGTTACTTTCACCATGCTACTGCTTTAGAATTACAAGCTGCTGCTATGGATCATCAGCAAAACACGAGTACCCAATGGATGGACGGTGGAAATTTCTCTGACAATTTGTGGAATATTGAGGACATGTGGTTCTTACAGCAGCAACTCAACAACAACAACAGCAATAACAATGTTGTCTGAGGATTAAGACCAAGCTGTACTATAAATAAACATCATATATGATCATCACGTGTAGAAAAAAATATCAAAAGAGGTCGGAGATATATTCACATAGAAGAATATAATTGTGGATGCATCAAAATTTCATCCTTATGTAGGACACACACATGTAGCTTCGGGGGGAGAGAGACATGCAGGATTAATTGTGGATTTTACAGTTTAAAACTACTTTTCTTCTCTTTGTTTAGTTTTTTTGTTTTCCATTAATTGAGGGGGTTGGGTTAAAAGGATTGTATTTGTAACATCTTTAATTTTAATTACTTATAACATCTAGTTCTTTGAAATATATTCTTTGCATTTTAACAATCTTTTATATTCTTTCGATTTTATTATATTCTTCTTTCTAGCGTGCGATAGAAATCCATATATATATAAAAGATCTAAGAAAAGTAATAAAATGAAAATCAGGAGATTCGCACTCGGATTTTATATTGTAGTAGCTAGGCATTTCTTTTCTTTTCAATCTTGTTTATGCATATTCTCTTAATTGGCTAATTAAAATAAACTTAAGGGTGCATTATAGAAGCGAGAGGAGGGTGCATAATTGGTTCCACTATCTTTACTAGTAAAAATGTCATTGTTGCTTGTTATTCTAGACAAGTTGTGGAATTTCAGAAACATAGCCTATGGGGCCTGAACCAGATTAAAAGATCCTTGTCCGTGCTCTAGATTAAGGGAAAAAAGTACAGAAGCAATGATTTAAGGACGTGGCATATTCTCACTTATGTATTTATATATAGTTAAATCCATATTGCTGGAATTCCATTCCCTTATTAGTGTAAAGTCTCCCATTACTGTGATCTTATCATCATATTGTGTGAATGCTACCTGAGTGGCTTCCAATGTCACTAGTGACTAATGGAGATTAATTTATAATTTAATATACACATAAACAGCTCAATTATATCTCAAGACAAACCCCATTATTAATCTTTCTTCTGTTTTGGCACTTTGTTTGCCATCGTACGAACAATGTTTTCATTGAGCCCATAGAACTCGACAGTATTCCCATATTATGTTCTTTTTATTAACTTTCTTTCTATATCTCTCTCTCACATCCCTAGAAGCTGTAGTTAAAATAAAATACTGTTAAGGTTTTCGCATTTGTTTTAGAATATAATCCTGAACATGCAAGATACATGCATTTTCCCTAACCTTTTATAGGCCCTGTTGTTTTTCTTAGCAAAAGAAAAAACATCTTTTGTCCTTTCTACTTAGAAGTGGGAAAAAACATCATCAATGGAACTTCGAATTTCCAATTGTTTGTGTAGCAAGTCTGATATGCCTGGTTAATTAATAATATTCTCTCTTTACATCCTACCTTTTTTCTTTCGTTTCTTCTAGACTGACAATAAGGGGCAATGTCAAATGATTAATTTATATTCACACCGTGTAAGACTCATTAGATAGAGAAAAAGTGTTCTTTATCCTGATTTTTTTTATCGCCAAGACAAATTAAAAACTTCTCATTAAAAAGAAAGATATCCCATTTATCCAACAATATCATTTGGTAGTATATGAAAAATACTCTAGTTTAAACCCTTTTAGCCCAATTCTTATAGTATGAGAGATTATTAGTTTTAAGGGGCCATTCGGTAGCTGGTTTGCACATGAGTTATATATGTGGGTACACCAATTGCAGGAAACGGGAAATAAGTAACTGCTAACTATTACAACAAACTGAAATTATAACAAACTGAAATTTCCACAAACAAACTAATATTACAACAACTTTGATGTTTTACTGGGTCGAGTGATGACACTCTGTCTTTAAGACTAGATTGCCCTGTATATATCCTTTTACGTTCTGCACAATAGTCTTCCAAGATAAAACAACAACATAACAAATGAGCAAAATAAACTCAAATGTTCCTTTGAAGAACTTAGAGTAACGAAGTGATGCTGGAGAGTAGGAAGAAGATTTCTGTTTTGTTTATGATTTTCTGTAGTCTTAACAATTGAGCCAAATTATCCAATTTATAGTGCATGGAGGGTGACTTCTCAACTGACCAACTAGTGGCTGTTAATAGCCATGTAATGACAATTAGTGAGCAGTAATTCAGCCAAGTAAATGACTGAATTAATGAGCAACGTAATGAAGCTTTAGTGAGGAGTTATTCAGCCAAGTAAATGACTGAATTGATGTGCAAAGTAATGGAGTTTTAACGCTCCAAAACCAGCCCAAAAGGCAGAAACTTTCTGCCTTCCGTACCAAACTGTAAATATTAAGCAATTTGGGTCCAAAAAAATAATATCAGAAGAAGCCCAAAGCCCAAAGCCCAAAGCCAGAGACCCGAGCCGGACCGGCGGCGGCACGCGTGTGGGCTTAGCCTCGTACCCAAGCACATCTAGGTCCTCCCTCCTTCAAACACATGGGTTACCCCTTGGGGTCCTAAACCCTTAGCCAATTTTGAGACGTATAAAATGAACAAATCTTCCTTCCCTCACCGATGAGGGAGAATTGTTCCACACCACATTTTCATGCTTCAAACATCTCACTTCGTGGACCAATATTTCATTCATTTCTCAACGAAATTTGATGATCCTTGGCCCTACGGTCATCTACTCACTTAGTAGATTATGCACGTGTGAAGAATCAAAGTCTCCAACATGCGGAACCCTCGTGTTTAAGTCATTAAAGATGGGTGGACGCAACTTCCACCAAAGGCAAATTTCCAACAATATATGTAACATCATATTTGGTAGCTGGTTAAGAGGTAAGTTATTCATGTATAAAATTAATACAGTGTTTGATTTGCAATTTAGAGACCCGCATAACTAATACACATGTATAAATTATGAGAGAATCTATGAACTATTTTATGCAGGATAGAAGATGGAATAAGTAATATATGAATAACTAAATCATGCATAACTAATTCGTTCATAAAATAATATATAGATACCCTCATAGCTTATACATATATTACTAATATCTACATAACTCTAATCAGCTACCAAACGATCCCTAAGGGTCAAATATGCTATATGCGAAATTGATCAGATATTTCATTCGTTAATAGTTTAGCATTTCTTTAACATGTACAAATTTAATATTTCTTTTGTACTCGTGTTTATGTAACAACCAAAACCAAACACCAATTACTAATTAAGTCGGAATGCAAATAGCTTAACTTAAGTTTGTTACATACTAATGATGTAAAAAAAATATATGGACGTAACAGGCATTTATATCTTTGGTGATGAATATTGTAATTTATAAATATATTTTTGTTCTTCAATTTTTGAGTTTCTTACCACCGATTCATGTATTCTCTACTCTACACTTATGTCCTAATTAAATTAAAGATGAGATACTTTTCCATCATGTTTATTATAAAATAAAAAGCAGCGGAGCTTGCTGTAAAAAATTAATTATTGTATTAAAGAAATAATTTTTCGAAATAACTTCATTCCTTAAGAATCGAGCAAAGTTTCAATTTTCAACCTCTCGATTACACGTCGACGTTACGTCGGCGTTTGTCACATTCTTTCCTTCATTAAATTATTATTGTCTGTTTATTTTATTTAGCGCACTTAATTTTATTGTCTTTAATTATTTATTATCATAATTAAAATGGAAGGATTAAAAGGTATGTTTAAGGGTAAGGGTAAGGGTGCTTCTTCTAGTAGGGGCAACCAGGGCAAGGGTACTTCTTTTAGTCATCTTATTCCTACACAAGATGATTTTGTTGATACTCAACATTTTCCTACAATACCATTAGATTTAGACCATGAGCTATTTTCTCGAACTCAAGAAGACTTTAATTTAGACGATGATATACCCACTAATGTTGATGACAACACACCCACTAGTGCGCCTTCAACTGAAATACCTCCTATTCCTCCTAGTATGAGACGAGGTCCAGCAAAACGACCATTAAAATCAGATGCATGGACAATTTTTGATAGAGACGTAGAGAATCAAGTAGCCATATGTAAAATTTGTAAAAATGTTTTAAAATTTAAAACTGGAAAAGGTCACGGTGGGACGGGGGGGGGGGGGGTTTAATTAGACACGTAGTAAGTGCTCATCCAGCTAGGTATGCCCAATACCAGGCTTCAAAACTGGGTGCGCAAACTCCCGCTCCATCGGGACAAGGTTCACATACTGATACTGTCCCGGACCAAGTACAGGGTCAAATTAACCCTATGACGGGGGGAATTGTAGGCTCTAAATACAATAAACATAGAGATAGGGAAGCAATATCAAAATTAGTTGCTGTGGAGGGTTTGCCTTTTTCATTTCCTTTATCTCCCGGTTTTATTCATTACATTAGAGATATATATAATCCTGCTTTTAACGGTTTTCCTAGATCAACTGTTAAGAGAGATGTATTTAAATTCGCGTATGAATATCAACAATATTTACGTTTTTCATCATATTATTTTAATGGCAAAGTATCTATCACGTCTGATATAGGTCGTAGTACTAACGACCATGATTATTTAACTATAACTTGTCATTTGATAGATTATAAATGGTCTATGCAAAAACGTATTTTAGCGTATAGATATATAGATGATAGGCACACTGGTACTTTTATTGCAGATAATATTTATCAAGTGTGCCATTATTACGGAATAACCGATAAAATTATGACTATTACATTAGATAACGCTTCTTCTAACAATTACGCAATTACAATTTTAAAAAATAGTTTAACTCCATCTTTTTCAGATCATTTTCTTATAAAATGCGCGTGCCATATATATAACTTAATTGTAAAGGATGGTCTATCACTTTTTGAAGACATTCTTAGTAAAATACAATTTGCTATAAACTTTATTTTTAAAAGTAATAAAGTACAACGTAGAAAAGAATATAAAAAAACTTGTCACGATTGTGGACTACCTTATAGAAAAATTCCACAAGAAGTATCCACTAGGTGGAATTCTTTATACGAGCAACTACTTGTTGCTTATGACTATAGAATACCTATAACTTTATTTTTTAACTCTCATAATAAAAATCCAGCTGATATGATTTTAGATAGTGATTGGGAAAAAATTTCCAAACTTATTGTATTTTTAGAGAAATCTTTTCAAGCAACAAAATAATTTTTCGGTATTTATTATCCTACTATTTCAACTATGTTGTTTTATATAACTCTAATATTTTTATTACTTATTGAATATATGGAAAAATCAGCTTATAAGGCAGCTATTAAAAAAATGTTTGTCAAAATAAAAAAATATTTTATTCCTATTCCCTCTATTTATATTATTGGTTTTGTATTAAATCCTACTATTAAAATAGATGGTACTAAATCACTAATTGAAACTATTTACGATTGTATAGAAGTACTACCACCTCCAAGTCCCAAAAATCTAAATCACCCACCACCTATTGAACAAACTAAAGAAGAAGTGTTGTCTAGCGTAGAACACCAATGCAAAAATACATATAGATTTTATCAACAAGAAAATGCTAATAACTTGCCGGCTTCCATACCGTCTTCTTCATCTTCAACACAACCTCACAAAAGACATGCTGTTTCTGCGGCTAGTATTGAAAACCTCAGAAATAGAATGTGCGGCCGTACCTCTACTACTAACCAAATTAGCGAGTTGGATATTTTTGTTTTGCAGGGTTCTGTACCGTATCAAGAAGTTATCAATGAAGATGGACATGAAGACTTCTTTGAAATCTTGGAGGGGAATGAGAAGACCTTTCCGACACTTTCATTGATGGCTCGAGATGTTTTGAACATTCAAGCGTCATCAACTGTGTCTGAAAGCGCTTTTTCTGCGGGCAGATATCAAATAGGAGACCACAGACACTCATTAGCCGGAGACAGCTTGGAAATTGCAGTATTATTCAGAGATTGGATACGAGCGGAGCGGAGAAGGTGCGGTCAACCGGAGATCAACGAAGAAGATGATGAAAACTACAACGAAATCTTAACCGAAGGTAGTGGAAGCGACGTGGATCAATTTGACCAACAAATACCAATTCCAACCGAAGAACCACATGAAATCATCAAGCAATTAGAACAGATTTTTTTGAGAATGTAATTTTTTTAATTGCAATTTTATTATGTAATTTGCAACTTTTGGACAACACCACAAAATTGCAATTTAGATTTTAGACAATTGTATTTGTATTACAAAAAAATCATGTCTATTAAATAATATAAGAGGCACAAAAACAAATTTTTGAGATGTTTTTTTTACATTATCTTATTTTGTTTATTGAGTTTTTTTATACATATGTTATTTAAAAAAAAAAGGAAAACCCGCCAGACTCGCCGAGCCCGACTTCGACCCGAGCCCGACTGACCCGACTGATATCGACGGGATCGGACGGGACTTGCTCCCTCCGCTAGACTGACCCCCGCCAGAACCCGCCACGACCTCGACCTGCCAGACCCGACCCGCCAGATCCGAGCCCGGCCCACTGGCCACTCTTAGTACATACTAGCATACATTAAATGTAGGTTTAGTGTAGTCACCTTTTTTCTTTTAAAAAATAAAGGAAAAAAAAATAAGTGTTTCACCACCTTGCGGTTTAATGTATAGTTGCAATTTCAATAAATCTACTTAGACATAGGGTTCAAAGTAAATTTTACAAAAAGGAATTATACAACTCTCTGTTCCCCGTTTCCGATTGTAATTGTCTATCCACATCCCAAACGAATTCAAAAAAGTTGTTACTAGTGAGAGGAAGAGGTCAAATAGTTGAATAGAAAAATTGACTCACACGTGGAAAGAGGGATGTATAAATATATGTATTTAGGAGAAATGTGGACGCGTATAAAACTATAAAAACTTTTATTTATACTACTCTAATAAAGTATATATATATATATTAGAGAGAGAAATGGTGGGTTTGACTTGGCGGCTGGCATATTTGTAGGGCGCGTGCCTTATAGAGAAGCTCACTCAGCTGGTCCCAAAGTGAAAGGGTGTTAAGAGAGCTCCACGTATACTTACTAGCCAACCCCTCCTTTAATATAATGATAATAAATACAAATAGGCTTCCTATACTGAAGCACCCATAGCCGCAAGCCTTGATACTTACTTACAATTTACATTGCCACAAACGCTAATCACTCGCTCGGTGCCTATAATGGGAAACAGCAACCCCAGCCCACAATATTTTTCAAAATTCAATTTATTTGATATAGTTTGACTCAACATAAAATTTAAAAAATAAAAAAATATTTATCTAATTATAAATCATCTCGTTAATCATAAAATGTAAAAATTAAAATTAAATTATTATAAATAATAAAATGTATCATTCTTTTTATAAAAAAAATATATCACAATAGAGGGAATAATTTCTTTCTTTTCTTATTCATATAGTTATTATCACAAAAGTGGGTAATATGAACAGTAATATGTGAAAGAGTCAACGATATCCTTTTTTTTGTTTTTTTGTTTTTCTAAAACGATGCAGTAGATTGAAATAAATTAAGTTACAACGTCATTACAAGGAGGGATTGCTTCAGATATCATAGTATCCGAGCAACCATTATTAAAAGCAAGTAAACTAGAGGAAGGTGGTTCATTAGAAGTAGGGGGAGCTCGAGGTGTTGTAACATCCGAGCAGTCTTTATTGAAAGCAAGTAAAGTAAAACAAGGGGGTTCATCAAAGGTAGCAACAATCCTGGTCAGCTGAGTATCCGAAGGAGCTAAGCACATGCCATGCTTGGCCAAGGAATCTGCTACCATGTTAGCTTCACGGTATATGTGTTGCGGCATCTGGAGCTCCATCTCCCGCATCAATTGCCTGCAGTCGAAACTAATATGTTAGTAAAGAGGGTGTTCATTTACAAACATGCAACGTTTCAGATTAGGATTTAATTTGGTATTACAATTAACAAGTTATTTATTACTTTTTTAATTCAGTTTATGTGAAACTCATTTTCTTTTTATTGGTATAAAAAGAAAAGAATGATTCCTTCCTAAATTTGGGAACAATTTAATTTAGCCTTCTCATTTTACCTTTGATGAATAACTTTTATAGACACCCAAATTTTATGACATGTTTAATGTCACAAGTTTCAAAAGCCTTATAGTAATCGATAACGAACCTGAATGGCTTTTTTAAATATTATAGCATGTTTATAAAACCACAAGCTCCAAAATTCTTAATGATGTTCGGCTAAAAGTATGCATATTTGTATGTTGATTGCATCATATTTTATTGCATTGTAGCATGCATTGTGACGATTTGAGCTTAATTACATTTATATTTGTTTATGCACCAATTGGATGAGAAACGGAGGAAGAACGCATAAAAGGATGCAAATGCATGAAGAAAAAGTGAAAAACATTCTCGGAGCCCAGCACCCAAGTTGGCGCATGATGAACAGAATATTACATAAAGACTTGATTTTGAGTATAAGAAATAATTTGGAGCTAATACATATGAAATGGAGCTTTGAACTCTGAGTAGAAATCTTAAATTATTATCCAGGATCGAGTTTGGGGATTGAAAACTAAGTGTGCACAAGAAACAATGACAAATGATATATGTTAGGGTTTACTTTTATGGAAGGCATAAAAGCTACTTAATAATTGTAGACTCTTTGGATTTCTTTTATCGTCCCCACCTAATATTTTTAGGAAAATTAGAAAAATCAAATTTAAGGCTATTTATTTGAAAATAAAACCTTTTATTACCAGAGTTCGGGTAAGGGCTCAGGTGATTCCCCGGGAAAGATGTTAGGCACCCCGATATTAAGAATCTGCAGAATGCAGTTGATCTTCGAGTTTCAAAAATGTGATTTTGTATTTATTTGCTTAAAATGTGTTTCAAAGTTGTATATAAAGTCATGGCATATCAAAATGGTTTCATAAAATTAAAATTCTCTTTTCAAAAGAGTTGATTTTTTTCCAGAAATACAAATAAGGTTTCAAGTGGCTTATTTTACTTTCTAGACCAAAAAGACACTTAAAATTTTTCTCAAGTAAAATTCCACTTGATTAAGTCCAAAGCATTATAATCCATTTGTCCTTGTATGTTTAGAAATGTCTAACTCCATGTCCTTTGTAACATGCCATTAGA
The DNA here is from genome assembly GCA_029783415.1 of Anisodus acutangulus. Taxonomy (NCBI): domain Eukaryota; kingdom Viridiplantae; phylum Streptophyta; class Magnoliopsida; order Solanales; family Solanaceae; genus Anisodus; species Anisodus acutangulus. The sequence continues at coordinate 22,984,368 of CM056489.1, forward strand.
CTCGTACAAGGTTTGACAAATCTCCAAGTTATGAAAAAATAATATTTTTACCTCTTTTTGGTTAAAGTAAAGGTCAACCACTTTCCTTATTCCAAATCACCCCTTCCCCAAACTTATAATTTAGTAAAATCTCTTTTGTTTGTTTTAGCTTAGAGTGTGCCAAGACCCAAAAATGGCTTTGAATCCATGTTTTTTACTATTTTGCATTTTTTTCCAAACAATTCTTTCCCTTTGAAATAAACCTTCTTTCAATTCCTTTAAGTTCCTTTAAGTTGGAAAGCCATTTAAGAGAACAAAGGAAGATCAATTTGTTCTGTTCTTTTATAAAATTAATCTTTTACACCATTTTGACTTAGTCAAGTAAATGCTCATTTGTTATTTTTTCTTTGTCGGGTCCAAATCAAAATATAATGGGTTCCTATTAATTCTAACTATATACGTTTGCCTAGGCCTATTTCATATAAGTTCTAATAAGGGTCCCAATAATACAAGTATAGTTTGTACATACATATACATATATTAATAAAGAAAGGGAAAATAAATGGGTTTGTGGGTGTACTAAGCCCACCAACTAATGCTCATGCCATTTTCATCCATGGCTGGGCCTTCGAAAATGTGGAAAACTCAATGTTATACGATTTTGTTGGGACTCAGGTCCAACGGAAGCGGATGGCATCGAGACATGCCCAATTGGGCCCAAGAAGGCGACAGATCATGCAAAGGAGAGGAAAAAAGGAAAATTGCAGTTAGAATGCATCTACACTTAACACTACTAAAGTGAAGAAATATGACAAGTATTAATACTTAATCACATTAAAAGGGAATAACATAAATATTGAGGGCTTAGAGCAATATACACAACATACATCTTTTTGGGGGCCCAATGAGGATAAAAATAATCATAATAAGCACAAATGTCACCAGGACAGAAAGCAAGAGGGAAAATGGGGAAGCCCATTCTAGTAGTCTATGATCTCGGCCCAATATATGTCTTGATATACCACGGATATTCATGAGATATACCCTCAGTATGCCAAAGTTGTTACACCACGTACTTTATACGTCGTTGTTAGCATAAGTTTTCTAACGTAAGCTCGGAGAGAGTGAAATCCCTCTAAACATTAGTTAAGGTGAATGAGACTTAGAGAAAAGATGTAACATCCCGTATTTTCGCTCAATATATGTACGACTAAGTTGAGGTTGATGAATGCACTTAAACGAGAGAAATGAGATTTTTAACAGATAAAATTGACCTGCTTGATTATCCGTGCTACTTGCTTGAGTTGTTTACTTACAGATCCTACTTGTTTGAGCTACTAGACATATGTCTTAATTATTAAGCAAGGACGAGACACATGTCGAAAGAAGAGGGACCAATAATGACACCTACTAATTAAGCAAGTAGGTGACAAAGATGTGCATAACCTACTTGCTAAAGGAAAGGCTACAATTGCCTTAAAGGGGTGACAATGCTTGGTCGACCATGGACTCCTATTTTGGGCTGGTTTATCTCATATTTCACCTCATTATCTTTAGCTCTCAACCTAAGAAAATATATGGAAGCTTTATCTGTCTCTCTCTCTCCAAGCTGGACAGCCCCAAAAACTATCTCTAAACTTGAAGAATCCAAGTGAAGGTGGTTGATTCTCCTCCAAGGCAAGCCACTTCCACTTCCAGCCTTGAAGAACTTAAATTAGGTAAGGAATCTTCTCTTTTTAATGTGTTTGAGCTTATTGGAGTCTTAGCTAAGTTATGGAAGTAAGAACTTATGAAGAAATGGCCTGAAAATGATTCTAGGTTGCTGTAATTTGTTGGACTGTTATGAGGTTATTTTTATTGTGTGTCATGGCTAAAAATCAGTAGGTATAACCTGAGTATATTGTGGTTGTCATTATTGAAGTTTATTAAAGTTCTAGCTAAGTTGTATGGATGAAAAAGTGCAAATTAGCACTTGGTTGTTGTGTGAGATGATGTGATTTTTTTTGGTGATGTATTGTGATGGATATAAGGTTGGATTTTGATGTATTATGTTTGTTGACATTCTTGACATGTTGGTCTTGTTGTTTGATTTGAGGAAAGTGAAAAAAATAAGGGTAGGTGCTGTCCAAATTTCTGTAGACGAGCTAGTCGCTCATTTGTGTTAAATTTTAGCTTCAGTAAGCTTAACAATGATCCCTTATTGTTTGTTGTAGATTGAAGTACTAATGGGCTGAACCTACTCCGTGTGGTTAAGTAAAATAAAAAAGTATGTTAACACTATCCTTTCCTTATTTTGGCATGACCCGTATGTAAACGAACGTAAATGAATGTCCGTCCAAAATGACTCTACTCTTGAAAGCTAAAAATGTTTATGTCCTTCATTCTATTGAAGAAGTTTATTGATTCATGTATGACTTGTCTTATTGACTCATAATGAAAGGTATATTGATATGTTAGCTTCATAACGATAGTCGGAGGTGTAACGACCTTACATCACTCCGATAAATTCAAAAAGTATTCTATGACTTTCATGCATATGGTTCTCATGAAGGCATTTGTTATGATGATGATGTTAGCCCCAAAGAGAGGCTTGATACGATATGATATGGCCCCAAAGAGCGGCCTGACGATTTATGATAGCACTATATGCATATATATATTGTATTGCATATCATGACCCACAGTGGCAAGTTATGAGTTACAGGTTGATCGTTATTTGCTCTCTCTTATATTGAGGCTCTTACTTATGCTTTTACTGCCTTACATATTCAGTACATATTTCGTACTGACATTTCTTTTATTGGGGGACACTGCTTTCTATGCCCGCAGGTTCAGATAGACGGATTGACAACCTTACCAGTAGGTTCTCAGCTTAAATGTGGTTGATGCACTCCTTTTTATCCGAAATTGCTGCTTTCAGGTCGGTATGATGTTATGTATATGTTATAGGTATGGTGGGGCCCTATCCCGACCTTATCATGATGATGATGTACTCTTAGAGGCTTATAAATATGAGTCTTGTGTATAGATGTTATATATGGCCTTGTTGGCATATGTTTGATGTCCAATATGTCATGGTGGCCTTGTCGGCCGGTATCTATATATATTCATATTAGGTTGGTATCGTCAACTGTTTATTATTTTCGTATGTCTTTCTGTCTATAATGGCGGCCTTGACGGCCCGTTTGTATGTTAAAGAATAAGGTTAAGTCATGTATGTTGGCGCTCGATAAGTAAGGCCTGGGTTCCAGTCGTGCCCATCCGGTTTGGGGGTGTGACAAACTTTGTATCAGAACAGGTCTGTCCTAGAGAGTCTACAAGTCGTGTCTAATAGAGTCTTTTTATGGATATGTTGTGCACCACACTTATAGACAGGAGGCTACAGAGCATTTAGGATGATGGTTACCTTTCTTCTTGATTTAGAATCATACTATAGAGCTGAGTTGTAAGAGTTTTCTCCATAACCCTTATCATGTTTATAATTACAACGATGCCTTCTTCTAGTGGGGCTATGACTAGAGGAGATATGAATAGTACACCCGCCATTGAGACCGACCCGTTAGAGGATATGAGTGAATCAAATTTCTAGGTATTTTTTACTCTAATAGTAGTAGAGAAGCTGAAGGAATCTTACCATCAGTTCTACCACCAGCTCCATCTAATAATGATATAAGGAAAGTGGTGCAGATATTTACTCAATTAGTTGCCCCCCCTCCAGGAACAACGTCATCCTAGAGCATCTGATAGAGATAGACCCCTTGAAGGATCAGAGAGCTCACTGCCTAGGGGGTTTATTGGTCAGGGACCACCGATGTTTAGAGGGTTTGACCCAGTTGAGGGTAATGAGAGGGAAAAGAGGGCCATGATAGTTGGTGACTTCAGAGGACTACAAAGTAGTGATAAGTTGCAGTTTTATGGTCAGTATGCTAGACCTTCACAATAGATTATGTATGATCAGAGTTCTTAGGTAAGACCGAGCCAAGTTTCACAGAGATTGGTATCTCAGGTTCAGAGTAGTATAGGCCGAGTGATGCGGCCCAGGCCATTGTGTAGTCAGTGTGGTTGAGAGCATGCCAGATCATGTTGTAAAGGTACATAGGGATGTTGTGGGTGTGGAAGTCAAGGTCACAATTTTCGGAAGTATCCCAGGTTGGGCTGCAAAGGTAAGGGTAAGAGAGGAGATGGAGCCTCGAGCTCTGATATTATTTGAGGTGAGTTGTTGGATGTAGGTATGCTATTGTTTTATTTGTTTACATATCTACCTTTTGTAGACTTAGTATTGATCTGTTTTATCTTCAAGTGTATTGCCCCCACCCCCCTTTTGGGATTGGTTTATGGTACCAGTTGCGGGATAAGACATTTCGATATGGAAAAGTCATGGATGTAAAGGAAAAATGCCAAAAAGGGGTTTCAAGCCCAAACGATAGTAAAACTATGTATATACGTTAGTAGATTGAAAGGAATTGGAGCCCGCACCTGATATGGTGATAGAGTATGGTATTATGTTACCCCAACGGTTGTATGAAAGCCCAAGTTTTGTGAGAAAATGGTAAGATGAGGATAACCTGTAGAGATGAAATGCAGAAATTATCATTAGAAAGTTTGACAGTCCATGAGAATCTATCCGTTTCACGGTGACCTTCGTCGATTAGAGTGGGGGAATACTCTATGTGCGCGCGACCCAAATTGTAATGTCTTGCCTATAATATATTGGGGATGACCACTGGATATCATTAATAAAAATGGATTACTACGCTCGAATCATGTGAAGATTAATCATTGATGCATTTAAAAAGATCACGCAAAGTGACGTACTCAGCATAGTGACCCCAAGTCACTTATAAGGATTGGATTGTCCACGGTAATAAGAGGTGACATAAACCTCTTGTCCATTCGTAAAGGAGCCATACCGCCTATCATTGAGAGCTACATGTATTGATGTTATTAAGTTAAAGTATGCTATAGGTATTGGACTGATTAGACCTTCAGAATCTTTGTGCAACATGTTATAATTCCAAAAATCTATTGAATGAGAATATCTGTTGGAGACAAGTGACTACGAGAACTTCGAAACAATCGAAGAATAGTTGTAAGAAATATAAAAACAGTAAATAAGTGCGAATTTAAGGGTATGATAAAATATCAAGGCAGAAATATGTTTCGCTTAGTGACGGACATGCGAAAGGTACAACAAGAAGGATAAAGGTGAATGAGATTATGGTTATACAGGTTTTACAAATGTGTAATACTCTGGAATAGTGTAAGGACCAATGGTAGAGAAGGGATAGTAAGAACTCTTTGGTTAGAGGTGCCAGACCTCCAATGCTCAGGAAGTTAGTATGAGGAATACATTGAGACAAGAGACACCCCCAAGGTAACTCAAAATGGAAATGTAAAGGGAAAACGATTGTGTAATCGGTTAATGTGGGACCTTATTATGACTAAGGCAAGGAAACTCGGATGAGTCATAAGATCATGTCAAACTACGAATTGGATCTAAACGTGCGAAGCATCGGTTCCACAACACATACAACAATGACTCTTAGAAAGTATCTAAATAGAAGTAACAGTGAGTAATGTTTTATATAAGCATATAAAGGATTGAAAAGGGGCCAATGAGACCATGGATACAAAGTAGGCATTAAAGAGATGTGTTTTGAGATAATGATGTCAGCATGAAGATGAAGTGACGAATAAATAAACATGACTATAGATGCTTCAAATTAACTAAAGGTTCTACGAAATAGATAATGAAGTGAGATTACAGCTAAACGAGAACAAGAAAATCTTTTCCCTAAAGTGGCATTGGCGGAAGGTCATAGTCATGAGGCAAGTAAGGAGTTTTTTGTCTAAGTACGGCAATCAGATATGGATATAATAGAACATCTTGTAACGTCAAATCCTTCAGAACCTTATACGTACCCAATGAGGGAATAAGTTAACGACTCATCATCTATATGACATTAACATGAAGTATTGGAATTGGGAGCAATATTTCAGGTTATGTATCTATACCAGAACGTTTCAGAAGGAATGAGAACACGATTAGTAAGCAAATGAATGAGCACGTGTCAAAAAGTCGAAAAGAAGTAAAGAAGGAGTTGTTTATGATCATTAGTAATGAGAAAGTACGAAAAGGATTTTTCTTTTAGACTATGAATGAGAGGTAACCACAGTAGCACGTGCCCTTCAGATTAGATGACATTACTTATAGAGTGTTCGTATTCAAACACTATAAATCATAGGAGTTCCAACACACAATTAGGTAAGAGAATGTAAGTGGACAAAAAAAGTGATGACCTAAGTATTTTAAAGAATCTCAGTACAGATAATCCTATGCCTTTTGGATAAGGTTAACATCGTAGCTAGTAGAACCAGCTAAGTATCCACAAGCGGTTAGACTAATGTGGAGGCTGAGGGCAGAAGTTGACCCAAGAAATGCAGCTGTTAGCTAAGTGGGAATCAGATTGGTGAATTTAGATAATGATAGCCTTATGACTCAAAATACTGCAGAGTCATCTATTATATTGGAAGATAAGGAACGTCAGGGTGAATATCCCGGGTTTAGGGAGAATTAGAAAGGGTATTTAGCAAAATAAAACCGCAGTCTTCAAGCTTAATAGAAGTGGGACCCTCAGGTGGCAGGGCCAATTGTGTATTCCCGATGTAGCGGGGCTACGAGTCCAGATTACGACAAAGGTCTATTCTCGACGTCAGATACATCGAGGATATACTAAGATGCATCATGATGTTAAATGGACGTGTTAACGGAACAATATGAGAAGGAGCCTTACAAAGGTTATAGCAGTGTAATAAAAGCCAATAGGTAAGAAATGAGCACCCGAAGCCTGGTGAACTAGCTTAGGACATTAAAAACAGATGTGAAAATGGGAAATAACTAAAATGGATTTTTACTACAAATTACCTATACAATTGAGGACTACACGAGATTGAACGTTAATGAGATTGTTCGCCATCATGACTTCTCCGGTTCTGTAACAAGGATACTCAACTTACAACCAAGTTTTGAAGATCACTTCGAAAAGGGTTTTTGGGTACTCTAGTTAGCCCTACCCTCATATAGATAGACAAATCAAGCATATTATTTAGACGCTCGAGGACATGTTATGAACTTATATATTGGATTCCAAAGAAAGTTGGGATGACCACCCACCTCTTAGTAAGTTTGCGTACAACGACAGCTATTATGCTAAGCATTAGAATGGTACCATATGAGGCTCTATATGAGTGAAGATATAGAACTCTTATCGAAGAGTTAGAAGTAAGTAAACTAGAGTTGATGGATCTGACATAATGCACCAAGTCTTAAGGAGGATGAAGTTATTTAAGAATAAATCTAAACGACTCAAAATTAATAGAAAGTCATATCTAGATGTGTGACGATGGGACTTAGAATTCCAAGTTAGTGATTGGATAGTTCTTAAAAGGTTTGCCTATGAAGGGCGTTACACGATTTAGGGAGAAGAGGAGACACTAGCTGCGGTATATTGGGTCATATCACATAATTTGATGATTAGGACAAGTGGTTTATAAGTTGGACGTGTCTCCGAAGTTAGAATTCGTCTATCCAGCTTCCCATGTTTCAGTGTTAAGGGAAGTATGTTGTGAATCCTTCTTAGAGCATATCCGTTGATGATATACAAGTTACGAAGGACCTATTGTATAAAGAAAATTCCTACTACCTTTTCAAAATCAAAAATTTCGCAAGTTACGTACTAAAGATGATGGCCCCATTAAAAAGGTTATATAGAAAAGTAAGGATACAAAATAAATGATATAAGAAGTAGAAATATGGAAGATGAATTATAAAGTATTGTCAATCGTTTCAAGCCTAGGGCCCTATACGACGATGGTTTAATGTGATAATGTGATAATTCTTGTTATAATGAAATACTATGGATTAACCCTTCATTTTATGATTGGCCAATACTCCGAATAAAGAAAGACATGACCAAGAATTGATGACTCATGAAGTAAGTTACCCCGGGATGTTATACTTGATGGTTAACTTCCGTATGCCATCTAATGATATGTATGTTATGAGGTAATGCCTTACGAGGAAAACTTGGATGTTTCCTGCTTGTTCACAGAGATACGGATGACCCCAATTATAGGGGAGACTATGTCAAAATTTCCAGAAAGTCATAAGGAGTGTTTGTATGCTTGTGTACGCCCCCACATTTGAAGACGAATATTCCTAAGGGGGGAGATGTTACACTGCGTACTTTATACGTCATTGCTAGCATAAGTTATCTAACGTAAGCTCAGAGAGAGTGAAATCCCTCTACATTAGTTAAGGTTAATGAGACTTGGAGAAAGAATGTAACATCCCGTATTTTCGTTCAATATATGTACGACTAAGTTGAGGTTGACGAATGCACTTAAACGAGAGAAATGGGATTTTGGACAAATAAAATTGACCTACTTGATTACCCGTCCTACTTACTTGAGCTGCTTTCTTACACATCCTACTTGTTTGAGCTACTAACACATGTCTTAATTATTAACAAAAGAATGAGACACGTGTCGAAATAAGAGCGACCTGCAATGACACCTACTAATGAAGCAAGCAGGTAACAAGGATGTGGATCACCTACTTGCTAAAAGAAAGTCTACAATTGCCATAAAGAGGCTGCCAAGCTTGGTCGACCAAGGGCCCCTATCGTGGGCTGGTTTATATCATATATCACCTCATAATCTTTAGCTCTCAACCTAAGAAAATCTATGGAAACCCCCTTTCTCTCCAAGATGGACAACCCCAAAGACTATCTTTAAACTTGAAGTTCTTCTCCAAGGCAAGCTACTTCCACTTCTAGCCTTGAAGAACTTGAATTAGGTAAGGAATCTTCTCTTCTTAATGTATTTGAGCTTATTGGAGTCTTAGCTAAGTTATGGAAGTAAGAACTTATGAAGAAATGGCCTGAAAATGATTCTAGGTTGCTGTAATTTGTTGGACTGTTATGAGGTTATTTTTATTGTATCGCGGCTGAAAATAAGTAAGTATAATCTGAGTATGTTGTGGTTGTCATTATTGAAGTGTATTAAAGTTCTAGCTAAGTTGTATTGATGAAAAAGTGCAAATTAGCACTTGGTTATTGTGTGAGATGGTGTGGATTGTTTTGGTGATGTATTATGATGGATATAAGGTTGGATTTTGATGTAATGTGTTTGCTGACATTCTTGACATGTTGGTATTATTTTTTGATTTGAGGAAAGTGAAAAGAATAAGGGGAGGTGCTGTCCAAATTTCCGTAGACGAGCTAGTTGCTCATTTGTGTTAAATTCTATCTTTTGGTAAGCTTAACAATGGCCCCTTATTGTTTGTTGTAGATTGAAGTACTAACAGGATGAACCTACGCCGTGTGGTTAATTAAAATACGAAGGTATATTAAGTCTATCCTTTCCTTCTTTTGGCATGACCCGTAGGTAAATGAATGTCCGTCCAATGTGACTCTACTCTTGAAAGCTAGAAATGTTTATGTCCTTCATTCTATTCAAGAAGTTTATTGATTCATGTATGTATTGTCTTATTGACTCATAATTAAAGGTGTATATATATATTAGCTTCATAACGATAGTCGGAGGTGTAACGACCTTACGTCACTCCGATAAATTCAAAAAGTATTCTATGACTTTCATGAATATGGTTCTCATGAAGGCGTTATATATATATATATGTTACGACACCACTGATCAGTTGGTTATGATGATCTTATCCCCAAAGAGAGGCTTGATACGATATGATATGGCCCCAATGAGCAGCCTGGTGATTTATGATGGCGCTATATGCGTGTATATATTGTATTGCATATCATGACCCATAGTGTCAAGTTACGAGTTAAAGTTTGATCCTTCTTGACTCTCTCTTATACTGAGGATCTTACTTATGCTTTTACCACCCTACATATTCAGTACATCTTTCGTAATAACGTCTCTTTTAATGGGGGATGCTGTGTTTCATTCCCAAAAGTTTAGATAGTCGGATTGACGATCTCACTAGTAGGTTTTCAGCTCAGCTGTGGTTGATGCACTCCTTTTGATTTGGAGTTGCTGCTTTCGAGTCGGTATGATGTTATACACATGTTATGGGTATGTTGGGGCCCTGTCCCGACCTTATGATGATGATGATGTACTCTTACAGGCTTGTTGACATGAGTCTTCTGTATGACCTTGTCGACATATGTTTGATGTACAGTCTATGACAGTGGCCTTATCGGACTATCTATGTATATTCATATTAGGCTGATATAGTCAACTATTTATTGCTTTTGTATTTCTTTTAGTCTATCATGGAGGCCTTAACGACCTTTTTATATGTTAAAGAATAAGGTTAAGTCATGTATGTTGGCACTCGGTAAGTGAGGCCCGGGTGTAGGTCGTGCCCCTCCGATTTTGGGGGTGTGACAAAAACATAGATGTGGATGTATAACTGTAGTATATAACCACATATCCACTAGAGAAAAGGCAAGAGAAGAATAATTTTAATAAACTATATACATCCGCACACAAGGCAGTCCAACCTACTCTGAATATACTAAGAGATATACAACGGCTATATAATCTATGAATCTAAGATATATCAAGTATATACATATCTGCACACGGAGATATATTCAAACTATATGGGATCATGTAAATATCTTATAAGAGTGATAAAAAGCAAAGGATCAGGGATAACATAACAAGATCAATTTTCCAATATTTAGGAGATACACACAGTTCCATTGTTTCAACACACCCGGACTTATACATATTAAAACTTAGGAACATCAATTTGTGCAGATAGAAAGGAGGATAAAGGCTTGGAGAGGCACTGACTAAATTTATCATGACATGCATTCATTCTCCATTCATACTAAGATTATGGTATCAATGAAGGTAATTTCCAGATATTTTTCTTGAGAAACAAGGTTGTCTATATGTCTTTCAATATTGAACACATTACTGTGGTAGAGGAGGGGAACAATAAAGGGAACCTTGGGGACCTAACATTAGGTTTCACAACTGCATAGAGTTGTGTGTTCAACATGAGATATCTCCCTATTTTAGCTAAGATTTATCAAGAATTCAAGTCCTTTCAGACATCAATTAAGACCGGGGATGACTTGGTATTTTGAACTTATGGAGCACTCAATCAGGTGGTGAAAAGAATTTACAAGTTTTTATTATATCTTTAGTCAAAACATTTACATTATGAATCAATCATGTCAAGTTTATACACCATATGTTCAAAGGAATCAAAACAAAGACCAGATGTGTTTAGATTTTTTACAAGAAAAGGGTCATCCCTTAAACTACTAGTGAGAATACACTCATGAGTCCAAGAGGGTAACACCAAACAAGGTCCAAAACATACAAAGAGAAGAACATCCATAGGCACACATGCATCTTTCACTTACAAGGTCTGGATAAACTAGAATTCCACAAGATATCAGCCTAAATAGCCAAGAAGGCACATACTTAGGTCATGATAAGATCCCACAAATTCAACTCTGGTCTATCAGTCTTACATTTGTTAAGTTATCTATACTACACCATTGACACTTAAGGATAAGCAAGAGGATGTGATGGACTCATGTTCAGTGATGCAATGGAGCAGAAAACAGAAAAGGAGGGGAGACATTTGATTTGTCCTATACCAATTATATGCTTGCACAAAGACATGGAGACAAGGATTTAGAGGGAGAAATTGTAACTGATATCCATCAAATTCACATCATTTAGACAACTACATTAGTTGATGATAAAGTCAATCCCAGACAACCTCACATTGCAGCCACATGAACATACCAAAACCAGACAATGCCATCACATATTTGAAGGAAAGATACAACATATTCGTATCATGCTTTAGCAATTCTTACACAAGATCAAATCTACTCATATACTAACAAAAGTATATTCTTAGTCATGGTGTAATCCAAACCTAATTGATTCACCGTTACCTAGGTTAAACTAGGTGATCATTTGATTGATTAATTCTGAACTATTCTTACTTTAACGATTCAACTTGTTTCCATCTCCATAAAAAAGATCAAGGTGTTAATCAACTATGTAGTTCCTATGTTTGTTCAAAAAATAGAGGCTAAAATGGTAACTGATGTGCCTAGAAATTATGGCACATTTGATACCATTTTCATGGATTATTATTGTCCTTTATGCATTTGTAGTAGTCTTTTCTTATGTTATTTTGTTTTTTTGTAGGATTTATATGTTGGGACACCAAGCATTAGGAAATGTGTTGAAACATAGTTAAAAATGCTAGAAAATGGAAGAAGTGCTGAGAAGGCCACTTCTACAGACCGTAGAACTAGATTGCGGACCGCAAAATGGTAACAAGAGTCACAAAAATAACAGTGAAATCAGAATTCTAGATCCCCGAAGTGTGACCTAAACTACGGTCCGCAATTCTATTTTGAGCACCGTAATTCGATCTGCGAACCACTGCTCCAACTCGGGTTCAACTCAGATTGCGAAGATCCAAGGCACTTCTGCGAGGCGCAGTTCAGTTTTGCGGATCGCACTTCCAGCCGCAGTTTCAGAAAGTCCAGATCAAGACCCACTCTGCAAATCCTAGGTCCATTTTACGGACCGCAGATCCGTTCTGCGATCCCCTACTGTGGTCGCAGAGTGGCGTGCAATGCCATTTTTCTAAATAGTCATCCGAAAATTGGGTCCCTATATATACCTACCTAGAGTTTTGTGATGGGACACATGATTCCATACCTAGATTTCAAAAGTTCATAGCCACCATTTGAATATTTCTTGTCCCATCTTTACTAATCATCTCTTAGTTATTTAAGAATTGTTTTTGATCCATTGTGTAAAGATAAGTTTTGTTCATCATTAATCATTGTAAGCATTTTTTTATATTCATTATGTCTTGTGTCATTTATTGTGTTGTGTATTTAATATTTGAAATGAGTGGCTAGATTTAGGTTAGGGTTGTGATTAAATTATGGAATGTGGTAGTTGGGGTATTTAATGAACAAAGAAAAATGTGTGTTAATGTGGGATTCATGTACCCCTCATACTTAATGTTAAAGGGTTGGTTACAATCATCTCTTTCTTTCCTATTGTCTCCAGTCAAACTTGATAAAGGAGACTAGAGTCTAGGAAAGAAGTATTTTAATTAGGACTTGGGACTTTAAACCTCATTTAATGATTCCTAACTTTAATTAGAAGGGAATCAACTAAGGGTACATAATGAGTGTTCATAAATGTCACACTTTAGAGCTTGAGAAAGTCTAACGTGAAATTAGGTGGGTCAATTGGGAAATTCCCACCTAGACAGAAGGCCCCATTACCCATACCACACTAATACACATACCTAAGCCTAAACCCAACACCAATTCCATGAATTGAGTCACAATCCTAACATTCCAATTACTTGATAATTTAAACATCTTTTAAGTTAATATTTTGAAGTAGATAAAACAAACAAACAAACAACTTGGTTACTATAGAAGTAAAGTAGTTAGTGAAGTTATAATACATGTACAAATAGACTAGTTTCTCATCGTATTCCTTGTGGGATTCGACCCCAACCTATGTTGGGTTACTATATTTGACAATGGTCGCGTTATACCATTAAAGGTGTAATTTGGGAGAGATCAAATTATGGCACCGTTGCAGGGGAATACGGTCTTGAAATTTTTTATTTGTTGTATTATTACTTTGCTAAGAGCTTTATTTCTAAATTTACGTTTGCTTGTTGTTTATGTGTTGTACGTGCTATGGCGGATTTATCTGACGCTGAGGGAAAGGTAGAGATGGCCATATTTGCCAATGCTATTCGGCCACCCCAAATTATAGGGAATGAAAGTTTTCACATCACTTCCACCATGCTCTACATGCTCAACAACAAGGGCCCATTAGGAGGATCGAATCCGACGACCCGAATAAGCACTTTAGGAATTTCAATGAGGTGTGCCTTGACTTTTGCCATCCCAACGTGTCCGATGAAGCCGTGAAGCTAAGGCTCTTCCCCTTCTCTGTAATGGGGGAGGCTACTATATGGCTGGAGCCTTCCGAGTCCATCACTACATTCTTTGAGAGGTTCTTCCCTTCGTCTCGTATGCTCTAACATTGAGATGAAATCTTGACATTCCGTTAAATGCTGGGTGAAGTCTTACATAAGACTTGGTTAAGGTTCAAGAAGAAGCTCAAATAATGCTACAATCATGGGTTGAGTGATAATGTCTTGCTATAAACATTTTATCGGGCTCTAAATTCGGTCAACAAGTCGCTGGCCAATAACATAGTGGAAGGTTCCTTGATGGATAATTCATTTACGGTAGTAAGTGAGCTTCTCAATAAGCTAATGAAGACAAATCATGCTTGGCATATGAGGTTAGAAGAAGTAGTTGGGGTGGTCCCTCTAAAGTGATATGTACATAGATATTGAAGAAAGAGGAAGAGAGGGATGAGACCATGGCACAATTAATGACCCAAATAGCATTTCTTACAAAACATGTTATTGAGAAAAGGACCAAGAAGGTGAATGCGGTCACTAGCATAAGTCCAACACAAAATGCAACCGAGATGGTACCTTATGAACAAGGGAGATAGAATGAGACTGAAGAAGACATGAACTTTGTGAATAACATGCAACGGGGGGAGGGGGGAGGGTTCCTCTCTAATTACCAAGGATCGAGCCAACCTTGGTGATTTAGTAATCAAGGATGGAGAAATGATCAATGCAGTTCTAATTGGAGGGAGATAAATGAAGGGGGGGAGGGGGTGGAGAGAAAGCAACAACAATGGGTAACAAAACCGTAGCTCCAACCCTTATGTTCCACCAAGAGGGAAAGCTTGGCAAAAACCTACCCAACCTCCTCCTTACTACAATTCTGAGTCGACTAGCGATCCCGCTAGTTCGGAACATGAAGAGTTGATATCTCAGGTGTTGAAAAATCAAGACAAGTCCGATTCTAACATAAAAGAGCTCTACAACCTTTTATCCTCACATTCAACATCCATCAAGTAACTAGAAAGCCAATTAGGGAAAATTACTTCCACACTAAACCCAAGACAAAAAGGGACCCTTCCTAGTTATACGGTAGCTAATCCAATAAACGAAGGAGGAATGGTATCTCATTGTTTAGCCATTTCTACTAGAAGTGGGAAGGTGTTAGAGGAAATGAAGATGCCGATGGATGTGGTAGATGATGGGTGTGTTGTAGTTGAGAAGCCGAAGAAGAGTGATAACAAGATGGTAGATGACTTTTTCTTGATAGGAGAGTGATGAGAAAGAGATGGTTGATGAAGAAGAGAAAGTTCTTGAAAATAAAAAAGGGAACGACAAAGAAGAGGAGGCTCCAAAAGCGTTAAAGCCTATTCCAAGGCCTCATTTCCTTTTCCACAAAGATTTGCCAAGAGAATTGAAGATGGAAAATTTAACAAGTTCTTGGAGATTTTAAAGCAACTGTCAGTCAATATTCCACTTGTTAAAGCCTTGGAACAAATGTCGAGGTATGCCAAGTTTATGAAAGATTTAATTACAAAGAAGCGAAGAGTGAGCTTTAAAACGGTGGATGTTACTCACCAATGTAACACCATCATTTCTAGCTCTCTTGTGAAGAAGAAAGAGGATCCCGGTGCTTTCACCATACCGTTCACCATTAGGGTGTACCAATTTGCAAAGGCTCTTTGTAACCTTAGGGCAAGCATTAATTTGATGCCATTTTCTATTTTCAAGAAGCTAGGTTTGGGAAATCCATGACCTACAAGTATGAGATTGCTCATGGAAGATAGGACGGTGAACCGACCATTGGGGATCATATATGATGTTCTTGTGAAGGTTGATAAATTTATCTTCCTCACCGATTTTGTGATTTTGGATTATGCAGTCGACTATGATGTTCCCATAATCTTGGGACATCCATTCTTAGCAACGGGGAGAGCGGTGTGTGATGTGGAAAATGGAGAGTTGGGGTTCCGAAGAAATGATGAAGAGGCCACCTTCAATGTGTGCAAATCCATGAAACAATCTATGGGTATTGGGGGTGATTTTGGTGATTGATGATAAGGTACAATTGAACGCTGAAGTTGATGTTATTGAAGGGGCGTTAATGACGGTATTGATAAACCATGATGATGAGGTAGTTGAGGGGATGGCGGAGACTATGCTTGCTCTTAAGGTCCAATGGTCCTATTTTTTATGCTCCTAGGTGTTTGGCCTTGGACTTGGAAAATCGTGGAGTCCCTCCCCTCCGACCTTTCATTGAAGAACCGCCAACCAATGAGCTCAAGCAATTTTCAAACCATTTGGAGTACAAGTTCCTTGAACCGAATAATTCATTGTCGGTTATTAACTCATCCAAACTTAATGAAAGTTAAGTGGATCTTTATTGTCAATCTTGAGAACCTATAGAAGGGCAATTAGGTGGACTATTGCGGACATTCGAGGGATAAGTCCGGGTGTATGTACTCATTAAATCCATCTTGAAGAGAATAGTTCCCCAAGTGTTGAGCATCAACAAAGGCCAAACCCCTCAATGCAATAGGTTGTCAAAAAAGAAATTATAAAATGGTTAGATGCCGGGGTGGTGTACCCCATTTCCAATAGTACATGTAATCCACGTGTAATGAGTGCCAAAGAAAGGAGGGATCACGGTGGTCCCAAATGATAAAAATGAGTTGAATATTGCTACAATCAAGCATCACTTCCCCCTACATTTCATTGACCAAATGCTTGATAGGTTGGCAAGAAAGTCTTATTATTATTTCTTGGACGGGTACTCGGGCTATAATCAAATCCAAATAGCCTTGGAGGATCAAGAAAAGACCACCTTCACTTGTCCATATGGTACATTCGCCGTTCGAAGGATGCTTTTTGGTCTTTGTAATGCTCCTGCCACCTTCCAATGTTGTATGATGACAATTTTTCATGACCTAGTGGAAGTTGTTATAGAGGTGTTCATGGACGACTTCTCTGTGGTTGGGGAATCCTTTGAAGCTTACTTGGAAAATCACTCCCTTGTATTGAAGAGATGTGAAAAGACCAACTTGTTCTTAAATTGGGAGAAGTGTCACTTTATGGTCATGAAGGGTATAGTCCTTGGTCACAAAATATCCAAGGATGGTATTGAAGTGGATAAGGCCAAGATTGAAGTGATAGCAAAGTTGCGTCCTCCAACAACCGTCAAGGTTATCCGAAGTTTCTTAGGGCATGCCGGGTTTTATAGAAGATTCATCAAGGATTTTTCAAAGATCACAAGACCAATGTGCAAACTTTTGGAAAAGATGCAAAATTTGAGTTCAATATGCTTCAAAGCTTTTGAGGATTTAAAAGTGAAATTGGTTTCTGCTCCTCTAATTGTGACTCCAAATTGGGATCTCCCTTTTGAATTGATGAATGATACAAGTGGGGTTACTATTTGGGCTATGTTGGGTCAAATACATGGAAAAATCCTTTACCCAATCTACTATGCAAGTAGATCACTTAATAAGGCTCAAAAGAATTATACGGTGATGGAGCAAGAGTTGCTTGCCATTATATTTGCTTTTGAAAATTTTTGGTCTTACCTATGGGGTTCTAAAGTGGTGGTATATTCTGATCATGCAGCCCTTCGATACTTAATAGCAAATAAGGATACAAAGCCACGCTTGATTAGGTAGGTACTCCTTCTACAAGAGTTTGATTTTGAGATCGAAGATCAGAAAGGTTGTGAGAACCAAGTAGCGGACCATTTCTCAAGGATTGAAGAGGCCGGAAGGCCAAAGAATGAATTGGAGATCAATGATGCTTTTTTGGATGAGCAAGTCTTTGCTTCATCTCAATATCGCATCCCTTGGTATGCCGATTTTGCGAACTACTTGGTGAGTAGAATCATGCCGGATCATCTAAACTCATATGAAAAGAAGAAATTCTTGAGAGACTCCCGACATTATTATTAGGATGAGCCTTATCTCTTTCGGATTTAAGCCGATAACATGATTCAGAGATGTGTGCTTGATGTTGAGACTTTGACTATCATGGAAGCATGCCATACTTCACTAGTTGGGGGTCACCATGCTAGTCAATGCATGGCCTCCAAAATTCTCCAAAGTGGCTTTTATTGGCCAACAATCTACAAAGACTCATGAATTTGTGAAACATTGTGACCAATGTCAAAGGGAAGGTAATGTCTCTATAAGGCATGAGTTGCTTATGTTTCCTATTATTGAAGTAGAATTGTTTGATGTATGGGGAATATATTTCATGGGGCCATTCATGAGTTTATTTGGCAACAAATATATACTTGGGGCGGTTGATTATTTGTCCAAGTGGGTTGAAGCCATAGCCCTTCCGAACAACGAAGGGAAGAGTGTCATCGTGTTCATCAAGAAGAACATTTTCACTCGTTTTGGAACTCCTAGAGCCATCATAAGTGACGGAGGCTCTCACTTTTTCAATATAGTGTTTTCCTCCCTTCTTGAAAAGTATGGGGTAAAGCATAAGGTAGAAACTCCTTAGCACCCTCAAACGAGTCATCAAGTGAAAGTGTCCAACCGGCAGATAAATAGTATTTTGATAAATCTGGTTAATCTCATGAGGACAGATTGGCCGAGAAAGCTTGATGATGTCTTGTGGGCGTATATGAGGGCATAAAATCTCCTATTGGGATGTCACTGTACAAGTTGGTATTTGGAAAGGCATGTCATCTTCTGGTAGATGTGCAATACAAGACACTTTTGGCATTGAAGGAGATAAACATTGATTGGGAGAATGCATCTAAGTTAAGTAGGGACCAAATCAACGAGATGGATGAGTTCCATCTCCAAGCTTATGACAATTCCGTTTTCTACAAGTAGAGGATGAAGTTCCTCCATGATAAGAGAATCTTGAAGTGAGAATTTTCACTCGGGGACTTGGTATTGCTCTATAACTCTAGACTCAAGTTGTTTCCCAGGAAGTTGAAGTCGAGATGGTCTAGTCCTTTCAAAGTGATGAACGTCTTCCTATATGGTGCCATTGAATTAGAGAGCAAAGTGGATCACCTTTTCAAGGTGAATAAACAAAGAGTCAAGCATTACTTGGGAAGTTATAATGATCATAGGGTGAATGAAATCATCACCCCCTATGAACCTTGAAGAATATGTGGTAACATTCATCGTGATGCGACGTTAAATCAAGTGCTAATGGGAGGCAACCCAATTGTTTACTTTTTTTCTTTATTTTTCTTTGTTCACTTGTGTGTTTGATAGTTTGTTAAGTATGTAGAGTCTGGAAACACAGGAAAAATAGGGAGAAAAAATGGAAAGAAGAGCAAATCAAGTCAAAAGAGAAAGAAAGACCATTGTGCGGCCTACTCTGCGGACCACAATCTGGGTCTGCGGACTACACAATGGACTACAAAACTCCACAGAGAATTGGAAAATTGAGATCTGAGAAAGAAGGAATTGTGATCGAAACTGCGGCTCGTATTCCATAACTTTGGACGGCAGAATTACATAGTGCACCTGAGAGTTTTCGAACAAAATTGCGGAGAAACGATCCCTTTTGCGGACCGCAGTCCGATTATGTGACCGGTTCGGCCATCGCAAAATGGGTACCATGTCAGCAAATTCAAAAAATGGTTAGTGGGCCGCAATCCGATTCTGTGGACCGCAGACTAGAACTGCGACCTATTCTAAACAACAGATAGGTATAAAAGGGCTGAAAAGCCCTAATTTCTTTCATTCTCTCTTTCGCGCTCAAAGTTGAACTCATACACTTCCTATTCTCCCTCAACCGTTACTCTCCCCACACACACGTCTCTTGCATATATTCAACTTCACTCGATCACTTCGTCTTCCTCGTCTACTCATCGATCACAAGGTATGTTTTCTCTTTTTCCCCCATTTTCTCCAAGAATAGGTAAAAATGGGTGGGAATGATCATGAACTCAACTTGTGGGGGTTGGATAATTGTTGTATGATGTGTATTTATGCCCATGTAACCATGAAATTATGTGATTTTTCTTCGTTACCTCATTCGCTTCTATTGTTTAGAAATCACAATTATTGCGAATTTAAAATGATTGGAATTTTGTGAAATTATTGCACATAGGGGTTGGGCTCAGGTTCAATTGCACGACTCTCTAATTTGGGTAACTAATTTGTGCGGGAAGGTTATCAATTGAGTGAAGTTGTGAAAAAAATTCCTAAATATGCTTATTATTGTTAAATTTGATTGAATTGAGCCGTAGTGAAGTCTGAGTACCTACGAGCGTTAATTTCAAGCATGTTTTAGGTTGGCAATGTGTGTGTGGTGATAGTATGAGTGTGGAAACACTGAGTTTTGAAAATTGTGGAGAAATACACAAAATGTGCCGACTGGGCGCCCTTTTAGGAGCTGTAAAATGGTTCTGCGGACCGAGAAGGGAACTCCAGTATGCAAAATGACCCAGTGATCTAAGATGATTGAAAGGCAATTCTGTGATGCCTTTTGCGGGCTGCAGAAGTTTTTGATCGGAATATGAATCAAACCGAAGGACAATTGTAGATCCCACCAAATCATTAAACTTGGAGGCTCATTAGGTTGTGCTGAGTCAAATATGCACCCTTTGTTTTCGTTGCAGAAATGGTTATGCGGACCACAAAGTAGGCCATAGAATTGCTAGTGAATTTGAACTTTTTGGACAAAATTGCAATCACAGTCTGGATCGCAGACTGGTTTGTGACGTCGTAGACCTGGACTGCGACCTGCAGACCAGGTCTGCAATCACTGAAGTTGTTTCTAATCTTGTATTTTTATTCTTTTTTGTTGCTTTTTTCGCTTTGTAGTATAACTTCTTATTTATTTAGCTTGTTTCATTCTTGCAATTGCTCTATGAAAAATACAAAAAAATAATTTACTTTATTTTTTGTATCATAGTCCAAGACTCATCATGTCTCTTGTTTGCATAAATGGCTGCAAAGAAGTCGAAAGCACGAAAGGGTATCAAAATTAACGAGCCGACACCGTCAGCTAGATCTTTGATTGTACACCTGCACTGCCAGCTTTAAAAAAACCTTTAAAAAATGGTTTTCTTATAAATTAGGCGTCGACTCTAAAAAATAAAATAAATCCAAGAGTCCACGAGTTCTTCAGTAGCTTTTAAAGCCTTCGCGTAAAAGTATATCGTAACAGATGATGACTCTACTGGGGAATTCAATTAGGTTCTAACCATAAGAGTTCCAATAATAAAATTGCTTTAATGTCTTAAGTGTTTATTTTATTGTAATTATAATTGTCATTCATGTATATCATTTTCCGCCAAAGGGAAAATCACACACATACTTGCATCAGTGCACAAAGACGACTATGCAGATTCGCAATAGTCCTCCGGTAAAAAACCAAAAATAATTCTTTGAAACTTGTTGAAGGTTTAGTTAGTTCATTGTCGTCCAACAGTAAACAATGGTTCACCCCGGGCAGTCCATCTGGGTACCCAAGTCATTTGATTAAGCCTACTCTATTCAACTTAGGATAGAGTTAAGCCAAATCTCAAATGATAAGCGCATATTGACCCAGAAATGGCTTTGAACATTTGAGACATGTTCGAAGCCCATTAGAAGACTACCTTTCGTATCCGCGCGATCTTTCACCTGAGGATACGTTCATCCAACTATGTGCTATGTGAGAACATGATTTGCGCCATATTGACTAAACCATTTTTCGGTGGGCGGGCTTTACTTTGTGCCATCTGTGTAGATGTCTATCAACCTCCGCTTTGACAAGGTCCTGAAAGCACCCGAGTTGTTTAAAATGTGGTGATTCGACTTAAATGATAAGCAACATAGAGATGTTACTTGTTGTCTAGGACATTTACCCTCCCTCGTGACTATGACGGGTTGTAAAGCACTCATTGAGGTCTTGACCGAATACTAGGATAATGATAGGATGGTGTTTGGATTCGGGCTCATAGAGATGACCCCAACATTGAAAGAAATTCGGGATTGCATACACAATAATGGAACCTATTTAAGAAGAAGAAGGAAATTGTATCACAACCTCCTAGCTCCAAACAAATCCACTCAAGCCGAAATCATGAAAATGTTATCCCTAGCCTAAGCCTCTTGGATTTCTGGAGAAACAGTAGCCTTTCGGAATTTATACCAATGTTTCAGAAAAAATAGGGATTTAAAAATCATTCTCTAGAATTCCAGACTTTCAAAGACTGGGATGTTACCCGACCCTTAGCCAAACCATTTGTCTGTTAGGTACCATGGTGTTCCCTCAAAATGCCCACCTTACCATAAATACCCGAGTCATCTCAGTCGCCCATGCCATCTTCACTGGCATAACCAACAACGGAGAAACCAAATATTTTGACATAGTCCCAATCATCCCGCTAATATATAGCGAGCCTCGGGTAGATGCATAAACTAGCTTAGGTACTTCTCATGCGACTGCATATTCATCCTCCCAGTCTGATGAGAAGGTTGTTGGGGAAGAAAAAGCCCGAGCGGCCGAATTAAGACAAAAGAGGGCCCAAGAGGTTAAGAGGTTCGGTGTTAAGAGTTCCAAAGAGCAATATCAGAAAAGCAAAAGTCGGGCCTTCATCGAAGATAAGCGGATCTACATGAATGGGTTGCAGGACCAGTTCTCCAGAGTATGGGATTTGATTGTATTTCATGGGTGGAAATGCTTCCTCAAGCCATTGACCTAATACAACAAAGAATTGGTCCATCAATTATATGCTTCGTATGCCGCATCCGTGCCCAAGAAAACAAAAGGGCAATAAAAAACATTGCTAGATGAGGTAGAGGTTTGGGGAGTCAAGGTGCAATGTGGAAGCCTAGAGATTAGCAAAACACTTAACCCCAACCTCTCATGTGATCATAATGAGTATGCAATCAAAATCTCAGGCTGGATGGATGATGAGCATGCGTGGGCAGCCGTAATTGTAACCAATACAACCCCGAAGTGGATTGCCGCAAGTACAAAGATTTACGAAAACACTTTGAGTACGGAAGCGAAGTTTTGGCTAAGCTTTGTGAGTAGACGATTGCAGTCGGCATTCAATGAGATGGATATTCGGCTATAAAAGGTTTTGTTAATTGCATGCATTACGAGCTGACTTCATGTAAATATCGGCATTGTGATTTAGAAAGAGCTCAGCAAGAGAGATCAACAAAATGATACCTCATTCCCTTTTCCTTGCTTGATTACTGAGTTGTGTCGTACGACCAAAGTTCCCGAGTTGCCTCGTGTGGATAATGCAGTCGATGCCTTGTTGACATGCGACATTTTAAGGGTATATGCCAAGGAGAACTAGAGTAGAAAGAAAAGAAAGACCACAAGTGCTAGATACTGCACCAGTTCACTTGGTTGACTTGGAGGGATACACATCTGATCAGACAGAGACACAGGCCACCACATCGGCCGACCACACTTCGTCTATTCCTTCCAAAATCAGCACATCTACTCCGACAGGCACTCCAGCTTTAGCATCCCCTATTCCTCCCACACCTTCAGTTGTTGCCAGATCAGAACACGTCTTATCGAGGGTCGGTATAGTAAGGATATGCCAGATTGCGGCCATTGCTGATGCTTGATCATCCAGACTTGAGACGAGTCTCTCTCATACAATTGATATAATTGCTTTCACTATTTTGATTTTAATTTTTTTGATAAATCTATTTGTAAATCTTAAAAATATACAAAATTTCCAAAATGACATACAATAATATACTTGATGGTACTCTATCAAATTAAATGGTGAAATGTCACAAAAATAATTTTGTAAAATCATTTTTCACTTGTAAACTACGTACCTCACTCCATTTATGAGTCAAAAAATATGAATAATTAAATAAAATTATTGGAGGGCAAAATATAGGTGTCAACAACTGCCCCTTTATTGTTTGGGGATGACATGACCATCCCTATGCAGCGAAATTTGACAAACCTAATTTTTGACCGACCAAATCAAAATACTTCTCTATGTTGCAATTTTTTTCAAAATCATGGATGGACCCTGGTCCTCATGGTTTCCTACATATCTCAGGTTGTATGAGAATTTAGACCACTTGTAGTTTGACTCAACATAGACTTTCAATGCGGAGTAAACTCCTAGATATGAGAGATTTTGAAGAAAACATGTTGAAATGTTACCGGTCCTCTGGTATTGAATTTGCCTACATATCCCCAGTCTCGTATATCACGTCATTTATAGTTTGACTCAATGGACTGAAAATGATATCCCTTATGCGGGAGCACCTTGGGTTTGGTGAAAAGCAAATTTTATAAAAATATCAATTATGGTTGAGCATAGTGCGGAGCGATCCCCAATTCATCTTCAGATAGATTGACTCTCGTTGGTGCCCTACCTCGACCAGCTGCCAAAGAAAAAGTTCCACACCTGCTCCGCACGTGTTTGGATCTGACTTGACCTGCCCGATCCTCTTCTTGACGGCTTCAAACCTGTTTCCATTTGCTGGGCAACCACATGGTTAACTGTGCATTTTAGTTTTACCACATCTATGTGGATTTGTTATCATACCCTCTTGGTTTGATATTTCTAGTGGGTGACTCTCTCGGTACCGTTTGACTAGGATGACCCTCTTGGCAAATAATTGAGTGGAAGTGGCCTTCTGCGACCCTGTTTTAATGAATGACCCTTATGGCATGCACATATATGTAGGAATAGCCTCTTGGCATTTGAATGAATGTCCATTTCGGCATGCAATGTTCGTATGAATGGCCTCTTGGCATTTGAATTAGTGGCCCGCTCAGCATGCAATGTTTGTATGAATAGTCCTCTCTACAATGTTTGTATGAATGACCCTCTCGGTAATTTTTGTATGAATGACCCTTTTGGCAATTTTTGTATGAATGAACCTCTTAGTAATATTTATATGAATGACCCTCTCGGTAATATTTGTATGAATAACCCTCTCGGTAATGTTTGTATGAATGTACCTCTTGACAATATTTGTATGAATGGCTCTCTCGGCAATGTTTGAATGAATGATCGTTTTGGCATGCAAGTGTTTGTACTGTTGACACCTAATTTTTACCCTCCAATATTTTTATTTAATTACTCAAAGTTTCTGAGTCATGAACGAGGTGAAATATACACTTAACAAAGCAAAAATAATTTTACAAATTATCCCGGTGACAATTTGCCATTTAATTTTGCAAAATATCATCAAATATATTATTTTATATCATTTGCATATTTTAAAAAATATTTTGTCAATTTTTATAAAATAAGGAAGATAATTATCTATTTTACTTATACTAAATTAATTATATAAATTGATTAATAATTCACTTCGTAATATTAAGGAAATTGAGTTTATTTATGTGAGTGTCAAAATAAATCTCAGTTTTACTTCAAAACCTTTACATTTTATGGGTTTTTGCTTTCTAATTACTCATTTTATTTATTCTTAGCCTAATTGTTGCTTAATTGCTCGATTTGTTTTAAAATCAAGTCGCTTGGCCATTTTTAAAACTGTCTCATAGCCACATTTGCAAAATTTCCCTTAGATACCAACCCTTAAATATCTGAGTCTAGGCCTATTTTTTTAAATCGGCCAGGTCGGCATGAAGCCCTACTCCCCTCTCATTTGGATGAAGCGGCCAAGGGTTACCCAAAACCTAGCGCAGGCCTCCCCTTCCTTTCTCTCTCGTTCTCTCTCATCATTCCTGGCAAAATGATAGAGGGTGTAGCTTTTAGCACTAGGTGTGTGGCTATTTTTGGTAAGAGTGTTAATGAACCTTGTCTTCTCCTCCTTCTCTCCATCGTACTGCCACCCATGGTAGGTAAACCCCCTTCATTCTGCATTACAATTAATGATCCTTGTCTTATTAAAGATCAAACGCTCGAGTTTTCATTGGTCGATTTCATTTTTGTTTCAATTTTAATTCAAAATCCCTCAAAATTGTTTCTCCCAAATCAGTTGTGGATGATGAATTGGGATTTTTGGGGTCCTATAAAAGGAACCCTCACTTGGCATTCCAACAAAATCTTGACATCCAAAATTTTGGAAGTTGAGCATACGTGTTGAGCAATTTCTGACTTTAAAAACACAAGTCTCAAATTGAAACCCTATATTCGGATTTTGTGACATGGGATCGGTCATTGTTGCACCCTAATAGCTTCCTCTGATTTTTCTAAAGTTTATTTAGTCTAAAAAATTCCTCGTTTCGTTTCGTGTGGCTGAGTTTGTTGGATTTGGAGAAGGCAACCCACTCCAAATTCTCGAGTCACGATTGTGCATCAAAAAGGTAAACTGAATAAGACAATACGATACAATGGCAGCAGGATAAACATACATACATATCAAGGCCGACAAGGTCGCAACAAGACAACTATACATACAAACCCAGTCTACAAGCCTCTAAGGAAAATATAGCTATAATATGGCCAGGATAGGGCCCTAACATACCCATAACTTGTGTATGTACCAGAACTCAGCTCACGACTCTAGCTCGGTAGCTTCGGATGAAGTAAAACTTACCACTCGATCAACAGAACTTAACAAGCTCATATTGGGGAGGTATATCTGCACTTCTATGTGGATCTACAACATCTGTATTACACTTCAAAACACCTTCCATAAGCAGTTTCCACAACACCTTAGTCACCTACAGCCTAGTTACAAAGTTCTCCAAGATCCTCAAAATATCACACCACCTATGAGGCATATTTTTAATACCAAGCTTCCTTAGTTTAACCATCTGCTGGATCAAGCTTGAAGCTTGATATATAACTCTTTTATCAGTGATATTTTCCTTATGCATGTCCCCATTCCTTTTCTTCCACAGCTCCCACACCACAATATATGGAAATGCATAAATTATAGGTTTGATTCTAGGTGTCACATCAGCAGTCCACCATTTGGTTATAGCAAATGCATGCCTTCTATATTGATTCCTGCAGATACACAAAAATAAAACTAATTACTTTGAGTAGTATCACATTTGAGGAAATGTTTCTTGTGATGGAGAAACACAACACATGCACTTGGAAGGCATATGATATCCCCAACTCATTACTACATCATGTAGAGGGTCCATAAAATGCCACTCTCCACATGAACATTGCAATCTTGTATGACAGTCCTTTCACCCACATCTTCTTGTAAATATCCCCTTTTCACCTTTACTTCTGATATCTTCCCATGAAGACCTCACTGAGAACTCTCTATTAGTTTCAAGAATCCACCATGGCTTATCCAATTCTTCCCCTCTGGCAGGAGGTTGTATTTCATTAAGGATATACTCTGCAAGCACCTCAAGTAAATTATTTCTAACAGTAGGAACATGCCATCTCCCTTCTGCCACCACATTAATATCTTTATTACAGTGGAAATCAGGAGGAGTAAGGAAATAAAGAGGACCAAGGCCAGTCCAATTATCAAACCAAAACAGTGCTGATCCCATCCTGAGTTGCCACCAAATTTGGTGGTCAATCAAGTCTCTAGCATGTAGCATTTCCCTCCAAACATGTGATTCACCCTTACATGGTGCAAAAATAGGATTATTCTTCTTGAGATACTTGTTACTCATAAATGCACCCCACAATGAAGGTTTGGTTATGAAATTCCACCACAACTTAGTAAACAAGGCCATGGACATATCATTAAGAGATATAAAAACCAAACCACCCGCATCTTGTGGTAAACACATTGTATCCCAGCCAGTCCAGTTATATCCCCACTCACTAATCTTGTTACTAAAAAAGAATTAAGCAAATATCTTATGTAGCTTCTTAATCACAAAGTGTGGAGGGTTAATAGCAGAAAGCAAGTGAAGAGACATTGCTTTTAGGACATACTTCAAAAGTATAGCTCTACCACCAAAGGAAAGTAACTTCCCTTTCCATCCTTGTAACTTGTTTCTCACCTTAGTTATAAGTTCAGTATGGAAGGAGATCTTTAGATGTTCATAGTATATTGGGAAACCAAGATATATCAATGGGAAAGTATTCCTACCAATACCTGTTACTCTCTCTTCTTTTGGAACACCTCCTCATTCACCTTATCATACAGATAGATAAAGCTTTTGGATTTGTTAATCAACTGTGTATAAGATTTCTCATAATTATCCAATACCTCCATAATCCTCTCCAAAGAATACCCACATGAAAAATAAAAAATGATAGTAACATCAGCATGTGCAAGATGATTGATTCTAGGACTCCACTTTGGCAAACGAAAGTCCTAGAACAAAGGATCATCATGTAATGCATTCAGGGCCCTAGACAAAGCTTCAACAACAATGATGACGAGAGTAGGTGACAAAGAATCACCCTGCTTGACACCCCTAGAGGAATGGAAAAAACCATGCGGTTGACTATTTATGAGTACAGAATACTAGTTATTACCAATAATCTCACAAATCAAACTGATAAACCATTCACAAAACCCAAACTTTCTTAGTATTTTTGTGAGAAAACACCATGAAAGCATGTCATATGCTTTTTCATGTCTAGCTTCATCACTACATTAGGCAATACCAGATTTCCTTTCCTCTTCCCTTTTTTGGTTCTAAGCCTAATATCTGTAATAATTTTTTGTGTTAATAAAATATTTTCAACTATGCTCCTTCCTCTAACAAAACCTACCTGATTCTGTGATATCAAATCAGACAAGAAATTATCCAATCTTCTATGAACAACTCTAGAAAACACTTTATTGATAAAATTACTCAGACTTATAGGCCTCATGTAACCAAAGGTCTGAGTATATTTCTTCATAGGTATTAACATAAGATTTATATGAGTGATCAAACCGTTCGTTGCTAGTATGGATGTCATCGGACTGATTGAACCGACAACATCCAGTGGACATCATTTCATCCTGGTTAACGACAACAATTTCACAAAATGGGTCGATGCTACCTCCCATAAGTCAGTAACCAAGAAGGTAGTGGCTGATTTCGTAAGTAACCAAGAAAGTAGTGGCTGATTTTGTAAGTAACCATGCATACCTTCTCTATTGATTCCTGCAGATACACAAAAAATAAGACTAATTACTTTAAGCAGTAGCACATCTAAGGAAAATATGAGGAAATATTTCTTGTGTTGGAGAAACACAACACATGCACTTGGAAGGCATATGATATCCCAAACTCCTTACTAAATCATCCAGAGGGACCTTAAAATACCACACTCACCACATGAACATTGAAATCTTGTATGGCAATCCTTTCACCCATATCTTCTTATAAATATCCCTCTTTTCACCTTTACTTATGATATATTCCCAAAAAGACCTTACTGAGAACTCTCCATTAGTTTCAAGTTTCCACTATGGCTTATCCAATTAATCACCTCTGGCAGGAGGTTGTATTTCATTAAGGATATACTCTGCAAGCTTCTCAAATAATTTTTTTTCTAACAGTAATAACATGCCATCTCCCTTCTGTCACCACATCAGCAATATTATTAATATCATCATTACAGTAGAAATCAGGAGGAGTAAGGAAATAAAAGGGACCAAGGCCAGTGTAATTATCAAACCAAAATAGTGTTGATCCCATTCTGAGTTGCCACTAAATTTTGTGGTCAATCAAGTCTCTAGCCTATAACATTTTCCTCCAAACATGTGATCCACCCTTCCATGGTGCAAGAACATGATTCTTCTTCTTAAGATACTTTTTACTCATAAATGCATCTCACAATGAAGGTTTGGTTCTGAAATTCCACCACATCTTAGTAAATAAGGCCATGGGCATATCATTAAGAGATCTAAAAACTAAACCACCCTCATCTTGTGGTAAACACACTGTATCCCAACCAGTCCAGTTATATCCACACTCACTAATCTTGTTACTCCAAAACAATTGTGCAAATGTCTTATGAAGCTTCTTAATCAAAAAGTGTGGAGGGTTAATAGCAGAAAGGAAGTGCAGATGCATTTCTTTTAGGACATGCATCAAAAGTACACCTCTACCACCGAAGGAAAGTAACTTCCCTTTCCATCCTTGTAACTTGTTTCTCACCTTAGTTATAAGTTCATTATATAAGGAGATTTTTAGATGTTCATAGTATATTGGGCAACCAAGATATATCAATGAGAAAGCATTCCTACCAATACTTGTTACTCTCTATTCTTTTGGAACACCTCTTCATTCACCTTATCATGTAGATAGATAGAGCTTTTGGATTTGTTGATCAACTGTCCATAAGCTTTGTCATAATAACCCAATACCTCCTTAATCCTCTTCAAAGAATACTCATATGAAAAAGAAAAAAATGATAGTATCATCAGCATATGCAAGATG
Source organism: Anisodus acutangulus (assembly GCA_029783415.1). Lineage (NCBI taxonomy): Eukaryota > Viridiplantae > Streptophyta > Magnoliopsida > Solanales > Solanaceae > Anisodus > Anisodus acutangulus. The sequence goes on from CM056489.1 coordinate 23,014,558, forward strand.
ATTGATTCTTGGATTCCACTTTGGCAAATGAAAGCCCTAGAACAAAGGATCATTATGTAATACATTCAGGGCCCTAGACAAAGCTTCAGCAACAATGATGAAGAGAGTAGGTGACAAAGGATCACCCTTCTTGACACCCCTAGTGGAATGGAAAAAACCATGAGGTTGACCATTTATGAGTACAAAATACTAGTTATTACCAACAATCTCACAAATAAAAATGATAAACCATTCACAAAACCCAAAATTCATTATTATTTTTGTGAGTAAACAACATGAAAGCCGATCATATGATTTTGTCATGTCTAGCTTCATCACTACATTAGGCAATACCAGATTTCCTTTCATTTTTTTCATTTTTAGTTCTAAGCCTAATATCTGTAATAATTTCTTGTGTTAATAAAATGTTTTCAACTATGCTCCTTCCTCTAACAAAACTTGTCTGATTCTGTGATATTAAATTAGTCAACAAATGAGCCAATCTTCTATGAACAACACTACAAAACACTTTATTGACAAAATTACTCAGACTTATAGGCCTTATGTCACTGAAGGTCTGAGCATATTTCTTCTTAGGTATCGACACAAGATTTGTATGAGTGATATACCTGGGAAATTTAAAATCATGAATGAAGTCTTTAACCACCCCAAAGAGGTCATAACCTACAATATCTAGCAAGTCTGAAAGAATAATCTTGTATATCCATCAGGCCCTCCTGCACTTGCACTGTTGAGTATAAAAACTGCCCGATGCACCTTTTATTTTGTTGGTCTAGCAATTAGTGCCTCATTCTGCTCCCTTGTAATCAAACTTGGAATATATTGCAAAATATCCTAATGAGTAGGTGGATTATTTTGATGAAACTGATCTTGGAAGAAATTAATAGCCTCATTAGCAATATCCTGCTCATTCTCTAACCATTGCCCATATCTGTTCTGAATACTCTTAAGCTGTAACATCTTTCTCTTTCCATTTACACGTGTATGAAAGAACTTAGTGCTCTTGTCACCCTTCTTAAACCAAGACATACCTGCTTTTTGCTTCTAGTACTCTTTTTGCAATTTCAATAATGTAATTATCTTAGCCTGTACTTTCTGAAGCTTCTCCCTATTGAGATAAGAAGGATCTTCCTCAAATTGTGCTTCATGTGCTTTAACAACCTCTTCAATATCAGTAAGTTGCTAGAAGATATCACCAAATATTGTTCCACTCCATGTAAACAATATCTTTTTCATCTTATTAAATTTGGCATTGAAATTGAAAAAAGAACTCCCCACAATATCAGTATCTGAGTTTTCTCTAACAATATACAAGAAAGTAGGATGTTTGGCCCAAAAGTTCAAGAATCTGAAGGATTTCTTGAACTATAGAACTTCTTTCTTACATTCAATCAGTAAAGTTGAGTGATCAGAACCCTACTTAGTCAAATGAGACACTTCTAAACCTAGATACAATTGCTGGATTTCAAAATTTTCAAAACACGTATCCAACCTTTTGAAAATGCAATCACCAACACCTCTACCATTACACCAAGTATAGATACTGCCTTTGAAGCCTAAATCAGTACGATTACAAGTTTGAATACAATGTCTAAAGTCTTCAACTTCATTGAGAGATACTGGAAGCCCACCATACTTCTCAGCGTCATCCATAATCACATTAAAGTTTCCACCAATAAGCGATAGAACTGTCATATTTGATGCAATGTGAGACAGTGAATCCCATAACTTTATTCTTTCACCTCTGTCACACTTTGCGTACACAAGAGTCACAATCATCTCCAAGTTTAGATTTCCATTGGACAGTTTCAATATGAAATGCTACACACTATTAATTAAGATAGTGACTTCATATTCCTTATCCATAAAAGCCCAAATTTTTCCAGACACATTACTTATAGAAAAGTTTATACCAAGTCTCCTTCTATAACTTTCCAATTTATAATCTTGTTGGATAGGTTCCACCAATCCTATAAGGAAGAAGCTATATTTCCTACTTTCTTTGTATTCACTGACCTTATATTCCAAATAAGTGCATTCATCATATCACATATTGGATTTAGATGTAGTATTTCTCCTTGTTTACACCCTGAAACATATGGTGCAGTGTCTTTGAATGCCTTCTTCCTTGTCTTGCCTAATTATTTTTCTATTTTCTTAAAAGATAGATCACATTCTGTTGCAGCATTAGAAAATTTTGGGTTGTGGATTCTTCATAGGTCATTCCTTGATTCATTCTTGTCTAGTAGAGCAACCTACATTTCATTGTTTGGTTGAGTTACTGCAACTTGATTCTGCTTTTTTGTTAAGGCAGTTTCTTGTTGTAGTATCTATTGTTGGATCACATTTGCATCACATGTATTACCCTTCTTCTAATACTATTGCTTCTTGATTGTATTACCCTTCCCATTACCACTACTTTGAGCTTGTGTATTAGCACTTACATTCCCTTTTCATTTGGTTCTATTCTCAGCAGATGGTATTAAAACATAAGAAAGTTTTGCTTGTATATGAACACTAATGGGAGTAATAGTTTTTTGAAGTTTCATCTCCAGTGGTAATACCTGTAGACTTAGCAGAAATATCATTCACTTCCTCACTATATGTTCTCTCATACTCCCCTTGATCTTTGCTATCATCTTGCACTCTCTTACCACCTTGCATCACCTTTGCATTACCATGAACTCCACCTTGCACCAAAGTAACAACTTGATCTTTTACATGAGCATTAGGATCTTCAAAAACTACTACAATATTAACAATATCAGGATTAATATCCTTGAGACTTTCATCTGCCTTATTAACCTCCCCTTCATCATTCTCAACCTTCTCTACTTGATGTGACGAAGTCATGGAGTCATCTTGAGACTTATCACCTGAAATTTCACCATCTTCTTCATCCTCCTCCATTTGATCACTCCATAATACCCTCTCCACACCTTCTGTAGATTGAATACCAACACCATCAGGAGATTGAGTACCAACACCTTCAAGAGGTTTTGATAAATCTTCAAAGTTCTTTGTAGGCACCAAAACTTCAGTAGGTTTAGAAAAAGCAACCTCTACACATTGTTTAGTTTTCCCAGGTGAAAATTTCCTCTTTCCTGGTGTGTACACCTTATCATTGGAGTTCAGTGATTTTTTCCCACTGTAGTTTCGACCCTTTGCAATGGAACAATATTATGCACATTCACATCTTGAACCTTTTATACTAATGTCTTCTCATTACCATCCACTTCAACTTCATCCAATTTTCCTTCTTGATCATTACCTCCAACAGTACCATGCAAAGTAGGCTTCTGTACCTGTACTTTCTCCACTATTGTTTGTGTATTTCCATCATCATTATTCTTCTCTTGTTCTTCATGAAAAACTAATGCAACCTCAATACTACCAATCTCCTAAATATCATTATCATCACCTAATGCATTATATTTATTTTGCATATTAGGATTAAGGTTTATTGTATTAACAGACTTAGGGTTTGCATTAGTAGTCATAATCTCATCTTGTTTTGCACCATTTCCCTTCTTATTATTCTTTCCCTGAGTTTGCCATTTTTGTGTATTCTTACATTTCCCACAACCTTTCCATTGTTTTGTACCTTAAGGACTCCATTACTAGCGTTTGAGCATTGCTAGGGTTTACTGCTGCATGGTAAGGGTTTCCTATAACTTTTCATTTGTTTCCTCCTTCTCCACCATTGTTTTCCCTGGCTGGTAGAAATTCTGGATGTAAATTCTAACAACTATCCATATCATGTCCTTGCAAACAACATTCATTACAATACTTAGGCATAAAATCATACTGAATTTTAATTTAGTGAGATTTTATCGCCATTGGCAGTCACCACATCGATTTTCACCCTTGAAGGATGTTCTTCTAATAAATTAATTTCTACCATGACATAAGCACAACTAGGCCTTGTCTTTTTTTTTGTATCAAGGTCGACTGTCAATGGTTTTCCCACAGTCAAGGCCAATGAAAACAATACTTCCTCCACAAAAAAATAGAGTGCTAAAGTAGGGAAAGAAATCCATGCAGTAGCAATACTTATCTCTTCTTCGGGGGTGAACCAAGGATCCCACTTCAAAGTTCTCATGGGATAATACAAGTTCTCATCCTTTATCCAGAAAGATTGATTGGACATAAGTGTAACATAGTATTCCAATAAGCTACATCTAATAAGAAATGTCTATTACATAGAAAACCAATAGTAGGTTCTCTTTTATGCTCACATTGTTTTGGAATAGCTGTATGCAATGCATTAAAATCATTCCAACCATTAGTGAACTTCCCAATGATTGCATATTAAAGATTTTCACGTATTATCATTGCATTAATCTCATCCATTTCAAACTATAAAGTCGGCTCTCCATGAGGATACATAAGAGGTCGATAAGGTATTGGTTTTTGTGGCAGTGTTGATGAAATAGGGTTTTGGGTGGCTAGTTGTAGAATTTTTGTATAATCCGATATTGTAGTAGTTGTTGTGGCTATCATGGGTGGTTGGGGAGGGTGAGCAACCCCAGTGAGAGGTTGCCTTGTGGCCAGAGAGGCTGAAAAATTATGTTCTCATGTGGTTGGGTGTAGTCGCAGGAGAGAGAAGCTCTTAAGCGACTAGGGTTTCGAATTGACATCCATAATGAGGTATTTTTGTTATATCCATCTTTGCCCGATTATGTCATTTTGTTTATCGTGTAGCCCTTTTGGCCAAATTATGCCGCCCTTGTGGTGCTTTGTCCTTTTATGGCTCTATTGACATATTGTGATGCCCTTGTGGCGCTTTGTCCTTTTATGGCCCTAATGGCGATATTATGCCGCAATTGTGGTGATTTCTCCTCTATGGCAGATTGAGATTTCTCTAGATGAACTGTGTCTAACATTTTTTACATCATGAGCAAACTAATTAGAGAAATGGACGGTCATCCGCCTGACGACAGTGGAGACATGCGTTCATAGAAAGAATTTAGTTTTAATGAGGTCAATTCGTGTCGTCGACTCTTCTGCTCTCTTGTTTGGTTGGTCGTAGCCTCCGTCCCGACTTGACTTGGACTCGATAGTGCGAGCGATGAATTTTTGAACAGAGTAAAATTTTCAAAATGATTGTTACAAAAATAAAATGTATAATTTTTTCGAAAATTTTATATTGGTATCATAAGATGCACATTTTGAGAGAGAATCCTTGTGGACTCCATAGTGCTCCACGATAGGATTTTGACTTTGCCTAGTCAAATTTTTGAGACCCCCTCAAAAAGTTTGCCACAGTTTGGGAGTCGTATCAGCAAACTCTCATACCGAATTTTTTCTTGGGGATATAAAAAATTCTTCCCAGTTGTGAGATTGTGTCGGTTGATTCTCATCCTAAATCTAAATTTTAGAGTTTTTGAGATCTTCTAAAAAATTCTGTCCAGTGTCTTCCTAAGAGTTTTTTGGGTTTTTTGATTAGCGCAACCGAGCTTGGGGAGCGCATACGTATCCGGTCGCAACCGGAATTAGGTCTAACATAGTTCGAGTTAAACTGACTTTGATTTTTTCTAATAATGTATGACCGAGTCCTATATGGACTGCCTATGTATCCCACCTTGGGAAATCAAGTCATCGCGTAGTTCATATTACAAGAATTAACATTTTGTTTTTTCTATTATAAGAGACCAAATTCGATATCCGAGCAATGCATAGGGCGATTATTCATGCCAACACTTGTAGTTGTCTATTATTTTCCACAATATCCTCTTGATGTTGTTGTTGGCGGCCTCCACGGATCCATTAATTTATGGCTGATAGGCAGTGGAATTCCGATTAGTTACTCAGAAATGTCCTATGTCCTTCATTAGGTGACTGTTTAAGTTAACTCGATTGTCTGTTATGATGGATTCTGGTACGCCGAACTGACATATGATATTGCTTTGTACGAAGTAGACTACCACTTTCTTCATCGCTGATTCATGTGAAGTAGCTTTCACCCATTTGGTGAAGTAATCTATGATGACCAGAATGAATCGATGTCTATTGGATGCAACTGGTTTGATGGGTCCAATGACGTCCATGCCCCAAGCAACGAACGACCAAGGTGAACACATGTCATTGAGATCGCTTGGAGGAACTTTAATTAAATCTCTGTGGATCTGGAATTGGTGACCCTTTTGCACAAACCTTCCATAGTCTATTTCCATGGTCATCGAATAGTAGCCTACTAATAGGATTTTCTTGGCCAGGACGAACCCATTCACGTGAAGTCCATAGGTCCTGACATGCACTTCTTCTAGCAATTTTGTGGCTTCAATGGCATCTACGCATCTGAGCAGTCCGAGATCATGTGTTCTTCTTTAGAGTATCTATTTGATTAAAAAGAACTCATTAGCCATTCTCTGAATGGTCTTCTTCTGATTGCTCATAGCACTCTCGAGATACTTCCCCCTTTGCAGATTTGTTTTTATCTCGGCATACCATGGTTTTCCATCGGGCTCTTCTTCCACATGATAGCAATAAGAATGCTCTTCCTTGAAACTTGTCTCAAGCGGGTCGATATGAATTCTTTCTGGGTGCTGTATCATAGATTCTATGGTGGCAAGCTTATCCGTGAACTTATTCTGCACCCTCGCGTATGCCTAAACTCAATTTTCTTGATCCTTTAACAGAATCTCTAGGCGAGGTTCATGTATGGTAGGATTTTGGCATTTTTCATGGCCCACACTTCCTGCACTTGGTTTCAACACATCTGATCTCCTATTACCAATAGTTTATTTATATCCATAACTAGTGCTATTAGGAGACCTAGGATGCATGCTTCATATTCAGCCATGTTGTTGGTACATCAGAACTTGAGCTTCGCAGCCAATGGGTAATGTTGTCTTGTCTCCGACACCAAAGCTGGTCCAGTTATGGAACCCTTGTAGTTAGCTGTGCCATTGAAAAACATTCTCCATTTCGAATAGGGTTCGATTCGTCTTAAGCGTGGATTTAGGATAGATATTGAGACCAATCTTGTTGTCCACGAGCACACGCGCTATGTTATTATTCCTGCACTTGACAGTTATGTATAGTGGCTTTATTATGCATTGTCCTTCCTTGGGAAATTCTTCCTGAGTGAAGGAGATATGATGGTCTCCTATGACGTTATGACGTGGGCCACCATATTGGCTATGTTTTAACAACTCATACCTGCAAGGATGTGAGCTTCATTTAGCATCCTCATAAAGGCCCGATAATGTTGCGATGAACCTAATAGAAATTCTAGTACCGATATCTGGGCCGATGTCTTCTTCAGATGTTCAATAATGGAATATTCCTTTAGTTGCATTCTTTACCAGAAATCATCGGCCTCACTTTATGTGATCGACCTTTCTTAATTACTGTCTTTTCTCGGAGCCTTTTCTGTTAATTCATTGGAGTGAAATATCTGCCTGATCAAGTCATGTCGTGAGCAACAATGGCCTCAACGATAAATTCTTTTCTAGGTTCCAGCACTTTGTCCTGGGCTACCTATGCTACGACAGGTGCAAGAATCAATACATCGAATCGAGGGTGCTCTTGAAGGGTTAGAGAAGCCACCATTTGTTCGAGTGTTTCAACAGGCATTCAGACCAAGGGTTTATAGACAACCTAGTGCTCATCTATTTTGATCATACGTATGGTAGTATTGCCATGATTTGGCAGAGGATTCATTTTCACATTTGGGGAGGCCGTATGTAGGGTGATCTCATTTTTGTCAAAGGTATTGTATCTTATCATTTAGGTTGATACAATCCTATATTCTATGTCCGACTCTACAAAAGTGGTATATGCAAGTATGTTCAGCCCAAAAGAAGTAATTTCCTAAGATAGAAGGTTTCAGCAGCACAATCTGAATCATGCCAGCAACACTCAACCTCTCAAACAGTCAAGTTTGTGTTTTGGCTAATGGGGTGAATGTCTGAAGTGGTTTCTTCTCAAAATTAGGATGTGTCACATTATATGTGGCAGATGGTTGTTGGGTTTGATAATTTGGTACTGGGCTCGATAATTTTGTGGAGCTTTTGGAGTGGGTGCTGGTGCTTGGTAGTTTGGTTATGGAGTTAAGAATGCTGGGAGGATTCTTGGGAACTTGCTTGGGGGCTTTGAAAAACTGGTGGCGATGGCACCTAATAGTTTGGCTGTGCATAGATAACAAGGACTGGGCTATATGGTGTTGGAAAATAGCAGCCAAGGGGTGGTGATTGATATATTTCGAGCGAAGAGTGTGACTTCTCTCGTCTTTTTGGTTTAGGGCTGGGGAATGGGATACATTCACCACATCTTCTTTCTTTTCCAGAGAGCCCTATGATGCTTTGTTGGTGGTTTTGTTGGTCACACTTACGATCCATTCAGATTTGAGGCCATCTTCTATAGCCTCCCCCATCTTGACCAACCCATAAAATGGTCTCCCGGCAATATAAAACATTCTGTCGTGAAAGTCCACTTCCTGGGATCGAATGAAGACAGAGAAAAATTCTACTTCTTTCATGGGCTGTTGTACTCGAGCAGCTTTGGCTCTTCACCTACTTGCATACTCGCGGTAATTTTCAGTGGATTTTTGCTTAACCTTCTCCAAATAGTATTGGCCAGGCACATTTTCGATGTTGAATCGGAACCTCACCATGAAAGATTCTGCCATGTCTTCCCAGGTGGTCCATTGGCACATATTTTGTGTGATGAACCATTCTGAAGCCTATTCGGTCAGGCTTCAGCTGAACAATCTCATTATCAAGGCAGGATTCTTTCTTACCCCAATTAATTGATCGCTATAGGAACACAGATGGGCTTTGTGATTTCGTAATCCATTGAACATCTCGAACTTGGGCACTTTGAAGCCCTCGAGTAAGTCTAGCTTCGGATGCATACAAAGATCATCGCAACTTAACATGGTAAGCTTTCGCGTGGCGTGCACATACTAAGCAATCATTTCCCTTATATTTGTTCTATTTTCTCTGCGAGCTTGCCTTGCTCGGCTCTGCAAGCCTTCTTCATCTCTTCGTAGTGGTCCAATTTAGGGTGCTCTAGGGCAGAAGTAGTTTTGAGTGACAGAGGTATGGAATAATACAGTCTGATGTGCGAGGTTGTTTTGGAGAGTGTTGGCAGTTTATGCGGTTGATGGGACCGTAGCATTTTGGTAGATTATGGAGTTAATAGGGGCTGGCAGTAGTGCTTGGCATGAAGGTACATAGTGAGTAGTTCCCAGAATTTGGTTTGTATTGGCAGGCGGTGGAGTATGATAGGACGTGCAAACATGGTGCAGTTCAGTAGTAGGTGGATTTTGGGTAGGGGGAATGGTTCCAGTAGGGTAAGTGGGAAAATGCTCGGGCACGGGAGAATTTAGAGATTGAAAAAGAGGTAGAGGCCTCCTTGCTTCAGTGGATGTCTCTTTGGCAACTTTGGCCAACTCTGACTGTTTTATCTTTTCATAGAGATCATTGAATTTCTCCAATAGGATAGTGATCACATCCTCGTAATGCGCTATGTTTTGTGGGTGGGGAGATTCTGAGGTTCTGATGACAAGTTCATTCTTGTTGCATTCGTCTTGTAATATTCTAGTCATTTTCTCTTTTCCTTTGTGTTTATTCGGAAAGGGATGCTGTTGAAGATTTATATCTGGTGAAGTATGCTAGCGTGACATGACATGAACCAACCTCATCTTTAAGAAAAGAAAAACTCAAAGGTAGATGACATTAGTATATTAGTTGACAATAATCAATACAAGATAATCACACATAATTTGTAAAATTAAACACACAGTTTCGCGCGTCCAAGTAAAATATTTGATTAATCCTTCATTCTGAGGTTTTTCGGGGTTTTCAATACTTTGATTTTTGTTGGTTTTTGGTTGGAAAGTTATGGATGAATTGATTTTATGGCATAATCAGTGATTGAATCCACCAGTCGTGAACACTTACTTTGATGTCATGAAAAGGATATTTTTCAGGAGGGGGGTATATTTTTTTTATTTACATAGACTACCTACGTATCACGCTATGGGAAGTCAGGCCCTTCCGTATTTTGGTTTACATAAAATAATATCCCTCCAAGTTGATTCTACCCAAAAATTCCCTAGACCAGGACCGATGAGGGCATCCTATGTATCCCCCTTCGGACATCAGGACATACGTAGTTTCATTTACACATAAACATGAAGTGATAACATTTGATTTGTAGGGGGGGGTGCCTAACTCTACCCAAAAGATAAATTTTCCTTTGAACTCATGACGGATTGCCACCCTTAAAATCGCGCATTCAGTCACCGGCCTTTCTTCTTAGTAACGGGGAGGGAGAACCACCTAAATTTCCACGGTGTGGATTAGGTGTTCCAATTTGAACTTGAAGGCTTCGCATTCTTCGATGTCGTGCCCCGGTGCTCCAGAATGAAATAAACAGATTCCCTTTCTGTTGGGCCTAGCAATCCCGATAGGGAGAATCTTTCCTGTAATGGCCAGCTTCTACAAGATACTTGCATCTAAGTCCTCAAAGATATGAAGTCATAACACCAAACTTGTGTGTCAGGGTGGTGCCCTCACTTGAGGCAATCAGGTCATGCACCAGTAGCGAGTGCAGTCCCCACATGTGATAGATTATCCCATCATCGACAAATCTTACACCTCTCCTCCTAAGGGACACACATTCATTAGTAGTGTGGTCGAGCTCATTATTATGGAATTGACATTTTTAGCATGAATCGGGGCGCATAACGGGAGCCTTTAATTGCTGGGATATGTGGCCCCTACAACCCTCATTATTTCATAAATCTCTAAGCATTGCACATGTTTTGGCATGACTCGAAAAAGGCATGCATAAGCTTTGAGGAAAATTTCCCACCATGTTGGTGATGGTTCCTGAGGGATATCACTGCTTTCGGCGACAACGACGGAATACAGTGGTAGCATTTCTAGATGGCCAACTTTCCTCCTCATAAGGTTCAGATTCTTCTTCTGGCATTTTGATTTCTTTCTCAAGGGTTCCTGATTTTCATAACAGAGGCACATAATCCCTCACCATACTCTTGACCTTGTCTGAGAGGTTTTGATTATAGTGTTCAGCCATCGTGGTCCCTATTGGGGGACTTCCCACCAAATCCAAGATGCGGTCAGCTTTCTTAATCTTTGTTTTGACCAAGTTTATCTTCTTCTCCAACCCATCAATCTTTTCTCTTAGCGAGTCCTCACTTTCCTCTTCGCTGATCAGATTGAAAATGAGTGTATTGGGGCTTTGTCTATGTTGAGTGCGTTGAACTTCCATGATAGCAAGCCAACCTTTTTAAGAGAGGCAGATGAGATGCAATTGGGAGGTGGTGACTTTGGTAATTTAAGGCGTGCTTGTATATTTCTTTGGACGGTGCTCGGAATGTTGATCAGTCATATTTGGACGAAACATACGAAAGCACATAAGCACCTAATCAAATAAATCACATGAAATTAGATATTTGCAAAAATAAAGGAACTATATGTGTTCCTAAGACCTTTTTGCATCAAGGTCCTTTTAATCGTTTGAACGTGATTGTGCCAATTTCTTAGATCAAACCATTGCCCCTATAATTACAAATTTCTATAACAATAATATTTCCCAAAGGGGTATAGTATATTATTAAGCCGATAGGGGCTTTAATAAAAAGAAGTAAATCAACAGAAATGGCCTTTAGTTGCTGATGACGATCCCCTATCTATCCGAGCGCTCTTGGCCCTTCGAATGGTGGTCTAAATCCGGAGATGAGTCGATGTCAGCAATGAAAGCAGCATAAACCCTTTCTCCCTGAATGTCAATGACGCGGTCTCATCTATTGCCTCCTTTATTCGAGCATTGAAATCCTCCAATCATTCATGTATGATTTCCAACTCTTGATCTAGACTGGCTATAGTAGCTTTTTCATGTTCTATCTTCTCCAGTATTTAGCATCCATATCATTGGCTCGCCTTTGAATCAGTCGCGCCTTAATCTCGGCTTTGGATTATTTGTCTTGGACACAATAGTGGCAGTTAATTCTGGGAGTGAGAGTGCCTTGCAAATGTTCATAATCAATCCTTGTAATCTTTGTCACACCCGGGATGAAAGCTATCTCCGGCTATAGTACCGGGACCCCATATTAAGCGATTTTCCATTCTTGGATGATTTCCCCAGCATCTCAGATTTTATCCTCCTCATACTCAATCACATACCAACCTATGTTTTCCACTTGGTGTATCTCTTGCTTCCTCCCAAACTATCTTAGGACTCTAGCTAGTACGTAAGGGCAGATCCCTCAAATACCCTTGAGTGGTAAACACGAGCACTTCCTACCTCTAACCACGACCCACTCTGAGGTGAAATCTGAGAACATCCACTGTATGCTTTCTTTCTAAAGTCTCAAAAAGATAAAATACCACTCTTTATTGGGTCAGTGTAAAAAATCTAGACAATGGGCCTTAAGGTCATCCTTTCTATTTTGGTTTCATATGAATTGAGGACCCTCCGACTTTTGTAGGTGTTTGATAATCCACTATTGCAGTAGCAATTACACCCCAAAAATTACCTAAGTTGGTTTCTATATCAACCTAGGGATCAATACATATCTGCGAGGATGATGGGGACCAAGTGGAAGTATTTGGTTTCGCCGTTTATGTTTATGCCGTAGAAAATAGCATGTGTGACTAAAATGATACGGGTTTCGATAGCAAGGTGTATGTTTTAGGGAATGACCATGAGTCCTACCAAACAGATATCAAAGGCTAGAGGATGGATGGCTTCCCAATCTTTGTAGGTTTGGAATTCCAGGGAATAATACACAAACCCTTATTTTGTTAAAAAACAATGATACAAATCTCGAAATGCTACAGTTGGTCTGGAGATCCATTGGGCGTGGGCTAGGGAGCGTATTTTCATGATTTTGACAGGGGTGGGTTTGTTTGGGGTAGAAGGTTGTGGTCAAACTTTTCCTTCTCCTTATTCAAGTCCCATTGTTGTCTATGCAATCCTGGATTTCTTCTATGGTTGGGGTCATTTCCATCTTCCCGAATCTGAATACCATCCTATTGTTATCCCAATACTCGGTAAGTACCTTAATCGACTTTCTACAAACCCTCCATGAACATAAGGGAAGGAAAATATCCTAAGCAACTAGTGACTTTCTATTATTGCTTGGTATCTAACCCGACCGACCATATCTTCAATCTATCAGCTACCTCGAGTATCATGTTGAATCGGAGGTTAGTAGATATCTACACAAAAGAGCACGGTTAATTCCCCCTGAAGGATAATAGTTTAACACATGAGGTGCAATCATGTTCTCAATAAACAAATAGTTAAATGTGGTGTCTTCGGGTCATAGACCACATAGACACAAGTAGTTGTCTTCTAATGGACTTAAATACATCTCAAATATTTAATTCATCCTAGGTAAGTATGCGCTAAATAGTAGGGATTTGGCTTCACTTTATCCTAGGTAGACTAGAGTGGGCTTTTCACATGATTGGGAACCTGAGTGGACTACTTGGGGTGAACCATCATTGAATGTTAGACGATCGCAAATCAATTATGTCTTCAACTTATTCCATAGAAATATTTGGTTTTTTACTGGAGGATGGCTGCGAGATCGCATCACCATCTTTGTGCAGTGATACAAGTGTGTGTGCGTGTCATTTGACAGAGTTATGATATGCATGACATGACAGTTATATATACAAGAATTAAAACACTCAAGAAAATAATTACAAGTAAAATCACACATATTGAATCCCTTATGGCTAGAACCTATTCGAAATCCTCATCAGAGTCGCCATCTGTTACAGTTCACTTTTACGCGAGACATAAAAGATACTCATAATTGTTGACTCTTTGGATTTATATAAATTTTTAGAGTCGCCAACTAATTTATTTATGGAAATTAGGAAACCTAGTTTAAGGCTATTATTTGACAATAAAACCTCTTTTAGTACCAGAATTCAGGTAGGGGTTCAGGTGATTTTCCGGAGAAAGTGTTAGGCAACCCAGTATGAAGAATCCGTAGAATGTGGTTGACCTTTGAGTTTAAAAATGTGAGTTTGCATTTATTTGCTTAAAATTTGTTTCAAAGTTGTATATAAAGTCATGGCATATCAAAATGATTTCATAAAAATAAAATTTTCTTTTCAAAAGAGTTGAAGTTTTTCAGAAATACAAATAAGGTTTCAAGTTGCTTATTCTACTTTCAAAACCAAAAACACACACTTAAGTAGAGTTCGACTTGATTCAGTCCAAAGTATTATTGTATATTTGTCCTTATAAGTTTAGAAATGTTTAACTCCATGTCCTTTGAAATATGCCATTAGACCCATACAAGGTTTGACAAAATCTCCAAGTTATGAAAAAATGATATTTCCCCCCTTTTTGGTTAAAGTCAAGGTCAACCACTTTCCTTATTACAAATCACCCCTTTCCCAAACTTATAATTTAGTAAAATCTCTTTTGTTTGTTTTAGCTTAGAGTGTGCCAAGACCCAAAAATGGCTTATTATCCATGTTTTTTACTATTTTTGCATTCTTGTTTTTTTCAAACAATTGTTTCCCTTTGAAATAAACCTGCTTTCAATTCTGAAAGAAATAATCCCCTTGATTATTTTCATTAATTGAAAAGGTATATATACAAGTTACAAAATAGGAGAATCCTATTCCTATTCTATTCCTAAAATCTTATTCTACCATAATTCTAACTCTACAATTATGGTAAGTGTATAATCCTAATTTAGGTAATAAATACACTATAATAAACTACATATATACTTTCCTAATATACAATATTCTTACACTACCTAGTAGCCACTGTACCGTGCTGGGCCTGGGCTGCTGGAAAGCCCACTGCGGAAATACCACTGCATTGTCTGTGATATACACTGCTATATATTGGGTGTATATCACGGGTATATTGCTTTGTTTAACACACCCCCGCAGTCATAGCGGGCGGTGTTCGAACGCTGAGACTGTCCCTAAAATCTTCAAAGAGTACCGAGGGAAGACCCTTTGTAAAGATGTTTGCAACTTGATATCTTGACGGGACATGACATACGCGTACCTGCCCCCGAGCAACCTTTTCACGGACAAAGTGAATGTCCATTTCGATATGCTTAGTGCGTTGGTGCTGAACCGGATTACCTGAGAGGTAGATGTCACTAACATTATCACAATATACTAAGGTTGCCTTCTGAATGGGGCAATGAAGCTCTAAAAGCAAGTTACGTAACCAACATGATTCTGAGACCACATTAGCTACCCCTCGATATTCTGCCTCGGCACTTGAGCGGGATAGAGTCGCCTGACGCTTTGCAGACCAGGAGACCAAGTTGTTGCCAAGGAACATACAATAGCCAGACGTAGACCGTCTGGTATCCGGACAACCACCATAATCCGCATCTGTGTATGAGACAAGTGTGGATGTCGTTGAAGGATACAAATGTAAACCATAGTCCAGTATACCCTGAATATACCGAATGATACATTTGATTGCATTCATATGCTCAACTATGGGATCATACATAAATAAACACACCTGCTGAACATCATACGTAATATCCAGTATGGTAAAGGTAAGATACTGAAGAGCCCCTGCAAGACTGCGATAGCGGGTCAGATCCTCGTAAGGGACGCCGGCCGCGGCACCAAGTTTGGGCTTAGTATCAACTGGAGTGGAAGTGGACTTACAGGATGACATCTCATCCCTCTCGATGATCTCATCGGCATACTTTCTTTCAGACAAAAACAAACCACGCTTGATGGCAATCATCCACATATAACAGAATGTAACCCAAGGATGAACCACGATGGTAGATGAACAACGAATTATCTGACCTGCTGTGAGTGAACCCAATAGTCGAAATAAAGTCAGCAAACCCCGTATACCAGGCCCGTGGAGACTGCTTAAGCCCATATAAGGACTTCTTCAACAAACAGACATGATGAGGACGGTTGGGATCCCTAAAACCCAACGGCTGATGCATATAGACTGTTTCCTTGAGATCACCATGTAGGAAAGTATTCTTGACATCCAATTGATGAATAGGCCAAGTATTTGAAAGAACCAAGCTAAGCACAGTGCGAATGGTAGCCGGCTTGACCACCAGATTAAACGTCTCCCCATAATCTATCCCAACCTGCTGAGTCTTACCATCCCCCACAAGCCGCGCCTTATGTCAAGCAAAGGACCCATCGAAATTATCCTTATGAGTAAAAATCCACATAGACCTGATAACATTAATACCAGATGGACGGGGCATCAACTCCCATGTCTTATTATCAATAAGAGCATTATATTCATCAGTCATAGCAATATTCCAATTCGGGTCGTTTAAGGCCGACACAGGATTACGGGGCAAAGGGGATTTAGAGACATTAGAATGTAAATTAAAATGTCTTTTAGGTGTAAAAATACCCTGCTAACTACGAGTGACCGGTCTATAACTCGAGGAAGAATTAAGTGAATTTTGGGAATTTGCTGGGCTCGGGACGGACTGGCCAGCAGGCAGTGGGCCTGCTGGCCCAAAACTAGACGCAGGAGCTGTTGGGCCGAGAATGGTAACATGGACTGGATCAGTTCGGTGGTCGGATCGCCCAATCACCGAAATCGCCCAGATGAGAGGATCGGGCGATCTTGACCGAGACGTGCCAGTGGGACCAGTGGGACCAGCGGGCAGTGGGCCCGCTGGAGAGTTTTGGGTGCGGGAGATGTTCGAAAAACGCTGAATAATAAACGGGGATATTTGGTCATCCAAAAAATTATACGAACTAGGCTTGGGAGTATGAACTTTCGTAAAAGGAAATTGGGTTTCATAAAAAATGACATGGCGATTAGTTATGAATATCTTGGAGGATAAATCAAAGCATTTGTAACCACGATGATTAGACGGATAACCCAAAAACACACACGGAGTAGACCGAGCCTGAAGTTTGTTAATTGTGGTGGATGGGAATAACAGAAAACACAAGCACCCAAAGACCCGAAGATGTGTATAAGACGGGTTCTTATTATATAAGATTTGGACGGGGGAAGAATATGTCAGACCTTTGGAAGGAATTATGTTAAGGAGATATGTGGCCATTTGTAGAGCATGATGCCAAAAATATGGGGGTATGGAAGCATGATGTAAGAGAGTTCGGACAATGTTATTTATAGAACGAATTTTCCGTTTGGCTTTCCCATTTTGTGAAGCTGTATGAGGACACGAAAAATGAAAATTGATCCCATTATTAGAACAGAACTCCCGAAACTCCCTATTGTCCTACTCTTTCCCATTATCACATTGAATATTTTTTATTTCTCTTTCGAATTGGGTACGAATGAACGCTCTAAATTTTATGAAGACTGAAAACACTTGTGATTTATTCGCAATTGGAAACGTCCACAAAAAATTAGAATAATCATCTAAAAAGAGAACATAATATCGATGACCCAACGAACTAAGAACATGAGACGTCCATAGGTCGCTATGAATAATATCAAATGGCATTGAAGTAACAAAATTTGAGTCTACAAATGACAACTTAACAATTTTTTCTAACGAACAAGATTGACAAATTGGAGTACGACTCGTACCCTTACACGAAATAAAACTATTTTTATATAAAGTTGATAAAATAGAGGATCCCGGATGACCAAGGCGAGCATGCCACAAGGAAGGAGAAATGGCTGCAAAGGCTAATGGCCATGCTTGACTCGATGGACTGAAACCAAGCATGATAGGATACAGATCCCCCTTACTATCACACCTCATGAGATGACTCCCCGTCTTGAAATCCTTCACAGAGAAACCAAACGGATCAAATTCAACAAAAATGAAATTGTCAGTGGTGAACTTTCGGACAGACACTAAGTTTTTAATCAATTTGGGGGCATGTAAATTATTTTTCAAGATAAGGGGTGGATTGGGGGGAGACAACATTTTCTGACCATAACCCAGAATTGGAATAGAGTTGCCATTACCAACAATCTACCCCGAGGGGTGCTCAAATTGGAATAAGATGAGAGAGTACCTGAATCAGAAGTCATGTGGGTAGTGGCACCGATGTCCATATACCAATTTGTGTCCGGTTGAGTCAACCCCAATCTGTGCATCGCGGACTCGATATCGGTCTGAGTGGGGCCTGCTGCGTGGTGGGCTTGTGGAGGTCGGAGCCCAAGTATTCCAGGACGGGACTGAACTGGGCCATAGCTGCTAGAACTGGCGCTGTTGGGCCACTGGCCAGTGGGCCGCCACTGCTGATTGTTGGGCCTGAAAGGCTGGCCAGCCCACCGGCTGCTTGGATTTGCTGGAAAGTAAGGGCTACTGGCCCATGGCCCACTACCCTAGCCCCACTTCTATGGGCCCCACTGCTGGGACCAGAGGGGTGGTGGGCCACTGTTCACTGGACGGGGCCCACTACCTGCTTGCTGACCACCGGAACCGCCACGTTTGCCCCCATGTTTTTGTTATTATTCTTATGATTATTTTTGCCGCCACCATGAGTATTGTTTTGGCCCTAATTATCAACAAAACCTGAAGAACTTGTGGAGGATGCCATCATGACGACGGGGCTTGCTCCGGTAGCCGCCTTTTTAGTCAAATCGGCTTCTTCCAAAGTAAGCATGGAGCGGGCTTGATAAAAGGCGGAAAGAGGGTTGCTTTGACAAAGGAGAGTTCCAACACCATTATAGGCCTCCGAAAGGCCGGCAACCAATTGTAGAACTAGACGATTATTTGTTACAGGTGCGCCAACATTATAGAGTTGATCCGCCAACTCCTTGAGTTTCTTGCAATATGCAGAGATATTTGGAAATTCGTCCATGTGAACTAGAGAGAATTCCTGCTCGAGTGTGACGACACGTGAATGTTGGTTATCTTGGAATATGTCACGCAATCTATTCCAGGTAGCCATAGCCGTGGTATCCGGCTCAATAATCATCTGTAAAAGGTGAACCGAAATAGTGGAATAGATCCACTAGAGAACGGTAGCATCAAGAGTAATCCATAACTGAGGATCCTCCACGGGAAGAGGTGTAGCGGGAGGAATGATGTGATGAATAACTTAATGGGATATAACGTGAATTTTAAATAATTCTGTCCACATCGCATATTGGACGTTTTCCATCTCAAGCACAATAGGGATACTGTTCTTGACGTTAGAAACCATGAGGGCGGGATGATAATTGTTCTTAGACATATTGAAAGAACAAAGGAGGGGAAATTTGGGAATAGTAAGAGAGATTTGGAGAGCGGAAGTCGAATTTTGGAAGAGAAAACCCAAGGGGGGGGGGAGTTCGGCCGAAGTGTACAAAATTTTGGGAGAGAAAATTTTGTTAGACCTAGTCTCTTGATACCATGAAAGAAATAATCCCCTTGATTATTTTCATTAATTGAAAAGGTATATACACAAGTTACAAAATAGGAGAATCCTATTCCTATTCTATTCCTAAAATCTTATTCTACCATAATTCTAACTCTACAATTATGGTAAGTGTATAATCCTAATTTAGGTAACAAATACACTAAAATATACTACACGTATACTTTCCTATTATACAATATTCTTACACTGCCTAGTAGCCACTATACCGTGCTGGGCCTGGGCTGCTGGAAAGCCCACTGCCGAAATACCACTACATTGCCCGTGATATACACTGCTGTATATTGGGTGTATATCACGGGTATATTGATTTGTTTAACAAATTCCTTTGTACCAAAACTCTTAAGTTGGAAAGGCATTTAAGAGAAAAAGGAAGATCAATTTGTTATATTTTTTATAAAAATAATCTTTTACACCGTTTTGACTTAGTCAAGTAAATGCTCATTTGTTATTTTTTCTTTGTCGGGTCCGAATCAAAATTTAAAGGGTTCCTATTGATTCTAACTATATCAACATCGTTTGCCTATGCCTATTTCATATTGTTACACTCCGTACTTTGTACGTTTTCGTTGTCATATGTTATCCGACATAGGCTCAGAGAGGGGGAGATTTTTTCCCAAGAACTAATAAAGGTTATTGAATTGTTATTGATGTTTCGAGAAAGTTTGAGACTAATCGGATAGACAAAAATAAGTTTTGACAAAAAATTGATGAAACGGAAATTCTGTGGAGCATTCTATGGACCGCAGAATAGGTATGCGGGCCGCACTGTGGAGCAAAAAATTGGATCAGAGAATTTGAAATTTCTGGGGAATTCTGTTATCGCAGAGGAGGTTTTGCGGGGCACAGAACATGCCGCAGAATTGAGGTGGTGGCCAACCTTTTGAGCTATTTAAGTGGTGCCTTCATCCTTTCTCTTTATTTCTCGACAAAACCAGACGCTAGATACACCAAGAAGCTTCCTAAACATATCTCCATGGTCTCCAAGAAAATCTTAAGTCAAATTACCTTATGCCTTTATCGAAAGTGTTGTAAATGTTAAGAAGATCACTTGGTTGATGTTGTGTTGTTGTTGTGTGTTGTTCTATCTTAAGGAGGTTATTTTTAGAGTTTCTACTGATTGATGAGGTAAGTCTAACCACTTCTCATTTGTGTTTAAGTTGATCCTGATAATGGTTGAATTATTGAGATAAAAAGCTACAAGATAACATTCAAGTTGTGTAAATAGTTCTTGTTGTTGTTGGGGCTGTTTAAAGGAATGCATATGGCTTCCTGAGGATTGTATAGATTAACATGGATATGATGTTGTGTGATGGTTGTTAAGTTACACTAGGTATTGGAATTATTGTTTCTATTATGGGTTAAGAGAAGAAAGGAAAGAATAGAGTTTTAACTCTAAATCGAACTTGTTGATTGTCGTATGTGCTACTAGTTTCGAGAAGTGATTGTTGTACATTTATTTTATGATTAGACTGAAGCGTAGAATGATCTTGTGTCATTGTATTATTGGAGCTAAGTAGCCAAGGTATGTTAAGGCTAAACTCTTCCTTCTTTTGACATGATTGTTGAAATGACGACATATAGTGAAATGTCAGCCAAAGAGAATTCTATTCTGGTCTATGAAAGATATGCTTGTTTCTTTACTCTTGAAAGGTTCCATAATTATTGTTTGTCCCTTTAGGAATGCCTTTCACACTTTATAACATCTTGTCTATGTTGATATCTTTTAGCTCTTTATTGGTCTCGCGAAAGCTAGAAATGATGTATACTGTCTTGGTGATTTGTATGAGAGAATGAATCAGTCAGAGATGGAACAACTCTACTCTTAGTTAACTAAGAGCTCTTGTTATGGTATCCTATGATGTATGTATCTATGCTAAAAGGTTTCTTTGGTTTTAAGATAAAGTG
Organism: Anisodus acutangulus; assembly: GCA_029783415.1. Taxonomy (NCBI): domain Eukaryota; kingdom Viridiplantae; phylum Streptophyta; class Magnoliopsida; order Solanales; family Solanaceae; genus Anisodus; species Anisodus acutangulus. The sequence goes on from CM056489.1 coordinate 23,035,794, forward strand.
AGTATTTGTTGATAATAGTTCCAAAATGCTACTTAGGAGATTAACGACATTACGTCACCCCGATAAGTTCATGACGTCTCTTTATGACTCCAATGACAATATGAATCAGTTTGTGGATATAATAGTGATATATAAATAAAGTAATAACGATATATGAATATGTACAATACCAATAGGAGCTTGATTATGGTACTCCTACTTTACCATCGGTTGGGCAGTTATGTATCCCTATTTACCACCGATTAGGCAAACACATATTTATCATCGAGCTACGGCTGGTCTAGCAGTTATACTATATGCATTTACCACTAGTTGGATAGTTATGTATCTCTATTTACCATCAGTCGGGCAGGCATATATTTACCACCGAGCTACGGCCGGTCGGGGAGTTATGCTATATGTATTTACCACCGGTTGGGCAGTTATAAATTGCTATTTACCATCGGTTGGACAGACACATATTTACCACTGAGCTATGACCGGTCGGGCAGTTATGCTATATGTATTTACCACCGGTTGGGCAGTTATGTATCACTTTTTACCACCAGTTGGGCAGACACGTATTTACCACTAAGCTACAGCCGGTCGGACAGTTATGCTATATGTATTTACCACTGGTTAGGCAGTCATGTATCATTATTTACCACCGGTTGGGCAAGAACATATTTACCACCGAGCTATAGGTGGTTGGGCAGTTACCAATGATTAGTTGGGCAGTCGAGCGATTAGATTTACGACATTGATATAGCGACATAAAATAAGGTTATAATATAAGAATGATCATTATGTATGGTTTTGGCCCTCAATGGCATTTTAGGGGTTCAAGTTGATTCATATCTCTCTGTTATGATTACTTATTATGGTGCTTTATTTTCACCTTCCATATTCAGTACATTATTCGTATTGACGTTGCTTTGCCTGGGGATGTTATGTTTCATACCACACTGGTTCAAGTAGGCAAGGAGAGGATCCGTCCTTGTATATTACCTCTAGTTATCAACTTTTGTTGGTGAGCTCCATTTCCTTTTAGAGTGTTGCCGAGTCAAAGTCATATTTATATCTTTTTTGGTATTTTGGGTATGTCGGGGTCCCTGTCCCGACTTATGTACTATGATTATATTTCCATTTATAGGCTTTGTAACTATGTCCTATGTGTCCAGTTGTACTGTACGACCTTGTAGTCTTGGATGTTGGTTAGAGATTACATTGGCCTTGTCAGCCTTAGTATGTATATATGCATAGGTTAAGTTCTTTTGTTTGCAGGATATTATGTCATATTGTTTTATAGTTATCATTTGAGGCCTTGTCGGCCTAGACAGTTATACATTCATGTGATGATATTCAGGTGATAGGCTCAGGCCATCCAGGCGCTGAGTGCCGCCCTCTAAGATTGGGGTGTGACAAATATTAGTTCTAATAAGTGTTCCACTAATACAAGTATAGTTTGTACATACATATACATATATAAATAAATAAAAGGAAAATAAATGAGTTGGTGGTTGTACTAAGCCCACAAACTAATGCTCATGCCATTTTGACCCATGGCTGGGTGTTCTAGGTTGCAACAAACTTAATGTTAGCTAGGTTATTTTTAGCTCAAGGCCCTTATTTTCCAGTTTTACCCTTTTCATAGACTCTATGTAGGGTTTGTGATGTGTGAGGATGGGTGACACGGATCTCCAGGTCTATTTATATCAGTTTCGTATAAAAAACCCAAAATAAGAATCTTAGAGTTGGATAGTTTGAGTCTAGGTTGAATTTTGAGCATATGGGTTCATTTCTGGGTTTCGTCGCTTTCGCTAGTCCCGGAGGGTCATTTATGACTTAGTCTAGCCATTGGTTCACTTCTTGAGATAATCAGATGTATTTTGTGGCCGTATTTATAATATTTGGTTATTCCAAATGATTGTTTAGATAAGTATTTCTTAGCTCGACTAAATGGAAAATTCGTGAGCGCGAGTGAGTTCGTAGTGCTGTTTACCTTAGGGGAGCATGTCTTGTTTATGTCTGGGGGTCTCGGGAGTATTTCGGGTGATTGGTGGAAGTTTGTCCTGAAGTCTATTTTTGCAGGTGTCCAGTGTTCTCCCTAGAGACACTATTGTCCACTCTTACGTGTCCGCCTCTATGGTGGTTGGTTCGTAGAAGTGGGGTGAGGGTGATTGATGAGTTTCCAACTTGGCAGATGGGTTTTATGTAGGGGCGGGTGCGCCTCTGTGGGATCAGGTTCACTTTGGCTCTAGGGTGAGCTATCAAGTGACTACGCCCCAGCGAGGTCATTTGACACGGGGCGAGACCGCGCTAGCGGAGTCGATTCTGCTGGGGCAGAATCACTGGATCAGGTAACCTACTTAATTATCTAGGTATCACTTTGTCATAAATAGGTTTCCTCGAACCTCAAGCTGCCAAAAAGGAAAATTCTGAAGATTGAGAGTGAAGTCTTCATTTGGGGTAAGATTTTCATCCTCTGTGATTTGGTTTTATGATTTACGGTTCGTTAATGGTGTTATAGTGTGCATGTGAATTGGGGAAGATGAGTCATAGTGTTCATATGAGATTATGAGAGTTGAATCCTTGATTTAAGGGTGTTTATGGATTAGTTTACTTTAATTATTGTGAATTAGTGATGGAATATGTTAAATAATCATGTTGTGGAGTTTAATTTGAATATAGAAACCCTTTTTGATTTGGGGGAAATATAGGATTATGATTTGGGGCTTTTCTTAAATTGTTCAAATGAAGGTCCAAATGAGCTTAGGTGTCTAATTAAATTAAGGATATGATTACCTCATATGTGTTTATGCTTTTGAGTAATAAAGTTCGAGTCTTAGGTGACGTGGGCCTAGGGTAAATTTTTGTAGTTTTGATTTGTTTAAGGACTAAGTCATTGTATGATGTGCAAGATTTATAATAACTAATAGTATATGTGTGTTAGACTTTAATTACCACGAGGTGCAACGAAATGGCAAGGCTAGCATAGAGATCTAATTATTTGAGGCTCCTGTTCGGCCTAGAAGTAGGCTACGATTTACTTTCACAAGACTCCGATAGAAGTGCATAATTAGTTATAAATATTGAGGGGGTATTGGGTGTGTTTGAGGATCCCACTCAAATGGTTGTGATGAACATTTAAGTGGGTACCAATGTTGAACTGTGATGATGGGTGCTTTGTGAAGTATGCCTTAAGCTGGTTTTGACTGCTATTGATTGGGCTTGTCGCACATACTTGATATGATATCCTGATTGTACTAGAGTATATGTGATTGAATTCTTAAAAGCATGTGACATTCATCTCTATACTTGGTTGCATTGTATACATTCTGATTTCCTGCCTTGTAATGTCATTTGCATTCATACACTCATGAATCTAATGTTATTGATATGAGAGAGGTATGATATTTTTGTGGGTCTAAGAGATCGGGAAGGTAAGAACACCTATGAGATTGACAACATTGATTGATGATAATACTATAGCCACACAGTTGGGATCCTATAGGAAATTCCAGATGGTGATGATACGCGGGTGAACGAGTTGCACGCCTACAATAGTTAATACAACCAAGAGATGTGCTCCATGGAGAAATTCTGAAGGAGTATATGGACTTTGCGGGTCCCTCATGGGTATGCAGTTCATAAAATTTAAACGCCTATGTACTAGAGGTTAAAGGTACCTGGAATATGCATTGTATTCATATCATACATATATAATTTCAATGATTATCTGTCAGTGGATTAAGTGTTAGATTGGTTATTGATAACTTGGTTGGATTCCTGGAATAAGAAGGATTGTTATTTGCTCATTGGTACTTGGGATACTATTTTGAACTCTTCTGGAATTGGGTGATTTACATGATTATGAAATATTATATAACCAAGGTGATATGTTGATTCTGTGAACTATTCTATGGATAATGTGATATTACTTGGATTATTGAACTATTTTGTATATGAGTATTATGTGTCAACTTGATATTTATCTCTTTTTCCATATCTTACATCGTTCTCGGCCTATGATGTCTACGGGGGTACGTTGTTTACTCATACTACACATTTTACATCTTTTTTTGATGCAAATACAAATTTCTCTACCAATTCGCGATCTCGAGTGTGAGTCTGAGCGGGTAGACTTCAGTATTCAGGGTGAGGATACTACCTCCGGCATACCATTGGAGACTTCTATCTTATTCTATCTTTTTATTGTATTCTAGAGACATGTCAAATATTTCAGATTATGTTATTCAGTTTTGGGCCTATGATGCCCTATTCAGACTTGTATCAGATTTCTAGTGCTCTAATATGATTGACCAAATTTTGGGGGTTATGTTTAATTCTCAGAATTACATTTTCGCATTCATATCATGAGACAGTTTTATCGAGTATTTTGTTATCTTTCTTCTTTTATTTATTATATGATGTTAATGATTTATGAGTGGTTTGCGTTGGGAATTGTGTATGTGCCACCATGATCCCTAAAAGGGGTCGTGACAACTTGTTTCTTTAATAGTCCTCCTAAACAACCTAATTGTTTGGTATGATAAAGTAACTAACTAAAGAACCCCTATTACACAATAATTGCAAAGGAAAATAAGTGGGAACCATAAAAAGCCTAACTACAACTAAAGAACTAGATGGATAAATCTTGATATGCTCGAGTTCTTCGTTGTTTGGATAGTTTGTTCTTCTTGAGATGAAGGTATTGACTACGCTCATGCTTCTCTGTTCGTTGGAGTATTTGTGGTTATGGCTTCCAAGCTCTAATGCTTGATTGTGCTGTGTATATATAGTAGTAGTCGTCGCCTCCAGTGATTGAATCCAAAAAGGTTTTGGTTTCATTAGTTGTACCCGAAAATCAAACCCAGTTTTACTTGGATCTTTCATTCTTTCAATTTTTGCACGTCAGGTTCCTTGTCCTAATACAATGCTAATTTCTATGTTGATCAACTTATAGTATATTGTAGAATATTACCATAACTGAAATCTAACTCTCCGTTAAATAGGAATCACTCAATATTTCATCTTATCCAATGTCGGCATGAAATAGATTAGGTCTCCAGGTGCGTAAGGACCAGTTCCTTTGAGCAATTCTTCTAAATGTTGTGACTTCCTCACTAAGTCCTTTGTAGATCTGACTGGATATCTGGTTCTTCAAATGCCTCCTTATATCTCCCTTTGATTATCTCGGGTACATTATTTGTCAAATCGTCAAATCTTCAATCTTAAGCTCGTGATTATTGAGCCAAAAACTACTCAATAATTTCCCCTTACTGATGATGACAAATACATAGCAGCTTCATATATCTTCAAGTGTATGTTGTCCATCTTACTTCATCTTCAAATTCATCAACTTCCTCCCTCTTAAGCATTGCTCCTATGTTTATAATCTTCCCCCTTAGAACTAGCTCCATGTTGTTCTAACACTACAATTTTGTGTTAATACAATTAATTCTCATTACACGAGGTTTGTATGTTTGCAGTAGTGCACCCTTGAGTTCAACAATGTTTGTAAGCTCACTGAGTCGGTAAGACAAAGTAAGAGGGATTGTTTATTCTTTTGTAAGGAATAACATTTTGTTCCGTACAACCCTATCAACAACTAGGTTGTAGGATTGGGCAAGTATGATGATTTTCTTAATCTACTCAGGACTTACCTTCAACTTATTGCAGCCCCTTAGGTGGCTAGATTGTATAAAACTTGTAATGATATGTATCCTCTGATGATATATGTCAGGACCATGTTCCTCAGCTCAACACATTTGAGTTCCAACCTAATCTCTCCATTTTTTTCCTCCCTTATAACTCCTCATCCAATGCGTAGGATTGTGTTCTTTTATAGATTAAGAACCAGTTCCTTTACATTGAGTATCTTCTAATAGGTTTTTTCTTTTATAAGTAAGAAACAATTGCTTTACATAAAGTGATAAATGGCAACTAGTATATATGTGTGAAACTTTCATCTTCTAACATCTTGGTCCATTCTTCAAGCTTATGTGGTCATGATTTTTCTATGCCAGATATATTTGATGTTGACACATGATCTGTATATATGAACTGTATCTTTCTCTTTTTGACATTATTAAAAAATAAGCAAGTACACAAGCTCTAACAACTTAATATGGTTAAAACCTTAATAGAAATATTCACATCCACCACTTTAAGTCGTAAGACCCTAACAAAATAATTATTATATATTATTCTATACTTCCAGGATAGATATGAATGTCAGGTCGACATTTGGTAGGATTTGGGTTTGGTATAAACTGTGAGGGCAGAGAGACTATGTTCTTCTAACCTAAATTTGTGTAGGTAAGTCCCTATGAAGGTGAGTACATATATCCGCTTTTTGTACGCTTTTAAATCAGTTTTAGTTCCCCTTCTTAGTCATCCTCATCCTCTTTTCTTCATCCCTACTGACTTTATTTGAGTTCAACCTATTTCTTTATTCATTATTGAAAACATCCCTCTTGTTAACCCCTTTACCCTCTAGACACTAACTTTTCGAATGTTTCTTCATGTTCGGTGTCTTTCTCTCCTGTTTTCAGGTTCTAACTTCTATCCTCCCCATTGGGTTACTATTTGTGTTATATAGTAACAAATGTTTCAATTTCTTGCCATATGTGACTTTGAGAGTTTTCTATTAGTGATCATTAGGTGTGGGTTAAGGTATCGACCGACCAATAAATATGGACTTGCAAACAAGGACGGGCATTGCAAACTTTGGGATTTCGTATAGGACAACTTGAGTTGGTTTCTTTTTGGAGGGAGTTTTCATGGATGACTGTGATAGATTGGTAGTATAGAGATATTTATGCAACTTTCAATTGGAAAGGAGTGCATACCTGATAGTTATAAGAACTAGGTTCTTTGACTAGTTTCCTCGTTATATGTATTTTCTATGCTCGATTGTCCATTCTAAGAGTTTCTTAAGAACTCTTCTTTTCAAACCAATGGGAATGAACCTTTGTAATCAGTTCAACTTCAATTTATACTCCTTAGCTACTTTTCTCATCCATGCAACTTTGTTTTGATTTCATGCTTCTTTAACCCCACCCCCCCTTGGACCAGTTTCTTTATGGGTGTACTATGATAGGTTTTCCTATCTTGCATATTAATATTATCCATCAAAGAACTAGTTCCTTCTACATGGTTTATCTAGGAGTATTTAATTTACTATAAGTCTGTGTGGTTTACTTCTTGTCTATCTGTTGCTAATTCATCCTTCTTCTCCATACACATAGAGATGACTTAATAGTTATCTCTTCACTGCTCATCCCCCTTTTCTATGTCTTTCTCCATGTACCAAGTTCCCTAGTGATGATATTTGGGAAGTTAGTTCCCGGTGCTCCCTTTTATATTCTTGAATCTCTTTCTTTTTCATGGGAGTGGACATTGTGCAGTTTCCAACTTCCCTATTGACTCATCCTCCAGCTTTATTTCCCAATTTTTATCGGGCTCCTTTTGATAAAATCTTCTTTTGAGGTCTTTTGGGTCCTTCTCCATACATATTTGTATCAGGTTCTTAGTGATATAGATCCCGAATGACGTATTTGGCCATGTGTTATGTTGTTGTTGTCTTCTGGCCATTATTCTCTTGAGGGACCTGGGTTCTTCACTTTTCTTCAAAAATTTGATCATTGTTCTAGGCATCTAGAGGTTTTGACTCATCTAGATTTTTTTCATTCGGGTGTGCCTTCTTACAAGTGGTCTTCATGCTTTCCTCATCTGTATTGGGAGTGGGATCCTTGAAAGTTGATATGTCTGATACTCCATTTTGTAGGCCTTTGGTAGGAGGAGTGTTCCCTTTTTTCTATGATATGTGTTGAGACAATTCACATACTTTTCCTCCTACCTTGGCATGTTTGTCTTAGTGTTACTTTTTAGGAACCCACTTGGAATTGGGTTCCCTTAGGTGAAAGCAACATTCCCTCTGTTGTTTTTATGAGAATATGGATTGGCCTTCTCTCATCATACTAATACATCGATGATATCTCTGTATTGCTCTAAACCTATTTCTACAGGGTTCTTTGAAGTGGCCAAATCATTGACAATAAAAGCATTGGATTTCAGGGGGATATTTTTCTACTTATTTCTTTTAGAGTTACTAACTCTATTTGGGAATCTGATCCACTTGTAGGTCTCTTGCATTATCCATCCCTTGTCATAATGCGTGCCTTTGATTTTACTTATTTTGTGAAATATGTGGGCTAGTGGTGTCTCAAATGCTCCTCTTTTTTCTAGGTCTGGTCTTTCACCTTTTGATGTAGTGGCTTGTTCTCTGAGTCTTCTAACTCTGTTATTCAGATACTCTTCCCTTTTCTTTAGAATTTCATACCTAATTTGAATAGATTTTTACATTAGGTCTTCCTTCTCGGTGCATGTGTATTCTAATATGGTGAAGAGGTGTTGCGTTATGCTTTCTATATTGTCTCTAGAGTATGTTGGAAAATTATTCCTCACTTCTGAGAAGTTCTTTTTATTGATGTCCTCTACTATGTATAACTTTAAGGAGGTATCTTTGGCTGAGACGTCAAGTTCTTCGATTTCCTGAGGATGAGTGTTTTCTTCAGCCTTAAACTCTGAGGCGATTATAAATATAGAGTCTTCTCCATCTCCAGTTATGGATAGTTTATGTCCATTTGCTGAGCTTTCAATGTTTCTTGACCCTTTTCTTTCATGTTTTATGCTTGTGGATCTTCCTCAATGTCTGAATTGGTCGTTTGTGTGTGATCATACATGTTGTCTGTAAGTAGCCGCTCATTAATTTCTTGATGAATCTTTGATGCATATTTATCGTCATCATTTTTTAATATTCTTCTAAGTTTGTTAGCAATTTTCAGGAGATTTTCTTTTAATATCTGTTCGTCAGAGATTTCCTTTTTGTAGTCAAGCCTCAGAGCGCTCTCTTCTTGGATGCTATCGTCTTTGTAATTATGGTTTGGAGGACTTGTTGTTAATTCCCCTGCTTGTACTGTAGGAGGTGGCATCACCTTTCAAGGTACTAGCCTCTGTAGAAAAGCCTACCTTTGATACTAGTTGTAGGATCGGGCAACCTCTATGCGCTTAAAGAAGTGATTCTTAAAATAATTTGCGTACAAAGGTAATGCAACATAAATAATAAATCAACACAAGAATTTTTCATATGGAAAACACCTTTCTTAAGGGAGTCAAAAACCATGACCTATCATCCTATAAGATTTTTCTGAAATCTTCACTATATCTAAATAAATAATAGATTTACAAATTCCTTGTCAAACCTAAAGGACCAATTTCTTCAACAGTCTGCCTAAACAACCCAGTTGTTTGTTATGATAAATAAACTAACCAACTAACACCTATTACATAATACTTGCAAAGGTAAATAGGTGGAAACTACAAAAGAACCTAACTACAACTAAGTACTAGATGGATAAATCTTGATAAGCTCGGGTTCTTCGTTGTTTGGATAACTTGATCTTCTTGAGATGAAGGTGTTGACTGCACTCATACTTCTCTCTTCATTGGAGTATTTGTGGTTGTGTCTTCTAAGCTCCAATGCTTGATCATGTTGTGTATATATAGTAGTAGTAGTTGCCTTCAATGATTTAAACCAAGAAGGTTTTTGTTTCATTAATTGGTACCCGCAAACCAAACCTTGTTTGACTTGGATCGTCCTTTCTTTCCATGTTTCTGCATCAGCTTCCTTGTCCTACTATAATGCTAATTTTCATGTTGATCAACTTATTATATAATGTATAATATTATGATACTCGAAGCTCTTCATTGAATAAAAATCAATCAATATTCAATCATTTCCAATGTCGTATTGAAATAGCTTAACTATCTAGTTACGTAAGGACCATTTCATTTGAGCATCCACCTCACTAAGTCCTATATAGATCTGAGTGGATATCTAGTTCTTCAAATGAATTCGTTCTAATATCTCCCTTTGATTGTCTCGGCTACATTGTTTGTCTAATTATCAGAATTAACTTCAATGCTAAGCCCATGATTATTGAGTCAATATCTACTCAATCGGGGGGAGGGGGTTGTTTTTTAAATCATAGGGTAGAAGTGGGGCGGGTCGGGTTGACCCGCACAACTTTAAAAAATGTTTCTTAACTTACCTGTGGATGAAGTGGTAGTTGTACCGCGTGGTCTATCACGACAAATGTGGATGCGATGTTCTCCGTGCTGCAATGCTGATCACGTCAAGTTTTGATACGATGGACCTCACACCATGAGGCTTATACACCCAACTCCTTAGTATATCTTGCCTTTTTCATGCGTTTTCGCTCATACGTCCCCTATGAATTCTTAATAGCGGTGTATTTGCACATCAAAAAGAAAAATTGGTTGGGTTACCTACCAACAAACGCCTTATTTTAGGTCGTGGCATGACATCTTATTATATTTTTCCATTACAAAACTCGGATAGCCTTCCGAGCAGCGCTTGATTTAACGTTGCAGCATGACACAACTTTCGATTATCTCGCAAGAAGTGCCTTAGTTTATGTTATGGCAGGATGTTACCTCATTTTAGTCTTCGACAGATCAACTGAGGTCTTATGTCTGTCCACATCCTCAGGCCATAGTGCTTCACTTATTGGTTGTTCACCAGGAATGTGACTTTGGGTCCTGGCTCTCTTAGCTCCATACATTGTCATGCTTACAACCTCAAAGGGCCCTGACCATCTAGACCTGATCTTTCCAGGGAATAACTTAAGTCTCAAATTGAATAGCAGTACCAACTGGATAGGCTCAAACTCACGCTATTGGATGTGCCTATAATGCACTATTTTGTTTTTCTCCTTTTTACAATTTGGCATTCTCGTAGGCCTACAATCAAAATTTATCGAGTTCATGCAAATGCAACATCCTCTTCTTCCCCACCAACTCCATATCTAGATTTAGCTTTTTGATAGCCCAACATGCCTAATGCTCTAATTCGACGGGCAAGTCGTACACCTTTCCATAGATCAACCTATAAGGGGAAGTCCCAATAGGTTTCTTATAACATGTGTGACTGACATGTACACATAGCAATGGAGAAAAAATTCTCTTACTAGAGGACTTGAAAAAAGAAAGGTTCTAAGTAGTAAATTGAGCAAACCTGGAGTTATCATTACTGGAAACATGGCACACAATGTTATTAAAGCCGATTAAAGACCTCCACAAAATTAATACCAAAATAAGCCCTAAGTACATTAAGAAAATTAAGGCATACGAGACTTAAGGATGAGACAACATATATTTGGTTCTTAAACTGACAAATACCCAGATGAATTGAAGAATTGATAAGATGAAAAAGGGAATAACCATATACTTTGAATCAATATGTGGAAGAAAAGGAGAACCTGCATAGAAAAAACAAAAAGCAAGTCTAGAGAAACTTATGATAATCAAGAACCCAAGATAAGCCAGATAAAGGAACTAGTTCTCTGAAAGATGAAGAAGTACAAACAACAGGACAACCAATCAAAAGGATCAACAACAAAGAAATTGTTACCTCCATCAAAGAAAGAATTCTTGGGGTACCGATCAATATGATTAATGGGTGTTGAAGAAGAGGGAGAGGACCGAACTTGCAATTTTTAAGAAGAAGCAGCTTGAAGAAGAAAATATGAAGATGTATTGTGCAAATGAGATTTCTCCACAATATTGGCTATGAAAAGGGAGTGTTTAAGACAGATCTAAGTAAAACAATATCTAACTCAGTCTTATACCTTCGCTGGTATGCACTCATGGCATGATAAATTGATCTCATATGACAAATACAGTGAGGAAACTAGTTAGAGAAACTAGTTCTTATGACTATCCGGTATGAACCTCCTTATAATAAAATGTTGCATAAATATGTCTATACTGCTAAGCCACCCAAGCCAGTCTTATAATCCATTTCATGATACAAACCATCTTGAGTCAGCCCATATATCATCAGTCCTGAACCAAATACCAAAAGTTATACATTTTGTTACACCTCATACTTTTAATGTCAATTGCATTGCTAGTTAACTAACGTAAGCCCGGAGAAGTTAAATTGCTATAAAAGGTTAATAGAGGTTCATTGGACTGTTAAGTAATTTGCAGAAAAGTTTTAAACTAATCGGATAAAAAATTAAGTTTTAATAATGTTTGTCGAATGAAGTAGATCGTAATAGCCCATATGATAAGGCTAGATGTGCATAATGTGATAAGAAGATCTAGTTATGATTTATTTAGATCATACAATGGTTATATGTTAAGCCTTGAGGTAAAGAAACATGTAAATCAAAAGTTAGCAAAATTTCACTGCGAGTTACGCTAAGAAGTTCGCTAAACTTTGGGTCGGATGTCATAGTGATTTTTTATCAATATTCTACGAATTACGGGGTGATCCACCCATGGAATTGAAGGTATATGAGTGTAGTTTCCATCACATTAAATGGTTCATTGATACGACATCGGAGTAGGGAGATATTTGCATTTTAGTCAGATGGCGCAGACTGCAAGGCAGCCAATCAAGGGAGCTCATCGGGAGAGCTCCTTAGTAAAGTGGTATCTCGCCCTGGGCTTCGCTCACCGAGCCAAAGATCCAAAGAGCCAAAGTGAGGCGGTGAACTGAATTTTATTGGGTTGAAGACGTGGTTGCTGGAGATTTAGGAGTGCTAAAGTACTGATTTTGATCATTGAGGTAAGCTCCATGTTCTTCTCCTTGTGTTTGATTGCATACTAGTTATGGTGAGATTTGTTAAGAGCTTGTAGCTCAACTATTGAAGGAACTTAGACTTGTATGTATTGATATTGAGATGCTCAATTGGATCAAGTTATTGATGTTTAATTGCTGGATATTGGTAATTATTGCATAAGGAAGATAAGGAAGTCAAGTAGTGTTGAAAAAGTTATCTTGTTGACTGAGTTATCATTGTTAAACACTATGAAAGTTCTACGCACGTGAAGTATTCTACGAAATGTCTAAATGAAATGAATTATAGTTTGTTGAGTTACTATTGATCCGAATCATTCGAATAATGTAGATTGTTATTCATAAAGAGTTTGAGGACTTGTGAGCTATTGACACAAGGTATGTAAGGATATTCCCTTCTTTTACAAGCATGATATCCAAAGTATTTATCATTTTTAAAAAGAAACGCCAAAGAATCATCCAACTCATATGTTTATTATACCTCGTCGGGAGTAGTTCTTTTATTATTGTTGCATTCCATATTCATTGTTGATCCTCCGGTTGAGACCATACTCCCTCTTGATGGAGTCTCTCAAGTCACAGTCTTGTATACTGACAAGGTGTCACTGAAAAGAAAAAGAAAATACCGAACCAAAGTTACGGGCTAAAACCGTGGTTACCTTAAAAAAGAGTCATGTTCATCTATTGTTGTCCTTCATTGAACATACCCTTTATTTCGTTATTGTAGGCTGTATATTTTGTTGTCTCTGAACTTCATAGACCTCAAAAAGAAGGATTTTAAAGAATTAGTCATCGAGTCGACCAAGCGTCGTTTCAAAGCAAAGTCAAAGAGTTTATGAGTTTCAAAGAGGCCAAGAGCCATTGTTATCATAGTATATTATCCACACCACCGAACCTATGCCGGTGGGAAGTTATATACAAAGATATATATATTATTTACACCACCATTGAAACCAGTCAGTGGGAAGTTATACATATACATTATACACACTATGCCACGCTATAGTCGATCGGGCTAGGCACTTATATGTGCATCCATACATACACCTCAGAGTATACCTGAGGGAAGTGACATAGTACACTCAGATTATAAGTCGGGGGTAGATTACAAATCAAATTTTCTATACCGAGAGTTCAATACAGTTTCAGAGTTTTATTGTTCGCCCTATGTGGCACACATGTTACCAGAGTATCATATTGCTTTTATGCTTCTCTTTACAACTTATATTTTCATATTATTGTTCATACTTTACATACCTATACATTTCATTCGTACTGACGTCTCGTTTGCCGGGGGCACTGCATGTCATGCTACAAATTAAGATTGAGGTGAAGATAGAACTCCCATTAGGAGTTAGTTGAGTTTTGCATATCGAGCGGTGAGATTATCTTCATCCGCAGTTGCCGAGTCATATTCATGAGCTGAGTATAGGTACAATTGATGGGTAGGTCGGGTCCCTGTCCCAGCCATATCACAGTTATGTTTTCCATAGAGGCTTGTAGACTGAGTTATATGTATAGTTGCCTTATTGTGGCCTTATCGTCCTTGATGTATATGCACATTGGCCTTGCTATCATCATTTCAGATTGTCATGTTTAGTTTTCTATTGTATTGATCATTTTGAGGACTTAGTGGCCCAGATCTTTGTATGCTCAGGCTATGATATACATGTAGTACGCTCGGGCCATTCAGGTGCTGGGTGTTGGCCACACTCCCCAGTTTGGGGTGTGAAAGATTTCCTCCCATATTTGCAAGTCCATATATACTGATCTACAAACACCTCAACATGCCTTAGAAGATCAACAATATAAATCTCCCAAAGTCACACATATGCTAGAAAATTAAAAATTTTGTAAAAAAAGAACATGAGCAGTGATTCAGAGGGGATGTTATAGTATTATTGAAAGATAAGACGAAGATGTTGATCACAGAGAAATATTAGAGGAGCTTTATGATAAGAGGATCTGATCTTGTTAAGAAATTTGTTTCCTTAGTTGCTGGTGATGCAAGAAAGGTCGCGAACTTAGCTTCTCAACTAAAGTCATTAAATAAAGTCCCGAAGGTGTCGATGTTTAAGCATCAACCCACGGCTAAGGTCCGAGAATGGTATGGGATTTGGGGCGGATTAGGAGACATCACTTAATTGTGTTAATAAGACAACCTTTATTCAGCCTTTGTGTTGGTCTTGGCCGAGACCATGCCTTCTTAATTTATTATCTTTAAATTCATAGATTAGTTACTAGTTTCCATAGGACACATTAAAGTATGTAATAATCCCTAGTTTCCCTTAGGACACAATTAATGCCATGTAAAGTGTGATTCGGCCGAGAAGGGTGACAAGGATAATTGATGACATGGCTGAGAATGACAAGGTGGCAAAGACAAGAGACTTCCAAGAAGACAAATCATGAACCAACTAGTTCATGGACTTGGTTGCCTAGAAGACTTCAAGATTGGCCCAGGGGAGGCAAATAGTTGGCCGAAACAACTCACATATGCAAGGAATGGAAGCTTCCAAACATATCCCAAGAAGATAAGATCTTTGAGAAGCCAAATTCATGCAGGGGTGTGAAAGAGATTGAGTTCATCCTTTTCCCTAAGTTAACCCAAACCCGTTCCCATTTATTCTCACTAGGCCGAGATTGTCAATGTAGTTTGTGTCCTTTAGGTTGTATTCTAGAATAGTCCATCAAATAGTATAAATAAGATCATTGCGTAATGTAAATACCAAGTTGTGATTGAAATATAAGCTTGAGTTTTACTCAGAAACTAAGGTATTCAGCTTGTGTGTTGTATATATTAGTTGGTCCTTGTGTGGGCCTGGGTTTTTGTGTGAACCAGCCTCCCTTCTGTGTAAGCTTGGTTATGACTTGTGTGACTTAGCTAAGCAAAATCTTGAGGAACCCACTCGGTACAAGTGGATATTAGAGCTTGTGTGATCCAACCAAACCCAAACCAAGGGATATCATAAGGTTACGGGCCACCCTCACTTGGTTTGTATTCGGGCTCGTACTTAGCAACCCCGATCAAGTACTTGTAAAATTGTCCACCCTCATCTTGGTGTCGACTCGAGCATTAAAAACCCCATGTCTCTATCCTTGTTATATCGGTCGCACCTCACTTAAACCATATTGATCGAACCAACACTTAACCAATTCAACCATCCTTCACCCGAGATTGCAACTCGTAACTCATGTGCAATCCTTACCCAATCCACTATATACTGACTGCCATCACTACCCACAATACCTCACAAACATCCACCACATGAGCCACCAACCGAAACCACACATATACAATCGTCTAAGCCCGACAACCACAAACAGTCCATAAAAACAACCTTTACCAGAACCTCACTGTTTCGGTTCATTTCCACCACCAAACCACTGAACTCTGACCAAAAAACACAACCCTTAACGTATCCGCAATAGCCCCATAAAATTCCTAAGTCCGTCTCTCTCTAAAACTACCCAAAACAGCCCGACAGAAACACCCTACACGAGAACCCCACTTTGAGTCCCAATTTCGGGTCGGCCCATACACAACCAAGCCCCGACCCACTTACCCACTTACACCCCTCCTTACTTATATCAGCTGGTGATAAAAGATTTACAAGAGAGAGGTTCTCACTCAAGAATGTGATGAAACAAAGTTGACTTTTACAAAAATTACTAGGTATGAGAAAGAAGTAGAAGAGGATGGTTTATAGAAGGGGATACCTGATCTTTAAGGTTGTGTATATATAGAAGAAAAGTTCAGAATAATACCAGTACTTACCTGACAAGACAATAGGGACTCAAATAAACCCATTGAGTAGAAAAAGAACTTGGCCCTTATCCCGTCCTAACCAAAAACCAAAACTTAAGCCTTCTAATTTCCAATTTGATTTTCATACCCTATCCCTTGCATTATTAGAATGATATGTAGCAATCTTTTGATTTTCCTCTTATAAATTAATGTGGCGCATGGAAAAAATTCTCCTAAGGTTTAACTAATACAATTATTTGAGCACTTGTATCATGTTCATACTAGTGTAGCCAAAGTGGCCATGAGTTTGATATTGATAGATTATACTGAATCTTGTTGATACACTTTCTTTTTCATGATGACAAAAGGGGGAAGATTCAGTTCATATTCATACAATTCACGTGCCCTATTAGATATATCAGGAGGCTCATACATTATAAAGAATCAAACATGCTTGAATAAAAAAAGATAATCATATTGAAACAAAGAAAGTGATCAATGACGAGAGAGGAAGAATAATTCATTGAACAAATCCAGTTGCCAATTAGGATGCATTGTAAAGGAATTAGTTCTTACTTATGCTCAGTCCTATTTAGAAGACACTAGATAAGAAACAAGGGGGAGTTAAAAGGAAGTTGTCTTTAGGAGAATGATGAAAGAACATGGTCTATGATTATCACTAAATAAATGTTTTTGAAAAAGACATACATGAGAGTGTTCCTTGAGAATACATATTGGACATGATCAGGTTCAACAATCCTAGCCACCTATAGGGTTGCAAATAGTGGAAGGTATGTCCCTTAGAATGATTAAGTGAACCTACTTAGTGAAAAAACCTAGCCATCTTCTGTGCATCAATAAATAGAAGATTAAGTCCTAGATGTCTACTTAGTGGGCTTACAAACCTTGTTAAAATTAAGGCTGAACTATTGTAAGCTTTCAAACTTGATTGAAATTAAAGGTGAACTACCGCAAGCTTACAAACCTTGTGTAGTGAGCCTAGTTGTATCAACATGAAGAAGTAAGTGTTGAACAACATGGAGTTATTTCTAAGGGGGAATATTATAGAAATTAGAGTTGTGTCTAATAGGGGAAGATATGATCAAGAGCTAAAAAATACTGAAGAAGTTGATCAAGAGCACATGAAGATATATGAAACTACTATAAGTTTTTCATTATAAAAAAAGGGGAATTGGTTGAGATATTGTGTCTCAATAATAGTGCAGATATTAAAATGAAGTTTTTATAATTGGAAAACTATGTATCAAGAAGAAAATCAATAAAAGGAAGATGGAGAAGAACCAAAAGTCCAAATTGATCTCTAAAGAAACTAGTGAAGCAGTTATAACAAGAGAGGACCTGCTCAGAGGAACTAGTCCTTACAAACAAGACTGGAGACTGTCTAAGAGAAGTTGTTTCATGACAACTCAAAGAATTGGGAGTTTTGACTCAATCCTACTCGATAAGGAGCTAGAGTTCAAGTTATGGAAACTTTACCATAAGTTGAACACATGAAATTAGCATTGGGATAGGAAAAGGAAACCTTATGAGAGTAAACAAGGAAAAAAAGAAATCCATATCAAATAAGAATTGTTTTTTAGAAAACGAATGACACCAAGACTTGGATGGATTCAGACAATTGAAGTGGAAACTATTCCTATTTATAAAACATGTCAAAAATCTTGGAAGATTGACCACATCTAGAGAGAGAGAGAAAGACAACATGAGTGATTTTAGAGGTAATACAGAGTCTCGAGATAGCCGACTACAATAGAAACAAAGAACATATTCCTATTAAGATATACTAGTATGTTCTTGTTTGTAATATTTAGGTGTTAATTATGGTTCCATCTATTTATTGTTCCTGAAAATTGTAATAGGTGTTTAATGAGTTATATGGGACTTCTCTAATTAGGTAGAGTCATTGAACAATGTGTAGAGAGAGATAGACAATAATTTGGAATTGTTTAAGAAGAGAGAGTTGGGTAAGGGATTATTTGGACTAGGGGTACATGTCATTGTAACTGTTGTGAAATGTCTCGTGTGTAGTGGAAATTTGACCAAGTTCCTATAGCGATAGGTCATGATTTTTCTTATTCCGCACTTTACCTTCCTGCGTAGCTACTCAAAGAACCTGGTTCTTTGGGTACATAAGGAGTAGCTAATTTAACAGTGAGTCTGGTAAGACCATGACTTGGGTGTCAACGGTAATAGAGTATAGCACTTTGATTATGGCACATGAGTTATCCATGCAGATTATATTTTGTCTCATTGAGTTATCCGTGCAGCGTGCAGATAAGAATCCATCCCTGATAAGTCACTTCACCCGCGTTACCTAGACAATATGTGTATAGATTTATTAGCACTGAGAGTATTGGTGTTGAGTAAAGTTTGAGTATCCATCGTGCATATAGAATTTTTTACTCAAGTTCATGAATTTCATTTGAAAATCAATTTGTGCATAACATTATATATGTTGTTTGGGTGCAATCAGTAAATGCACTGTACTTGGATAATTGTGAATTATATTACATGCTCTATTTATGTATATCCTTATATGTTGTGTTGTGGTTGTGCATTCTTATTTGTGTTGTTTCTATACTTCATAATCATTATTGTTAGGTATGTAACTTCGCATGTTAACAATGAGTATTTTTCGATATGCCCCCACCACAACTTTGTTGGGGATGGTCAATGATACTTATTGTACGTTGATTTTTTGTGTTCATGTTACACTTGCCGCACCCTTGTATGCAGGAATGAGTTTGAGAAAGTTCTAATTCATGAGATATCTTAAGAGAGTTACCAGCATTCCAACGATAAGTTGCCAACTAGTTCATGGTAGCATAGAGTCAATTACTTTTGATTTGTACTTTAGACAGATTATGTGTCATTTTCCTCAAAGTCATACTTCCCATTCTTAGTAGCTCATAATTGTAATACCAGTTCTTGAGGTTGTATTGAATACTTCTAGGTTATATTGTTATTGTATTGTGATTACTTCAAGATTGGTTCACCTGACTTGTTGGTTTCAGTGTCATCACGACTTAGTAAGACAAATGTCACGACAAAAGTGGTATCAGAACCATATGTTTCACAGGTCTTACGAGTTACGACCAGTGTCTTCATAGAATCTTATTTATGGATACTTAGAGCTCCATATCTATATGCGAGAGACTGCAAAATACATTTTGTAGTTTTTCCCTACATTCATTCATTTTTGGTGCTATAGAATGTGGATATAGGAATTTTGATATTCATTATTGTCTTTCCTATGCGATAATGAAAACATATTATCAGTTTGGGCACCAATAATGTGTAATGATATCGCGGATGAGGTGGAGAGGTTTCTTTGGGATGTGAAACTAGGTATTTTTAAGGATATGTGGCCAGGTATAGACTACAGCTTATGCCCGAGGGCTTAGAAATGGGAGTAATAGTATGGAGAGCTACATGATATCCATGTTTCCTAAGTTAGTTTCTCGAGAGTTTCGCAAGTGCCTCTACAACCATTGAGGGTAAAGGAGAGTAGGGTTGTCAATTTGAATTGGTACGGCTATCAAGAAAAATAAGTAATAAGTATTGAGTGTCTGAAGACTACACTTGAATAGTTTCAACAAAATAGAAAACATTTTCTTGGATCCAAAGGGAATAGGGATGCTTCAGCGTGGCCTCGATTCATTACTATAGCCGTATGACATAAACATATCATGGAATTTCAATAGTCCACTAATGAGATGCAACATGTATTAACATCTTATATTTGAATGCAAACATGGAAAATCTTTTTATTATATAAGGGGGTAGTTTTTATGATATTGTTACAGTGAGACGTTAGATAAGGGCAAGTGTAAGGTTATCTCATATGATGAGAGACGAGGTTGTGTGACTTCTTAAAGGAATTTTATTTCAATTATATAGAATTGATGAGAATATAGATTGTTCGATCTTAGTGGAATTACTATTGTGTGGATGAAGTGTTCCTCTTATGATGGTAATGACACATATTATGCTTATTACCACATGAGCTGATGAAAAATTAACTTTAGTGTCAGCGAGATGAAATTGTAGTAGAACAAGGATAATTTATTATTAGTTCTCAAATGATGTGTTTATGTCTTCAGAACAAGTGGGGGAAGTCTATAATTGCTGACCGAATCTTATAGGAATATGTGGTTGTAATCCTTAGACAAAGGAACAATTGAAAATTTATATTGGCTTGAGAATGGTGATATCTAGGTCATGTTGGGGCAAGGTCTTGATGGACATAACTACAAAAAATTGGAATTGGCTACCAGCTTCATGTCAATCCATCACTAATTTTCTTAGAGCTCTTAACAAAATTTTATGATAATCCATCACTAAATAGAATGAGCAATAGATTTTGCTATTTAGTCAAATAATTTGTCCGTTGCTATTTTCTATTTTTAGTAGTGTATTCAATGTACCACATTTGCTTGATATGCAAAGAGTCTTAGCAGACACACACATGATAATCTTCGTGGTTAAAACATCCGAAGGGAAGAATCTATTTGGTTGTCTAAGGACAAGGTTAATCCTTTTTAGAAGTTATGTGCCAATAGAGCACGGGTGGTTCGACATGTTAAATTGGGCCTCAGAAGATTAAAGTAGAGTGATTGATTCTTGGGAATGGTTCTAGTGGTTATTGAGTTTCAAAATTGGTTGTTTGAGATTTATGGGTGGTTTTTGTTATCGAGGAAAAGGGATTTTCAACATATATTAATTCTATGGTATGCAGTATGTTTCTATTTTATTATTCATATAACTCGGTGGGTTTAGGAAGGTGAAGTGAGCAAGTTATGATGCAACTTGATAATTACTTACAACAAACATATTGCTTTGAGGTATTGCATTCGTGTATGACTAGATAAAGTACGGTTCATTATGAGGGAAGATTGCCTACAGACCTTTGAGAAAGGTGATAATCAACGGAAAACTTCTATTGCTTCACATTAGTGAGTTGTTTGGTCTGTTTCAGTATGTGAGATTCAATTAGAAGTTGATCAGAGGATTAATATTGATATTTGGCAAAATGAGAAGCATATTCAGTATTGATAGTTTTAGGTAGTCGTATAGGTACAGCGAGTTTCTTATATGTCACTTAGGTTGAAAAATAGTTTGAAGACTTACATGGATCTAAGAAACTGAGATTTGGAATATTATGTTGGTCCTTATGTGGTTGTCTGCATAAGTAAGTACTCAAGGAACTTTTCGTGTTAGGGAGAATCATCTACTTTACTCAAGAGTGATCCTATATACATTGAAACAAAGTAATAGTTGTTTGGGACACTATCAGATTAGTAATAGTTGGCTTCTTTGGTATAATTGTGGTTGACAAGCACTTTTTAGGGAAGGATTCAGTAGAGAAGTACATGTGAATCAATTGACTCAGAATGACATTAAGTTTTAATGATCGACTTATGTAAAGTGAGCTTTTAAATGCTCAAGACTGTGTTTACTACTATTTTTGTGAAGTTTATAACTAGTTTTCAGAGGTCTTGACGTAATTTGATAATGCTCATGCGAAGTTGAATGGTGTTCACTTAAGACTAGCAAAAGTGATTGTATATGTATCATGATAGTTAAGGGACCATGATAAATATACTTTACTTATAACTTGACGAGTTACGTTTCATCTTCGGGTAAAAGGACTTGAACTTGAGATAGTGTGATGACTTGAGTCACGTACGGGTTATGGTGATACTATCTTGTATCATCTGGGTAGGGTATGAATTTCTTGAGATGTTGTTGTCTCAATAATAGTTCAGAGTTTAAATTTAAGTTTTAATGATTGATAAACTATGTATCAAGAGACAATGAATTACAAGGAAGAGTGAAGGAAGAAGTTGAAGAAGCAGAGGAGGGACTAGTCCATAGAAGGAAGAATCGAAGATTATTGAGATAAAGTTGTTTCTTTCCGACTTGAAGATTTGGAAGTTTCAAATCATTCCTATTCGATGAGGAATTTGATTTTAAGTTATGGAATGTTTACCATAAGTTGAACACATGGAATTAGCTTGGAAATAGTAGAAAGAAATAGTATGCGCATAAACAAGGAAAGAAGGAAATCTATATAAAATAAGGATTGGTTTTCGAACAACTTATGAAACAAGAGTTGGATTGATTTGGAGAATTGAAGGCCACAATCACTCCTATATGTACATCACATCAATAATCTTTAGAGCTTGACGACAACCAAATAGAGAGACATCTAAAGTATTTGAGAGTCATCACCGGAGTCTGAAAGGAGCCAACTAGAGCAGCAACAAAGAACATGTTCCTATCAAGATTTATAATTTAGTTCTTAAGTTGTAATAGTTATATTCTTAAGTGTGGTTCCATCTATTTACTTTTTCTAGAATTTATAATAGGTGTTTATCAAGTTGTAAGGGACTTCTTTGACTCAGCAGAGTCGTTAAAGAGAGTAGAGTGCAAAAAGTTTGGAACTATTGAGGAAAAAACAATTACCTAGGTGTACAAGTCATTATAACCGAAACTAAGTTGTTTGAGTTATAGTGAAAGTTGGGCAAATTTCTACAGAGGTAGGTCATGGTTTTTTCCTTTGTAGAGCAAGGAGTTTTCCACGCTAAATTCTTGTGTTGATTTTATCATTTCGTACTTTACCTTCTTGCATAGTTACTACGTTATTTGAGTACTTAGGTTATAGACAGGTTTTACAATTGATATTAGAGCTAGATATTTATATAAGGGCTAACACCTTAAATATGGCTGCACCACATGAATATTATGAAGGCCTATCAATCACAAGACCACAATACTTCAATGGAGAACACTATCAATGGTGGAAGATAATAATGAAGAGCTTCATAATGGAAAAAGACATCGAGGTTTGGGACATAATTCAAGATGGTCCAAGAATTCTTTCGACCAAGGTCAATGAAGGCAAAGGAATTGGTCCCAATATCTTAAAACAATAAAATGAGGAAGATATGAATGATATTTAGCTAAATGCAAAAGTAGAAGAACTCCTTCTCCAATGTATTTCTGTAACGACCCGTTTGGTCGTCACCAAAATTCCTCATCGCATGTCGGAATCTCCTTGGCCGTGGTGTTTGTCAATTTTACACAGGGGAAATTTCAGTTAAAGTTGACCGTAGTCGAGTTACAAAGCGATTAAAAATTGAATTAGGGTAACCTAACTCCGCACCTCACCCCAGTGGGGGGTGGACCGCGCCCACGCGTCTGCCCAGCGGGCTTCCCTTCTGCCAAGCCGGAAGATGTGTAACTCCTTATATTCTGCTACCATGGTCATATGTTTGCTGCACAAGATGTCTGCCCCAACGAGAATCCACTGGGCTGACCTAGTATTTATTATTCATTTTGGGATTAGACCTCTTTTTCACCCAAAACACATTCCAAGCCGACTTTTAGGTCAAATATCATAAGAAACCCCATGAGACCTTAGGAAAAGTAAACTCTAAACCTCAACTACTTCATTTGTTTTAATTAATTCCTCTACAAAGTTAGGCTTGATTTTAAGATTTAAATAAGTGGGAAGTTCTTGACTTGTAAAATCATAGATGGGAAAATATGTTAAGGTCTTGAGCCTTCTTGAAATTGGGATTTGAGGGTTGAAGGTTATTAATAACTTGTTAGGGTTTAGAGAACCATAAATATTGGTTATTAATCAGTGATGAAAACCTAGAAAACTAGTTGTAGCAATATAGGTTTTAATGGTTAGTTCACTACTTGAGTTTTAATTGTTGTAAATAAATATTGTTGGTGGATTTGACTAATCTAAGCTAGGAATTTCATTAATTAGTAACCTATAAGCTTTAACCTTTCATTCTAGTTGAGAAATTGAATATGGAAAAGCTATGGTTATGCCTAATTTGGGGGTTTTTCCTTGAGTGATGAAATTGATCAATGCTTTAGCTAAATTATAAATTGGAGTATAGACTTGAACTCCTAGAACATTGGATTACCTATTTCTCTATTAAATTACCATTTTACCCTTTTTCCATAATTGGATTTGGATTTGGATTCAGGGAATAGTTTAGTGGTATGGGTATTGTTAGTTTTCATTTCTACCATATATTTTAATAATGGCTAGACGATGAGTAGAACCGATATCCTCAGAAAGGTAAGGCTCACGGTGTGATTGTCCGTGGCTCCCGCTCGACATCCAATTAGGTTACGGCTTACCCTCTGGTTATACATCCGTTAGCGAATCATATATAGAGTTAGTTATTGTTAGAGAAAGCATGTACGCCTTCGGGTATGAAGTTGAGATGGATTACTTATGTTTGGTATTGTTGACAGATTTGTGGGCTTGTTGCCTCTTTGTGATTTATTGGCTTGCTGCCTAGTGTTTGATAATTGATTTACACTTAGTTGCATATCGTGATTCTGATATAGTTGTCTCTCACTTAACTTAGTATTATCATATCTAGAGGAATGGATTTGACTTGATACTGACATTATGATATGTGTCCATATGCGAAACTATTGGGATTGATATGATACACTGGATATTGTCGTCTTGCATTGAATACACCCTCATTTCCATGGTACATTGATATTACCTGTGATTGGCGTGATGGTGATAAGTGAGGAGGAAACGTCCGTGATTCTTGCAACGTATTTGATAGCGTAGCCATCTCTGGGCTCTGTGTGGAATGTCTAGCTGTGTGGTTTGTGGTAGAGTAATCTTTGGGTTGTGTATGGAATAACTGGTACATGGACTTTGCTGGTCCCCCATGGGACATGACTGCCGGGATGTAGAGATATTCTTCTTGGAGCATGTGTGCATGGAGATTATATTTGGCCAGTGCATTGAATTACATATTCATTCATCACTACATTCATATATTTCTTGGATCCTGACTTGATTCACTATACTTAGGCTGTTTATTTTGGACCGTGGTAGTGTTGTACTTGATTGCGAGCATGTCTATTCTTCAGTTTCTTTCTTTATATATGTTAGGTAACTGTTGTCGGCCTATGATACTTACCAGTACATAGTGTTTGTACTGATACTACCTTACTACATTATTTTATGAGTGCAAAGTTTCATGACGGTGTCTACCTCCTCTTCTCGTGATGGATTCCCGCGGCCCACTGGTGAACGTCTTCAGTGAGTTCATGGACGGATGCACATCCTGGGTATTTCTTTAATTACTTGTCTTGTTTGTTTTCCGAGAAAATATCGTACCTGTAAACTATACATTCATATTAAGACTTGTATCTTATATTGTAGTGGCTCTTTTACTTCCCTAGACCAGACTACTAGGGATGGTTATGTTATTTCTATGTCATTTCTTTATTTATCCGAGGGTATTGCTTATTGTGATGGTTTGGTTTTATTTTATCATTAATTTGATTATGAGTATGGGACGGGTTCGCCTACCGGTGGGAAAAGGGTAGGTGCCCGCGCTTTCCCGAATTTGGAATGTGAAGAGTTGGTATCAGGGCTTAGGTTACCCGGTCTATAAGTACAAGAGCAATGTCTAGTAGAGTCTTGTGGAATGGTACGTTGTACCCATTCGCGAGCGGCTATAAGGCTTCAGAAAACTTCATTTCTTTCTCTTTTATCGTGCCACTTCGGTCAAATTGGTATCCAGATGTGCCCAATTGGTATCTAGCGATGTCATCGTGATGATGGTGTTGTGTGGTTGGTTTCGTGTACAAAGAACGGTTTGATGAGTCTTAGTTCTATGTAAGTTTAGATGTCATTAGAGAATTCCCTATGATTGTAGCAAAATTCCCTCTATTTCTGAAATCCTCGCTGTAGTGAGTAAGGCACACACCCGCGATGGGAGGGCCGCCAAGGCAAAAATCTATGTTGTGTCGATGCCCGCAGGAGCGAACCTCCATAGAAAAGACCCGACCGCTATAGGGAACCCTAAGTATTTCTTCCCTGTCCACGACCGTAGTTAGTTTCCTGCCTAGCACATTCACCATAGCAAAATTTCAGTCCGCTGCAGCGAAAGTACTGGCCCAAAAACAATGAGCTACTCCATGAAATTCAAAACCTATCCAAACATGAAAGAAATCATACAAAGCTAGATCCCAAACCATAAAATCCAAATACAAAAATCCAAATACAAAAATCCAAAGCCCTATAAGAGCACAATTCACCTACCCAACAAAGAAATTATCCAACAAGTCAATCAATAATAAAACCCAAACAAGAAAACCAAATTGTTCAAAACATCGACCAAACGAAATAAAAGTATTATTTGGAAATGAACAGGTCGTATAAGGGCTAAACAATGGCTGAAAGGGGAAGGGGGGAAGCCACTACTTCTGCCGTGTGTTGGATGCCTCGTCACCCTCTTAGTTTGAGCTACTGGCCTCGCCACCAACATCAGGGTCAGTTAGGAAAGAGTATCGCTCCTGGTCATCAACCACCAGCCTTTCATTCAGGTACATTTTCTTGAACATCCCTTCGAATCCCCTCCAGACCTTTAACAACAAGTTACCCCTAGACTTATTCTTCATCTTTTCTAAGTCAAAGTTATCACAGAGCTTACCCTGAGTCTTAGCCATAGTAGTGTAGGTAGTCTGCAGTGAGGTAACCGAAGTATTCATCTCCTCTTGTGCCTTTAAATACTTCTTCATCTCTTCTTGAGTGAAGTAGCCAACAATAGTTCCTGATGGGCCAGCCTTGGATGAAGGTCTAGGAAGCCCAAACATCAACCTCTTTATCTTCTCCAAGTGGGAACCCAGTAGATCAAAAGTTCCTTGGGGCCGTGAGGGTGCAGTATCATCACCAGCCTCTCCAAGACTCACATTTACTTCGCTATCCATATCAACATTTATCGTCTTACTCTGGACCGCTGTACCATTCCCCTTCACCTTCAGAGGGTTTAAGTTAATGTCATAATCAATCCACTCATCTGTACCTCTACGTGGAACTCTTTCCTTCTCGCATAAGGCAGTGATGAGGGAGGGAAACTTCAAGATCGGACCCGGCCCTGTCACAAACTTTGCCCACTCCCGAACTACGTGATGACCTACATTAACTGGGATGTTGTCCAAAATGCAAGCAATCATGAGTGCTTGAGTGTAGGAGACATCAGTAGTGTTGCCCGAAGGGCGTACCCATCGGGTGATGATATGCAGCCACTTCCTAGCTTCCGTAGTAAAGTAGGTACTCTTGATCCCCGACCTCTTTTTGACCCTATCGATTGAACCCCTATCCTCCTCCACAACTAGTTTTTAAACTAGCTAAGCCCCATTACCACAACAGTCCTTCTTAGCCATAACACTCACTGGATATTTCTCTAAATCATAGTGGGCATTGATCACCTCAGCACTAATATTTACCACAGTATCCCGAAGCTAGATATCTGGATCCGGAATGGATAAATCCATTTTCTCGAGGTTGGCATAAAACTTCCTTACCCAACCCTCATTTGACTTGCCGGGATCATTGATGAAGCAATTCCACCCAATTCTATTCAAATGCTTAAAGAACTCCGAAGCACATTGTTCTACCTTTCTCCTGTTGATTCCCCATTCAAACTGCAACCCCTTCTCCGTGTACACTAAGTAACAACGCTAACAATCCGGAGATAGGAAGCGAGCATGGTTCTGATTACTTTCCCCTAGACTAGCATAAACTCATTGTCTAGGAGAGACACTCTTTCCTTTATTTTGATACATAATTTCCAAGGAATTGTACCTACAAGAATCTCATAAGTTAGTTCCAATAATTTTTCCATGTTTGGGAACTAATTACATGTACTTCCACCCAAAGAAACTAGCATAAATAACCCTAGTTGAACCAGTGCGAAGGTACTGGTTTCATCACGGATGTGCAAGTCCCGTTGTAGTATAAGAAGAGCTCCTGGAGCGAGACCGCTACTACGGACAGACGTCCATTAGGACGAAAATGTTCCACAGTAGCGAGTGGCGGCATGCGGGGCAGATTCACTATCACGAACGAGACCCCGCACCTATGCTATAGTTCCCATACCACAAATTGTCTGCTCCAGCAAACCCTTTTTTGCCACAGTAGAGTCGTGCCAGCAGGATACTCCCGCAGGGGCAGACTCATCTTCCTCACCGAAGCAGCCTAGATTTATTTTGAGAAATTTCCTCTATTTTTGACTCAAAATCGAAATATTTCTTGCAGATCGCCTAACATTCTAGCATGCATGCATGACCCCTAAACTTCATTAAACATGATTTCAAGCAACAAACACCTAAGAAATTCCAAGAATCAAACCCACCACTGCCCTCTGAGTTTTTCACCCCAAATCTGAGTGTTTCAAAGGAATTACTCCATGATAATTCTTTTGACGTTTAGAATATTATCAGATTTAAGATTTCTCCCCACCACCTACCCAAAATCCCATCAACCAAATTTCAAGATTTTGCTTACAATTCATCAAAATTTAGGCATAGAAAGTTCAGACTTGTAACCCTAAGATCATTCTAGAGTTGATAGAAGAATTTACGTACCTTAATTTGATGATTCGAAGAAGATTTTGCGGTGATGGAGAAACCCTCTTCTCTTGTGATTTTACCTTCCTTGTATTGGAGTGTTTGTGTGAGTTGTAGCAGGTTGGACTAGAGTAGGGTGGGGGAAGAGTATTTGTAGTGGAGGGGAGTTGTATGGTAGTATAGTTGGGGGATATGGAGGAGGTTTCAGGTGGTGGGGGTGTTTGAGTGGGGGTGTGAAAGATGAGATATCCCCATATCTTTTTATTCTTCTCGGACCCCCACTGTAGTGGAGGAGTCCCACCCCAGTGAGTCTGTTGTAGCGGATAGTAGAGCCTCACCAGTGGCTATCACATTTCCCTTATAGACTACTGTAGCATCCTAAGTACCACACCACCGTAATGCGCCCCCGTGGATGATCATCCACAGAGGCGGAACCATATAGTACTTATGCATGTCGAAATTAATTATCCGCCCAGATGTAATTTGAGACTATCTCCATTTGAGATGCGACCATAGTAAGCCTCGTAGGTCTCTTAAATATGGTACTGTGAGATTCTATCAATTTAGTACAACCTCTTTAATTTTTATCCTTGTGGGACATACTGTTAAATTGTACCAAAAAAATGAACGGTTCATTTACTTTCACAAGAAGGATTTGATTCGTAAATGATGATTAGTGTCACTATGTTCGAGTGAGAAGTGAGACATCAACCCTGGATATCTCACATCTTGTGTTGTATCAAACCAGCTTATCTCTTTTCCATTCCACGTTGTTCGAGGATGAACAATTACTTAATTGGTATCTGATATAACGACCTATTTGGCCATCACCAAAATTCTTCACTTTGTGTCTGAATCATCCTTGGCCGTGGTGCCCGTCAATTGTACGCATGGGAGATTTCAGTTAAATTTGACCATAGTCGAGTTACAAAGGAATTAAAAATTAAATTAGAGATACCCGACCTAGAACCTCGCCTTAGCGGGGGTACGCATCCACATGTTTGACCCAGCGGGCTTCCCTTCTGCCATGCCAGAAGATGTATAACTCCTTACAGACCACCACTGCCATCGTATGTGCGCAGCAGCGGATGTCTGCCCTAGCAGACCATACTCACCCCAGCGAGAATCCGCTGGGCAAACCTAGTATTTATTGTTCAATCCCGATTTGACCTCTTTTTCACCCAACTCACATTCCAAGCTGACTTTTAGGTCAAATTTCAGAAGAAAACCCATGGGAGCTTGGGAAAGGTAAACTCTAAACCTGAACTACTTCATTTTTTTAATTAATTCCTCTACTTAGTTAGGCTTGATTTCAAGATTTAAATAAGTGGGAAGTTCTTGACGGGTAAAACCATAGATGGGGAAATAGGTTAAGGTCTTGAGCCTTCTTGAAATTTGGATTTGAGGGATGGAGGTTAGTAATGACTTGTTTGGGTTTAGAGAACCATAAATCTTTGTTACTAATCAATGATGGAAACCTAGAAAACTAGTTATAGGAATATGGGTTTTAATGGTTTGTTAACTACTTGAGTTTTAATTATTGTAAATAAATATTATTGGTGGATTTGACTAATCTAAGCTAGGAATTTTATTAATTAATAACCTATAGGCTTGAACCTTTCATTCTAGTTGAGAATTGAATATGGAAAAGCTAGGGTTATGCCTAATTTGGGGTTTTGCCTTGAGTGATGAAATTGATCAATACTATAGCTAATTAGCAATTACAGAATAGACTTGAACTCCTAGAATGTTAAATTACCTATTTCGCTATTAAATTATGATTTTACCCGTTTGCCATAATTGGATTTGGATTCAGGGAATAGTCTAGTGGTATGGGTATTGTAAGTTTCCATTTCTAACATAGATTTTAATAATGGCTAGACGACAAGAAGAACCGAGATCCTAAAAAACGCACGGCTCCTAGTGTAATCATTTGTACCTTCTGGTTAGACTTCCATTAGCGAAGCATATGTAGAATTAGTTATTATCGGAGAAAACATACTCCTTCAGCTATGAAGTTGGGATGGATTACTTAGGTTTGATATTGTTGACTGATTTGTGGGCTTGTTGCCTCTTTGTGATTAATTGGCTTGCTGCCTAGTGTTTGATATTGGATTTTCACTTAGTTTCCATATCGTGATTGTGATATAGTTGTCTCTCACTTAACTTGGTATTATCATTGATAGAGGAACATATTTGACTTGATACTAATATTGTGATATGTGTCCATGTGTGACATGATTTGGATTGATACGATGCACTGTTTATTGTTTTCTTGCATTGCTTTCATCCTTATTTCCATGATACATTGATATTACCTATGATTGGTGTGATTGTGATAAGAGAGTAAGAAACATCTGTGATTCTTGCAACATATTTGATAGCATAGACATCTTTAGACTTTCTGTGAAATGGCTAGTTGTGTGGTTTGTGGTAGAGTCATCTCTAGGATGTGTGTTAAATTACTAGTACATGGATTTCACGGGTCCCCCATTAGTCATGACTGTCGGGACATAGAGATATTCCGTTCGGAGCATGTGTGTATGGAGATTACATTTGGCCAGTGCATTGTATTGCATATTCATTCATCATTACATTCATATATTTCTTGGATCCTGACTTGATTCTCTATACTTGGGTTATTTATTTTGGACTGTTGTAGTGTTGTACTTGATTGCGAGCATGTCTATTCTTCAGTTTCTTTCTTTATATATGTTAGCTAACTGTTGTCGGCCTACGATGCTTACCGATACATAGTATTTGTACTGATACTACCTTGCTGCATTCTTTTATGAGTGCAAAGTTTCGTGATGGTATCTACCTTCTCTTCTCGTGACGGATTCCCGCAGCTCAATAGTGAACATCTAGGGTGAAGTTCATACATGGATGCACAACCTGGGTGTTTCTTTAATTACTTGTCTTGTTTATTTTCCGAGACAGTATCATATTTGTAAATTGTACATTCATATTGAGACTTGTATCTTATATTGTAGTGGCTCTTTTACTTCCTTATACCAGACTTGTATCATTTCTTTATTTATCCGAGGGTATTAGTTGTTGTGATAGTTGGGTTTTATTTTATCATTGATTTGATTGTGAGTAAGGGATGGGTTCGCCTACCGGGTTGAAAAAGGGTAGGTGCCTGCGCTTTCTAAAATTTGGGACGTGACAATTTTTATTGCCATACACGATCAAAACCTCTCATGCAAAATAGCAAAACAAATATGTGATACTAATCAGGAAAATAATGAAGATGCAACAAGAAGTCATGAATAAGAGAATGACCATCTCTTGAAAGGACACAATGAAGCTTCTGTATCAATAGGCAATTCAGACTCACAAGAAGGGAATGATAACTCTTCAGTTATCAAGGATGAATCTGATTGAGAGACTAACACAAAAGAAGCTATTAAGTCTAATTTAGAACTAGAAGAAGACATCAACAAGAAGTACTTATCAGAGGTCAGATAAGAGATTTCTACTAACTTTAGGAACACACCAGAAAGTGTGACTCAAACTATTCTCAACATCATTGAAATCTCTACATTGAAAGGAATGGATTGATGCAAGAATACACTAACCTTCGAATGAATAACACAATTCTGGAAAACATAAAAGAAAACCTAGAAAGTGAAGCTGAAAATCTCAAGAACCAGATTCTCAATATAAAGAATATAAAGGCTGGACTAGAAATTCTAAAGATTCTGGTCATACCTCTCATAGAAAAAAGACACGCTAGAGAGACTCTGAAAAATTTGAAACAAATAATGTAAACTATCAAGGATGATCTATATGGAAATAATTCATCATCAGGAATAATATCATCCATGCTTTCAAAATCAAATCAGTGGAAGACCAGGCTTGAAGTTTAGAGAAGCAAAAACAAGCAATAAAAAAGTCATATGCAAGATCTAATGCTTTTACTATAAACACAATTGGCATAAATAGAAGACATGCTGATTCAAGATATGGACCACTCAGAAAACATACTCAACATAAAGTAGGAGAGGAGAGAAGAACATGGCCCCCCACATCAAGCACAAAGTCAGTTGCACTGTTACACCTCGTGGTTTTTCGACATGTCATGACATTGATTAACTTAGGTATCCTGAGAATATATGTGACTTTACAGAAAGATAGTGAGGATTTAAGAATTGTTTATAGATGTTTCGGAAAGTAAAAGAGTAAACGAACACAAGATAATATGTTTTCATGAAATTCGGCAACATTATAGAAATACCTTGAGAAGTACGGACCGTACATTTTTTTACTAGTTGTACATGTGGCCGTATATTTTGTACTGGCCGTACATGTGATCATACTATTTGTGCAGACTTTACATGTGGTCATACAATTTGTATGGACCATACATTACGGCTGTACTTTAAGTCAGCAGAATTATCCAGCTTCTTTATATATCATTTTGCTCGACCAAATATCATATCTCCTCCATGATTCAAACCCTAATAGTTCCAAAGTCATTTACAAGGTTATACAAGAGTTCTAAGCAAGAATCAAGGCCAACTAAGATAATTTGACGTAAGGAATCCCGTGATTGTCATGAAATCATTGTTCTTCTTATTGTGCTGAATTTGGAGACCCTCTTGAAGTGAAGTAACCCCTATTTTGGAATAATTATTGAGGTTTAAGGTTAGTTCTATCTTCTCCTCCTTGTTCTTGAGCTCTACAAGTTATAAAGAGAGATTTTTGCTATTAGTTTGCTAAGGTGATTGTTGGAGATATTGAACCTTATTTGTTGTATTGTTGGGCTGCTAGTATGAAGTTATGATTATGAAATGAAATTGTTGGATGAGGGTTGATATTGTGGAGTATTAGAAGGGTTGATTGTATTGCTTCATGTATAGGTTTTCATGTAGAAGAATATGTAAAATCTACATATATAAGGTGTTCGACAAAATGTCCAAATGCACTTTGTTGCAAGATATGAATCCAGTATTGATACAAATCATTCGTAGAGCATACTAGAACTTGTGGAACTCTGATAACTATGACGACAAGGTATATAGGTCTAACTTCTTCTTTTGGCATGATTTTTGTATAACGTTTCCTTAAAACGACACCTTTCTTGTCAAGTTTGAGATGATGATGTTCCTTTCTTGTTAAAGTAGTTCATATCTCTTGTATGTCCCTTATCAGAAATACTTCCCATGCTCCATACATCTCTTGTCTATGGTGTCTCTTGAGGTTAGCTGGAATTGTAACTATATATATATATATATATATATATCTATTTTTTTACCTCATCGCACTATAGTTGGCTGGACAAGAACTTATACGTGCACACCACTGCAATTGGGTAGACATTATTGAATTAAGGCGACCCAACCCTAAACCTCGCCCCAGTAAGGGGTGGACCGCACCCACACGTCTGCCCCAACATGCTTTCCTTCTTCCACGCCAGAAGATGTGTAAGTAGTTATAGTCTTCCACTACGATCGTATGTGTGCCGCAGAGAGTGTCAGCCCTAGTGGTCCATACTCACCCATTGAGAATCCACTGGGCAGACCTAGTATTTATTGTTCATTTAAAGATTTGACCTCTTTTTCACCCAACACACATTCCAAGCCGACTTCTAGGTCAAATTTCAGAAGAAACCCCATGGGTCCTTGGGAAAGGTAAACACTAAACCTCAACTACTTCCTTTGTTTTTATTAATTCCTCTACTTAGTTAGGCTTGATTTCAAGATTTAAATAAGTGGGAAGTTCTTCACTTGTAAAACCATAGATGGGGAATAGGTTAAGGTCTTAAGCCTTCTTGAAATTGGAATTTGAGGGATGAAGGTTATTAATGACTTATTTGGGTTTAGAGAACCATAAATCTTGGTTAATCAATGATGGAAACCTAGAAATCTAGTTGTAGGAATATGGCTTTTAATGGGTTAGTTAACTACCTGTGTTTTAATTATTGCAAATAAATATTATTGGTGGATTTGACTAATCTAAGCTAGGAATTTCATTATCCTATAAGCTTGGACCTTTCATTCTAGTTGAGAAATTGAATATTGAAAAGCTAGGGTTATGCCTAATTTGGGGGTTTTGCCTTGAGTGATGATATTTATCAATACTTTTGCTAAATTAGAAATTGGAGTATAGACTTGAACTCCTAGAACATTGGATTACCTATTTCTCTATTAAAATACCATTTTACCCTTTTTGCCATAATTGGATTTGGATTCACGGAATAGTTTAGTGGTATGTGTATTGTTAGTTTCTATTTCTAACATAGATTTTAATAATGGCTAGATGATGAGTAGAACCGAGATCCTCAGAAAGGAAAGCCTCCCGGTGTGATTGTCTGTGGCTTCCGCTCGGCATCCAGGTAGATTACGACTTATCCTCTATTTATATTTCCTTTAGCGAATCATATATAAAGTTAGTTATTATTAGAGAAATCATGTATGCCTTCGGGTATGAAGTTTGGATGGATTACTTAGGTTTGGTTTTGTTGACTAATTTGTGGGCTTATTACCTCTTTGTGATTCATTGGCTTGCTACCTAGTGTTTGATAATTGATTTGCACTTAGTTGCATATCGTGATTCTGATATAGTTGTCTCTCACATAACTTAGTGTTATCATAGATAGAGGAACGTATTTGACTTGATACTGACATTATGATATGTGTCCATATGCGACACTATTGGGATTGTTATGATACACTGGATATTGTCATTTTACATTGAATTCATCCTCATTTACATGATACATTGATATTACCTGTGATTGGCGTGATGGTGATAAGTGAGGAGAAAATGTCCGTGATTTTTGTAACATATTTGATAGCGTAGCCATCTCTAGGTTGTGTGCAGAATGGCTAGCGGTGTGGTTGGTGGTAGAGTAATCTTTGGGCTGTGTATGGAATGACTGTTGCATGGACTTTGCCGGTCCCCCATGGGACATGATTGCCGGGACGTAGAGATATTCTTCTTGGAGCATGTATGTATGGAGATTATATTTGGCCAGTGCATTGCATTGCATATTCATTCATCATTACATTCATATATTTCTTGCATCCTGACTTGATTCACTATACTTGGGTTGTTTATTTTGGACCATGGTAGTGTTGTACTTGATTGCGAGCATGTCTATTCTTCATTTTCTTTCTTTATATATGTTAGCTAACTGTTTTTGGCCTATGATAATTACCGGTACATAGTGTTTGTACTGATACTACCTTACTGCATTATTTTATGAGTGCAGAATTTCATGACGGTGTCTACCTCCACTTCTCGTGACAAATTCCCGTGGCTCATTAGTTAACATGTAGGGTGAGTTCATGGACGGATATGCAACCTGGGTTTTTCTTTAATTACTTGTCTTATTTTTTTCCGAGACTGTATCGTACCTGTAAACTATACATTCATATTGAGACTTGTATCTTATATTGTAGTGACTCTTTTACTACCTTAAACCAGACTCCTAGGGATGGTTGTGTTATTTCTGCATCATTTCATTATTTATCTGAGGGTATTAGTTATTGTGATGGTTTGGTTTTATATTATCATTGATTTTATTGTGAGTAAGGGACGGGTTCGCCTACCGGGTGGGAAAAGGGTAGGTGCCCGCGCTTTCTTGAATTTGGGACGTGATAATTTCTCTTACCATACACGATCAAACCCTATCAAGCAAGATTGCAAAACAAATATGTGACACTATTCATGAAAATTATGAAGATGCAACAAGAAGTCATGAAGAAGAGAATGATCATCTCTGAATGGCCACAATAAAGCTTCTGCATCAATAGTCAGTTCAGACTCACAAGAAAACAAAGATAACTCCTCAGTTATCAAGGATGATCTGATTGAGAGATTATCACAACATAAACCATTAACTCTAATTTAGAACTAGAAGAAGACATCAGCAAGAAGTACTTCTCAAAGGTCGGAGAATAGATTCCTACTTACTTTAGGAACACATTAGAAAATGTGACTCAAACTATTCTCAACATCCTGGAAATCTCTACATTGAAAGGAATGGATTGATGCAAGAATACACTATCCTTCAGATGAAACACACAAGTCTAGAAAACATAAGACACAACCTAGAAAGTGAAATTGGAAATCTCAAGAACCAGGTTCTCAATCTGAAGAATGAAAAGGCTAGACTAGAAATTCAAAAGATTCTGGTCACACATCCCAAAGACAAAAGACACACTAGAGAGACTTTGAAAAATTTGAAAGAAATAACGTAAACTATTAAGGACGATCTGTATGGAAAGAACTACTCGTCAAGAATAATAATTTCCATACTTTCCAAATCAAATCAGTGGAATACCAGGCTTGAAGTTCAAAGAAGCAAAAATAAGCCACAAAAGGTCATATCCAAGATCTAATTCTTTCACTATGAACATTATGGGCGTAAACAGAAGACATGTTGATTCAGGATATGGACGACTCAAAACACATACTTAATATGAAAAAGGAGAGGAGAGAAGAACAAGGCCCCCCACATCAAGCACAAAATCAGTCACACTGTTACACCTTGTAGTTTTTTCACATGTCATTCCATTGATTAACTTAGGTATCCCGAGAATATATGCGACTTTACAAAAGGATAATAAGGATTTAAGACTTGTTTATAGATGTGTCGAAAAGTAAAAGAGTTAGACGAACACAAGAGAATATGTTTTGATGAAATTCGGCAACTTGTTAGAAGTACCTTGAGAAGTATGGATCGTACATTTTTGTACAGGCCGTACATTTTGTAATGGCTATACATGTGGTCATTTAATTTGTACAGACCGTACAATACGACCGTACTTTAAGTCAACAAAATTTTCCATCTTTTTTACATATCATTTTGCTCGACAAAAATTCAATATCTCCTTCATGTTTCAAACCCTGAATAGTTTCAAAGACATTTATTAACATTATCCAAGAGTTCTAAGCAAGAATCAAGGCCAACTAAGCTAATTTGACGTAAGAAATCCCCTGATTGTCATGAAATCATTCTTCTCCTTATTGTGCTGAATTTGTAGACCCTCTTGAAGTGAAGTAACCCCTGTTTTGGAATAATTATTGTGGTTTAAGGTGAGTTCTATCTTTTCCTCCTTGTTCTTGAGCTTTACAAGTTACAGAGATCGACTTTTGATATTAGTTTGCTAAGGTGATTGTTGGAGATATTAAACCATATTTGTTGTATTGTTGATGTTGCGGAGGTTGAGGTAGAGTATTCGGAGGGTTGACAGTATTGCTTTATGTAGAAGAATATGTAAAATCTAGTATATAAGGTGTTCAACAAAATGACTAAATGCACTTTCTTGCAAGATATGAATCAATTATTGATACAAATGATTTGTATAAGGTAGATAATAATTCATAGAGCATACGAGAACTTGTGGAACTCCAATAACTATGACAACAAGGAATGTAGGGCTAACTTCTTCTTTTGGCATGATTTTTGTATAATGTTTCGTTAAAACGACACTCTTCTTGTCAAGTTTGAGATCACGATGTTCCTTTCTTGTTAAAGTAGTACATATCTGTTATATGTCGCTTATCATAAGTACTTCCCGTGCTATAGGTTTTCATGTAGAAGAATATGTAAAATCTATGTATATAAGGTGTTCGACAAAATGTCTAAATGCACTTTCTTGTAAGACATGAATCCATTATTAATACAAATCATTCGTATAAAGTAGATAATCATCCATAGAGCGTACGAGAACTTGTGGAACTCTGATAACTATGACGATAAGGAATGTAGGGATAACTTCTTCTTTAGGCATGATTTTTGTATAACGTTTCCTTAAAATGGCACTCTTTTTGTCAAGTTTGAGATGATGATGTTCCTTTCTTGTTAAAGTAGTTCATATCTCATAGATGTCCCTTATCATAGGTACTTCCCATACTCCATTCATGTCTTGTCTATGGTGTCTCTTGAGGTTAGCACGTATTGTACCTATATATGTATATGTATCTATTTGATTCCCGTGTCACACTATAGTTGGCTGGGCAAGCACTTATATGTGCACACCACTGCAGTTGGGTAGAAATTATTGAGTCCTATGTGGCCGGGTACGTTATAATAAGATTGCCCCATAGAGAGGCTTGATACTATACTATATAGACCCATAGAGTGGCCTAATTTTTACTTACATGCATATATTCATGGTTATATCAGTTGTATGCCCTCATCGGCCTTTATGAGTTTCAGGTTGATTTCTATACCTTTCTTTTGTATTACATCTTTTATTTGTATGATTTATCTTTCTGCCATATTCAGTACATCTTTCATACTAACGTTCCTATCTGGGGTTCTATGTTTCATGCCCGCAGGTACTGATATACATACCGACTTACCTCCACAGTAGGGTATCCACTCTCAGCTATCAATAGTCATACTCCACTTCTCCGGAGTTGCTATACGGAGTCGGTAGGCACTGATGTATATATTTATAGCTATTTTGTTTATGCGAGGCCTGCCAAGACATGTTGTTATGATATAGTACTCCTAGAGACTTGCAGTAGTTAGAGTATATTTATTTCGTTCGGCCTTGTTGACTTTTTTGTCAGTGGTTGATACACTTGTTACGACCTTATCGGCCTTAGTTATGTATATGTATATGTATATGTTGTTGTTAGGTTTCTTCTGCATGCAAGATATCGTTGCATTCTATGTTGTTATTATTAATTAGAGGCCTTATCGTCCTAAGTCTCATGTCGTGTAGTTTAGGTACTATAGTTGGTACGCTCAGGCCTTAGGGTGCCGAGTGCCGGCCATACCCCCGAAGGTTGGAGTGTGAGAAACTTGGTATCAGAGCAGGTTTGTCCTAGGGAGTCTGCAACTCGTGTCTAGTAGAGTCCTGTTTATGGGTGTGTTGTTCACCATACTGATATGTTGGAGGCTATAGGGCATATAGGATGGTTACCTTTCTTCTTTATCTAGAATCGTGATATAAAGCTGAGTTATAAGAGTTCTTTCTGTAACCCTTATCGTGTTTATGATTACATTGATGACTTTTTTCAGCAGAACTATGGCTAGCAGAGAGATTGTGGATGAATTGAGAGGGGATACGAGTAGTATTCCCCCTACCAAGACAAATCCATCAGAAGATATGAGTTCGTTGCCTGTTCAGGTATCTTCGACTCCATTAGTACCAGAGGAGCTTAGAGAAGCTCCGATATCTACAGTTCTATCGCCGGCTCCGTTTAATGAGGAAGTTAGGAGAGTGATGGAGCTGCTGACTTAGTTAGTTGCTTCCCAGGCATGGTGCCATCCCAGAGCATTTATAGTTATAGTCCCCTCAAAGGGTCAAATAGTTCACAGGCTGGGGAGATTTTTAGTCGGAGACCGCCGATGGTTACCGGGTTTTACCCAATAGAGGGTGATAAGAGGGCCAATAGGGCCAGGATAGTTGGTGAGCACAGTAGGTTACCGTATGGAGATGCGTTACAATTGTATGATCCACAGGTTGGTTATTCGCGATAGATTGATTATGATCAGAGTTCTCGGGTAAGGCTGAGGCAGGGTTAGAGTAGTGCAGGTCGAGTGAGACCACCATGGCTATCTTATAAGCAGTGTGGTTAGATGCATGTGAGACTATTCCGTAAGGCTAGAGGGGTTCGTTAATGGTGTAGAAGACAAGGGCACAAGGTTCGTGAGTGTCCAGGATTGATTGGTAAAGGTAAGGATAAGGGAACGGATAGAGCCTTGAGCCTCGGTGCTATCTGAGGTTTGTTATTATTATATTTCTGTCGACGTCTTTACCTTTTTAAAAATTATTATCGATCCATTTGTGTTGAAAAGTGATGATTCGACTCTTATTTTAGGAATTAGTTGTATGGCATCACTTAGGATATTAGATACTCCGATGAGAATAGGTTATTACTGTAGAAGTGAGACGCTACTTAGATCATCGTATATATGTTGGTAGGCTGATAGAAAGTGAAACCCCATCGATATAGTGATGGGATATGTAATATGATTCGTCCTTTCAGATGATTATGCTAGGTAGATCCACGAATTTACGATATTACGTTACTTTGATGACTTTACAAAAACCAAAAATTTATGAGCAGAATGGTGAGCCAAAGATACGAATGAAGGTGGACTGTAAAGAGTATTGTTGAAAGGTTTAAAGAAGGTTATGAGAACCTACCTATTTTATGATGATTTTTGTTCACATAACCAAAGGAATATTTATGAACATGACCCTATGGTCACACTTTGTTTAAGGAATTGGGGATGATCACAAGATGTTGTTAATGCAAATGGATTGCTTCAAATGGGCTATATTAAAGATGGACGTGGATACGTTTGAGTGAAATACGCAGAATGACGCGTTCAGAATAATGAACCCAAGATATATAA
This sequence comes from Anisodus acutangulus, assembly GCA_029783415.1. NCBI lineage: Eukaryota > Viridiplantae > Streptophyta > Magnoliopsida > Solanales > Solanaceae > Anisodus > Anisodus acutangulus. Next base: position 23,076,963 of record CM056489.1, read on the forward strand.
GGGAGAGTCACTCGTGATAATAGAAGCCGATATAAACCCTCCATTTAGTCGTAAAGAAATCTCATCGCTTATCGTTGAAAGTTACTTATCGGGGTGCTATTAAGACAAATTATAGACAATGAACAGAAGGAGCTTCAAATTTATTGGATGACATGTCAGAATCATATATACCTCGGGAAAAGAATAGTTTGTTGAAACAGAAGATGGCGATAACCTTGGAACAATCAAGGAATTAGTAAAGGAAAGCGGAAAAAAATTTAATTAGAATGAAATGAAGGACATGATGAAGTGTTGAAAGAGGAGTACCTATGCTAACAATAGAATGGTGGATTGTAACGAGAAGGATAAAAGTGAATGAAGTTATGATTGTATAGGTTTTATTAAGGTGTGATTACGCCGAGGCAATGTAAGAACATACTGTGGAAAAGGAGCAATAAGAATTTGTCGGCTAAAGGTGTCAGACCCTTGATGTTTGAAAAGTTGGTATGAGAAGTATATAAATGACAAGAACCCCCCTCAAGATAACCTGAAATAGAAAAGAAAGAGTAAGACGGTTGAGCAATTAGGCGAGGGAAGAACTGAATATGGCAGGACACAGAAACCTGGAAGAGTCATTGGGCCTTGTAATGTTGCAAATTGGATTGAAATGTGCGACGACTCGTAAGAGGTATGAACATGGGAGTAATTTTAGGTAAGGCACAAGATACTCATATAAGGAAGCAAGAAAAGGGGTAAGAATATGAAAAGACGTGAAAAAAGTATGTTAAGGGGTAGTGACCTAATAAGTAAAATGAAGATATTTGTGAGCATCTATGAATCGATTAGAAGTTATTTTATGCAATGTAAACACTATTGATGGAAAAACCGTAGCCCAAGCACAAGGGATGAAGTCCAGATCTAAGTATGACGACCAGGGTTGGAGGTAATTAGATAATACTTCTAGTTGAAGGACAAGGGAATAAATTAATGACCCATTCATTACAATATAAATACCACCAAATATAATAACTGACCGTAATATTTGGGATTATGCATGTATACCAGGACATTTCAGAATGAACAATGTAAGATGAGTAAGCAAACGGGAGAGGCAAGTGTAAAAAGGGAGTCAAGAAAGGAGGTATCCTATAGCTATGAGTAATGAGAAAGTACGATAAGGTTTTGTTTCCAATTCATGAATGAAAGTTTCAATAATATTATCTATAGAGTATTAACGGCTGAAACTTTACAAATAAGAGTTCAAATACACTGACCATTGAACAAGGCAAAGTTTATGAAAGGAATGAGGGCCTAAGGTATTTTTAAAAGGACTCATGTATCAATAATCCTATTGTTAGGATTAAGTATCATGGTTCCAGTCATGTACCTTCGATCGAATTGACTAGTATGAAGGTTACAGAAGAAAGTTTGTTTGGGGAATATATCAGTTAATCAAGTAGATATCTGACTAATAAATTCAAAAGAAGGTACTCTTAAGATTCATAAGTGAATAGTCATCATTCGTATGGGAAGATAAGGAACATCGGGATCAAGATCCCACTTTTAGGGAAAGTTGGAGAAGGTACTTAACAGAAAAAGAACCGTCAGATGCCATATCTATTAGTGTATCTTCGATGAGGCAATATTTCAAAAGAGATTCATTCTCCACAATACCCTATCTATTTGGGATGTACCAAGATGTATCAAAATGTTGAATGGGTGTGTTAAGGAATGACATGAGATGGAACCTCATAAAGGGTGTATCCAGTAGGTTAATTATCAGCAAGTATGGTTGAGAACTAAGAACCGATGGGTAGGCTTAGGATATTGAATACCCGACGAGAATGGGAGATGGCTAATATAAATTTTTTTCTAAAGGTTACTTCGTTATTATCATGAATTGATTTAATAATCAGGGCTACCTATGTAGCTAAAGATTATACAATATTACATGGTTAAGATAATGATTCACCCTCATGGATTCTATGGTTGTATGACATTTGACAAGGATGCTCAATGTATAACTAAGTTCAAAAGATCGTTCGAAAAGAGTTATGGGCATTCTAACTAGCCCCCCCCCCCTCCCCCAAGCAAATATTCAAATCGAGCATATTAATTCAGACGTTCGAGGGCATGTTACAAATTTTCTCAATGGATACTAAAGGAAGTCTAGATGACCACCTATCTCATAGTAAGTTGCGTGTGACGACAGCTATCGTGTTGAGAATTAAAATGATGTGATATGAAGCTCTCATTACGTGAAGGCATAGAACCCCTATCGGATAATTAGATGTAAGTAAACCAAAGTCAATGAGATCTGATTTAAGGACTTGAGTCATAAAGCAGATAAAGTCTTATGGCACAAGATACTGACTACCCAGGATTATCAGTAATTTGTGTTCAAATGGATGGCGACTGAACTTAGAATTCCAAGTTAGTGATTCTTGAAAGTGTTGTCGCTAAAGAGCATGATGATAGTATAAAAGAGAGGCAGGCTTAGCCTCAGGTACATTATACCATATGGGATTGTTCAGAGAATCGGTTAGGTGGTTGATAAACGTGAACAACATTCGGGATTTAAAACAGCTTATCCAGTGTTTCATAAGCCAACCTTTTAATAAATTCCTAAGAAGTCTCTTCCGTATTACCCATGTAGAGAATGTTTAGATTACAGAAAACTCATTGTACGAAGGAATCTCAACTACTATCTTGAATCATTAAATCAAGAATTTTCAGGCCAAAGAAATAGCTTTTGTTATAGTTGTAGGAAAACAATAATAGGGAAAGGATGACATGGGAGGTGAAGAAAGACATGAAGTCCAAATATCCTCGCTTGCTTCAAATAACAAGTTTACGTTATCGTTCATGCAGTGTGGTTTCCCCTATTCCTATCTGATATATTAAATTTACCTTATGTGTCTTGCATAGGCAATGTTGATTGATACAAATATAACGGATGCAACCCAGATTTCGACAGTGGATAGTTTAGGTAAGTTATGGCTAATACTTTTAATTCTAGATATATAGATGGTCATGTGAAACCGATCTTATTATGATGTGTTATTATTTAGCCTCGAGTGGCATTGGATAGATGTTTGGGGCTGCTTGACAAGTTTTGGATAGTCTTGTTTTTAGGGGAGACTCTGTCGAAATTTCTAGGAAATCTTTAAGAGTTAAGACCTTAAATATACGTTACCCCAACATTCGTGGATGAATGTTCTTAAGGGGAGGAAAGATGTTACACCTCATAGTTTTCCGACATTTCGTGCCATTGATTAATCTAGGTATCTCAAGAAGATATGATACTTTATGGATTGATAAGGATGATTTATGCCTTGTTTATAGATGTGTCGGGAAGTATAAGAGTTAAACAAACTCAAGAAAATATGTTTCGAGGAAATTCGGTAACTTTCCGAAAGTACCTTGAAAAGTACGGACCGTACATATTTGTATTGGTCGTACATGGGGCCGTACATTTTGTAATGTCCGTACATGTGGCTGTACAATTTGTACAGACCAAAACTTGTACAGATGTACAATACGATCGTACTTTAAGTCAGCAGATATTTCCAGCTTTGCTCAACCAAAAATTATATCTCCTCTACGTTTTAAAACCTAAATAGTTATGTAGGTATAACTTCTTCTTTTGGCATGATTTTTGTATAACATTTCCTTAAAATAACACTCTTCTTGTCAATGTTGAGATGATCATATTCCTTTCATGTTGAAGTAGTTCATATATCTTGTATGTCCCTTATTAGAAGTACTTTCCATGCTCCAAACATCTCTTGCTTATTGGTTGGAGGTTGATGAATGTAGCAACAATAATAATAGTCACAGGATAATGAGCATAGGTCACTCTGACTCTATTTATGGTGTCCCTTGAGGTTTATCCTGCATTGCACCGGCATATATATATATATATATATATATATATATTCTTAGAACACCGCGGTGCACACCACTGCAGTTGGGTAGACATTACCGAGTCCTATATGGCTTGGTACATTATGATGAGATTGCCCCATAGAGAGGCTTGATACTATACTATATGGCCCCATAGAGTGGCCTATTTTTTACTTACATGCATATATTCATGGTTATGTCAGTTGTATGCCCTCAGCGGCCTTTATGAGTTTCAGGTTGATTTCTATACCCTTCTCTTGTATTACATCTTTTATTTACATGCTTTACTTGCCTTATATATTTAGTATATTTTTCGTACTGACGTCCCTTTCTATGGTACTGTGTTTCATGCCTGCCGGTACAAATAGATAGACCGACTTACCTCCACAGTACGATATCTGCTCTTAAGTGTTGATAGTCACACTCCACTTCTCCGGAGTTGCTACATAGATTTCGTAGTCACTGTTGTATATATTTATAGCTATTTTAGTATGGCGGGGCCTTGTTCCAACATGTTGTTATGATGTAGTACTCCTAGAGGCTATCAAACTGGTGGTTAGAGTATATTCATTTTGTTTGGCCTTGTTGGCCTTTTTGTCAGTAGTTGATACACTTGTTACGGCCTTGTCGTCCTTAGTTATGTATATGTATATGTTGTTGTTGGGCTTATTTTGTGTGAAGGATATCATTGCATTTTATCTTGGTATTGTTAACTAAAGGCCTTGTCGGCCCAAGTCTCATGTCGTGTGGTTCAGGTACTATAGTTGGTATGCTCGGGTCTTAGGGTGCCGGGTGCCAGGTGCCGGCCACATCCCACAAGGTTGGGTTGTGACACGCACTCTCACCTGACGAAACCCAATTTAGGCTGGGTTCTTGAGAATCATCTTTGAAACAAACAAGAAAGGCTATGGTAGGAGGAAATTAGAGCATGTGAAGAGGTCTTAGCACATAACAAGCATTAGGAAAACACTCCCTCTACTAAAAACATATGAAGAGGGATCATGGGATATATGAATAATCTTTCTGAAGAATCTCACTCCCTAATATATACATAGAGACAAAATATTTCTGGTCCTTGAATTGATAATACATCAGATAAATTGATGTCTTGATGGACAAAACGGGAATAACCATGTGTTCAAAAAAATGTGCGGAAAGAAAGAAGAATTTGCAAGAAGAACAAACTTGCAATTATTATAGTTCAACAAAGAAGTAAAAGATCCATACAAATATATGGTATTTGGATCAAGAATCCCTAGAGATACCAGATAAAGGAACCGGTCCTTTGAAAGATGAAGAATGAAGACAATACGAAAACCAATTAATAAAAACAGCAGGAGAAAAACTGATATCTCATCCAAAATAAATAATTAGTGGATTATAGTTCAACACAAGAGAAGAAGAAAATGGTGTTCAAGAAGAAGGAGAGGAACAAACTGCAATTATTATAAGAAGAAGCTTGAAGGAGAAAAATTGGAAGATGAACTGATCATAACATATCTCCACAATTATGGCTATGAAGGGAGAGTGCTTAAAACAGATCTAAGTGAAACAATATCTAACTCAGTCTTATACCTTAACAGGTTTGCACTCATGGTATGTTCAATTGAGCTCAGATGACAAACACAATGAGGACACTAGTCGAAGAACCTATTTCTTATGACTATCAGGTATGCACCTTCTTTAAATAAAAAAAATTCATAAATATGTAGATACTGCTAAGCCACCAAATACAGTCTTATAACTCTTTTCTTGAGAAAAAACCACTTTGAGTTAGTTCATATATATCAGTATCCCTGAAAACTATATCCAAACTTATGAATTACCTCCCATTTTTATAAGTCCATATTTATTGATTTACAAACACCTCAACATACCTCAGAAGATCACCAATAAAAGTCTCGCAAAGTAACGCATAGGCTAAAACTGATATATATGTTACAAAAGAACACAAGTAGTGATTCAGGTGGAAGGATACAGTGAAAGTCTGAAAAATAAGAGGAAGATATTGATCATGGAGAAACATTGGAGGACTTTGTGACAAGGGGAACTGATCTTGTTGAGTAATTTTTTTTATTAGTTGTTGATGACTAAAGGAATTGACAAGAGAAAAATTCTCAATGTCACGACCCAATTTCATAAGTCGTGATGGAACTAACTCTCATGAGTCAGTAAGCTAACCACAACACATTTATCCCAAATTGCAAAAAGAAATCAATGCAGATTATTAAGGTAAAATAAGTTTTTAAGTATTTAATAAAAACCCATAATAATAGAAAAAATGAAAAGTACAAATCCCAAAACTTGGTGTCACCAGTAAATAACTTGCTACGATAAGTAATACTAAGTCTGGGTATAAAGCCCGAATACTGTCTAGAAATAGAAAGACATGAAAGTAAAATAGAATGGGAAATCCAGTGCTATGGATCAGCTGGTAGCTCACTCTGAATCTTCTGAGTCCGCTCCTCAACGGGTAGGATAGTCACGAGATCCGCTTGTCCTAGGAACCGAACTTGTATACAAAAAGGTGCAACAAGTGTAGCGTGAGTATAGGAAATAATGTGTACTCAGTAGAATCATCGACCGATCCTATCTTACACGGAGACGAGGGTTGGCCTTACAATTACTACTCTCACACTAAATGCCATTAGTTGCCATAACAACAATAGTTTTAAGATCACTTAAGCCATGAGTCCAAGCCTAGGTTATAGCATCTAGTTCCTCAAGTCTGATAAGGTATTCACATAGCCAAACCAATAGATATTAATCAACAATTTAGGCATCAAACAAACAAAATATAAATGGGATAATATGAAATACAGATGAAATGCAATGCAAGGCCTTTGTTTCTCATCACTGGTACACACGTTCAAATACAATGAATTGTGACTCATGGGGGACTTGCGAGGTCCATATACCCCCAAAAATAATTTTCCTTTCATGTTCCTTAGCCAATATTAGGCTATCAATCATATTACTTAGCCAAAAGTAGGCTCATAGTAATTATCTCTAGCCAATACTCTATTAGGAAACATTTTCACTTGGACCCACATATGTATTAGAAAATATGCATGCATGAGATACCATATGAAGCATTAATATGACATACACAACATCAAGAAGCCAAGATATATAGTAAGGATTCAATCTTTAATCACTATAAGTCATAAAGGTTGGACCTTTAACAAATTTCATAACAAAGTTACAATCCTTAGCTTCTTTTCCACTTTTAACGAGTATTTACAGTGATGAGTAATACAATAAGAGATAAGATAGGCATACACATATAAAGACTAAAAATTACGGGCTTCATACCCCAATCACAAATTCATAGGATTGTACTTTCTATCAGCTAGTGCTCAAAGCATGGTATTCACTCCACAATTTAATGGTGCAGGTATCCATAACATGTCATCGGTACCCGATACATGTGCTCTTTATTTCACAAGTATCGGGACCCCTTATTATCCTTGTTACACCCTCTTACATAGTTTTTTGACCAAACATAACGCTTTAAATAAGCTACAAGATATCAAGTTACCTGGAATAGGAGTCTGATAGTCACAATAGAGCCTTGCCATTGCGTAACACCTCCAAATAGTCTCAATCTATTGAATTATGGAAAGTACATCAACACACGATTCTAAAGACACCCATATTGCAATATGGAAGTTTCAGACTCAAAAATTCATCCAAAATAGGATTCCGAGCCTCGAAGGGAAAAATGGGAAAATCAGTCCCAAAATTAGATTACCCGAATTTTATGGAGTGTAAATACTAAAAATCAACTCAATCCAACAACATATCCATGATTGATTTGAGAAATACTCTATTTTCAACCTAGGGTTCATAAACCCACAAAACCCTCATCCTAAAATCATGATCTCTAACATGAAATCTCATAATAATTGAAGGTATAATCATAATAGGATGATAAGAAGATTTCCCAAATGAAGATCCTTGCAAAATCATCCTAGACCATGCTCCCAGTCCCAAATATGTGAAATAAAAGACCAAGTTTGAAATGTGAATTAACTAGGTCTGTTTCAGCGATTTGCGCACCTGCGCTGAAGATCTCGCATCTGCAGCCCAAAACCTTGCAGATGTGATGCCCACTAAAAAGCCCCAACACCGCAGGTATGACCAAATTCCCACAGATGCAGCCCCGCACCTGCGAGCTCCTTCTCGTAGATGTGGGCCTAGACTAAGTCCACATCTCTTCGCACATACGACCCATCTCTCATAGATGTGGCCTTGCAGGTGCGAGTCCAATCTCACAGATTTGAGATAGCAGACACTAGAAATTCCAAACAAGTTCCAAACTTTAAATCAACCCCCGAAACACATCCAAGACCTGCCAGACACAAACCAAATATGCAAACCACTCCTAAAACATGTAACAAAGTCACTCACGCACTCAAAATACTCATATGAAGTAGTCTTGACTCACTGTTAGCCGTGGTGAACTCATATTCTCATTAAATACTAGATGTCCAACCAAGAGTCCAAATACACCCAAGTCCCACTGGAACCAAAGACTCATTTACCCTAAATGACATTTTAGATCTAATAAAATTGACAAAACTTTGAAAAAGACTCATTTACCCTAAATGTTTACTTTAGTCAACCAAAACTCATCTTTTAACTTAAAACATTCTAAAATACACAAACTTACATGAATCGCACCTGAATCACTCGGATCTAACAGAATCATCAAATTCAATTTCGAGCATGTCTTCCCAAAAGTAAACTCCTATTCAAACTTTCCAAGCTTATAATTTCCAACTCTCAAAACATATAATTTCTTTCATTATTTTCATCTGATTATCTCGAGAATCACGCCACCCATCCCTGCATGTCAAATACATCAGAACAAATCTAGGTCAATGGCCATTTATGGGAAAGCATGCAAAATGTCCAAAATGACCTAACGGGTCAATAAACTCAATCAAGTATGTGATGAAACAAGACTGAATTCCACAAAAAACTTAGTAGGAGTGAAGACAAAATAAAATGAGGATGGTTGAGAGGGGGAACACATGACCTTTAAGGATGAGAATATAAAGTAGATGAGAAAATCTATACTTACCTTAAAGCAAGACTATAGAGATTACATAAATCGATTGAATCAAAACAAAGAACTTGGTCTGCACCCCTTCCTAGCCAAAACCAAAACTTGATCTTCTACATACCAATCTGACTCCCACATATACTATCCTTAGCAATATTTGAATGATATGTAGAAATCTTTCAGTTTAGGTCACATGACATAATGTGGTGCATGCAAACATCCTTCTAATATTTCTTGAGAAGGTTATTTGAGCATTTGTATTATGATCATGGCAGTATATCCCCAGTGGCCATGAGTTTGATATTGATAGATCACACTTGATATTCTTGATACACTTGATTTTTGATGATTCCAAAAGGGAAAGATGCAGTTCATATTCATACAGTTTATGTACCATATTAGATATATAAGACACATACATTATATAGAATCAAGGATGTTTGAAAGGAAGAAGATGATCATACTGAAGAAATGTGGTCAACAATTAGCGAAAAAGAAAGTTGTAGAAATATCCAGTTTCTACTTAGGATGCATTATAAAGATTCTAGTTCTTATTTATAAAAGAACCCAGTCCTACTTAGAGTTGGTTAGTTTGACTCAAAGCTGACTTTTGGCTAAATTAGTTAATTTCCAGGTTATGTCACTTCTGGTAGTTGCGCAGGGTCATTCTTGACTTAGTTGAGTCATTGGTTCACTTCTCGAGGCAATAATATGTATTTTGTGGCCTTATTTGTAAAGTTGGATTTTGATTTTGTCCCGAACAATTTTTTAGAAAAGTATGCCTTGGGGGGTCCTAGGAGTGTTTCAGGTGTCGGATGGAGGTTTTGGGTTGTTTTTCATTTGTTGGTGTCTGGTGTCCGCCACGGCAGAACCAGCATCTGCTCCGATGGGTCTGCCTCAACAGAAAGTTGTCTTGCCGAAGCGGAATATGGGTAAATGGAAAGTTCTGCCATAGTAGAGTCGATCCGCTAGGGCAGATCACTGTTCAAGTGTCCTATATATACTCCTAGGTCAGAAAATTCATTCACAAAATAGCTAATCTAGATACCAGCACCTCAATAAGGTATTTTTAGAGCTTTAGGAGCATTTCCCACCTTGAGGTAATAGATTATTTTCCTTTTTGGTTTAAGTTTATGATTCTAATCTTATTAATGGTGGTTTAGCTTATTGTTTGAATTGGGGAAGATGGGTTATGAATATTGGGAGATTAAGAGAGTTGAATGGTTGATTTTAATGGGGTTTTATGGATTAAATGAAGTTAATATCATGAATTAGGATTGGATTATGTTAAGTATCATCTTACAAGTCTTAAAATTGTTATTGATGCATGTTTTCAATTGGGGGAAATTTCTAGGGTTTCAAATTAGGGCTTTTGTTTATTGTCAAATTGGAGGATTAAATGTGAATAGATTTTCAATTAACTTAAGGATATGATTATCTAGTATGTAATATTGGGTTTTGTGTATTAATGTTTGAGTCATGGTGGTGTAGGGCCAGGATATGTATTTAAAGAATTGATTTTGTTGTGTTAAGCTTATTATTAACTATGTAATACATGTGAATAGACTTTGATTACCGTGAGGCTAGAAGGAAGGACATGGTTATATTTGAGACATGATTTGGTAGTGCTCCCACTCGGCTTTGAGGTAGGCTACGGTTTAGCTTTTTGAGACTCTGATAGAGGTGCATAATTAGTTATAAATATTAAAGGGTATTGGGTGTGTTTGGGGGTCCCACTCAGCTGGTTGTGATAAACGGTTGAGTGGGTATCGGTGTTAAACAGTAATGATGGGGTTTGGGGAACCAGCCTTATATTGGTTTCGCTTGCTGTTTATTTGGGCTCGTTGTCATATGTGTGCTTGTCGCCATGTTTGCTATTGTTTGGTTACTCATCACACATGCTTTCAATTTATATCCAGATGACTATATTTGCTTATATGTTGTTGAATTCTTGAAAGCATGTTTATATAATCTCTATACACATACGGAAATATGAAATTCATACTCATGTGACAAGCCAAGTCCCTGAAAAAGTAACTAATGAAATACCGCATTTAGAAGCCCATTTACTCCGCAATTTAGACAAAAATGGAATTGTGATGATGGGATCTTGGGTAGAGACGGGTGATATTTTAGTAGGTAAATTAACACCCCAGGTTGTGTGATTGCATCTCCTTATATCATGATATCTTGCCTTGTATTGTCATTCCATTCATATACTCATGGTTCTATGCCTTAATGTGAGAGTGGTGTGAATATGTTGTTGTCTAAGAAACCATAAAGTTAAGAGTAATATGAGATTATGACACTTGAGATAATATTGATACGCGGGGAATGGAGTTGTAATACTACAATATGATTGAGACTCGAAAATGAGTCATGGGCTCTAGTCAGATTCATGTGTGGAATTTCGGCTATCCAGGAGTGGTATATGAACTTTGCAAATACCCCATAGGTTTATGGATCATAATAAAACCTTGATGTACTGTATACCAGGCTGACAAAGGTACCTTGCATATGCGTTGCATTCATATCATACATACTTATGCCTTATGTTGATGTACTATGATTGGAACTATCATTGGGTGATACTGAGTAACTGGTTGAATTGCAAACTTGGAAGGGATTATTCATGCTACATGATACTTGATATTTGTTGATGAACTCTATGGATAACATGCTGGATACGTGATACACTTGGTTATTGAACTGCTAGTATATGATTATGTGGTGTCAACTTGGTATTTATCTCTGATTATGTATCTTCCATCGTTGTTGGCCTATGATGTCTATGGGGGTACGTTGTGTACTCATACTACACTTGCTGCATTCTTTTGGATGCAGATTCAATAGCTTCTACTTCCACAGCACCGCGTGACTGAGAGTTCTTGTGCTGATTCCAGGCATTCAGGGTGATGATGTTATCTCCAACATACCCTTGGATACACTTCCACTATTTTACTGTCTTTTGTTTGTATTTTATAGATATATGCAGACTATGTATTCAGTTTTGGCATGCATGCCACTTTCTTAAACTTGTTTCATATTATGTTATTGCTCTTGTATCTACAGACTAGATCTTTAGGGGTATTTGTTGATGTTTCAGATTTATTACTTATTCTGTATTGATAGTATGAGATGACTTATGTAGTAATTCGTTATCTTCCGCTTTTACTTATGTCGTATCATATTAGTGATTTGGGGAGTGGTTTACCTACGTGGTGGGATTATGTAGGTTCCACCACGACTCCTAAAAAGGGATCGTGACACAAAGAGTGGAAGGTAAGTCCCTAAGTGTGATTTAGTATCCTACTAAGTCAAGAAAATGAGTCATTTGTTTTACAAGTCATGCCAAAGAATGGATAAGCCTTACATACCTTGTCGATGAAGCTAGTTACGTCCCATGAACCCTCACACCTTTTACGGATGATTATCTACATTATATGAAGGATTTGTATCAATATCGAATTCATATCTTATAAGGAAATTCATTTAGACCTTTTGTCGAATAACTTAAGTGCATGGACTTTTTGAGCTTTTCTCTAATGTAAAATCATTCAAACTAACACCACCATCTTCCAGAACTCTTTTTAGTAATACATAACTTACTTAACAAGATCCAACACTTGCATCTATACTTAAGCTCAACCAATAACTCCAACAACAAGGCAACACAACTTCATGCCACAAGAATTGATTCTTCAAAAAAATGCTTACAACACTTCCATAACTTACAAACTATCTTCACTAATCAATCAAGCCAAGCTATGAGGAACTAAATAATACATAATAATGATGAAATCCTTACCTTCACCAGCCAAGAAGTCTCCCACAACAAGCCTATGTCAAGCTCAGTGAAATCCTCAACTTTGCCAAGTCAATAAGAGAAGCGTTTCAAGGTGTTCTTCATAATTTGTAGGAATCACCTTAGATACATATAGAAATGTTCTTCGATGATGGAGAATGCTTTGAAGAGTGTTTGGGAGGTTTTTGGAGCTCAATGAGTCAAAATATGTGGCTCGAAATTGGCTTAAATAAGATATCACCACCACCTCATATATGTGGCTGCATATGCGGTTCATATACCATCGCATATGGTAGAAGTGAGGTAGAGAAGTGGTGACCTAGGTCTTTTGGGTAATCCACGAGGCAAAATGGCATCAGTGATGCAAAATGCTTAGCATATTGCTGAATCTTTGTCAATCTTCATCGAGTTGTGTTTTCTTTGGTCCTATTGACTACTAACCTTCAAAAATCCCTCCTTAACATCCTTAAATTCCATACAAACCCGCAGAAATGATCTCAAGTTCTCAAGACTCAAGTTGGCTAACTACGCTCACATTCGTGTACGAAATTATAGGACGTAACATCCTTCACCCCTTAAGAACATTCATCCTCGAATGCTGAATAATATTCTAACTCTCAAGATCTCTGAAAATTTTAACAGAGTTTCCTATGTAAACATGATTATTTGAAACCTATCAAACAATCTAAACACACATCAAATGCCACACAAGGCTACATATTAGCATAATAACATCCAATTGGCCTCACATGACCGTCTATTTATGCATGAACCGGAAAGAGTTAACCAAAACTCACCTCAACTATCCTCTGGTGTAATTTGAGATGCGGCTGCCATATCTGTCTCAACATTATCTCTTAAACAAGATATGTGAATTAAGCTCGATAAGTAAATTATAAGTAAGGAAACTGCATCGCACGAGTGTCAGTATAAACTTGAAGTCTGAAACAAGTGAGAATATCTAGATTTAATATCCTCCTTAGCTTCCCATGTCATTTCTTCTACGTTGTTGTTTCTCCAAAGTACTTTAAGCGAAGCGACTTCCTTGGTTCGTAATTTACAGACCTGGCGATCCAGGATAGCTATAGGAATTTCCTCATATGATGGGTCTTAAACCCAAGTAGCTCTGGCCCATGATCCAAGAGACCCGAAACTAGTTATTTGTGACCTGAACATCCTCAATGGGGATAATGTTGGAGGACTCACCCAAACATTTACGAAGCATGGATACGTGAAACATGAGATGAACTGCTTCTAACTTCGGGGCAACTCAAGCTTATAAGCTACCTGGCCGATTCTTAGAATAATTTGACACGGTCTGACATACCTTGGGCTAGGCTTGCCTTTTTTTACAAACCTCATCACGCATTTCATAGGAGACACATTTAGGAACACCCAATCTCGCACAACAAACTCTAAGGCTCGACGTTGGTTATCTGAATAGGACTTCTGTCGACTCTGAGTTGTCAACAATCGTTCCTGAATCATTTTCACTTTCTCCATGGCTTGTTGTACCAAGTCAAGCCCTAATAACTTTGTCTCGCTAACATCGAACCAACCAATAGGAGAGTCCTACATTTTCATCTATATAGGTCTTCATATGGCACCATCCGGATACTAGAATAATAGTTGTTATTATAAGCAAAGTCAATGAGCGATAGATGATCGTCCCAACTTCCCTTGATATCTAATACACTAGCTCGCAACATATCTCTAGGCGTTTGGATAGTGCACTCAGCCTGTCCATCTGTCTGTAGATGGAAAGTCATGCTAAGGATAATCTGAGTACCCAATTCTTTCTAAATAGACCTCAACAAGTTAGATGTAAACTGAGCACCCTTGTCTGATATAATAGACACCGGAACTCCATGAAGTCGGACTATCTCCTTGATATACAATCGAGCATAATCTTCGGCTAAGTAAGTAGTTTTGACGGGTAAAAATGAGTTGATCTCGTAAGTCTATCCACGATAACCCATATAGAATCGAATTTCTGATGAGAATCGGTAATCCCGTAATGAAATACATATTGATTGTCTCACATCTCTAGGTTAGAATCTCGATATTCTGTAATAATCCTCTAGGTTTCTGATGCTCAACCGTAACTTGTTGGCAATTCAGACACTAAGCAATGAATTATGCAATACTTTTCTTCATATTGCTCCACCAGTATAACTGTGGAAGATCATGATACATCTTAGTAGAACTAGGATGAATAGGATACCTAGACTGATGAATCTCTCCCATAATCTTCCCTCGAAATCGTCTAATACCAGGCACACACAACCGACCCTTATACTTAAGAACTCCATTCTCTGACAACTTCAACAACCGCTTCTTTGGAAAGGGAATGCCTTCTCTGATTCTTACCAAGGCTAGATCATCAAACTATCATGCCTTTACTTCTACCATTCTGAACTATGGCACCCCCGTCACCTGCAACAATCAATCGCATAATTAACCTGGACAATCAATATAGATCCTTAGTCATATCTAGTTTGTCAACCCCCACATGCCTCAGTCTATCCATAGACTTCCGACTTAACGCATCGACTACAATATTTTCCTTAATAGGATGGTACAAAAAATCGATATCATAGTCTTTCTACAGCTCAAGACATCTTCACTTCCTCAGATTCAATAATTACTAACTGAATATGTATTGCAGGCTCTTATGATATGTAAATATATCAACATGAACTCTATACAGATAGTGACACCATATATTTAGAGCAAATATAACATCCACTAACTCAAGATCATGAGTCAGGTAATTCTGCTCGTATTTCCTCAATTGTCTTGAAGCATATACAATAACCTTGCCATGCTGCATCAAAACACAACCCAACCCCACTCTAGAAGAATCAAAATATACAATATAGGACCCCTCAGAAAGTGCTAGAATAGGTAATGATGTTAATTTTCTCTTCAACTCCTGGAAACTCTTCTCGCAAGTATCTGACCATTGAAACTTATCTGCCTTATACATCAACTTTATCATTGGAGCGACAATATAAGAGAAATTGATGTAAGTACGTAGGGGTGAGTGAGGGTAAGTGGAGATGAGTTCGGAAGGGAACAAGTTGACACAAAAACAAGACACAAAGTGGGGGATGGCGGTTCTCGGCTATTGCCGGGCAGTGGGTATTTGAAGGCTGTTTCGGGTGGATTCAATGGGAGTTGGGTCAGGGCATTTTATGGAGATATTGTGGACAAGTTAAAGGTTGTTTTTATGGTTGGGCTTTTGTGGTTTGATTATGTCAAGGCGATGGAGAAGAACTGAAACAATGAGGTTCTCGGTAAGGTGTGTTATGCGGACTATTTGGTGTTGTCAGGATTGGACGGGTATTTGTGGACTGTTTCTGGTGGTGAAATTTTGTGGGGATGTTTATGGAGTATTTTGGGATGTGGTGGTAAAATAATGAAGTGGTTTGGAAAAGGAATGAACACAGGATTCTAGGTGCAAACCCGAGTACAAATAAAGTGTTTGGGACGGTCGATAAGGACACAGTCGATACGGAGTGGATAATGACAAGGGGGTTTTAATGCCTAATTCGACACCAAGATGATGGTGACCAATTTAACAAGGACTAGACCGGGGTTGCTAAGTACAAGCCTGAATACATGAAACTATGTATTTTGACGGGAGATTTGACAGACCGTCAAAGTGCAAGAAGCCACCGTCAAATTGTCCAAAATTATTGGTTCTTAGGGATGGATTGACGGTCCAAGTTTACGGACCGTCAAACTGGTTGTCACTCTACGACGGTGCAGATTTGTTTTATGGGTTAAATTGGGTCTTCGACCTAGAACCCCCATTTCCTCCCCAAATCTGTACCAAAATTCCTCCTAAGCCCTCCTCATCAGATCATATAATCAAAATACAAAATCAAATCCATACTCTATAATAATTACGTGATAAACATCATGATTACTGTAATAATCATATCCACCGCACAAAGTCGGTTTTAGAAACCCTTGAAGATGAGATTACTTGTTTTAAGTAGGTTATGAGTTGTTAAGGTAAATTATATCCTCTTATATCTATGTTTATGGTTAATTGATGATTTGGAGAAAGTTATGGAAAATATTTCATGATCAAAACTTCACAAAGATATGAAATCTTCGTGGTAAGAGTTGTTGGGTAGTTTTACTCTATGTATGGGTTGAATTGGATAATTGGATTGATTATGTATGTTATTGATTAAGGAGGATATGGTTCGAAGTATTTTGGGATGTAATCACATAAGACTTTCCTTATAAGAAAAGCCTAAGGAATCACATATGCTAAAATTGTCGAAGAACACCTAAATAAGTTTTTATGGAAATTTTATATTTGATTGAACCGCGGGATTGAATTACATAAGCATTCCTTGTAAAAGAATCTAAGAAAGATAGATGGTCAAGATTTGCGATAATATGCCTAGGTGAAGTTTCTCTGTGGAATTTGAATATGATATTGATGTCAACTTGTTATGTGATGTAGATGATCACCATAAGAGGAGAGAGAGCTCATAGAACAATTATAGCGACAATGACCAGGTATATTAAGGCATACACTTTTATTCTTTTGGCATGATTTATGAATAAGCATAACCATAACAACGTCCCTTCAAAAGAAATCTACGCTTAAATTTAAAGCTTACGATCACTTTCGTATCATATTGTTACAATTCATAACTCTTGTTGTTCTATTTCAGAAGCATTTTTCCAACTTGATAGTCTCTTGAACCTTATGTTTTCCCATGATCATTGATGACTCTTAGTTAGTGATACATACACAGTTCCATAACGATAATCAGAGGATAACGATCTTGAGTCACTCCGATTGGTTTTATAAGGCCCTTCAGAGTCTGTCTTGCATTGCACTTATATGTATGTAGCTATTTTCTTACCGAGTAGCGCTATAGTCGGTTGGGTACGGTACATAGATGTGCACCTAGCTACAGCTTGTTTTGATATTACTGAGTCCCATATTTAGGATGGGTACGATCGAGTCCTTATCGAGGTCGGGTACGATATATATGTATTATGACATGATTTTCCCCGTAGAGAGGCTAGATATTACTTTATATGGCCCCCCTAAGCGGCTTGATTTTTCAAACATGCATACATTTTCATGATTGTTTCAATTAGGCCCTCAGAGGCTTGTTATGAGTTTTAGGTTGACTTCTATACCTTTATCTCTTATGAAATGTCTTCTGTCTATATTGGTTATCCTCCTTACATATTCAGTACATTATTCGTACTGATGTCCCTTTTCGAGGATACTGCATTTCACACCCGCAGGTACAAATAGAGATGCAGATGATTTTCTCACAATAGGACTCCACTCAGCTGGAGGTCATCATGCTCCATTCTTCTAGAGTTTTATAGTAAGCTGATAGGTATGATGGATATGCATATGTATATAGTTGGGTATGGCGGGACCCTATCCCGACTAGTTGTTGCTAGGATACTCTTTAGAGGCTTGTAAACAGTCATGTTGTGTATGATAGTCGTGTGTGGCCTTGTCGGCCGCTTCAGTAAATTTATTATGCTTATGTCGGCCTCTTTAGTAAATTTATTATGCTTATATCGGCCTTGTTATATATATCTATGGTTTGGGCATTTTCTGAGTGCAGGTGGTTATGTCCTTATTCATTTGAGTATGTGTCAGAGGCCTCATTGGCCTATGAGTTATTGTATATCTCTCAGGTATCAGGATCGGTACACTCAGGCATTACGGCATCGTGTGCAGCCACAAACCCCAAGGTTGGGGTATGATAAAGTGGTATCAGAGCAGGTCCGTCCTAGGGATGTCTACAAGCCGTGTCTGGTAGAGTCTTTCTTATGGGTGTGTTGCACGCCACACTTATAAAAAGGAAGCTACAAGGCATTTAAGATGTTACCTTTCTTAAAAATCTAGATCGTGCGATAGAAGCAAAGTCGTAAGTCACTAAATTCCTATCTTTTCATCTTGATCTTTCTTTCCAGTAATGTCGAGATCCAATGGAAGTACTAATAGCATAAATTGGGTCAGAAATATGGGAGAAGGTACTAGCCGACAGCCACTCTTTAACATGAATCCAAGAAATATAATAACACCAGAAAGAAATATAAGTTATTCAATGGAAGAAGACTCATCTATGGATGAAGACATGTCTATGGAGGAAGATCCGTCTGAGGACCTAGAGGAATCATTCTTTCGTGTACCATTGATTCCAGTGGTAGTGCCAAATTATAGGAAAGCTTATACAATACAGAGACCATCAGTGCAACGGTTGTTTGCATTTAGGTTAGGTGTGAGTGGTCCTGTGTATGCCACAGCACCCCCAGTTATCTTCCCAGAGCAGGGTTATGTTCAATAACCATCACAGGATAGACCTTTATAGAGATTGAAAAGCCTAATATCATAGAAGTCAGTTAACCAAGGTTAACCTAGACAAGTAAAAGCGAGAAAGAAGTAAGAGTAGACAGACCGGAAGGTTTGGAATGGACGTAGGTGTTGAAGAATTGGTGTTGAGAGAAGCTACAGATCGAAGCTCCAGAGTAGAAATCAAACAAGCACAAGAAGGTATTGGGAGCAGTAGACCATGATGTCAGCAATGCGGAAGGAAACATGACGGAGTATGCTTATCCGATATTGACTTATGTTTTGGATGTGAAACTTTGGGCCATAGGGCCAGAGAATGTCCCGAATGATTTCAGTCGTTGTGCTATCAGTGTGAACATGTGCATTACGGACCATGCCCAAGTGATATTAAAGGATATTATTGTATGGGAGCAGGAGCATAGAGTGTATAAATACCCGAGGTTGAGTCAGGAAGAATAGCCAATTCCGATGTTACTTAGAATCATGCAATCAATCAGGTATGTTGATAATTTTATTAAGAGTAGTTGTGCCTATATTTTTGATTTGTTAGTTATTTTTTCATTGATATAGAAAGTATATCATACAAAGCGTATAAATATCATAAATCGATGATAGGAATGGAAAGTGACAAGTGAATCAAAGTTATGTTAAAGGCTCTAAGCAAGGTGATATGGGAACTAACCCTTTATTGACTATATAGTTTATGTACCTATCACCCTTAGATTTATAGCGTGAGCAGTACTGGGACGCAAAAAGCAAATGATCATGTGACCTAAAAAAGGGAAGTCATGAGTCCAATGAATTTAGAGAAACCCCAGAAGAGCAGTAAGGAGAATGGATTTCCAAGGATAAGTTATTGGAACCTTTGTTCAGAAGATAGTTGAAGGAAGAAAAGAATGCAAAAAATTATATGTAAACTAGTAACGCCAATCCCTTTATATGGATTAAACTATTTACGAAACCCGTAGAACGAGATGAGTTTTGTCAATTACATGAAAGTAATATACCTTCTTCACCATGAAGGACAGCAAGATTCTCCATATTAAGCTGAAATAAACTTGCGACAAGGATGTAATTAACAGGAAAACAGTGATAAATGATAAGTGGATAGTCGATAAACACAAGTAAAAGTGTTATGACAAACACGGTATTATACATCCTACAAAACGATTGACGAAAAGCCGGTAATAGTGAGAAGATCAACGAAGGAATCAGAGTGAGACCTCAAAGCAACAAGGGTACCAATAAAACATAGGCGTACAGGTAAAGTGGTATTTAAGTTTCCAGAGATAAAGATATAAATTATTACGTTCATAAGTGACGATATCGTAAGCACGCTAAAAAGAGGAATCTATGAAGAAATTCCAATCGGTAATCACCATGATGAGTGATCGGACAACGGATAGAAAAGAATTCTAATAACAATTTAGGGGAGAAAGTCCAAAGTTAGCAACAAGGATGAAATCCAGCTATGGCTCGAATTTGAACATGTCACACCTTAGTCCCACCACGAATATCGATAAGACATCTAAGGACATATGAGTGATACTAAGGACGAACAAGATCTATTGTAAGTAAATGATTAGGTAATTAAGAGTGATATAAGACAAGCAGTAAGGAAAAGAGTTAAAGAATAAGAATAAGGAAGCAAGAAATGAACGAATAGGTGGTGGAAAAATAAGATTTTTTTACTGCCGAATGAACTTAAGACCTCACAAGAAGAATAATACTATGATCATAAAGTTAAAGATATTAGTACAAAGGAAGACAAATCGAGGAAAAAATATGACAACATTGACTAAAATACAGTAAGTATGAAGGGAATCTAGTGGATCAACACCTTGCAAAAGTAAAGCCTTCAGCAAAAAAAGAAAGGTGATAACTCCTAGCATGAATGCGATAGGGAGATAATATGAGTATGTCAAGGTTTGCTTCAAGGAAAAAAGTGCACAAGAAATATCTAGCAAACAGAGGATCACAAGAATCTCAAAGTTATGAAAAGTGAGTATGTGCCCCTAGCATGAAGAGAAATCTAATTATGCAAGATTATAAGCCTGGGGCCGGTAAATATGACAGACCCTCAAGAAATAAAGTCGATAAAAGGAGAAACAACGATGGATGGGAAAGAAGGTCTTTCTTTCAATATTTAATGGAAAAGGGAAGATAAATAAATTAACTAGGTAAGGATACAGAACGAGAAAGGATACTCGCGCAAATATCGCATATAACTAAGAAAATGATGAATCTACCTTGGAATACTCGAGACATGGTAAGAAGCTAAAAGATTGGAGCTAAAGAGCAGGAAGGTAATGGACCAATAGGGTCATGTTCCGTTAAACAATGAGAACTACTAAGTAAGCCACAGAAAAGGACATCCCCAAAGAAGTAAGAAGAGGCCAACCATAATAGAAACTGGGTGGTACCACCCTTCCCAGAGCTATACGCAACGAATTGATCCCTATATTGGGAATTGAGGAGCATCAAGACAAAGCATCTCATCTAAATCCCCTTTAAGAAGTGTTGAGAGATGGAGTAGAGATAATGACGAGAACCTTATCAAGATCTAAGAATTAAGAGTATCAGATAGCAACATTTGAGGAACAATTGCTTTTGAAGTTGAGGTATTACATATGGATTATTGAGTGAACCATGGACCTATAAGGACCATTATGTAACCGAAATATTAATTCCCAAGTGACTCGTTAGTCTGCACGGTAATGATTAAGCATGTCTATACAATCAAAGCTTGATCGAAGGACTATTTTGAAAACTATCCCAAGCCATTGCACGATCACCCATTAAGAGAACTCGTTAATCAAAGGACCTGTTTAAAGGAACCTCCGAGTATTCAGAATTTCCATTGTCCCATCCTAAAATGACCAATGAAGATTTCAGTTTAGACTACCGAACCCAGGTTTAGGGTAAACATATAGAGTTTAGAAGAAGTTGGAGATAAGGATTGATGACTAGTAAGAGACATATTCCCCGATCAATGAATAAAGAATTATACATGAAAAAAGAATAGAACTCTTATTGATGTCATAAGAAAAGAAAGGAACCGAAAGTAACGACATTAGATTTGAAGAAACAAGTTATGAGAGAATACTAGATCAATGAGGAAATGAATTAAGATATTTGGTGTTGAAAGCAAGATTCAACTTGGTAAGGGAAAATATTTCATTTAAGAGTATTCAAGGTCATGATACCAAAACAAGTTGAAAAAGACAGTAATTAACAAGCAGCGCATAGTTCCAATCAGAGATGCTTATTCAGAATCTGCTCTAAGTAAAAGTAGAAAGGAGAATTATCGACATAAGAATTTTTAAATTAGTAAGCTGCTTAAGAGTCGTATAAAGATACTATGGAGAAATGGAGAAGAAGAGCAGGGAGGACGTACATTTGAACAACTCTACTATTTTGACGATTATCGTGCCACACTCTTTATCATCTTGCACTTCGTGCCTATAAACTCAGAAATCTAAACTCCATCATAAGATGAAATTAACAACACATAAAAGAAGAAATATTGCCCAAATGTTAAAATACAATGGTTCAGATAAAGTACAGTCGTCAGACAATGTTATGAAAGAGAGGTACAACTGTGTGAAGGTTGAGAATATACCAAGACTGCATATTAGTACAATATGATCAATGATAGGATGAGATAATCATTAACCCACAAGAACTCTATCAAGAAAGGTCACGGAGCCTAAGACTCTCTCTACTAGGATGATTCAGATTTCCTATTAATATTCATGTGGTATGACCCATTTATTCATATTCAATTTATCTAGGATGAATCATGTATCTTATGCAAATTATATTTTTGAAAAAAGTGTATCAGGTGCAGCTCGGATATTGGCAAAAGGATATTAAGGTAAGTTATGGCTAAATTATCTTTAATTTTATAAGTATAAGCGGACGTGTGAGGCTTTGATGTTATTTTAATATTGTATTGCCATGTGTGGCATTGGATACATGTTTTGGATGCATGACAAGTTTTGGATAGTCTTGTTTAAAAAGGAAACTCTGCCAAAATTTTAGGAAAAGTCGAGAGTTAAAATATTTGCAATATTCGCGGACAATGTTCCTAAGGGGGAAGGATGTTACACCTCGTAAGTTTCGTGTTTTTCCATATCGTCAATGAATACCGAAGTCCCAAGAAGAGGAATGACCTTACGGAATAGTAATAAAGGTTTAGATCTTATTTATGGAAGTACTGAAGTGTTTGGAAGTTAAATGGATCAAAGAAAGTACATCTCGACGATGGAAACTGTGTATTTTAATGGGAGATTTGACGGACCATCAAATTACTTGAAGGACCATCAAAGTGAAAGAAGCCACCATCAAATTGTCTGAAATTATTGGTTCTCAGGGTTGGATTGACGGTCCAAGTTGACGGGCCATCAATCTACGGTGCTGCAGATCATTTTTACGGGTTAAATTGGGTTTCAACCTAGAACACCCATTTCTATCCCAAAACTCCTCCTAAGCCCTCCCCATCATATCCGATCAACCCAATACAAAATCAAATCCATCTCGACAATAATTACATGATAAATACTGTGATTACTATAATAATCATCTCCCCGCACAAAATCAGTTTTAGAAACCCTTGAAGATAAGATTACTTGCTATTTTAACTAGGTTATGAGGTGTTAAGGTAATTTCTATCATCTTCTATCTATGTTTATGGTTAATTGATGATTTGGATAAAGTTATGAAAAAGATTTCATGATCAAAACTTCGCAAATGTATGAAATCTTCATGGTAAGAGTTGTTAGGTTGTTTTACTCTATGTATGGGTTTAATTGGATACTTGGATAGATTATGTACATTATAGATTAAGGAGGATATGGTTCGAAGGATTTTAGGATGGACTCAAATAAGACTTTATGTATAAGAAAAGCCTAAGGAAACATATATGCTAAAATTATTGAAGAACACCTAAATAAGATTTATGGAGATTGTATCTTTGATTGAACCGCGGGATTGAATTACATAAGCATTTCTTGTAAAAGAATCTAAGGACCCGAGATAGTCAAGATTTGTGATAAGATGCCTAAGTGAAGTTTCTCTATGGAATTTGAATTCGTTGTTGATGTCAACTTGTTATGTGATGTAGATGATCACCCGTAAGAGGAGCGAGGGATCATAGAACAATTGTAGTGACAACGACCAAGTATTTTAAGGCATACTCTTTTATTCTTTTGGCATTGTGGCGCCCGGATTTTCGACCTTGCTCGGGTCAAAGAGCGGAGCACAGACGTGTTCGGTGATTCCTGGGTAAAAGGGTTGAGGAGTCGCCACCTAATTATTTTTACGGTGAATTAGGACACCTAAATATTTAAACTAAATGCTGCAATGTAACTCCAATTTTAAGGTCTGCGAAACTAGTGAGATTCTAGGTAAGGGTTCTTTTTTATCCTAAAGGGAAGGGGTTAGGCATCCTTTAAGATCCGCTAACTTGTGGTTATCCGATCAAACTCAGGTTAATTATTACTAGAAAAAATGCATGTTTGAAGTATGAAGTTAAAGATGTTTGCAAATAATTAATGAAAGAGATGCATTTTGTACATGTATGCATTCGAATGACATAAAAAGAAAGATACATGTAAAGTTTTGGAAAATATGCATTTGTGACAATAAATTATTTATAATGCCAAAGAAGTAAAATTTTGAGAATCATTGAATTGTAAATTGACAAAAGATAAACTTATTCGGAATGATTAATAAAGCAAATAAAAGATGACAAAAGTTATTTTGAAAATCTTGAGTACGTGTGACGAGCCTAAAATAAATAACTAGCAGAGGGTTTCTAAGTTTGAATTTAATCGAGCCTACAAATAAATAAGCTAGCGACGGGTTTCAAATCTTAAACTACCCTATGAATTAATCCTAAGTTTTGCCTATTCTAAGCATTTCAATAGTTACATAAGTGCGATAAATAATATTACAATACAAAGCGGGATAAAAGCTGAATTAAATAAAGAAATAAAATAAATAAACACCGAGGAGTAATCTGCCTTTATTTACTTTAATCCCTGCAAGCTGTCAAGAACAAACGGTTAGAAACAGTTAAATACAAATAACTTCATATCCGTATTCAAAACAGTGAATGTTTTGATCACGGAGGGCTCAGACTTAAATTTTGAAAAGAACATTCCAATCACGTCGTGGTTGCAAACATATGACTAATGTGGTTTATTTTGATTGTCTCGCCTACTAAACGTGTTGGTCTCTCGGGTGAAATAGAAAAGATCACTATAATCACGTCGTGGCTGCGAATATATAACTTGTTGGTTATTTTAGTCACCTCGCCTACTAAACATGTTGATCTCGGATGAAATAAAAAGGTTTAAGTCTCATCATTGCCCAGAAGTTATATTTCCGTCTTTACGACTGTGGAGGCCTCAAAATCGACAGATATTTTTCATCAGCCAGTGTAGTATCGTGTTCAAATCAGCGAAATTAAATTAAAGCAGGAAGCAGTGAACAGTGAGCAGTAAGCAATGAACAGTAAGCAGTAAGGCAATTCCCGAGAAGACGGGATGTTTAGTAAAAAACAGTAAAACAGTAAATATCCGCTGCCCGGATGTTTAACCCAGTGAACAGAAAAACAGAGAAATGAAAGAAAATAAAGGCAGATGAAATAGTGAGTTAATTCTGAAAACAAACCCGAGTGAACAGTGAGTTAATTCTAAAAGCAGACTTAATAGTGAGCGGTGACGAATGAAATCAGAAATTGATTTTTAGATAACCAAAGAATGATATGAAAAAATGCCATAACTGAAATATACAAAACCGTCGACTTCGACCGGTCGATGACCGACCAATCGATGCCAAGCCGAATCAGATTTTTTTTTATTTTTTCAGATAACCAATATACAAGATATGAAATGAAAGAGATTTGAAAAATCCAAATCGGTCGATTTTACCGGTCGATGACCCGACCCGAATTAGAGATTCAACCCGACATCAAATAATTCCATCAATTCCAGATAACCAATAATAACAACAGCAACAA
Organism: Anisodus acutangulus; assembly: GCA_029783415.1. Classification (NCBI taxonomy): domain Eukaryota; kingdom Viridiplantae; phylum Streptophyta; class Magnoliopsida; order Solanales; family Solanaceae; genus Anisodus; species Anisodus acutangulus. The sequence continues at coordinate 23,103,106 of CM056489.1, forward strand.
TGCAAGAAATTTGGAAATTCAAACCGGGTCGACCCGACCCGAATCAGGTGTCAAAATCCAAAATCAAATATTCACCAAATTCAGATAACCAACATACAGAAATATGAAATGCAAGAATTCTGAAAAATATCCGACTCGGGTCGACCCGACTCGGGTCAGTGACCCGACCCGAATCAGTGATCCAAACCCGAATCAGATTTCAACACCAATTTCAGATAACCAACATACAAGATACAAAATGCAATAATTCTAAAAATATTACCCAAACCGGGTCAGTGACCCGACCCGAATCAGGTGTCAAAATCAGAGAATCAAATATTCACCAAATTCAGATAACCAACATACAGAAATATGAAATGCAAGAATTCTGGAAATAATACCCAAACCGGGTCGACCCGACCCGGGTCAGTGACCCGACCCGAATCAGGAATGCAACCCGAAATTGAATATTTTCGCCAATTTCAGATAACCAACATATAGAAATATGAAATGCAAGAATTCTGAAAATATTACCCGAACCCGGTCGACCCGACCCGGGTCAGTGACCCGACCCGGATCAGAAATGCAACCCGAAATCGAATATTTTCGCCAATTTCAGATAACCAACATACAAAAATATGAAATGCAAGAATTCTGGAAATAATACCCAAACCGGGTCGACCCGACCCGGGTCAGTGACCCGACCCGAACGTACCCGAATCGGAGATGCAAAAACAGTGGAGAACAAACCTTTTCGGACTTAATTCTTGAACAACAAGGGAGGAAAAATGTTTGAAATCAAGAACACAACCAAGCTTAAATTCAAAATAAAGGGCCCAAAAACAATGATTTTGGAATGGGTTTTTAGGGGTATGTGTCGCGGTGAGAGGTGATGGGTTGGTGGTGTCAGGCGGCGGTGTTGGCGAGTGGTGGTGTCAGGTGTAGGGTGCGGCGGCGTAGGGGGTAGGGGTGTAGGGGTGCGGCGTCGGTTTAGGGGGGGTAGGGTTTAGGTTTTTTTATTTTGGGGTTTTTTTTTGTTTTGGGTTTTTGGGGAATTAAAAGGGGTAGGGGAATGGGTCGGGTCGGTCGGGTGTGGGCTGGGGAAGTGGTGGGCTGGTCTGGTTTAGGGGGGTTTCGGGTGGGCCGGCCGATTGGGCTTGGTAACAAAGGGGTGTTGGGTTTTGGGATTTTTGTTCTGTGGGTTGTGAATTTTGTTTGAGTAGAATTTGTATTGGGTTGAGAAAATAAAATGGGTTAGGAATTGAAAAATATAAAAGGGGTTTAATATTAAAAGATATTATTTTTGTTTTGTAAAAGATGTGAATTATTTAAAATAACATAACGATGTGATAATAATAAAAAATATAATATTTGCGAAATGTTTAATGCTTGATAAAAAATGGAAATGCGATGCAATTTTGCGAGAATAAAATAACAAAGAATTTTTGGATAAAACTTATGATTATGATAAAGATGCAAGTGATAGTAAAAAATGCGAATAATAATAATAATAAGATATATACACATATATGTATATATATACGCATGTATGTATATAGATTAAAATTGTTTGAGGTGTTAAAAATATTTAAAATAGCAAATAAATTGGAAAAGACGGGACAAAATTGGGTGTCAACAGGCATTATTTATAAATAAGCATAACCATAACAATGTCCCTTCAAAAGGAACTCTACGCTTAAATTCAAAGCTTATGATTACTTTTGTATCATATTGTTACAATTCATAACTCTTGTTGTTCTGTTTCGGAAGCACTTTCCTAACTTGATAGTCTCTTGAACCTTATGTTTACCCATGATCATTTATGACTCTTAGTTAGTTCTACATACACAGTTCCATAACGATAATCAGAGGATAATGACCTAAAGTCACTCTGATTGGTTCATAAGGCCCTTCAGAGTCTATCTTGCATTGAACTTATATATATGTAGCTGCAGTTGGTTTTGATATTACCAATTACGACATTTGGATCGGGTACTACTGAGTCCTCATCGAGGCCGGGTACGATATATATGTATTATGATATAATTTTCCCCATAAAGAGGCTGGATATTACTTTATATGGCCCCCTTGAGTGGCTTGATTTTTACAGACATGCATACGTTTTAATGGTTACGTCAGGTAGACCCTGAGAGGCTTGTTATGAGTTAAAGGTTAACTTTTGTACCTTTATCTCTTATGATACGTCTTCTGTCTATATTGGTTATCTGCATTACATATTCAGTACATCTTTCGTACCGATATCCCTTTCTGGGAACACTACATTTCATGCCTGCAGGTACAGATGGAGATGCAAATGATTTTCTCACAGTAGGACTCGACTCAGCTGGAGGTCGTCATACTCCATTCTTTCGGAGTTGTATAGTAAGCTGATAGGTATGATGGATATGCATAGGTATATAGTTTGGTATGGCGGGGCCCTGTCCCGACCAGTTATTGCCAGTATACTTTTTAGAGGCTTGTAGATATTCATGTTGTTTATGATAGTCGTGTGTGGCCTTGTCGGCCTATTCAGTAAATTTAATATGCTTATGTCGGCCTTATCGGCCTTGTTATATATATTTATGGTTTGGGCCTTTTCTGAGTGCAGGTGGCTATGTCCTTACTCAGTTGAGTATGTATTATAAACCTCATTAGTGCATGAGTTATTGTATATCTCTCATATAGGACCTTAGAGAACTGGGTACCAGCCATACCCCTCAAGTTGGGGTGTGACATAGGTTTTCTCATTACTTCCTATTATTTTTGTTATCATTCTTACATATGTTTATCTTCCTTACATATTTAGTATATTATTTCATTCTAATGTCCCTTGCTGGGGCGCTGCATTTCATGCTGCAGGTTCAGATAGATAGAGCTACACACACTTTCAGTAGGATCTCAGCTCAACAGCAGTGTCAAAGCTGTCCACTTATTTCAGAGGTGCTAGTTTGAGTCGGTATGGCACTATATATATATATGTATAGGTATGGGAAGGGATCTGTCCTAACATGATGGTGTTCATATACTCTTTAGAGGCTTGTAGATAATGTCTTATGTATAGAAGTCATGTATGGTCTTGCCAGCCTTTCAGAGGGTCTGTTACACTGATGATGGCCTTGTCGACCCTAGTATGTATATATATATATATATATATATATATATATATATATGTTGTTGGATCTTTTCTGCTTGCAGGATATCATGTTATGTCACCTTACGGTTATTGATTAGAGGCTATGTCAACCCATATCCAGAGTATGGATGGGATGTGGTACGCACAGGTCATAAGGCACTGGGTGCCGGCCACACCCCATAAAGTCAGGGTGTGATAAACTTGGTATTGGAGCAGGTCAGTCATAGGGATGTCTATAAGCCATGTCTAGTAGAGTCCTGTTTATGGGTGTGTAGCACGCCACACTTATAAATAGAAGGCTACAGGAAATTTAGGATGGTTACCTTCCTTTGATAATGTAGATCGTGCGATACAGTTGATCCGTAAGAAATCAAGTCTAACGTATGTGTTAACATAGGTTTTGCGGAAATGTCTTCATGCAGAAGGACTGTAGCTAGTCAGAATGTTAAGAAAGGGTTAGAAGGAGGTTATGGAATATATTCCCTTTATCAAAGCTTGAACCATCTAGGGCCACAATGAGATATCTTTACAGATAGCCCCAGTTCAATCAGTACTAGAAGAGCTGAGGAAAGTTACAACATCATCAACATCACAAGACCCACTACTAGTTCCATCTGATTGGAATATGAGCAAAATAGTGTAAGTATTGATGCAGTTAGTTTCTTTACATGCTTGGTATTATTGAAGGCTCTAGATAAGTGGTAAAACTCTCGAGTGATTAAGGAGTTCATAGATTAAGGAGTCCAAGGATCTAGAGTTGTTTACATTTGTGGGAAATGATTTAGATGAAGTTATGAGTGGGACTAAGAAGGCTAGGACATCTAAGGATTCCAGAGGACTGTTGGGTGGTAATAGGCTACAATAGACTAGAATGGTGCAGCAACTTGAGGATGATCAGAAGTTTCCAGGTAAGACCAAGGCTAACCCGCAGATGTTAGTATGTCATAGTATTGCTAGTGTGGAAGAGTGGAGCTGCCCCGATCATGGTACCATCAGTACGGTCAAGCGTATACAGACCAATGTTGTGTAATAACGGGAATTTTTATTTGGTGTTGCAACGAGGGCCACAAGATGCGGTTGTGTCTAATACTTAGGCATAAAGACCGATATAGTAATGGGAATGACGTGTCGAGCTTCGGTGTAATGTGAACTTTCTTCTGAACAAAGATGTCTTGGTCATAGAATTTGAATTTGGGTCGTATTGACGAGAACATAAGGCATTTCAATGGAATTAGAATATAAGTATAAAGTAAGAAATCAAGGTGAACCACTTATATTCGGATTATGATCAAGGTTGAACTATTACTTCGTTGAATCGATCTGATATAGACCTTTATTATTGTTGTAACAGATGTGTGACCTAGTTTCATCATTATGATGCTTACCTTAGCAAATAAATTGTCAGTCGTAGGTGAGAGAGGGTTTAATTGGACAGTATCCCAATTCTTGTAGGTAGGATATAGCACATGCTCAGGTATGAAAGGTAAGTAATAAGATCAGAATGTGGAAGATATCATTAAGGAAGGGTTATGATTATGGGATTGGTAAGCAAAGGAATCTCAAACGGTTGAGGACTAAGGCTAACTAGAGTAAGGGAAGTTAGAAAACTAGAAAGTGTCTGCCAAGACACTCCAAACGAGGCAAGGGGCAAAGGACTATAAAAGTCGATATAAAATGCGGTATGGTGACAAGTATAAGGTGGGGAAGTCCCTGGAAGATATAAGTTAAAACATAGAGGTGCGATAGGATTAGTTGCTAAGAAATGAAGGAGGAGGAGTGAGCTTTAAAAGTTATACAAGTGGTAGGGTCATGTTTTGTCAAAAGTAAATTAATAGTGGTGAATGGGCGCTGTTGGGAGGTCAATTTACCACGTAATTGAGAAATGAGGATAACGGAAGATAAGCTGGAATTGACTTGAGTCAAGACGCTAACAGGAGAGCTGCAAGATTCCCATGTTAGTAGTGTTATAGCAAATAAATGAATGCATGAGTAGAAGGAAGAAAATGGTTGATGAAAGTATGTGATGAAAAACTTCTTGAAGAGATGAGTGAACCAAAGTGAAGTTAGCTAAAAGGAGATATAATAGAAAGAGTGTATGAGACTCTATGAATGTAAGTTTCTTAAAATCCTCTCGGATAAGGTGAGGTTATTCTAAGACCAATCATAAGTTGTTAGGATATGGCCCAAAAAGGATGGAAGGATGGACGGATGAAGTTTAACCATAAAGAACTGAGCGATAAGAAGTTGACATGAAAGATAAGATTTGGGGATTGACGTAAGGAAGAAACTACACCTCTAAGACCAATAAAGAAGAGATATGGGATAACAAGGCCAAGGGCACATACCAAGTGTAGCAAGAGCGATAAGCCAATGTATGATAGGAATATAATATCCATTCTGTCCTATTTGTTTTGAAATGGAAAAAATACGTTATAGTGTTGAGAAAGTGTATTAAGAAGAAGATATGAAAAGGAAGATTGTAGGATCCATTACATAATATTGCAGCTGCAAATCAGATAAGATGAAATGCCAGGGGCTCAATGATTTGATACACCATATAGTAGGAATAATATGAATACAAGGAAAAAAATTAGCATGGAAGTTATTGTCGACGTGACATGTCTGGTACCACTTGGGGCACAGACGGATAGCTTAATAGTAACTAGCCTACTCTTGAGAAACTTGGATGTGTAAATAACCTCCCCAGTATCACTTTTGAAATGAATGATCAGGTGAGGTTTTGAGGATGGCAGAGATCCCAGATTTGATAAAGATATTGATTAGTTATTACCTACCAATGTTTTTGCAAACAATGACTATGATGGTACCGATATATGCGGAAATGCGAAAGGAAAAATAAATTTACACCGGTTAGTAAACAAAGCTAAGACTAACAATAGAGTCAAGTACCCTCCAAGACCATCTATATGCTCTCGACGTAGCAAAAATGGGACAATATTATGACCAAGGCTTCCTACCCACAATATTCTACCCATCCAAGAAGTATCGATGGAGTAATGTGACAAGAAACCTTTCATAGGTTGGATCGGTGTACTAATTGTTAGATGTAAAGAATAAGCATCAGAAACTATGCAAGTTCGTTTAGGACATTGAGGATCAACGTGAAAATAGAGAATGACTAATATGGATTTCATTATCGAACCATCTACAGTGAATAGTTGGGCGAGATTGAACGTTAAGGAATTTGTTTGTTTTCATAGCGTCTTTGGTTATTCGATTTTTGGCAAGGGTCCTCACTTAAGATTAAACCCTAGAGAACATTTCAAATAAGTTTTGAGGTATTCAGGATTAGTTTCAACCTCAGGTAGATACAAAAATTTGATATATAATCCCGACACGATTTCGAGAAGGATTAGGATGATTACTTATTGCTTACTGAATAGCACCCCACAACCGCTGGTATGCTAAGTGTCAGAATGGTATCACATGAGGCTTTGTATAAACAGGGAATTCAGAACCCTTATTGAATGGTTTGAAGCACATAAAATAGAGGCAGTAAGATTTGACTTAAGGCACCAAGCCGTGAAAATGATGAAGTATTCAAAACTTAGTGTAGACGGTTCAGAATCAATAGAAGATTGTATCCAGACATATAATGAAGGAACTTATAGTTACCAGTTAAGGATGGATAATTTTTAGAGAGCCCATTTAGGAAGGGAGGATGACATTTTGGAAGAAAGAAATATCCTAACCCCTAGTATATTGGGCAACATCGCATAACTCAATTAATAGACCAAGTGGCTTGCAAGTTGGAAGGGAGGATGTGATTATGGAATACTTCTTGAATCATACTTGATGATGATACGAAGTTACGACGCACCTACCATATAAAGAGATTGCTACTGCTATTCTATGATTGATAAGTTCGCAAGTTAAGTACCCAAAATGGTACCCTTCATAGACGGTTCTTATAAAAGACTAGGGGCACAAAAGAAATGAAATAAGGATTATAACAAGAAAGGGAGTATAAAAACTTTTGATTATTTTAAGCTATGTGCCCTATACAATTATGATTTAAGGTGCGGTGACATTTCCTGTTATGGCAACAAACTTGACGTTAAGCCCTCCGTAAATCGATAATCAACTATTACTCCAAGTAAACCTATAAGGAACATCATGTTAAATCTTACCGCAAGCCTTAAGAGGTATTTACATACTTGGGCACGTTTGTAAGAGAATACGATGAATCTAGAAAAATACTCTGAATGTAGGTACAATAGCGTGAGGCCGATGTCGTGATGTATATTACATGGTGTGGCCCTATAAGGCAAACTTGATAATATGTGTTTTGTAAAAGGAACCTTGCCAAAATTTCACTGAGAACCACTGGAACCAATTATTACTCCTATATGACCGAACATTCAAGGACGAATGTTCTTAAGCGGAAAGGATGTTACACCACATTATTTTGTGTGCGCTTGAGAGCGTAGTTAGGTGACTTAAGCCCTGGTGACTCAAGATCCTTTCCAAGGGTCTGCTACAACTTAGATGGACATTAAGAAGGTATACAGAAAGCTGAAGGTCATTGGGATTGAAGGAACCATCTCTTTATGAAGTTCGATGATGTTAGCGCAATACTATAATTATTCCGCATTGTGGATGAGGTCTACCTCCCATACTAGGGTACAGATTTTCCAAGATACAAGGCTAATTCCATGCCTAGATATATCCTTAGATCAGCGGCCGCATATGGCATATGCGTCGTAGATTCCATCATATTTTAGAGGCGGTGGCCGACCATTCTTACTTATCTAAGCGGTGGCTCATTGTTTTAACTCATTATTCGATCTAAGAAGATCCCTAACACCACTAAAATATCCCTAGACGCTCTCCAAAGGTTCAAGAGTGATTACCAAGTGAATACATCATCTTTCTACTTCCAAAAGCTAGCATAGGTGGAGTATGACACTTCTATGGGATTGTGGAGTGATTAAGGATGGTGGTGAAGCAGAGAAAATCTTGAATTTCAAGACATTACTACTTCTTGAGGTGAGTATAATATCTTCTTGGTTGTATTTAAGCTTAATTAGGTGTTGATTGAGTTGTTGAATGATAAATCCACAAGTTAGAACTCTAAACGGCAAAAGATGTTATTGTCTTGATTCTTGAACTATTTTGAGCTGAAATAAATAACTTGTTGTTGCTAAAAATTTGGAAAGTGACTTGATTAAGTTGTTAATATTTTTGTTATGTTAATCTTGATAATGGAATCGCAAGCTAAAAGGAGAAATGGCTAGAAACCATGTAAAGGCTGTTGTTGTTGTTGTAAACTTGCATTGGGTTGTTTGCTTGAAAATAATCTTGGTAGTAAGTTGTGGAATATTATTAATAATGGATTAATGAGGGAAAGGAAGCTATAAGGGACCAAATATTTTATCTAAATGTTGGATTTCCATTGATAGAGAATTTAGAGTTCTAGGCTCATCACGTGTTCGACGAATTGTCACAATGAATCGATCCATGGACTATCAATCTAATCTTAATCCGAATCACTTTTATTACGTAGGTTATCATTCGTAGGATGTGCATGAGATCGTGAAACCATCATTTGGCCATACGACAAAGGTATGTAAGGCTTACCCTCTTTCTTCTATTGGCATGATCCTAAAGTAAACGTTATAGAATGAATAGTCCGTATCGAAGTTCAATTCTTGAATATAGAAACATGTTCACACCTATTATTAAATGTTGTAGGAACCTTATACGTCACTCATTTAAAGTATTATTTGCACTTATTGATATATATTGATTTTTCCCTTGCCGAGATCGCTTATCGCACTTCATGATATTAGCTATTACATTATTAGATATGAGCTTTTGGTTAGATTCTAACGATTGTTGTATTTAGTTCCATAACACTAGGTAGGGGTTAATGACCCTATGTCACTCTGTCCTTGTTCTTATTGGTCTTCTGAAGTCATTCGTGTATTATGGATATATGTATCTATTTTATGACGCTGAGCCGCACAATAGTCGGCCGGGTACGACACTTATATGTGCATACCACTGCAACTACGTACAATAACACCGAACCTTATCATGGTCGGGTATAATAACACTGAGTCTGTTGTTACACCCCATATTTCATGTGTCGTTATTGTCATAATACTAGCCGACATAGGCTCAGATATGGTAAGATCCCTCCGTAGGACTAATAAAGGTTTATAGATGAGTGGAGTAAGTTTTGGGAAAGCTTAAGACTAATCAGATCAATGGAAGTAAGTTTCGCTGAAAGTTTGACAAATAGCATTGTCCGGAGTATTCTGCAAATACGAAGTATGATCTATGACTCGCAAATGAAGTCACAGACTGAGAAAGGGGAAAGTGAAGGCTAAAGAAAGACCTGCGACATGGTCTACAAAACGTAGACAATGTCTGCGAATCATAGATCATGCCGCAGACCTGAGGCGGTAGCTAACCTTTTGGGTCTATTTAAGTGATGCTTCGACCTCCTTCTTCATAATTCGACCTAGATTTAACCTAAGCACCTCTAAACTCTCTCTAAACATTTCCCTAAGTTTCCTAAGTTATTCCAAGACCAAACCACCTAAATATTTCACTAATAGTGTTGTAGATAAAAAGATCACTTATATAGTGTTGTGTCTAAGTTGTGGGGTGTCTCAAGCTTGAAGGTGGTTGTTCTAGATCTGTTCCTAGTTGTAAGGTATGTTCTCCCTCCCCTTCATGTATTTGAGCATGTCTAAGTCTTGGATTAGTGAAATTGAATGAAATAATTGATGGTAAGACTTGTGAGAGTTGTAGGATTGATTGAAGTGTTGTTGGGCTATTTTGAGTGGATTGAGAGTATAGTATAAAGTTGTTGAGTTGATGATTATTTTATGGGGATGAATGATATGGTTTGATGGAGTTTGTTGTGTGAATCAAGCCTAAGGTTGGATGTTGAAGATGATAAGAATTCTATGTATACAAGGTGATCGATGAAATATCTAAGTGAATGTTCTTATGAGGTATGAATTCGTCGTTGTTATGAATCATTTGTATATTATAGATAATCTTTAATGGAGCATACGAAGACCCGTGGGATCCATATAGATAAGGCGACAAGGTATGTTAAGGCTTACTCTTCCTTCTCTTTGGCATGATCTATGTATGATCGTAACACAGACGAAACATCCCTAAAAAAGGACCCAACTCTTATTCAAGGAAGATATGCTTGTTCTTCATTCTATTGAAATATTATTGAACTTGTTTGTCTCTTGTCGGGAGTACTTTCGGCATTATGTTCTCTCTTGTTGATTGGTAGACAGTTGATGAATGCAGCGACAATAGCGATAGTCAAAGAATTCCGACAATAGGTCACTACGACTCTGTTTATGATGTCCCTTGAGGTATTTCATGCATTTTATTTATGTATCTATTTTCTACCAAGCCATGATATATTCGGCTGGGTACGGCACTTATATGTGCACACCACTGTAGTTGGGTATGATATTATCGAGTAATATATGGCCGAGTACGTTATGATATTTTCTCCACATAGAGCCTTGATATGATATGATATGATATTATATGATATGTTATGATATGGCCCCATAGAGTGGCCCAGTTTTTACTAATGTTATGCATATGATCATGACTATGTTCGTGGTACACCCTCAGTGGCAGTTCTGAGTCTCAGGTTGACATTTCGTACTCTTCACTTGTATTATATTTTTATATACATGTGTACCTTCCTTACTTATTCAGTATATCTTTCATATTGACATCCCTATTGTCATGGGACACTGGGTTTCATGCCCGCAGGTTCAAGTAGATGATTTGACAAGCCTTCTTAGTAGGTTCATTGTACAACTTAAGTTGGTGAACTCATCTTTTTCCGGAGTTGCTGATCGAGTTTTAGGGTATGTTTATATGATGATATGCATTTTCGGCACGGCGAGGCGGGGCACTCAAGCTGTAAGGCACCGGGTGCTAGCCACAACCCATAAGGTCGGGGTGTGACAAACTTGGTATTAGAGCAGGTTTGTCATAGGGAGTCTATAAGTCGTGTTTAGTAGAGTCATATTTATGGGTGTGTTGTGCACCACACTTATAAAAATGAGGCTACAAGGAATATTTAGGGTGGTTACCTTTCTTCTTGATCTAGAATTGTGTTATAGAGTTGAGTCTTAAGAGTTATTTCCGTAATCGCTAACGTGTTTGTGATTACATCGATGCCTTCTTCCAGCAGAGCTATGACTAGTAGAGGGATTGAGGATGTGTTGAGAAGGCAGGGCATGTGAGTAGTATGCCTCATATTGAGACAGATCTGTCATAGGACACAAGTGAGTCGCCTTTCCAGGTATCTTCGACTCCAGTAGTACTAAAGGAGCTGAGGGAAGTTCATATCACCAGTTTTACTACTGGCTCCATCTGATGAGGATGTTAGGAGAGTGGTGCAGATGTTGACTCAGTTGGTTGCCTCCCAGGTAGGGCACCATCCCAAAGCATCTCATATTAATAGGCCTCTTGAATGGTTGGACAGTTCACATCCTAGGGGGATTTTCGATAAGGGACTATCGATGGATACAGGGTTTGACCCAGCTGAGGAGGATGAGATGGCCAAGATAGTTTGTGACTACAGTGGATGACTATATGGCGAAGAGTTACATTTGTATGAGCCACAGGTTGGACCTTCTCGATAGATTAAGTATGATCAGAGTTCTCGAGTGAGGCTAAGGCAGGGTTCACAAACCCCAGTTTCTCTGAGTCAGAGTAGTGTATGACAAGTGAGGCCACCCTAGCCATCTTGTAGTCAGTGTGGTAGAATGCATGTATGATTTTTACTATAAGGGTACAAGGGTTTGTTATTGGTGTGGCAGACGAGACCATAAGGTTTGTAAATGTCCGAGATTGATCTGTAAAGATAAGGGTAAGGGAGTGGATGGAGCCTCGAGCCCCGGCTCTATCTGAGGTATGTTATTATGACATTATTATTGATATTTTTACCTCTTATAGACTTAGTATCGAACCATTTGTGTTGAAAGTACTGCTCTGTCCCTTATTTTAGAGATTAGTTGTATGGCACCACTTGTGGGATTAGACCTTCCGATGAGGATTGGTTATTACTGTAAGAGTAAAATACTAGTTAGATCCCCGTATATACATTGGTAGGTTGGAATAATATGGAACTCCACCTGATGTAGTGGCAGAGTATATATACATGATTTTCCCTTTTAGGTGATTATGCTAGGTGGATCCTGAATTTATGATGTTAGGTTACCCCGATGATTTTGACGAAAGCCCAACTCTTGTGAGAAAAATGGTAAGCTGAAGATAGATTATAAAGATGGAATGTAGAAAGTAGTGTTGTAAAACTTAAGAAGGTTATAAGAACTCACCCATTTCACGGTGATTTTCGTCGATGTAAACAAGAAAGTGCCTTATGAATATGAGATCCAAATGGTCACACCTTGCTTGAGAGGTTAGGGATGACCCCATGATATTGATAATGAGGATGATTTACCTCAAATGAGTCATATTAAGGTTGGTTGTGGATATGCTTAAAGAAGAATGCACAGAATGACACACTCAGAATAGTGACCCTAAGCTACACATAAGGGTTAGTTTGTCCATAGTAATAAAGGAGGCATAAACCCCTCGTAAGAAGTTGTGTCGCTTACCATTAGAAGTTACATACCATGGTGCTAGTAAGCCAAGGCATGCTATGGGCAATGAATTGATAAGACCTTTGAACTTATTGGGAAACATGACATAGTTCTAGATACCCCTTGGGTAAGAATGCCTTATGAGGGACAAGTGATGATGGTAATCTCAGGGTAATCGAAAATAGTTATGAGAGTTCAGCAAATAGATAATAAGCATGAAAGATATGGCATGATGGGTGTTGAGATAGAAATAGATATGTTAATGACAGACAAGTAGATCGTGGTGAGAAAGATAAAAGTAAACGAGGATATGGTTATATTGGTTTTGTAAATGTGTGGTTACGCCGAAACAATGTAAGAACCCACTATGAGGAAGGGGTGATGAGGATTCTTCGACTAGAGGTGGCAGACCTTCAATGTTTAAAAAGTCAGTATGACAAAAAAAAACTCCCCGGATAACCTGGAATGGAAAAGTAAAAGTAAGACGATAGAACAGTCGGTCGGTAGAAGTAGTCATGGCAAGACAGAGAGATTTGAAAATTTGATCGTGTAATGCTGCAATTTGACTGGAACGTGTGACGACACTCAGGAAGTGTGTAAACGGAGGTAACGATGACTAAAATATTGAGATACGCATATAAAGACTTGAGAGAATGGTCCAAAAAGCCTAAGAATACCAAATAGACGTTGGAAAGGTACATCAAGGGAAAATGACTTGATAAAGAAGATAAAATATCGAGTAAATAAACATAGATGCGAGCATCCTTGAATCAACTAAAGGTTGTACAAGATAAGTGTAGTAACGATCTTACAGTTCAATGAGATTAAAGAAATCTCTTCCAAATACGCAATTGACGGAAAGTCCTAGCCATAAAGCAAATGAGGGGGTCTAGATATAAGTATGACTATCAGATTTGGATAGAGTCGAACAACGTTATGTAATGTTAAGTCCTCCAAAATATAGCTTGAACCCCATAAGAGGATAAGTTAATGACCCGTCCTATACAAGGTAGGTACCATCAAGGGTAAGAACTGACAATAATGTTTGAGACTATAGGAGTATTCTAGGATGTTTTATAATGAATGACGTATGACATCAAAAAATGGATGAATGGGAAAGTATTAAAGGAAGTAAGGAAAGAAAGCCACTTATAGCTACGAGTAATGAGAAAATACGAAGAGGTTTTCTTTGAGATCTTGAATAAGAATTTTGATGATATTATATATGGATTATTCACGGTTGAGACGCTGCAAACCCTAAGAGTTCTAGTACACTGATCGCTGAACGAGGCTATGTTTATAAAAGGAGTGAGGGTTTAAGTATTCTTACAGAACTCATATACCGATAATCCTATATCTCTGAAATTAAGTAGTATATTAACCCATGCGACCAACCATGTAACTGCAAGCAGATTGACTAGTGCGGAAGTTAAAGGACAAGAATAGTCTAAAGAGTGTATCAGTGAATCAAGTGGAAGTTTGACGAATGAATTCAGAATACGGTACTTTAAAGATGCAAGACTTAACAGAGTCATCTTTCGTATGGAAAGATAAGTAACATCATGGTAAATATCCCTTCTGTATGAATTAGGATGGGTATTTTAACAAAATAAAATTGCACCCCTTGAGCTTAATAGAAAAAGGAACCATCAGGTACCATGTCTATTTGTGTATTCCCAACATGGCGGAACTATGAGGCAAGATTTTGACAAAGGTCAATTATTTGCAATACCCTATCTATATAGGATGTACTAAGACGTATCAAGATGTTGAATGGGCGTATTCATGAAACAACATGAGAAGGAACCTTATAGAGGGAGTAGTGAGTGTGTTAATTGTCAGAAAGTATAGTTAAGCACTAGAAATTGATGGGTAGGCTTAGGACATTACAGACCCAATGGAATGGGAGATGGTTAATATGAAAGGTTTTTAAGGGTTACCTCACTATTATTATGAATTGATTCAATGGTCAGGGCAATCTATGTAGCTGAGGACTATGCGAGATTGTACGGTTAAGAGGATGGTTCACCTTCATGGTGTCTCTAGTTATATGACATTTGATAAGGGTGCTCAATTTATAACTATGTTTAGAAGATCATTCGAAAAGGGTTTTGGGCACTCCGGTTAGCCCCACCCCAAAAAGATATTTAAATCGAGCATATGATTCAGACGCTCGAGGGAATATTATGAATTTACGTAGTGGATACTAAAGGTAGTTTAGATGACCACCTATCTCTTAGTAAGTTGCATACACCAACGACTATCGTGTTGAGCATTAAAATGATACCACATGATGTTCTAAAAGAGAAAAGATGTAGAACCCCTATCGGATGTTTAGGAATAAGTAAACCAAAGTCAATGAGATCATATTTAAAGTATTAAGTCATAAAGCAGATAAAGTATCTCGACAGAAGATGTTGACTATCTAGGATCGTTAGTAAATTGTTCATATGGATAACGACTAAACTTAGAATTTCAAGTTAGTGATTCTTGAAAGTATCATCTATGAAGGGCGTAATGAGAGTCGGAAAGAGAGGAAAGCTTAGCCTAAGGTACGTCAGACCATATGAGATTGTTCAGAGAATTATCCAGATGGCCTGTAGACTTGAACTACCTCCAAAATTTAGAATAGCTCATCTAGTGTTTCATATGTCAAACGCTTCAGAAATGCATAAGAAATCTCTTTTACGTTACTGATGTTTAGATTACAGAAAACTCATTGTATAAAGAAATTACAGGCGCTACTTTAAATCGTAAGATCCAAAAGTTTCAGGTCAAAGAAATAACCTTTGTTATAGTGCTTTGGGGAAAGTAATAATACGGAAAAGATGATATGGGCGGCGAAGGATGACATGAAGTCCAAATACCCTCATTTTCTTCATATTACAAGTTTAAATTATCATTCGTGTGATGCGATTCCCCTATTCCTTTCTTATATATCAAACTTACCTTGTGTGCCTTGTATAAGAAATACTGTTGACACAGACGTAATGGATATAGCCCAAACTATGAGACTTGACAGTTGAGGTAAGTTTAGGCTAACCTTCTGGATTAATGGATAGAAAGATAGTCGTGTGAGGCCAATATTGTTGTGTTATGTTGTTGCATGACCCTATGGTGGCATTGAATATGTTTTTTGGCTGCTTGACAGGTTTTGGATAGCCCTATTTATAGAGGAGACTCTGCCAAAAATTTTAAGAATCCTAAGAGCTAGAAATTCTGAATTATGTTGCCTCAACATTCGATGACGAATGTTTTTAAGGGGGAAAGAATGTTACACCCCATATTTCATGTATTATCATTCTCGTAATGTTAGCCGACAAGGGCTCGGAAATGGTAATATCCATCCAAAGAACTAATAAAGGTTTATGGATGAGTTTAGTAAGTTTATGGAAGGTTTAAGACTAATCGGATCAACAGAAGTAAGTTTCGATGAAAGTTTGACAAATAGCATCATATGGAGTACTCTGTGATATGCACAGCATGATCTGTGAATCACAGACCATGTCTATGAGTCATAGATGAAGTTGCATACTAGGACAAGGTAAAGTGAAAGTTGAGGCAAGACCTGCGACATGATCTGCAAAACACAGACAGTGTTCGCGAATCGTAAATCATGTCGCAGACCTGAGGTGATGGCTGACGTTTTGGAGTTATTTAAGTGATGCTTCGACCTCCTTCTTCATAATTCGACCTGGATTGAACCTAAGCACCTCTAAAATCTCTCTAAATATTTCCCTAAGGTTCCTAAGTTAATCCAAGGCCAAACAACCTAAATCTTTCACTAAAAGTGTTGTAGATAATAAAGAGATCACTTCTATGGTGTTGTGGCTAAGTTGTGGGTTGTATCAAGATTGAAGGTGGTTTTTCTAGATCTGCTCCTATCTGTTTTAAGGTATTTTATCCCTCCTCTTCATTGATTTGAGCATGTCTAAGTCTTGGATAAGTTAATTGAATGAAATAATGCAAGGTAACACTTGTGAGAGTTCTAGGATTGATTGAAAAATGGTTGTTGGGATGTTTTCTGTGGTTTGAGATTGTAGATGAAGTTGTTGAGTTGATGATTATGCTATGGGAATGAAGGAGAGGGGTTGATGGAGTTTGTTGTGTGAATAAAGCCTAAGGTTGGATGTTGAAGATGATAAGAATTCTATGTACGCAAGGTGTTCAACTAAATGTCTAAGCGAATGTTCTTATGAGGTATGAATCCGTCGTTGATATGAATCATTTCTATATTATAGAAAATCATTCGTGAAGCATACCAGGACTTTTGGAATCCGTATATCTAAGGAGACAAGGTATGTAAAGGCTTACACTTTCATCTCTTTGGCATGATCTATGTATGATCGTAACACAGATGAAACGTCCCTAAAAAGGACTCTACTCTTATTCAAGGAAGGTATGCTTGTTCTTCATTCTATTGAAATTGTTTGTCTCTTGTCGGGAGTACTGTCCGCATTCTATATCTCTTTTGTTGATCGGGTGATAGTTGATGAACGTAGCGACAATAACGATAATCGGAGGATACTGACAATAGGTCACTCTGACTCTATTTATGACGTCCCTTGAGGTCTTTCATGCATTATATATATGTATTGAGCCGCGCTATAGTCGGTCGGATACGATACTTATATGTGCACACCACGGAAGTTAGTATGATATTACCGAGTCCTATATGGTTGGGTACATTATGATACTATTTACCCCATAAAAAGGCTTGATATGATATGATATGATATGGCCTCATAGAGTGGGCCAATGTTTACTAAATTTATGCATATGATCATGGGTATGTCTATTGTACACCCTCAGTGGCAGTTTTGAGTCCCATGTTGACATTCTGTACGTTTCATTTGTATTACATTCTTATATACTTTTTTACCTGCCTTACATATTCAATATATCTTTTGTATTGACATCCCTCTTATCGGTGGACTCTGTGTTTTATGCCCACAGATTCAGGTAGATGATTTGACGAGCCTCTTAATAGGTTCACTGTTCAGCTTGAGTTGGTCACTCTTCTTCTTCCTGAGTTGCGGATTAAGTTTTAGGGTATGTTTATATATTGATATGCATTTTGGGTATGGTGGGGCCCTATCCCGACCTGATGTTATGTCGTACTACTCTTACCGGTCATTTGGTTGGAAAACAAGTTATCCCAGGATAATTAATCCTGGGATAAGTTATCCAAGGATTAGTTATTCCACCCTCGCATAAGGATAAAATAACACTATAATCCCAAGATAACTAATCACGAGATTAGTTATACCATGATTTTATTTCAGCCAAATATGGGATAAACACATCTCAAATTTAATCCTGGGATTAATAATTCCTTATCCCTTATACCACACGAGACCTTAGAAGCTTGTGGGCTAGTGGATTATATTGTCAGTTTGTATGCCCTCGTCGGCCTTCTTGTCTGTTTGTTGGTACAGTTGCTACGGCCTTCTAATGTTGACCGTGGCCTTGTCGGCCTTGTTGTATATATACATGTTGATTTTGTTGTTATTTGTTCAGGTTGCTATATTCAGTTTCTCTTATGATTGTCATTTTGAGTCCTTGTCGACCCAGACACTTATATGTTCATGCTATTGTCATTTTGAGTCCTTGTCGGCCCAGACACTTATATGTTCATGCTATGATATACAGGTGGTACGCTCGAGTCATTCAGGCGCCGGGTGCCAACAATACCCCGCGAAGCTGGGGTATGATCTCTGTTATGGCAGGGAACGATATATACATATATATATAGTTCTAATAACAAAATGCATTGCATATGCCCACAATCCCTTCCCAAGTATTCATGTTATTATTCTTACATACGTTTATCTGCCTTACATATTCAGTACATTTTTTTATACTGACGTCCCATGCTAGGGAACTGTGTTTCATGCCGCAGGTTCAGATGGACGGAGTGACGCCTACTTTCAGTAGGATCTTAGCTCAGCGGTGGTGTTAGAGCTCTCCACTTGTTCTGGAGGTGCTAGTCTGAGTCATTATAGCACTATAATATATATATATATATATATTATAGTGCCATAACGACTCAGACTAGCACTATATATATATATATATATATATTTATAGGTATAGGTATAGCGGGACCATGTATTGACCAAATGGTGTTCATATACTCTTTAGAGGCTTTTAAACTGTGTCCTATGTATAGAAGTCGTGTATAGCATTGTCGTCTTTTTAGAGGGCCTATTACATTGATGATGGCCTTGTCGGCCCTAGTATACAAATATATATATATATATATATATATATATATATATATATATATATATATGTGTGTGTGTGTGTGTGTGTGTGTGTATACTGTTGGAATTCTGCTTGCAGGATATCATGTCATGTCACCTTACGGTTATTGATTCGAAGATGCGTTGAGCCATGTCAAAAGTACGGATGGGATGTGGTACGCTCGGGCAGTAAGGTACCGGGTGCCGGCCACACCCCCTAAGGTCAGGGTGTGAAAATCAATAGTCCATCGTCCTCTGTAATCACCAATTATCCTAGCCCTCTTGGCCCACTCGTTTTCCTTAGTTGGGTAAAACCCTCTAAACATCGGTGATCCCTGACCGATGAACTCTGTAGGTTGTGAGCTCACTAGCCCTTCAGGGGTCTACCACTATCAGACGCTCTAGAGTAGGGTTGGGATATTTTGGTTCAAACGGAAAAAACATTTTTATTGGTTTATTCGGTCGGTTTTGGTTTTAATAGTCAGAAACTCAGTTATTTGGTTCGGTTTTTGTTTTTATAAAAATATCAATTAAACCGAAAAATTAAAATTGTTGATACTTGAACTTCTTCATGTTGGACTTCCTAGAAGATAGGTGAAACATATAATATAAAATTGCTAGTTTATCTCATATGATAGGCTGCCTGGAAACTCGAGCATATATAGGTGCTTATATAAGAAATGGATATAAAAAAATATCTCAACACTTCTACTGCAAGCTCAGCTAGCTCGTGATTCAGTCTTTTCCTTAAGCATTTATATGGAATTTATCCTCATCATTTTATATTTGAATGTCATGAAATTTTTGGGGTTCAAATATTATATGTTGTTCATCAAAATTTACTTGAGAGATACATTGTAGTCTTATCAAAATTAGTCAAGACGCTGAGAAATAGCACTTCAATATAATGTGATTTGCTTTTAAATTTGTTTGTACATGAACATGAATCAAATGATAAATTGAGTGAGATTCTGATAATGTGATTTTTTTAAAATATGTTTATTTTAAAAAAATATTGACTTCCAAATCACAGATCTAAAAAGCTCAAACTGAAATACCCAAACCGAAAAACCGAATTGAATTAAACCAAATCGAATTTCAGAAAATCGAATTATCTTTGGTTTGGTTTCGGTTTTTACTTTTACCAAACCGAAAACTGAAAAACTGAACCGAATTTCTCAAACCGAACCGACCAAATGCCTACCCCTACTGTAGAGTGGCGTCGCACTTAGGAAGCAACCAACTGAGTCAATATCTGCACCGTTGTTCTTACATCTTCGTCGGGTAGAGGCAGTGGTATAACTGATGTTACGGGAGCTTCCCTCAACTCTTTTGGTACTACTGGAGTCAGAGATACCTGGGAAGGTGACTCACTCAGATCCTCTAACGGGTCTGTCTTAATGGAGGGCGTACTACTATCATCCCCTCTCGACCCAACCTCAATCTCCCAGCTAGCCATAGCCCTGCTTGAGGAAGGCATCGTTGTAATCATAAATACTATAAGGGTTATGGAGAGAACTCTTACAACTCAGCCCTACAGCGTGATTCTAGATCAAGAAGGAAAGGTAACCATCCTAAATTCCTTGTAACCTCCTATTTATAAATATGGTGCACAACACATCCATAAACAAGACTTTAGTAGACACGACTTGTAGACTCCTTAGGATAGACCTGCTCAGATACAAATTTTGGCATACTCCAACCTTGGGGGTGGCCGGCACACAGTGCCTCAACGGCCCTAGCGTACCACCTCTGAAACATACTTTGGATCTATAAGTATTTGGGACGACAAGGCCTCGGGATGACCATCATAAGACAATCAGAATGAAACAATATGTAGAAGCAGAACAACCCAAACATATATGCATAAAGAAGGCCAACAAGGCCACATTATATATCAACTAATTAAAAGGAAGGGAGGCAAGGCCATACATGACATCTATACGTAGGACATTTGTATACAAGACTCTAAGAGTAACATAGTATTATAAGGTCGGGATAGGGCCCCGCCATACCTATAATATGTACATAAAACTATGTCTACTCAGACTAGCACCTCCGGAACAAATGGGGAGCTCAAAAACCACGGCTGAGCTGAGAACCTACTGAGAAGGGTCATCAATCCATCTATCTGAACCTGCGGGCATGAAACGTAGCGCGCCCCAGCAAGGGGACGTCAGTACGAACAATGTACTGAATATGTAAGGCAAGTAAAACATAAAAAGATGCAGTAATGTAAATAGAGATAAGAGAGAGACAACCTGTAACTCTGAATGCCACTGAGGGCGTATGACATGCATTCTTTCATTTAAAAATATATACATATATATATAAGTGACACAACGGGGCTATCTCATCATCATCAAGCTGCTCTTTGGGGCTAACATCATCATAACGTACCCAAGTGAAATGGTGTGCACAGTAGGTATCGTACCCAACCGACTATAGCATGGTTTGGTGTTCACTTAATAGATACCTATATATATAATGCATGAAGGACATTAGAAGAATAGTTGAACTTGGTCGGAGTGGCATAAGGTCATTACCCTCCAATTATAGTTATGTAACTACATATCATCAACTATCATGAAACCAATAAGGAAAACAAAATACCACATAGTGAGAGATAATATAAGATGCGGAAAGTACTCCTGACAAGGGACAAACAAGATCCGAGAAACATTTCAGAGAATAAAAAATAAGCACATTTTTAGCATTAAAGAGTAGAATCATTTTTTAGGGACGTCTTATTATGAATCGTTTCTACTAGGATCATCCCAATAGAAGGAAATAGTAAGCCTTACATACCTTCGATGCTCTCCTTAACCACTCGACGAACTAAGCCATGGAAGCTGGAAACTAACATAAGAGCGACAAGCTCAGCTATACAAATTTGGACAGAATCTTCTCTATTTCTTCTACTTCCCTCAAGTTCAAGAAAACCAGAACCATACTAAATCCACCAAATTCCAGCCATTACCCAACATAAAAAATCACCAAATAGTCCATACAACAACAACAACATCAAAATACGATTTCCCACTATTAATTCAGTATTGCTCATCCCATAATTTAGCAATGGCTTGGATGAACTTAAATATATCTACGAGAGGAGAATCTTTACCTTATATTCCAAGAACTAATTTTTTTCCACCTTACTTCACTTTGAAGAAATCTCGGATTCAACAACAGGACAAAATGGAACATTGAGATCGAAGCGGTGAGCAAAACCTGTAACAAATTTGAATAACGTTGTTGTTTTTACAAGAGAGTGTTGCTCTTACCCAAAATAAACATTCAAGTTGTTGATTTGGCTGGAAAACTAAATTTGTTGCCCACTTTCCTCTTTTAGAAAATGGTCTCATATTGTTGAGAAGTTGATGCATGCCTTTTAATATATAAAAAGTTCATATATTAAAATCATAAACTTTAGCCACCTTTATCCTTCTTTACACATGTAACCCTATAAAATGCTTAAATAAAGAAATTATACCTCCGCCTTAAAAGATGACACTTCCACCTATACGCATGTATATCTACCACCCTTTTGCAGCCACCTATTACTAACCCGTGTGGATTATGTCCACATAGTATTTATCCAACAATCTTAATTAATGTCGTCTCCTGCACTACAATCTCCCATTTAACCAATTACACACATATATAATTTCTTTATCTCAATTCACATATATAGTAATCATTTTTAATACAATTTATATACTCATTATCATGATCATGTGATATAAACCCAGTCCATAGCCTCTCCGGGCACATGCAAATACTATTTTCAACCATCATCGATAAACTTTTGAGTCTGAAATTATTTCTGGACTTCATCCTCTTATACAACAAGCTATTTATTTGCATACTTGAATATGACCAAAATTCTCCGTGACTCAGGTCTACTTACATACGTCGAGTGCTTCAAACCATAGCCCGAAAGCTCGGGGACATTGATGAAACTTATACTCTTCGATTCATTTAACCTCTAACATTCACGATACTTACTTATCACTTATTAAACATAGCGTAAACAGTTATAACCTCAAAGATAATCTTATGTTTCGAGCTTATGTCGCCTAAATTATGATGCAACTTAACGTACGAAAATATGGGATGTAATAGCGACCCAGCCGGTCGACACTCCATATAAGATTTCCACCACTGCTTGGCATCCCCAACCAACTGGAATGAAACATAGTCAACTCTGTGCAACTCCACCACTCCCAACTTATGAAGCCTCTCATGACAGTAAATAATAAACTCATACGCATCCTCCTCGGGAGTACTATAGAACTAGGGAGGGAACATCTTAGTGAACCCATCAAATAATTTTTGCTCCTTACTGGACATCACTAGCCCAGCCATACGCTGAAGAGCAAAGTCAGGCGCTGGAATCACATCAATACGGGGAGCCACAACGGTTATCGGTAGTACCCTCGGAGTCCAAAATCCTAGAGTAACCATAGCATCGGGAATCTGAGCTCCCACCCTAGTCTATGAGCCTTCTGGAGTAACTGGAATCATGCCCTCATAGGACAAACTATCAAAGTACAACACAGCCTCCTGATGGTCACGAGTAGCAGGGAACCCAGTCTACGCCTGTGCAGACCTAGCCTCCTCATCTGAAATATCCTCAAGCTCCGGAGTCAACTCTCTATTGGGGTCCTGAATAGGTGTTGGTGCTCGGATGCTAGCTGGCATAGCTGCACGACCTCTACCCCCGCCATGCCTTCTACCACGTCTCCTGCCTCATCCATGGGAAATTGCTCTGGTAACGGGTGTGGGTGCAGGTACATGTGCAGGATTTTGGCCTCCGATAGCAGTCTATCGCATCCTTACCATCTGTCAGAGAATAGAAGAACGAGGTTAAGTTACCAATATGAACAAACTCATACGAAAAGAATGAACCAGATACCAATCGGAATGAAATAGCACGAAAAGAGAAAATAAAATAACGTGTTCCTAAATGTCCTATAGCCGCTCGAAGATGGATACGGACATCTACGTACCAATCTGCGAGACTCTACTATACATTTCTCTTGTACTCATTAGATCGATTAACCTAGGGCTCTGGTACCAATTTTTCATGACCCAATTCATGGTCACGATGTCACTTACACTTATCCCATCTGTAGGTGAACCATCTCCCAATTTGGAAAAGAAATAAATTTTAAATAAGTGGAAATGTAATTTAACAAGATTCTCAAGTTTCAAATAACATAACAGTTTGAAAAGTCAACCAACACGTTCCCAAAATCTAGTCTAAAAGGTATAAGTACTCTAATAACAATAGTTTGAAATGCATGTCTCGTAGGACGAAAACAAATGTCTGTCGGACCAAAATGAACAGAAAGAAATAAAGATGAGAGTTCAGGGGCCACGGTAGCATGTAGCTTACCCTGAGAATTTCTATAACACCTCATCGCGATCATCCACGAGGTTTGGAGCTAGAACAAGGATCGTTATCTGTACCAAAAAGTACAACAAGTGTAGTATGAGTACACACACACATACTCGTAGGTATCATATGCTGATAATGAAGAAAACACATATACAATCACTAAAGATTAAATATAACACGTACTTCATGAACTCAACTACTACCTTCAATTATATTCACAAAATCATGGGAAATTAGAGAACTCATAAGCATGTAGGTCATAGAATGGGAGAATGGATGCATATTTATGAAATGTATGAATGCAATGCATTGGCCAACAAAAATAAACTGGTATACACATGCTAGAGG
The DNA here is from genome assembly GCA_029783415.1 of Anisodus acutangulus. Lineage (NCBI taxonomy): Eukaryota > Viridiplantae > Streptophyta > Magnoliopsida > Solanales > Solanaceae > Anisodus > Anisodus acutangulus. The sequence goes on from CM056489.1 coordinate 23,127,844, forward strand.
TCATTCCATCTAGCCATAACCAATGGGGGATACATGCCACTATACTGACCGAGGTCATTGGTCTTCGGACTGTGACCACTCACTGTACCGCCCGACATTACCGTCGGACTGTGAGAATACCAACTTTCCTTCATCTCGGTCTCATACCAATTTAGAACTCATTCTTTCATAAATCATCCATAGTATCATAAGGCATGGAGTGAATGCAATATGCATAATATCTTATTCCAACAATATCAATGTATAGGATGTGGATGCATGATGCTAACAAGTTCATGTAACAACTCAGATGTTCAATTAATTCTCTCGCACAGTTGTACTATATGAAGAACGATAAAGGAAATATATTAATTATAGCAAGTAAAAGTCAAATCTAGCTAGCATAGCCTAAATAACAGCAATCAGACCCAACCTAAGTGGATTTATCACCACTACCATGCCTGAAGGCCTATCATGCATTTCCTGGCATATTACACTATAATGACTACAACAGTATCTGACAGTATACACTGGTACCCACCCGAGTGTTCATCGCATCCACTAAGGTGGGTCCCCCTTTCACGCTCAATACTCATTCAGTATTTATAAACGATATACATTCTCCCTTTGGAATCTAAAAGTAAATTGTAACCTACCTCAAAGCCAAGCGGAGCCATGAACGTTTAATCCTGAGTCTTTTCCTTCTAAAGTGTCATTGAACGCACAATGATTATCAAATATAAATTGTACCTTAGAATATGAATCTGTAGACACTTATATTGCTATACTAATGTTTCGGACCCAAAAAGTCAAACCCGAGCCCTAAGGATAAAGCTAAAATTTTATTAAAAAATTATTTTACCCATAACCTAAGGGTCTTATATTCATAAAATTAGTCAATTTCATCCACAAGTGGACTCTCAAATAATAAATTCTCATTTTTTAAGACTAGGGTTCTAAACCTTCAATTACCCAAAATCTTAGCTTAGGATTAAAATCTCACTTTTCACGACTCAAATACCATAAATTTGAAGGTGTTCATATAATTAAATATCATAATATTCAATTACATATACCCTTATGTTAAAAATTAAAGTTGTAACCTAATAAGCACAAGTGAAGGACGAAAGAAGAAGCAAAATTAAGGAAACAATGATCAATCTTGAGCAAATATGAAGGAACTCATTACCCATTAATTATTTCATCATTTTTACCCAAAGATAGCTTATCATTACATTATTATTACCCCATTATCCATTTCTAATCATTACCCATCACCAACACTATCATTGGCACCATTATTGCCTAATGATTGAGCACTTAAATGAACCCTAAGAACAAAATGCAAAAGAACTCTACCTGATGACTCTAATATTTTGGTCCACGAAGAAGAGTACCTTCAGTAGTTGTCGTCCCTTGTTGTGTCAAAGTGCTTCTCTTTTCTTTTCTTTTTTTCATGCCAAAAGTAAATGCATTATTTGGAACCCTAGACCACTAAAATGTATGGTTCATAAGAAGTTGGTCTAGCTCAATAATTTATCACAATAATTTCCTCATTTCACTTATTTCGTTTACCACTTTGTTTATTTTAAAATTTACTCACTCCATCAAATACTATATTTACCAACGTATACCTTATATGGGTGCAAATAATATTTCTATGAATAAACTATTCACACATATTAAATAAATATATTCTAAAAATTACCCGTCAATTAAATAATCGTAGGTAAATGGATAGCTCAAATTTTCATTTCCTTAACTTAAGAACTTTCAATTCCGAGAAAATACATCTTTTTACCCCTAAACTTGAATCGAAAACTCACTTTAGCAATTAAACTTTACGGGCGTTTATATACCCATCTAGTATGAAGTGAAATTAATATCACCCTAAGATTATAATACATGTCACACTGCCTTGTCAACACCACGTCAGAGCCCCATCTAAAATTATCTAAATTTTGATTTTTTTTTATTCTTTTTCATTTCTTTTTGTGTATTTGAAGTCAAATCCGTCTCTTCCACCTGCCAACGCCGGAGGTCGATGGGTGTTCATCGGAGAGGGGCCAGGTGGTGAAGGCCAAGCGGAGAGAATAGAATAATTTGTTTTTTTTTTATAACAAATATCATTTCTTTATCACAATGGCAGAAGAAAGATGTAAACAACTTCAATTGTGTTGGAAATTTGCCTTTGGTGGGAGTTGCGTCCACCCATCTTTAATGACTTAAACACTAGGGTTCCGCATGTTGGAGACTTTGGTTCTTCACACGTGCATAATCTACTAAGTGAGTAGATGACCGTAGGGCTAAGGATTATCAAATTTCGTTAAGAAATGAAAGAGATATTGGTCCACTAAGTGAGGTGTTTGAAGCATGAAAATATGGTGTGGAACAAATCTCCCTCATCGGTGGGTAAAGAAAGATTTGTTCATTTTATAAGTCTCAAAAATGGATAAGGGTTTGGGACCCCAAGGAGTAACTCATGTGTTTGAAGGATGGAGGACCTAGGTGTGCTTGGGCTCGAGGCTACGCCCACACGCGCGCCGCCGCCGCCCGCCCGTCCTGTCCAGTCCAGGCTTAGGCTCGGGTCTCGGATTGGGGTTCTTGCATGGTGTATTTCACCGTAGGCACAGCCAAAGAGTTATAGGAAAAACTGCAGAAGAAGTACAACGCACAAGATGCTGGTACGAAATCAAATGAGCAGTTTTTTGTTGCATCACTAATTGAAAAGTTACCTCCCTCGTGGAATGAGTTTATGAGTTACTTAAAACTCAAGACAAAGGAAATGGCCTTTGAGGAACTTATTATCAAACTTCAGATTCAGGAAGATAATAATAACGCCTTGCCTAGGGGAAAGTAACTCGTTGAGACAAAGGCAAATCTGGCTGAGAAAAAAGGGAACTCAAGCAAGAAACGCAAGTTCCAGAAAGACGGCAAGACCCTAGCGGCGGAGAAGTTCAAGGGGAACTGTCACCACTGTGGGAAACCTGGTCACATGATCAAGGACTATCGTAAGCTTAAGACTGAGCAACAAGAGAAGGCCAAAGGCACAGGCTAACGTCGTTAAAAACACGCTTCTTGACGACATGATTGAGAAGTTCTCAGCGGTGGTGCTTGAAGCAAACCTTATTGAGAATCTCATGCAATGGTGGATGGACACGGGTGCTACCCAACACATCTGTTCTAATAGAGATGTCTTCTCCACGTATACACCAGTCATCAACAAGAAGTTGTTCATGGGTAAAAACGCTTCCTCTGACGTGCAAGAGGTAGGAAAGGTGGTTCTGAAGATGACTTCTAGAAAGGAGCTCACACTGAAGGAGGTGATGCATGTCCCTGAGATTAGGAGGAATTTAATTTCAGGTCCTTTATTGGTTAATGCTGGTTTTAGGCTAGTATTTGAGTCCAATAAATTTGTAATCACCAATAATGGAACTTTTGTGTGGAGAGGCTTCGTCTGTGAAGGCCTCTTCAAAGTTAACGTCATTTTTGTAATGCGTCCAAGCAATAAAATTGAAGTTTCTTCTTATTTGCTTGAGTCTTCTAATTTATGGCATCATACATTAGGACATATTAACTATAAGTCCATCCAAAGGTTGGTAAAGTTGGAGTTGTTGTCGTCTATCGATATAAAACCTCAAGATACGTGTGAGGTGTACGTAGAGGCAAAACTCAGAAAGATTAATTTTCGATTCGTCGAAAGGAATACCGCTCCTCTAGAACTTATTCACACAGATATATGTGATTTGAAGTTTGCACAAACTAGGGGGAACAAGTACTTTATGACATTCATTGATGATAGCACAAGGTATTGTTACATTTACTTGTTGAAAAGTAAAGATGAAGCCTTTAAAGCGTTCCGACGCTATAATGCAGAAGTTGAGAACCAACTATGCATGCAGATTAAATCAATACGTAGCGATAGAGGGGGAGAATACATTGCGTCATTTGAGGAATATTATGTCGAATCATGCATTGTTTATCAAACGATGGCTCCATACTCACCTCAGTCGAACGGTGTTGCTGAACGCAAAAACCGCACATTGAAGGAAATGATGAATGCCTTGCTCATCAATTTCGATCTTCCCCAAAATATGTGAGAAGAAGCTGTCCTTACCGCTAATACGATTCTTAATAGAGTCCCAAATAAGGGTAAGGACAAAACTCCATATGAATCATGGAAGGAAAAAAAACTCACCTATAAATATTTAAAGGTGTGGGGTTGTTTGGCAATGGTCGAAATGCCTAAGCCAAAGCAGGTCAAGATTGGGCCTAAGACTGTAGATTGCATTTTCATCGGATATGCAAATAATAGTAGTGCTTATCGCTTCTTAGTGCATAAGTCAGATATTCCAGATATCTAAAGAGATACAATCATGGAATCAAAGAATGTTCAATTCTTTGAGGATACTTTTCCTAGAAAGGAAAAAGACATAACCTCTTGCAAACGAAATTATGAACAGAGCTCTCAGGAACCAGGAGTCGTTGACTGCCCGGATCTAGATGGTTCAGGTCTAGTGGACTTCGAAGTGGTTGAATATCTGGAATCTAGTGTTTCAAATTCTCAGAACTTGGAGACTTCAGAGAAGGAACCAAGGCGAAGTAAAAGGGCTAGGAAGGATAAAACCTTCGGTCCTGACTTTGTAGCTTATATGGTTGATGACGAACTAAGGACAATTGTTGAAGCACTGTCAACTCCAGTGGCACCTCTCTGGAAATAAGCTATTGAGAGTGAAATAGACCCCATCATGTATAACCATACTTGGGAGTTGGTTGATCTTCCTCCGGGAAATAAACTATTGGGTTGTAAATGGATACTCAAATGGAAGTATAAAGCAGATGGGTCTATAGACAAGTACAAAGCTAGGTTGGTAGTCAAGGGCTATCGACAGAAAGAAGATCGTGACTACTTTGACACATACTCCCTAGTGTCTAGGATGATGTCCATACTAGTATTCATTGTGATTGCAGCATTGCATGACCTTGAGATACATCAAATGGATGTTAAGACAGCCTTCCTAAATGGTGATTTGGAATAAAAAATCTATATGGAACAACCCGAGGGGTATGTGGTTCCAGGGAAAGAGAAAAACGTTTATCGACTTGTCAAATCTCTGTACGGGTTGAAACAAGCTCCGAAGCAATGACACGAAGAGTTTGATAGTACTCTACTAACTAAGGGTTTCTCCATTAATGAGTGTGACAAATATGTCTACACAAAAGATAACTCTAACTCATTCGTCATAATATGTATGTACGTAGATGACATGTTGATCACAGGAAGCAATCCTAGCTTAATCCTAGAGACAACGAACATGTTGAAACAATGCTTCAACATGAATGATATGGGTATCGCAGATGTCATCCTAGGGATAAAAATCTCTAAGACGTCTGACAGACTGGTCTTATCTCAGTCTCACTACATCGAGGATGTTTTGAGAAAGTTTGAGGTGTTTGACAGTTCGCCTATGAAGTCACCACTGGATAGAAATCAAAAGCTTAATAAAAATTATGGTGCACCTGTATGCCAAGAGAAATATGCACAGGTGATTGGGAGTTTGATGTATATAACAAATTGCACCCGACCTGATATTGCTTATGCAATAAACAAGTTGGCTAGGTTTACCCGTAATCCAAGTAATGATCATTGGAGAGCGTTGAATTGGGTTCTACGTTACCTAAAGTACACGCTAAATTACGGGTTACATTATTTGAGATATCCAGTTGTGCTAGAGAGATACAGTGATGCAAATTGGATATCTGATATAGAGAACACCAAATTCACCAGTGGGTATATATTTACAATTGGTGGTGGGGTTGTGTCTTGGAAAGCGTCTAAGAAAACTTGCATCGCCCGATCTACGATGAATCAGAGTTTATCGCTTTAGACAAAGCAGGAGAAGAAGTTGAGTGGCTTTACGACTTCTTAGAGAATGTCCCTTGTTGGGACAAACCCGTACCTTCAGTGATGATTCACTGTGACTGTCAGTCGGCTTTAGAAAGGGCATGTAGTTCTATATACAATGGAAAATCTCGTCATATTTGATGGAGACATAAGACAGTTAGGCAGCTGATCACCACGGGTATAATATCCATTGATTACATAAAATCAAAGGATAACATCGCAGACCCACTAACAAAGGGCATACCCAGAGATCAGATATTCTGCTTGTCTAGGGGAATAGGCTTAAAACCCAAGCTTTAAGGACCAATACGGTGGTAACCCAACCTTACTGACTGGAGATCCCTGAAATTTGGTTCAATGGAAAAACTAAGTTGTAAAGGTTCAGTTGAGCGCTTCGATGGAAGCAAGAGCACTTCGGGTTATGATCTCTGTAAGGAACATAAACCCAAAGTCGTTCCCGCGATAGATGTTAAGTGCTATCTGCAGTGTGGGTAAAGGTTAAGTTTCCAAAATCTTTAATGATCCTCAATGGTTGAGGTTAGGTTTGGGGAAACTTTTAATGGTTCCTAACACTTGTAAAATGGGGTATAGCAAGATACCTTGTAGGAGACCACCTATTTAAGTGCGAGGACAGGCCACCTCAAATGAACGCGCTTAAGAATCCAAGAAGTGTCCACGGCCACAACGGACAAAACATTACAAAGAACAGAGTAAGGGAAGTTGTTGTGTTGGTACTATTGACTTGGCTTACACTAAACACTGACGGTTCAAGACATCACGTTCACCGCGCAGTAAGTAAGTCCGATGGTATTTAACTATGGAAGGTTCAAAGCTGAAGCTACCTCTCCTGATGCAACATCGGTCCGCTGAAATATTGCTGGAAATAGGTACCTTGTGAGTGCGCCAAAATCACTTTCAAGAGGGGATTGTTGGAAATTTTCCTTTGGTGGGAGTTGCGTCCACCCATATTTAATGACTTAAACACTAGGGTTCCGCATGTTGGAGACTTTGGTTCTTCACACGTGCATAATCTACTAAGTGAGTAGATGACCGTAGGGCCAAGGATCGTCAAATTTTGTTAAGAAATAAAAGAGATATTGGTCCACGAAGTGAGGTATTTGAAGCATGAAAATATGGTGTGGAACAAATCTCCCTCATCGGTGGGGAGAGAAAGATTTGTTCATTTTATAAGTTTAAAAAATGGATAAGGGTTTGGGACCTCAAGGGGTAACCCATGTGTTGGAAGGAGGGAGGACCTAGGTGTGCTTAGGTTCGAGGCTAAGCCCACACGCGCGCCGCCTAGAATATTGGGTCGTGGGTCGGAGGTCGGAGGTCGGAGGTCGGGTCTCCACCATCATTTCGTTACTCTAAGTTCTTCAAAGTAACACTTGAGTTTCCTTTGCTCATTTGTTAAGTTATTGTTTTATCTTGGGAGACTATTGTCCATAACGTAAAAAGATATATACGGGGCAATCTTGTCTTAAAGACATAGTGTCATCACTCGACCCAGCAAAATATCAAAGTGGTTATAATTTCAGTTTGTTGTAATAGTTAGCAGTTACTTGCTTTCCTTTTCCTGCAATTGTTGAAACCCACAAATTGTACCTTCTAAATTCTGATAAAGAAGACGATGAGGCTAATCAAAGTTTTAACATAGTTAAATTATCGGAACTTGTCCTGTTATATGTGGTGAACTGTGGACTTTCCAGCAAGATTCCACCAGAAATAGGAAAGCTTGAGAAATTAGATACTTATTTTTTCAAGTAAATGCTCTTTCTAGGTCTTTAACAAATGAGTTGGATAATCTAAAAAGCTTGAAATCTTGTCGAACAATATGTTTTCCAGTGAAATTTCGGTGACATTTTTTGGGCTGAAGAATTGAACTCTGTTAAATCAAAGATTTCGATTGATATTCGACATACATTCACCTGAACAAAGTACAACATAATCTTATTTTTTAACCTCCATTGTTTATGCAACTTTAGCTTTGGCATATGGAGCCATCTTTATCTTCAATGTTTTCTTCACCATTTGAAACCCAAATCATTTTTTATTGACATTTTGGCAACAGTGAATTCCCTAGGATTTTCTTGCTTCTTCTACCAATAAGTTGAACCCTAGGGACTGCTAAAAAAAAGAAAGGAAAGAAAATCAAAAAAATATATATGAGGAGCAGATATGGCGATCAGATGGGAAGAAGGAGATGGATTTGGGGGGACGAGGGGTTAGAAGAAGGAGAAAGGGCTGGGGGCCATCTCTGTTTTTATTTATTATTTTTATTGCATGATACCGATATTAAATGGGGATCACCCTCTTATTTAAAATTTACGCGCTTTCATTTTCTTTTTTTTTCCACTTCAGCATGGGAGGTGGTATTTATTACACTTCAAACAAGAATATGGGGTAAATAAATGCTCCTAAAGTTATAGTGTGAAATTGAGTTTTTTGGACAAGTTTAGAGGGGAACTTATGAATTTTCTCTTCAATTTCACTAATTCTTCTCCGACACTCACCGAATTGCCTCGGGAAGCGCATCACCCCTCCCACAAGCTATAGACACCAAAATAAGACCACGGAAAGGGTGTTTTAGGGATATTACGCCTAAAAGTGCTAAATGACCAAAGGGTCGTTACAAATTATGAAACCAATACTTGATTGGATTCAACAATTCAAGAGCGGCAACTACTTCTATATAAACACAACACGAACAAGCTTCATGGCTTAACCACAATCACAACATTCCAACGAGAGGTAGAGTTTAGTCTCATGAAGAGCCAACTATATAGACGAAGAACACGAGCTTATCAAGATTTATCATTAGGTTCTTCAGTTGTATTAGTTAGGTTCTATTATGTATTCATCTATTTTACTTTTCCTACAATTGTTTAATAGGTGTTTTGTTGGTTGTAAGGGATCTCTTGATTGGGTAGAGTCTTGAGAAACTTGTATTAAGATGGTAGAGGCAGGACTTTTAAGGAACATGTCCTTAGAATTGAAAGCCCTTAAACTGTTTGAGTTAGTGAAGTTGGGAAATCCCAATAAGAGATTGGCCATGATTTTTTCCTCCCTTGAGCCAGGAATTTTAACGCAGAAAATTTTTTGTGTTGATTTTATTTTTCCGCAATTTACCTTCTTGCAAAGTTGCTCAAAGAATCAAGTTCTTTGAGTACATATGTAGTAGCCTGAACCTAACCGGCTTGTTATTTGCACAAATTAATTTAATAAAAGCGATAAAAAGGTAAAATTGTCAACATCAGTCCCGGGTAGCGCGATCATAGAGAGTCGACTGAGAAAGGTCAAACACAGTACCATTGGTCGAGGGAGTAGTCTTTTCCGGGCACAAAACCAACATGAGACTTAGCAAAATAATACCAAACAGTATGAAAATGCAACAAAGGAGCAAATAAACAGTATCAAACAATTTTTATAACTGGGAGCACTTGCATTTTGCATGTTCAAAATGTTCGATTTTGGAAGGAGGAAATATTGCAAAGTAAGGTGGTTGAGGCTTTCGGAGAACTTACTTATCATTCTACGAGAGGGAAGCTACAGTTTGACATGCATGTATCCTTGTGAGATACCTCAATCTACAGTTTTGAATTCTATAGAAATAATTAAAGAGTTAGATCATTTGTAATCTGAAAGTAACAGTAATAGGCACAAATCAAAAAGATCAATTATAATTATTTTCTTGTTCTTGATGTAGCTAATAATGAATTTTAAATTTGTGTTGGGTAGTCTTTATTTCCATGAAATATGGTTCTTTCTGCTATTTCTCAAAACAAAATACTTGTTGGTGTATGGGCAATTAGCGTTCAAGTTTTATAAGAAGAAATTTGTATTTACTCCCTACTTTCTTATGTATTATGTGATCCTTTTTATTAGTAATTATACTCCATCTGGAGTGATTATATGACAACTTATGGATATATTAGTGGTATTGGCGGAAAGTTTTGAAACATTGATTGCAAAGTTAGCTCGATAGTGAAAACATCTCATTAAACTTTTAGAATTTGGATAGTTAAATGATTTTAGAAGAGTGCTTTAATAGTGTGTAACATATCGAGACGTTTTAAAATATATGAGTGTTTGCTAAATTGGAATATTGAGAGTGCTATCTTTCTTCTTTATTTATGTACCAGTTCATGGCCATTTATGTAAATGTGATTGTATATGTAGAAAAGAGTATCCCATTGTTGCTTTTTTTTCTTGTGCAAAGTTAAATAACTGTAATTGGTATTCCTTTGATCAGTACTGTCAGTTGCTGCTACTTTTTATGCACTTGCTATTCAAATCTAATTTTCTTCTCCCTCCCTTTTTCTTACTCTCTTAATATCTTTGGGAAATGATGACAGCTGGTAAGATTTTACACAGCTTGTTTTTATTTTAGATAACCATTTTAAGTTCTTTGTGATGGAACTTTGTACACCACCTTCTTGTGAATCGCGTAACAAGTGCTGATACCGCATTGAATGTTTGAAAACATAACAATTAGTTGCCTCCTGAGTCGATGTATAACCTACTTGGATCCTTCACCTTCTTTTTTTTTTGTTGTAGCGGCTCATGATCAAAAGTACCAAGAAGAGCATATGGTTATTTAGTGTTATTGCGACACTTTTTAAATTCTTCATGTCCGCTAAGAGCCCCTTACGGTGCTTTATTTCACTAAAAACAATTGCTACTTTCAAACTGGTGATTCGTCTTAATTTATTAACTCCAAATTGCTACTTTATTGTCTAATACATTATTTAGCTGTATCACATACTTGAATATGCACAATTATGAGTTTCAGCCGCTGAAATTTCTGCAGCAGAGGCAGCTTTTCAAATTGAAGAACAATTAAGGGCTGCCTCTGAAGGGGCACTAGCCTGTGTTCTACAACAGTCTAAAAAGTAGCTGAATCTGCTGCTGGCAACCATACAACAAATGCCATGGCTACATTTCTAGATAATATGAATCGGATTGATGAGATCATATCAGTCAAGTCCCAGAGTATTAAGTTAAGCAACACTGTGAATGACTTGGAGTCTCAAGTACCGATTTACAGAAATGACATTGACAGATTGAAATTAGAACTAAAGCGAGCACGTAAAGAAGCAAAAGCATACGAAAAGAAATAATCTCTTGATTATTTCATTAATAAATATGTATATATATATATGATATACAATATCTAATTATGAAAAATAAATCTAGTTTTTCCTAATACAACACTAATATCTAGTCCTAATATAATACAATATCATAATTACACTTATACAAAAATTCTACAAATATGGTAATTTATACCATTAATTTTCGGTCCATCGTATACACGATTTTGACCGTGTATACCTTCTATCACACCCCTGCAGTCATAGCGGGCGATTGTCGTACGCTGAGACTGTCCCTAAAATCTTCAAACAGAACCAAGGGAAGACCCTTAGTAAAGATGTCAGCGATTTGGTACCTTGAAGGGACATGTAAGACACGTACTTGTCCACGAGCTACCTTTTCGCAAACAAAGTGAATATCCATCTCGATATGTTTAGTGCGCTGATGTTGGACCAGATTCCCAGAGAGATAGACTGCAGTAACATTATCACAGTAGCCAACATGACTCAAACACCACATTGGCTACCCCTTGATACTCGGCCTCCGCACTACATCGCGATAAAGTAATGCAGCGTTTTGCTGACCAAGAGACCAAATTATCACCAAGAAATATACAATAACCAGAGGTTGAACGTCTGGTATCTGGACATCCACCCCAATTAGCATTTGTATAAGACACGAGAGTGGAGACGGAGGATGGATATAAATGCAATCCATAATCAAGCATGCCCTGTATGTATCGTATAATGCATTTGAGTGCATGCATGTGCTCAATCAGCGGATCATACATAAATAAACACACTTGTTGTACTGCATAAGTAATATCTGGTCTCGTGAAAGTAAGTTATTGAAGAGCCCCTTCAAGACTACGATAGTGGGTGGGATCCTCATATGGTGTGCTAGAAGTAGCACTCAGCTTCGGTTTGATATCAACCGGAGTAGAAGAAGACTTACAAGACGACATGCCAGCTCTCTCAATAATCTCAGCAGCATACTTCTTTTGTGATAAAAATAGACCGCTTGCATGGATGAGTGATAGTTATACTCAAAAAATAACTCAAGGGCCCCAAGTCTGTCATAGCAAATTCTGAACTCAAAAGGGACATGATAGACTTGCGTAAATTATCAGAGGAGGCAGTCAAAATGATATCATCCACATATAACAGAATGTATGCTAGAGAAGTACCATGGCGATAGATGAACAGAGAATGATCAAACATGTTGTGAGAAAATCCAATAGTAGATACATAATCTGCAAACCTCTTATACCAAGCCTATGGGGCCTGCTTAAGCCCATACAAGGATTTCTTCAGCAAACAGACATGATGAGGATAATTGGGGTCTTTAAAAACCAATGGTTGATGCATGTATACTATCTCATTTATATCACCGTGTAAGAAAGCATTTTTCACATCCAGCTGATGAATAGGTCATTCTTTCGAGAGATCCAGACTAAGCACAGTGCGAATGGTTTCCAGTTTGACCACCGGACTAAATGTCTCTCCACAATCCACGTCAACCTGTTGTGTTTTACTATCACCTACAAGACGTCCCTTATGCCTCTCAAAAGAACCGTCAGAATTTTTTTATGAGTAAAAATCCTTATAGAACGAATAATATTGACACCGGGCGGACTGGGCGCCAACTCCCACATCTTATTTTCAACAAGAACATTATATTCGTCATCCATAGCCATTTTTCAATTCGGGTCATGAAGGGTAGACATTGAGTTACGTGGCAGGAGTGATTTATGGATATTAGAATTAAGATTAAAATGTCATTTTGGTTTAAAAATATCCCGTTGGCTACGAGTAACGGGCCCTTAACCCGAGATAGAATTAGACGGGATTTGGGTAATTATCGGGTTGGTAGTGGACTGGCTAGCAGGCAGTGGGCCTGCTGGCCCAACAACGGGTGGCTGAAAAAGTGGATATGGGGAAAAATTATTTGGGCCACAAACTGGATCGAGAATCGGAGGCAGAAGCTAGACTAAGACTGGCACTCGGCCATGACTCAGGAACAATATCGGGAATATTTGGGCCAACAAGCAGTGGGCCTGCTGGCGGATTTGGGTCACGGGACATCTCGAATAAATGGTCGATAATCTATGGTGAGAGCCCATCATCCAAAAAATTATACGAACTAGACACCAAATTATATAATTTAGCAAACAAAAATTGAGTTTCATAAAAAATGACACGGCGATTAATTATGATTACATTAGCAGATAAATCAAAATATTTGTAACCACGATGATTAGACAGATAACTCAAAAACACACAAGATGTATAACGGGCTTGTAGTTTGTTAATTGTAGTAGACGGGAAAAACGGATAGCACAAACACCCAAACACCCTAAGATGAGAATACGAGGGATCCTTATTATAAAGAATTTTGATGGGTGATTGATATGCTAAACATTTGCTAGGGAGTATGTTAAGGAGGTAGGTAGTCATTTGTAAAGCATGACGCCAAAAAGACGGAGGTAGTGAAGCATGAGCGAGTAAAGTTCGGACAATATTATTAATGGTACGAATTTTTCTTTCAACCTTCCCATTTTGGAAGGACGTATGAGGACAAGAAAACCAAAAATATATGCCATGAGTGTCACAAAATTCCCGAAATGGCCCATTATCATATTCCCTACCATTATCACATTGAATGTTTTAAATTTTTCGTTAAAATTGGGTACAGATGAATGCTCTAAATTTTAAGATTATGGAAAAAACTTGAGACTTTTTAGACAAAGGAAAATTCCACAAAAGATTAGAATAATCATCCAAAAATAAAACATAATAATGATGGCCCAAAGAACACAAAATGGGAGATGTCCATAAATCACTATGAATAATGTCAAAAGGCATTGACGTACTAGAAGTAGAGGCTACAAACAGTAATCTAACATGTTTCTCTAGAGGACAAGAAGGACAAATATGAGTATTACGCGTACTCTTATAATCAATAAAATTATTATTTTTAAGACAAAAGCCTGCCCACCCGGTTTTTGAGACCCTTTCTGATTCCCTCACCTAATCTCATGAGAAAAGAAATAATAGACGACCTCGAATTACCCAAACGTGCATGCCACAAAGAAGGAGCAATAGCGACAAATGTTGGAGGTGTCGATTGACTCGTGGAAACGGTGGTGGTGGTGATTGGATAAAGCTCTCCCCGACTATTAAATCTCATTAGAGGTATCCTTGTCTTGAAATCCTTCATAGAAAATCCAAAAAGATCAAAGTTAACAGAAACTCAATTATTAGTTGTGAATTTTCGGACATACACCAAATTTTTAATTAAGTGATGGTCATGAAGGACAGTTATAAAGACGAGAGGTAGATGTGGGAGGGGGGAAAATTTGCGTGACCATAAACATGAATTGAATTGCCATTACCAACAATTATGCCACGATTTTTGCTCAAATTAAAATAAGACGAGAGATTACCTTGCGTGGACTTCATACGTGAAGTGGATCCGGCGTCCATGTACCAATTTGCGTCTGGGGAATTTAATCCAGGTTTATGCGTCGTAGCCTCAATATTCGTAGGTGTCAGACCAGACACTAGGCCCGCATCAGCAAAGACATGTGAGGTCGAGGCCCAAGTAGGCCAGCCTGCTGCCAAGGCCCAGCCAACTGCTTGGGCTAGGAATGTTGGAACTGTGAATTGGGCCTCTGTAGGCCATTGGCCTAATTCGCTGGAAATCCTAGAAAATAAGAAAAAATCGAGTTGGGCCACTGGTCACTGGCCAAGCAGCCCCACGGCCACTGTGCATTGTCCCATGGCTGCGGCCAGGGGTGTTGCGGCCCATCTAGCCCACTGCCACTATGTCCGCTACTGCCACCACTGCTCTGACCACCGCCACTTCCCCCACCACCGCCGCGACCGCCGTCGCGGTTCTTGCCACCATTTTTTTTATTTTGAACCTTTTTGCCGCCACCGTTATTACGATTTTGGCTAGAATTATTTATGAATGAGTGAGGGTCATCGGACGTAGCCATCATGACGGAATTAGCTTCGGTAGCCGCCTACTTATCCAAGCCAACCTCTTCTAATGTGAGCATAGAACGGGCCTGATAGAATGATGGAAGAGGATTACTCTGACGAAGAAGCGTCCCAACGCCATTATAAGCCTCGGATAGGCCTATACCCATCTGAATAACAAGACGATCATTGGTGACAGGTGCACCAACGTTCTTAAGTTGATCCGCCAATTTCTTCAGCCGTTTACAATAGGCTGAGACATTTAGAAAATCCTGCATATTGACATGGGAAAATTCCTTCTCAAGAGTGACCGCATGGGAGTTTTTGTTATCTTGGAATATATCACGCACCCTATTCCAAGTTTCCATCGACGTGGTGTTGGGTTCAATAATCGTCTGCAATAGATCTGTAGAGATAGTGGAATAAATCCATTAGAGTACCGTAGCATCAAGAGTTGCCCATAACCCTATTTCATCATCGGTGGTAGGCTCCTTCTCCTTGCATGTTTTTTAGGGGATGATGTGATGAAAGACTCATTAAGAGCGTACGTGAACTTTAAATAATTTTTCCCACGTCGCGTATTGGATGGTTTCCATCTCAAGAACAATAGGGATGTTGTTCTTGATGTTGGAGACTATAAGGACAGGATGAAACGTGTTCTTTATGGTAGACATGATGAAAGAACAAGAGGAGAAGTAGGGATTTGGAAGAGAAAAAAAACCAAAAGTTGAAGGGAGGAGGAGGTTGACCGACGACTAATGGCAAGTAGGGCAGCGAAATGAGGGATTTTGGAGAAGGAAAATTTTGCCCTAGACTGCTGATACCATGAAAGAAATAATTCTTTGATTATTGTCATTAATGAAGAGATATATATACATGATATACAATATCTAGATATGGAAAATAAATCTATCTTTTCCTAATACAAGACTAATATTTATGCCTAATATAATACAATACTATAATTATATTTG
The DNA here is from genome assembly GCA_029783415.1 of Anisodus acutangulus. NCBI lineage: Eukaryota > Viridiplantae > Streptophyta > Magnoliopsida > Solanales > Solanaceae > Anisodus > Anisodus acutangulus. The sequence continues at coordinate 23,143,779 of CM056489.1, forward strand.
TACAAGAATTCTACAAATATGATAATTTATACCATTAATTTTCGGTCCATGGTATACACGGTGTTGACCGTGTATACCTTCATCACATAGGAACTATTTCCAAATGAGAAAAGGTACAATAGAGAAAAATAAAGCAACTTCAAAGGCATTAAGCTCGAGCTGGAGAGGATGAAGACTGACATTGAAGAAGCAAATGAAATGACGCGTTCAGAAGATGATGCATATATACAAAGATGTGAAGCACCACAGAGATCTCTAAGAGCAGCTGAAGCTGCTTCAAAAATGTGGAGGCACTAATAAAGCTATTTATTTTGTTAATGGTGGAAGAATATATTTTCTTATGGATAGGGGTGGGCGTATATCGGTTCGGTTCGGTTTTGTATCCGAAAAATATGAACCGAATAAAAATCGGTTTTTAAAAAAAAAACGAATACAACTTTTTTTTTAAAAAACCGATCTATCGGTTTATTTCGCCAAACGTATCTGTTTATATCGATTTTTTTCAATTCAAATATAAAGTCCAAATGATTTATGTTTTTTTAAACATCAACAAAGAATTCAAAGAAATGCAAAGAAAGATATTAGTAGCAACAACAACAGTCAATTTTAACAGAAACATACATAGATTGGTTTTTTAAACAACAACAAGAAGAGAGAAGGTGAAGTTAGCTAGCAAAGAAGAAGCGTAAAGAAGAACAAGCAAAGAACAAGCAGAGAAAAGAGAAGAAAGAAGCGGGAGGAAGCAAAGAAGAAGAAGAGGCAACAAAGAACAAAGATCGGGAGGAAGCAAAGAAGAGCAAAGAAGCGACTAACAACAAGAAGCAAAGCAACAAGAAGAGCAGCCAAAGAAGAAGAAGAAGAAGAAGAAGCAAAGAAGAACCAAAGAAGAAGAAGCATCAAGAAGAACAAAGAAGCAAGAAGCAAGCAGAAGCAGATTCCAAAGAATACCAACAAAGAAGAAGCATCAGCAGAAATTCCAGCAACAACCAACAACAACATCATAGGAATTTCAGCAGTTTCAGTTGCTCCAGCAATAGCAACTAAGACTGCTTATGAGTCAAATATAGATAGATACTAACAACAAAAACTAATTTGAAGGATTGTAGATTTGAGAACTTTACCATTATGACGCCAATATCAATCCATTGTCAAGTCCTCAACTGCGTGTGTTTGTTCTATTGGCTGTGATTGCGGTACGGTTGAAAGTTTCTCAAAGTCTACATACAATTTGCTGAAGCGTCAATATAATAAACAAAATATTAAAGTATAATGATTCTATTAAAAACAATATATAAAAAACAGTACTGTTACCCAATTCAACATCTTCATAAAACTCAGTTTCTTCTTCCGTTGGTTGCACAACAAACCTTCATATACTCCAAAAAGTTCTGACTCTCCACAAATCTAAAAGTTAACTCATCTTTAATAATCAACTTCACAAGTGCGGCTCTACAAGCCTCTTGATTAAACCCCACAAATACAACTTTATCATTGTCCTTACCCTTGTCACGAGTTAGTACTTTTTGATTTTTATCCTCTTCAAGCTTTGATTTCTTGTACACTTTGCATCTAGCCAAGTGGTTCCTTAAATTAGTTGTCCCAACTAACGAGCTATCGCAAGCATAATCTTTTCGGCAAAAATGACATTTGGCTTTCTGTCCTCCAGATAACTTAGTAAAAAAAATCCAAACTTTTGATCTCAATTTTCCCTCGTCGGTTCGTTTCACCACTTTTGTTCCATCATCCAAGATATCTTCCATTCTATAATATTAGAGAGTTCATGAGCAATTTGTCAAATACACTGTAAATACAAAACATCAACTTCATTTTAGATAGTAGGAAGGTTGAATACACCATGAAACTATAGATTGAATATGCTTCCTTCTTGACAGAAAATCAGAAATTACTTCAGTAACTTCATTTTAAAATAAGAAATTATCACCTTTTCTAAGAAAATCAGAAACTATAGATTGAATATGCTTCATTATTTACAGAAAATCAGAAATTACTTTAGTAACTTCATTTTATAATTCTCTTAATCAGAAATTACTTCGGTAACTTCAGTAACTACATTTTAAAATCAGAAATTATCACATTTTCTCAGAAAATCAGAAACTATAGATTGAAATTGAATATGCTTCCTTCTTTACTTCAATTTGTCAAATACAATACACCAGAAATTACTTTATAATTCTCAGAAAATCAGAAATTATCAATACATTTTATAATTTGTCAAATACAATACATTTTATAATTCTCAGAAAATAAAAAATTATCACATTTTCTCAGAAAATCAGAAATTACTTCAGCAAGACAACAACTTCACTCTAAATAATCAGAAATTACTTCAGTCATAACAACAAATCAGAAAATAAAAAATTACTTCAAAAAATCAGAAATTACTTCAGTCATAAGAACAAACACCAGTTCCCAGCATCTAAATCTTTCAATAAACAAATAAAGCTAGTGTCCGAGAAAAGTCTTCTCGGATTACGCCTAATTTATAACTTCTCATAATGTTTAGACAAACATGGTTCAAACTTCAAACATAGCATAAAACAGATGACAAATCAGAACGAGAGAAAGAAATGACTTACCATACATATATTTTTTTTGTACTGATGATTGTCTCAAATTAATTCAATGGTGTATGTCGTATGATGGCTGCTTCAATGATGTTGAAGTCGGCGAGCGTGACACTAATGAGGAAGAAGACTAGCCGTGAGTGCTGAACTGCAGATGCCAGATATCGATTTGAAGGTGAAGGATTGAAGGCTGTGAAATCGATCGAGTTCGAGTGCGTGCAGTGTGTGCGGCGGAGTGATAGTGAGTGAGTGTGGAGTGAGGGCTGAAAATGAAATAGATTTAGGGCTTTTATTTATATATGGGTATGGTTAATTACAAAAATAATCCCGGTTTTTCGGTTCGGTGTATCACAAAATCATGTGAACCGAACCGATTCAACTTAAAAAATTTTGAAACGGTTTTTTTTTATATCGGGTTTGTATCATATTTTTAACCAAACCAAAACCGAACCGATTTGCCGGTTCGGTTCAGTTTTTTCGGTGCATCTGATTTTTTGCCCACCCCTACTTATGGATGATGATCCACATAAATAGAGACTTTTAATTGATGGTCCTCGCAGGCCAACACCTGAGTGGATGGCACAGAGTATACGCTCTATCCGTTCCAGGTTTCTACCTATGTTTTGTCTTCTTTTATTTCATATTAGACATAGCAACATTTTGGTTTGCATTTAGGGCTATCCCTTTCTTTCTTTTGGTTTGGTATTTATCATCCTATATTTAGCTTGGTATACTATCACTCAGATGAAATATGTGTTGTCAGTTGCAGCTATTAAAATTCAAATTTTATCCCATTATCAACTTTTATATTAGTTGGACCACCAACATGATTCAGATGTTATCCCATTATCAACTCTTATATTAGTTGGACCACCAATATAAACATGAACAATTTGATTGTTTGCCTTTCTGATAAGCTCACAATAGAGATGAAGTGATTGAATATCTCACTGGAAGTATGATGAAGAAGTGGATCCCTAGATGTCCAGCCTCCAAACTAATAGCCCTATTTTCCACCCTCCACAAAATTGATATTCACAATTGACTTCCTTCAATGAATGAATCAATTGTTACATTTAAACAAGCCACCCTGTTGTATAAAGTTGGGAAATGTTTGAAAGTTGATTTGGGAAAAATGATATTTCATCAAATTGCCAACTTAGCTGAGAAAGAATCAACTTCAATCCTTCATTTCTCCTCTCTAATCTACAAAGTATTATCCACTCATGGTTTTGAGCCTAAGAAAGAAGACACTTTAGGGAAGGATCCTGAGCTTTACACTGTAAACAAAACAATTTTGAAGATCAAGGACAGAGGCATCTACTTGCCCTGGAAGAAGGAAGTTGAAAGTAAAAATGTTGCGAAAAATGTCACCAACATTCTGGGCAACACTGGTCCAGGACAGTCTACACTGTCTATAGAATGTCTTGTGGATCAAATTGGAAAAATCAATCAACATATTTCTTAGGTTGATGCTGCAAGAAATGCCCTGATACAAGCTAGAGACCATTTCATGATGCTACTTTCTTCATAAAAAAGGGAAGATGATGCTGATGCAGGGGGAGGAAGCTAAAGGCTGCTGTGGAAAGGAAGTTGAAGTTGTTATGCAGGAGTAGAAAGTTGTTGCTGCTGTATGATAAGCAATGAAGGAGTTGTTGTTGTTGTCGATGCTGTATGAGGATCTTTAGTGGATTGATATTGATATTTGTTGACAATGAATATTTCTATTTGTGGTTTGTATATATTGGATGATATGTGATATGTGTGTTCATATCTTATTTTCTTTTCTAATCATATGAATCGGTATACACATGTTTTTTTGTATGCCATCACAGGTTAAGGGGGAGCATGACTTTGAAATTGTTGATAATGTCGGACAACATTTGTGACAACATCCTAAGTCAACTTTACATTTTAATGAGTTTTGTGAAGAAAGACAAAAAGGGGGAGATTGTTAATGTTGGATTTGGTATTGTGACATTTGACCCAACATATCTCCTAAAGTATTGATATGAATGTGTAAGTATGTTGGGACATATGTTGCACAACATTCGGACCAATATTTCCTGAACAGATTTTGTCTTACTTCACGCGATACAGTAATATTTGTGTAAATATTACTATGAGGTAAAAACGACTTGGTAGGGTAAAAAGGAGTTGGTAAAAAATGAGTGAAGACTAAGTCAAAAGTTGTTGCTTGTCGTGAGGATCAAGCCAAAGCTGTTGAGATTATTACTCTCTGATCTTCTCCAACCAATCCCACCGACAGTCCACATTTCTCTCAACTTCCACAGCTAATCGATGAGCTTTTCAAGGAAGACTTTTCTACTATAAATAGAAAGGCTACTACAGAGTATCAATATCCATAACCAGAAAGTAAAAATACCTAGAGAGCTCTAGGGATTTCATCTCAGAAATCTGGATCACCAGTGTTGCCTGAGTGTGTTGACAACATTCTGTCCAACATTACAATTGTTGTTTAGATTCTAAATTAGTTTGTATGGAGCGATTGTAATGAGAGGTTGTCTATGTATACTTAGTTAAATTTTTCAGGCAGAAGTCATCTGCGACTTCAACTTTTAATATTTTTCCGTTTTATCTTGTAAATCTGTAAAGAAAGGAATTTGTATATAATATATACAATACATTTGGTCATTGACCATCATAAGTTATATATATAATATAACTTATGAAAATTTAAAACTCTTGTGTTTTTTAATTTCTGCTGCATTTACTCTTCAAAGTTTTCTGTTTTGTTAAAGTGTTGTTACTTGTGTCGGACAACATAATTTTCGACATTCTGAAACATAATTGGCATTCGAATTTATTTCATTTTGTGTTTATTGTTCCATAGCCCCTTCACCTACTATGTTAACATTTAGTTTGATGGTATCACTTCTTGGTCTTTTTGGGGGTAGTTTTACTAAACAATTAGAACAAGTTTGAAATTACCTACCCCACTAGTCAGTAGCTTTTAGCATAATAGAAACTTCAGCAAAAAACATGAGTTGTTCTTTCAATCATTTACCTGCAATTACTTTGAAAAATGGTTCAGTACATAGAATTTCTAAGAGATGTTATGGTTTCATTATTTTCATTAACTATTGCTATGTTTTGTTGGTTTCAAGATTTTGACTTGGGTGAAATTTTGTCCAGGTCGGTGTGGGTTTGGTGGCAGAGCTGGTTGGTGTGACTTTGGGTCCAAAAGAAAGGAATGTAGTGCTTGGAAATAAGTATGGTCCTCCCTTAGTTTAGTTATTACTACGTTGGTAACTACTGAAACTAGTCTAGTTACTTCATTTGAATGTTCGATTAAATGCTAGTGTTCTCTTACAGTAATCATCAGGTTTATTGCATTACTGATTTACATTAATATGAGTTTATGATACAGTTTGTAGTTGAGGACATCATCTAAAGGTTATAGTAAAGGATTTAACTTGTGGAGATAATGTATTGTTGGAAATTTGCTTTTGGCGGGAGTTGCGACCGACCAACTTTAACGGCTTAAACACTAGTGTTACGTATGTTGGAGAATTCGGTTCTTCACACATGCATGATCTACTAAGTACGTAGATAACCGTAGGGCCAAGAATCGTCAAATTTCATTGAGAAATGAAAGAGATATTGGTCCACGAAGTGAGGTGTTTGAAGCATGAAAAGTGTGGTGTTGTGTTCAATTCTCCCTCATCGGTAGAGGAAGAAAGAATTGTTGTGTTTATAAGACTCGAAATTGGTTTGGGGTTTGGGACACCAAGGGGTATCCCATGTGTTTAAAGGAGGAAGGACCTAGATGTGCTTCGGTTCGAGGAAAGACCACACGCGCGTCGCCGCCGCCCGTCTGGTCCGGTTCCGGGTTCACGGGTCACGGGTCACGGGCCACGGGTTCATGGGTCACAGGCCACGGGCCACGGGCCACGGGCCTTCTGATATTATCTTTTTGGGCCAGAGAATCCGTTGGTCTTTCACCATTTATTTTGGTGGCTTTACTACCTCCATAATGGCCATTATTTGGCCAATAATGGTTGTTATGGGGGCAGTTAAACAGCCCTCCCTCACCTCTATATAAACACCCCTTACACCATTGTTGAGGTACAGAAAAATACACTTGATATACACAAAAATATACAACCAGAAAATCAGTTCTTCCTATAACTTCCAAGCATCATTTCATTATTCAATATTCTTCACGGTAGCTCTTGAGTTTCCTTTGCTCAATTGTTCCATTGCTGTTTTATCTTGGGAGACGAATTGTCCGGGACGTATAAATAATACATACGGGGCAATATTGTCTTAAAGACAGAGTGTTACACTCGACTCAGCAAAAATCAAAGCAGTTTCCGGTCTTCTTGTTTAACAAATATTGTAATTTCAGTTTTGTTGTTATATTGTAATTTTCAGTTTTCGAGTTGAATTGTAATTTCAATTCTTTCATAAGCAGTTACTTGTAATTTCCGTTTCTTGCAAATCCTTGTAACCCAACAACTTAAGACAATATTGTGCTTACGGTAACTGCAATAACATGGCTGGAAATATGACCGATGTTGCTGCTACTGCTGCTGCCTCTCGAGGCAACAGCGTTCTTTGCCTTCCCATCGCCGCTCTTTGGCCAAGGAAGTAACCCTGCCGCCTTCACTGCTTCTTTGCTGCTGCTCTTGTTCAAAGCGATAACTGCTTCTTTGCCTTCCCGACTGTTGGAGCTCCCCCCCTCTTCTTCACACCACCATGATCGCCCTGAAAAGTTCATGGGATCAAAATTTAAGATATGGCAGCAAAAGATGTTGTTCTACTTAACAGTAATGGGCATGGCCCGGTTCCTTACGGAAGATCCTCCACAGGCTGGAGATGAAATGGACTCTTCGCCTGCTGAAACGGGTGAAGGGGGACTCGGTATCCATGACGTTAACGACATGAAGATGGTTCGTGATGCGTGGAATCATAGCGATTTCATGTGCAAGAACTATATACTGAACTGCTTGGCAGACCCTCTCTACACGGTATATTCTACCGTTGGCACCGTCAAAGAGCTGTGGAAAAAACTGCAAAAGAAGTACAACGCACAAGATGCGGGTACTAAGAAGTTCATCATTGGGAAATTTCTAAAATTCCAAATGGTGGACAGCAAGACAGTGATGTCCCAAGTCCAGGAATTCCAAATGATTTTACATCATCTGGATTTGGAAGGACTGAAGCCAAACGAGCAGTTTTTGGTTGCATCACTGATTGAAAAGTTACTTCCTTCATGGAATGAGTTTATGAGTTACTTGAAACTCAAGACAAAGGAGATGACCTTTGAAGAGCTTGTTATCAAACTGCAAATCCAGGAAGATAATAAGAAGACCTTGCCAAAGGGTAGACAACATGCTGAGGCAAAGGCAAATCTGGCTGAGGCCAAAGGGAAAACAAGCAACAAGCGAAAGTTCCACAAAGACGGCAAAGCCCCCGCAGCGGAGACGTTCAGAGGTAACTGTCATCACTGTGGGAAACCTGGTCATAGGATCAAGGAATGCCGCAAGCTCAAGACTGAGCAACAACAGAAAGCCAAGTCGAAAGGCAAGGCTCAATCTAACGTCGTCAAGGACACGCTCCTGGATGACATGATTGAGGATCTCTCGGCCGTGGTGCTAGAAGACAACTTGGTTGAGAATCTGATGCAGTGGTGAGTGGACACAGGTGCAACAAGACACATCTGTTCCAACAAAGATGCCTTCTCCACGTACACTCCGGTCTCCGACAAGAAGCTGTTCATGGGCAACAACGCTTCCTCGGACGTGCTAGGGGTTGGAAAGGTGGTCCTGAAGATGTCTTTCGGCAAGGAACTCACTCTGAAGGAAGTGATGCACGTCCCAGAGATTAGAAGAAATCTAGTTCCTGGACCTTTATTGGTTAATGCTGGTTTTAGGCTAGTGTTTGAATCAAATAAGTTTGTACTCACTAAAAATGACACATTTGTGGGGAGGGGCTTCGTCTGTGAAGGCCTCTTCAAAGTGAATGACATGTCTGTATTGCGTCAAGGAAATAAAGTTGAACCTTCTTCTTATTTGCTTGAGTCTTCTAATTTATGGCATCATAGATTAGGACACGTTAACTACAGGTCTATTCAAAGGCTAGTAAAGATGGAGTTGTTGCCGTCTATCGACGTAAACCCTCAACATAAGTGTGAGGTGTGCGTAGAGGCAAAACTTACTAAGCTTCCTTTTCGATCCGTCGAAAGGAATACCGCTCCTCTAGAACTTATTCACACAGATATATGTGATTTGAAGTTTGCACAAACTAGAGGGGGGAACAAGTACTTTGTGACATTTATAGATGATAGCACAAGGTATTGTTACCTTTACTTGTTGAAAAGTAAGGATGAAGCCTTTGAAGCGTTTCGACGTTACAAAGCAGAAATTGAGAATCAACTTAGCCTACGGATTAAATCCATTCGTAGCGATAGAGGGGGAGAATATGTAGCGCCTTTTGAGGAATACTGTGCCCAAAAAGGCATTATTCATCAAACGACGGCTCCATACTCACCTCAATCAAACGGTGTGGCGGAACGTAAGAACCACACATTAAAGGAAATGATGAATGCCTTGCTTATCAATTTCGGTCTTCCACAAAACATGTGGGGAGAAGCCGTCCTTACCGCTAATACGATTCTTAACAGAGTCCCACATAAGGGTAAGGACAAAACTCCATATGAATCATGGAAGGGAAAGAAACCCACCTACAAATATTTTAAGGTGTGGGGTTGTCTGGCAAAGGTTGAAGTACCCAAGCCAAAACAGGTCAAGATTGGGCCTAAGACTGTAGATTGCATATTCATCGGATATGCAAATAACAGTAGTGCTTATCGCTTCTTAGTGCATAAGTCAGATATTCCAGATATCCACCAGGGTACAATAATGGAATCAAGGAATGCTCTATTCTTTGAAAGTACCTTTCCTAGAAAGGAGAAAGACATAACCTCTCGCAAACGAAGTTATGCACAAAGCTCTCAAGAACCGGGAGTCCTTGACTGCCCGGATCTGAATGGTTCAGATCTAGCGAATCTCGAGGTGGCTGAACATCCGGAATCTAGTGTTCCAGATTCTCAGAACTTGGGGACTCCAGAGATGGATCTAAGGCGAAGTAAAAGGGCCAGGAAGGATAAATCCTTTGGTCCTGACTTTGTAGCTTATATGGTTAATGATGAACCTAGGACAATTGCTCAGGCGTTGTCAACTCCAGAAGCACCGCTCTGGAAAGAAGCTATTGAGAGTGAAATAGGCTCCATTCTGCATAACCATACATGGGAGTTGGTTGATCTTCCTCCGGGAAATAAATCGTTGGGGTGTAAGTGGATACTCAAACGGAAATACAAAGCAGATGGGTCTATAGACAAGTACAAAGCCAGGTTGGTAGTCAAGGGCTATCGACAGATAGAAGGCTTTGACTACTTTGACACATACTCTCCAGTATCCCGGATGACATCCATACGGGTATTTATTGCGATCGCAGCTTTGCGTGACCTTGAGATACACCAGATGGATGTTAAGACAGCCTTCCTAAACGGTGATTTGGAAGAAGAAATTTATATGGACCAACCCGAGGGGTACGTGGTTCAAGGGCAAGAGAAGAAAGTCTGTCGACTTATCAAATCTCTGTACGGGTTGAAACAAGCCCCGAAACAATGGCACGAAAAATTTGATAGTACTCTACTATCGAAAGGGTTCGCCATTAATGAGTGTGATAAATGTGTTTACACGAAAGGTAACTCTGACTCATTTGTTATGATATGCCTGTATGTAGACGACATGTTAATCACAGGAAGCAGTCCTAGGGTAATCCTAGAGACTAAGAACATGTTGAAACAATGCTTCGACATGAAGGATATATGTATCGCAGATGTCATCTTAGGGATTAAAATCTCTAAGACGTCTGACGGACTGGTCTTATCTCAGTCTCACTACATAGAGGATGTTTTGAGAAAGTTCGAGATGTTAGACAGTTCACCGATAAAGTCACCAATGGATACAAATCAAAAGCTTGATAAAAATCTTAGTGCACTTGTATACCAGGAGCGATATGCACAGGTGATCGGTAGTTTGATGTATATAACAAACTGCACCCGACCTGATATTGCTTACGCAGTCAATAAGTTGGCTAGGTTCACCCGTAATCCGAGTGACAATCACTGGAAGGCGTTGAATCGGGTATTACAATACCTGAAATACACGTTAAATTACGGGCTGCACTACTCGAGATATCCAGCTGTACTAGAAGGGTACAGTGATGCAAACTGGATATCTGATATAGAGAACACCAAGTCCACCAGTGGGTATATATTTACAATTGGTGGCGGGGCTGTGTCTTGGAAATCCTCTAAGCAAACTTGCATCGCCCGATCCACAATGGAATCGGAGTTTATCGCTTTAGACAAAGCAGGAGAAGAAGCTGAGTGACTTCATGACTTCTTAGAGGATGTTCCGTGTTGGAACAAACCCGTACCTTCGGTAATGATCCACTGCGACAGTCAGTCGGCTCTAGGAAGGGCACGGAATACTATGTACAACGGCAAGTCTCGTCATATTCGACGGAGGCATAAGACCGTTAGGCAACTGATCACCACGGGTATAATATCCATTGATTACATCAAGTCAAAGGATAATATAGCAGACCCATTGACAAAGGGCCTACTCAAGGATCAGATGGCTTGCCTGTCTAGGGGAATGGGCTTAAAACCCAAAATATAAGGACCAATACAGTGGTAACCCAACCTTACGAACTGGAGATCCCAGTAATTTGGTTCAATGGGAAAACGAAGTTGTAAAGGTTCAGTTGACCGCTTCAGTGGAAGTATGAGCACTTCAGATAGTGATTTCTGAAAAGAAACACCAAATCCAAAGCCGTTCCCGCGATAGACGTTAAGTGCTATCTGCAGTATGGGTAAAGGTTAAGTTTTCAAAACCTGTAATGATCCTCAACAGTTGAGGTTAGGTTCTTGGGAAACTTTTAATGGTTCCTAACACTTGTGAAGTGGGGTATAGCAGGATACCTTATAGGAGACCACCTATTTAAGTGCGAGGACGGGCCGCCTCAAAATGAACGCACTTAAGAATCCAAGACGTTGTCCATGGCCAAAACGGACAAAACATTACGAAGAAGAGAGTAAGGGAATTTGTTGTGTTAGTACCATTGACTTGGCTTACACTAAACACTGACGGTTCAAGACATCACGTTCACCGCGCAGTAAGTAAGTCCGATGGTATTCAACTATGGAAGGTTCAAAGCTGATGCTACCTCTCCTTATGCAACATCGGTCCGCTGAAATATTGCTGGAAATGAAAAAGGCACCATGTGAGTGCGCCAAAATCTCTTTCAAGAGGGGATTGTTGGAAATTTGCCTTTGGCGGGAGTTGCGACCGACCAACTTTAACGGCTTAAACACTAGTGTTACGTATGTTGGAGAATTCGGTTCTTCACACATGCATGATCTACTAAGTACGTAGATAACCGTAGGGCCAAGAATCGTCAAATTTCATTGAGAAATGAAAGAGATATTGGTCCACGAAGTGAGGTGTTTGAAGCATGGAAAGTGTGGTGTTGTGTTCAATTCTCCCTCATCGGTAGAGGAAGAAAGAATTGTTGTGTATATAAGACTCGAAATTGGTTTGGGGTTTGGGTATGTGTTTAAAGGAGGGAGGACCTAGATGTGCTTCGGTTCGAGGAAAGACCACACGCGTTTGGTCCGGTTCCGGGTTCACGGGTCACGGGCCACGGGCCACGGGCCACGAGCCTTCTGATATTATCTTTTTGGGCCAGAGAATCCATTGGTCTTTCACCATTTATTTTGGTGGCTTTACTACCTCCATAATGGCCATTATTTGGCCAATAATGACTGTTATGGGGGCAGTTAAACAGCCCTCCCTCACCTATATAAACACCCCTTACACCATTGTTGAGGTACAGAAAAATACGCTTGATATACACGAAAATATACAACCAGAAAATCAGTTCTTCCTATAACTTCCAAGCATCATTTCATTATTCAATATTCTTCACGGTAGCTCTTGAGTTTCCTTTGCTCAATTGTTCCATTGTTGTTTTATCTTGGGAGACGAATTGTCCGGGACGTATAAATGATACATACGGGGCAATATTGTCTTAAAGACAGAGTGTCACACTCGACTCAGCAAAAATCAAAGCAGTTTCCGGTCTTCTTGTTCAACAAATATTGTAATTTCAGTTTTGTTGTTATATTGTAATTTTCAGTTTTCTAGTTGAATTGTAATTTCAATTCTTACATAAGCAGTTACTTGTAATTTCCGTTTTTTGCAAATTCTTGTAACCCAACATGTATCACTATACAAACTTGTCTGTTTTATTTGCTCTTTTATACCCTTATAAAAATTGAACTCTACAATAAAAAGATGATTGATCTTATCATACGATTAATTACAACACTTTTGCTTAATTTTGCCGTCATGCTGGTGCACTTCGAAAGAGCCACGACTGAAACATGTTAGTTACAAACAAGAGATATTTGTGCACTAACTTTATACTTGTGTATGGCTTCTTTTAGTTAATTAATTTTACAAAGTGGCCTTTGTTGCAGGCTCATCTAGTAGTTCAATAGTACACTCATGCAAGTTGAAGCAATGTCATATTAGACGATTATCGTATGGCTCTATCATTTATAAATAATGAGCAGTGATTCAATTTTTGTTCTTTTCTTATATAACCCTCTTTCATAAAATTAATGCGTTTACTTAAATTTGAAATTTTTGATTTGAAATTAACGCTTGTTTATGAAATGTGAACAAAATATTAATTTTAATTTTAAATCATGATTTGAAATTCCAAGTTCTTCAAGAGTAGAATTTTAATTTACACTGTGATTATAATTTTTTAAAAAAATAAAAACTTGACCCATAAATATTTATAAAAAACCCAAAATTTTAAAATTTTCAAAAAAAAGACTCATTCTCGACGTGAAGAGATTGTTTATTCCATGCGGAAGAATTATATTAAAAAATAACTTATTTTTACTATTGTTGATAGATTGGAGATTAGTGAATTTTTGTAAAATTATATATATTTGAAAATTTTTAATAGCATGTAATTGTAATCATTTATTTATTCATAAAAGGAACACGAAGATATGTTATTTATTAATGCAATACCTTAAGATAATCTGATACCTTGTTTATGAAATATGATTTTCCCAGTTAGTAAGATTATATAAATGTTGAAATTTGTTTGATAATTTAAAAAATATATATAATTATTAAGATACAAATAACATGTTCAAATAAAATTTCAATTTCAAATAAAATCTTATTTTAGAATTTAGATCATGATTTATAAAACTGTCTGTGTTTTGAATTTGACGCACATTGTTTTTAATAATACCGTTTCAGAACCGATGTATCTCATCTAATCTGTACCTTTTATAATTCATTTACTGTAATACTCTCACGTGAGACCCAACCAAACTGTCACAATTACTCTTTTTTCCTACTCACCCCGAAAAGCTCCCTCGCTCGCAGCACCTTATTGCCATTCTTTTCTTTTATTCCTGACATTTTTTATTTTTAATAAGTTCAAATTCTTTGCAGGTACATCCCCCTTTGCTTTGGACAATCTTTCAAAATTGTTATTCTTTACCATTTCAATAACCCAGCAAACTTATTTTCTCTTTGCGTTGGATTATGATTGAATATTTATAAACAACCTTCTATTTTGCATTTAGAGTTGGTATCAAGTAGTCTCAACAAGATTTGGAGCCTAAAGCTAAACTTTATAGATATTTTAATTTTTTTTAAAGAAAAGATCGTCATATATATATATATATATATATATATATATATATATATTAAATCCTATTTTTCTAGTTTTTTAGATGTGCGGTCATTAATTAACTACTGTTTTATAATCGATTTGTTTTAATAAATTCCTTTCAATTGATGACATAGCTAATCTATTCAATCTCTCTTGAGACATTATTGATCTAAGTAATATTTTATCAATTTTAATTTCGGAAAATTTCTTTCGGCTGAGACAACAATTATAGAAACTATTAACATTATTCTATAAGCAATATATGTATTTGAAAAGAATCAAGTCTTTTTATTTGTAACTTGTAAGCCGCAGTAAGTTGTCGTTTGAGAGACTTTTCAATATTGAGAATAAGAATAGTAAAGGGAAAATGAAAAGGGTAAACATATGAATAATAATTGGGCTCATATCAGTTTTTACGATATAAAAGAGACAATAAAATAGCTACCCAATTATCACGTAAGGTTATTACATTCCCAATTATTACAAGAATCACCACATTATAATGTAAAAAGTTATTGTACTTTATCTCCAAAAAAAATCTTCAAATTTAACAGTACACACAACTTTTTTTAATAATATATATCTAAAATACAGCTTTTAGAAAAAAATATGGGGCCCAAACGATTTTTTTATGGCCTTATAGTCGAGTCGTCCCTGCTTGTATGCTTTGAGGTATAGGATAATATAATCATAATACAAATTTCATACATTGTGGTTTGTATGTTGAAATTTGCATAGCTAATCATGGTGTAAATTAGGGTGTTCATAAAAAATCGAAAAAATGAATCGAACCAAAGAAAAAAACCTATTTTTTTTATTTTGGTTTTCAATTCTAAAAATCAATAATATTTGGTTTGGTTTTGGTTTTGGTTTTGGTTTTGATTTTAAAAAAAAAAATATCCGAAAAAAACTGAACCAAACCGACTATATAAATATCTATTTAAAAACTATAATTGCATACATATATGATATATATGTGTATTTTTTATAGAAATTATAAAATTGTATGGTACGTATTAATTTCTTTCACTCTTAGTTCGTGATCTAGATGTTTTTTTTTATGATAGTAATCCAATTTTTCTCCTTTACTTTCTAGTTTGATTTGTAATTTTTATTTTGACAAGTCCGAGAAACTATTTCTTGTTCAAACTAACTTGTCTTTGAATCTTTTAATTATACATAATCGTTTAAATTCAATTATCGTCAAGATAGTTTGGTATATCACACCTAGATCTTTAACTTTTTGCACAAAAAATAAATTTATTGTAAGAAAATTTATTATATTCCCTGGAAATGACTAAATATTTGGACAATACATACAATTTTTTCAGACAAAACATATATAACTTTATTACAAATATATATATATATTCCCATTTTTTTCTTAAGAGTAATTGATCAGAAAAAGAATCAATTCAATATGTACTTAAAAGTATATTGTCATATATTTAAAAAATTCGATAAAAAACGGAAATACCGAAAAAACTAAAAAAAACCACAAAAATCGAAGCAATGAAAAATCGACTCAATTAGTTTGGTTTGATTTCAATATTTAAAAAAATCGACTTAATTGATTTGGTTATCTTTTAGAGAAAAACCGATCCAAACCGAACCATGAACACCCCTAGTGTAAATTAATATCCCAATTGATACATGATTTTATGGGTGAAAATCATTTACAGCTTCATTTTTGCTTTAAAAATCAAAATTCCTCCTCAATTTTGAACAATAGACATCCCTCCCCATCTCCCCTTTTATCCTAATTGACTTTTATAAATACCTATTTATCTTACATTATTAACCTTTGTCTTTTTTTACTTCTATAAAATGATGATATTTTTCATCGTTTAATCAACATAGCAAATTTCCTACAAAAGATAATATTTTCGAGAAGAAAAAGGAAAATAAATAAATACTAATTGAATATACATAAGTTAATGATGTTTTATAATGAAATAAATGAGCAAAATAAAAAAAATTATTAATAATAGTAATCAACATTAGCATATCGCGTTAACTCAAAGGAACCTCCAGTAGGGTACCAAAGGATCAGGTCATGTGTACCTTTGAGATATACATTTGTATCCTCTTCACAACTTTTATGTGAGACTCCTTTGGACATGATTGAAATCTAGCACAAAATTCAACACTAAATACATTGCCAGGCCTGCTTACAATCAAGTATTGCAAGGAGCCAATCATATCCCTATACTTCTTTTCTTCAACCAAAGGACCAAGTTTGTCTTTGTCAAGTTGAGTGGCAGTAGCTATAGGAGTATAAATGACCTTTGTATTATTCATGTCAAATCATTTCAGCAGCTTCTTGATGTATTTTTGTTGGTGTATCATTATATTGCTCCATTATTTGTTTGTTTCACTTGCAATCTCAAGAAGAAGTTTAGTTCTCTCATACTCATCTCAAATTCACTTCCCATAAGCTTTGCAAATTCATTACACAAAATCTTGTTTGTGGCACCAAAGATGATATCATCAACATATACTTGAATGATCAGTAGACTTGTATTTTGCTTCATCAAGAACAACGTGTTATCAATCTTACCTCTTGTGAACCCATCCTTAAGAAGAACTTTTAATAATCTCATACCATGCTCTTGAAGCCTGATTCAATTCGTACAAAGCTTTATCTAATTTGTACGTATGATTGAGAAACTCACGGCTCTATAATTTTGGTAGTTGTTGTACATATACCTCCTTCTTTATTACCCATTCAAGATTGCAGTTTTGACATCCATTTGATATAGCGTGAACTTCATATCGGACGCAAAAGTAATAAGAATGTGTATGGCTTCTATCCTAGCAACAGGAGCAAATGTCTCATCATAGTCAATTTCTTATTCTTGGTTGTATTTTTTTACCACTAACCTTGCTTTATTCCTTGAAATGATATCTTGATCATCAAGTTTTTTTCTGAAAACCCACCTTGTTTCTATGATTGTTTTGTCCTTAGGCTTGGATTCGAGATGTCATACCTTGTTTCTCTCAAATTGATGAAGTTATTCTTGAATTTTAATTATCCAGTCAGCATCTTTAAGAACTTCTTTTATATTTTTAGGCTCAATTATTGATAGGTAGGCAATGAAGACACACATGTTTCTACACCTAGATCTTGTCATAACACTAGAATCTATCAAGGTGTTGACATTCAATTGTATGTGCCCTCTTGTATCTCCAACTTCTTCTTTGAATGGAAGAGGGAACAAATTCTTTATCATTGTTTTCCTATTCAGTTTCCCATGTATGTTGCACACTATGCATGTCATTTGGAGTATTACGAGAACCAAATTCATTAACATTGTTATCCTGTTCAATCTCTTTTATCGAGTGTATATCATGTTCTGCTTCCAGAAAACTAGGTCCTTTGTTGTGACCCCTTTTATATTCAATTTGTTTGGAACTTCCTAAGTTTCTATAACATCATAGTTCTGCGTGTGCCCAATTTCAACATCATCATCATGTTGTGTTCATATACCCCTCAATACATCTGATTTATTAATGATCATATGAACATTTTCTTCAACACATGAGGTCATTTTATTGTATACCTTGTAGGCCTTTTTATGTAAAGAATATCAAAGAAATATTCCTTTATCACTCTTTGTATCAAATTTTCCTAAAGCTTATTTTTCATTATTGTGGACAAAATATTTACTGTCAAAAACTCTGAGTGATGTTGAGATTTCTCCCAACAATTCATAAGGTGTCTTCTCTAGTAGTGCTCTTATCATGCACATATTGATGATGTAGCATGCAGTGTTAACAGTTTCAACCCAAAATGATTTAGGAAGATTGCTAGCAATTAGAATATTTCTTGTCATATCCTCCAAAGTCTTGTTCTTCCTTTGAACAACACCATTTTGCTGAGGAATTTTAGGTGCTGAAAATTGTGATCAATTCCATGAGCCATGCAATATTCAAGAAAGCTAGCATTCTCAAATTCAATCTCATGATCAGATATGATACTAGCCACTTGAACATTTCAACTTTCTATACAACTTCGTCACAAATATTGAAAACAAATCGAATGTCTCATCTTTTGAGGCAACAAATAAGGTTCATGTGAATCTAGAGTAGTCATCAACAATAACAAACATGTAAATCTTTCCTCCTCTTATTTGAATCATCATAGGTCCACACAAGTTCATGGTAATAGCTCAATTGGTCAACTAGTACTGATCATCTTCTTTGAATTGAATGAGCACTTGACATATTTTACTCTGGAACATGCATCACATGCCTTGTCTTCATTGAATCTAGATTTGATAGTCCAAAAACCAGTTCCTTTGATATCAGCTTATTGAGCAGTGAGAAGCTTGCATGTCCAAGTCTTTTGTGTCACGACAAGGAGTCTCTTATGTTGACACTAAGACTTACAACTTGATTTTTGGAAGGACCCATGATGTCAGTTGTGTACACATTTTGTCTTTTTCCTCGGAGAACTAAGTTTCATATTTTGAAACTTGTGACAGTGCGGTCCTCTGAAATGACAAGGGCATGGTTCCCTCTATCACACATCTGTGACGCACTTATTAGGTTGTTTTTCAAACCTTTCAAGTACACCTTTTCAATTACATAGGAATGAGATCTTTCAATTTTTCTAATACCAACTATATCTTCCTTTTTCTCGTTGTTAAACCCTACACTCATTTCTTGATAGGGCTCTAGTGAAAGAAAATTTTCTTTGTCTCTTGTTATGTATCTAGAACAAGCATTATTCACATACCACATGTTATTTCTCATTCTCACATTAGTGTCAGTGCCATCATTTTCAGAGTCTGAAATAGGTGTGACCATTAATGCGAGGATCTATTTTGTGTTAGAGTCCTCTTTGAAAATCAAGGACTGGTTATCTTCATCAGTTCCATCATCCTCATCACCACTTGAGGAGTCTCCATTAATTCCAGTGCCTTTTGGACTATTTAGTATGCTCTTCTGTGGTCATGGGGATTTTAGGACCATCCATAATGATGTCCATATCTTCACCAACTATGAAGTCTTGCATTTTAGCCTTCCACTATCCATAATATTTTTCATTGAAAGATAGTGGTCATGTGGTTGATGGACCTTCTTGAACTCCAGGTGGTGCAACCATTTTTAGTCTTTCAAGGTGTTGGTCTATTGAAAGAATCTATTTGATACCAATTGATAATTTTTGTTGCCACCTAACTTACAGAAGAACCAGATTCTTCATCAGTAAACAAGAAGTAAATTATGAAATAATAAATCACAAAAGAAATTTTACGTGGAAAACTCCTTACTCAAGCGAGGAAAAAACCACGACCTATACCCAATTGGATTTCTCAAATCTCCTCTAAAATAATTGAACAATTTTAAAGTTACAACACTTGAACCTAAGGTACTGACCATTATAGCACCTTCCCCCTTACTATGATTCTTCACTAATTGCAGTTAACTGCTTCACGGACTCTACCACATCTAAGAAGCCCCTTACAACTCAAAACGACACCTAGTACAAATTCATGATAAATGTAAAATATTACAGTTGAAGCACAATGAATCAAACTATTACAACTCAAATAACTATATGAATAAATCTTGATAGGAACAAATTCTTCTTTATCGCATTTGACTATTTCTCACCCGAAGATGCTCCGAATAAATTTCTCTTTATTAGCTCTGGTCTTCTCTCTATTTGGTAGTTGTGTGCACCAACATCAATGTGTTTCTTTACATAGGAGTAGGAATAGTCGTTTCTTGTATCTTCAAATCCAAACCAAACTTGGTTCAAGAAATCAAGATTCCAATCCTTGTTGGAAATGGTTTTGTGCGTCAACCTCTTTTTGTTTTCTCATTATTCAAAGTTATTTTCATAAATTCAATTATAGTAATATTTTCATGTCTTGAACTTATATTCCTTGTAGAATTGGATTAAACCTTAATCCCAATTCTTCAAGGATTCATTTTTTGTGTGTGGAACAACTTTTCCTGCTTGGACGAAATGGTCTTCAGTTCTTTTGCAAAGGACCTTTTTTCCAGTGTTTGTGTAACCTTGATACCCACATTACCAGTATCGTTAGGGGATCTATTAAGGACCTGGTTCTTGTGTATGTTTATACATCATTCTTGAACATTGATTGTCAATTATACATTGTTTTTCAATCATCAAAACTTTATGAAATCTTGAATTGAATTTTAGATCAAAGCAACTTAACAAAAGTTTTCAACTTATTCTCATCTCACCAAAAATAATGGCTAACCATTCCATCCCGATCACCATCAGTGATAGAATCTGCACACCTAGTGGTTTAACCTATGTGACACCTAATTTTTGCCTATAGGATGAAATATGTTACTATACTTGTTCTATGTGTGGCGTATATGGAATAGTAAAGAACAGTAAAGCAAATGACACAACACTTTTATGTGGAAGCCACCCAGCTCACAAGGGCAGTGCAACTCATGACCTACATTTCTGTAGGATTTATCCCCAACTCTACTACAACGATGAGCCTTGTAAATTCAAGTTACAAACTTTGTAACCTAGAAACTACACTCTAGTTCCTATCTCACTAATATACCCAGACTAGTAAGCAACCTTCAAGTTAAACTATAACTTAAAGTTGAATTTGACAATGTTTATACCTATAAAATATGCTTTTATGAAAGAAGATAAAGGTACAACTCGATAAACAATTCCAAATACAAGAATCTAGACTTAAGAACTAGAAAATATTATTCAGTAGAACGGCTCCTTTGATCTTCTTCGTAGTATTAGGCGATACTTCTTGAATCAGAACTCTCAATATAACATTGATAATTTTCTCTCAATATTCTAATTTCTCTCTTTGTGAGTGCTCAAAGTTCTTCATGGAAAGACTTGATATTTATAACTCTTGGTCTTCATTAATGCGACTGACCTAAACCCTGCTTAATAACGGCTCATCATGGTAGAATAGGGTTTAAGGTTGATTAGGATTCTTACACATTCTTGTATATTTAGTTTCTTGTAGGACTCTAAAATATCTTGATAAACATGGTGTGGAATCCTGATAAGTATTTGCACGGAATCCTGCCGCTTTGCGCACCAAGTATTTACCATAAAGACACACACAAATCCTAGTTATTGTAGGATTTGTATGGAACATATTCTTGGACCTGGTTCAAGAACCCGGTACTCCAGCCTCAGAATCTTCTAACTGTTTTGAGCTGGAACATGTTCATATACTTGTTTCATCAATCTCATCTCGTACATTCTGCATCTAGCTTTGACGTGCTTCTGAGATGTTAGATGGAACATGTTGACAAACCTATTTTATTCATCATATGTTGCTTTAAGCTCGAATTATTCGATTGTGTGTTTATCTTTCTTCACCTGATCTCTCTACTCTTGGTTCAATCAACTACTGCACTTGCTGACTCTTTAGGGTAGAACAAGTTTACAAGCTTATTCTATTTCTACATTGAATTGCCATGTATCTGAGTCATCTCTCTGACCCTTGTACTCGTCTGCATCTGCCTCTGTGATAGAACAACTCTATAGAACTGGTTCATTCACTGCTAGAACGAATTCTCTTGCTTTGCATTACTGATCATAATCATCTTTACCTCTGACAACTGGTTCATCCTACTTGTGCAATCTCTTTATCAATCATTAAAACTAATGCTAGTCAGTGTTGCTTATGTCAACAAATTGCCCCTTTTTTTATGATGACAAACCCATTCATGTGAAGCCACTGTATAACCTTGTTCTGAACAATCTACAACTTAAGAGTTGGAACAGAACACCACTAGGATGAACTAGGTTAGCATTACACTAATATCTTCCTTATTTGGCATCATTAAAAAGTTATTATGGTTCAGTTAAGGCTAAAACAAAAATATGACAATACTGAACTCATAGTCGCTGGGGCTATCATATATACATCATCATAGAACATATCATCTTAAACATGTAATGCATAGACACAAATATAAGGAATAGCAAAACAATTATCATTACACTGATATAGTAACATCAACCCATGGTTAAGAACAAACAGACTAATCAGTCAACAACATGAAACAACAGAAGGATCTTCCTCATTTCAAGGCTGAGGATCCTAGGATAAACTAAAGATTCCTGAGAAGAAGACTTGGGTGTCTGAGGAAGGCTTTTGGTAAGGGTGTTAACCAAGTTTTGGATAGTCTTGGTATTTTCAGCTCTTTCTTTATCTAGCTCAGCTTGTAAATCTGTGATTTTAGCTTGCAAATCACTTTCTTCACCCCCCATACTCAACATATATAAGATCCAATTCATGCTGATGCACTTTCTTCAGTTCTACCATTTCAGCATCCCTAACTACCAGCTGAGTTCTCAGAATCTCAGTCTCATATTGTCTACTATCGACCTATTCTACAATGCCTATAACATCCTTAGAGGTTTAATACTGTCAGACCTTAATAGGCGTTTGAAAATTTCAAACATGTCCGCTAACTAGAACCAATAGGTAAGGGCATATACCTTGTTCCCTTGTTGAGATATCCTCATCATGTGTTGAAGCATGAGACTGGGCAAATTTATCTAAATGCCAGTGTCTACAAGCTCCATTAAGACCATGTCCAGAAAACTAGCATCACTTCTGCCTTCATTTCTAGGGAGAATGATCATATATCCTAACTCAAAGTATAAGTGATGCAGTCTGTTCATGTTCTTCTTCTTCACCCTTTTGGACATAGTGGATACCAAGTTATTTGATAGCTTCCCGATAATGCCATTCTTCCCCCAACATTTGCGCAGTTAGTGTGAATTGCACACCTAACACAAAGATGGTCAATGAGGCAAACAACATTGATATAGAATTTTGTTACCTGCTCCTTTGCCATCTTTCGTTTCTCTTCCCTAGGAAGAAAGAGATTACTCCAACCTTGCAAGCCAATCTTTTCTAATAAGATGGATATGTCTTCACCACTATTTCTAGTAAATACTCTTCCCCTTAGCACAAACAAAGCTCGAAAATGAGCACCCCTTCCTGCTGCATGAGTAGTTACTTCAGTCATATTCTCAAGAACTTTATGATCCTCATTGTTTTCATGCTCATAAGCAGAGCTCACCCCATTTTCAATCTCCACGGACTTTTCTTTAGGTGGTCCCTTTACTTTTAATAAGCTTTTCTTTATGCCGGTGGACCTTTCCCTTGTAGTGACAACAACCTCCCCCTTATTCTTCCTGATTCTAGATGAGCTTTCTCCAGGAGTCACAATCCTTTCACTGCTTAGATGTTTAGACCTTCTACTTTTCTGCAAGGCTTTTTCAAGCTCAACCTCAGCATGTCTCTTCTTGCTCTTAGTGTGAGAAGTTCTAGGCAAGGTTTGTTGATTTTTTTTCTTCATACCTTCCTAAGCAATCCTCATAGTTTTCTCTCTAAAAGCCTTCCTGAGTCGAGTAATGACATTTTTTACCAATATTACTATAGGTTGATCGTCTTCATCCTCTATTTTGGGAGTAGATGTTCCTGAAGTGGGTGATGCGACTTGTTCTCTATTTTCAACATCAGTACTATCTAGAACATGTTGTTCAACTTGTTGTATTTTTTCATACGTACCACTCTTCTCCTAAAGATTTCCACTTTCACTTTCTCCTTCCTCTACCATTTCTTCTAGATATATAAATACATCCATTGTCTCATCTTCAACCAATATGACAGCCTCTGCTTATTCTCTACCAATTTCATTCCAGTTGTCTATTTCTGCACTCTACTCTGGTGGGTTAGATTTACCTTTCTGGTTCTGAACTAGTTCCCCTCACTTTGTGCCTTTATTGTTTCTCCCCTTATCTCATATGTTCCAAGGTCTGAAGTAAGCCTTTTCTTTGAACGCTTTGAGTTGTCAGATTCATTGGGAATTAGGGTTGTAAGGGTGTCAACGGGTTGGATAGTTTTAGGCAAAGTAGAGGTAAGAGGGTTAGGCATAGTGATGGTAGTTGTAAGAATGAGGCAGCGACATAATCGGTGGTGAAAGAGTTTGGATTAATTTGAGTGGGGTTCTGAGATATTTGTGGAGTAGTGATGTTATGTGCTGGTTGTTTCATTAAGGGTTTTTGGAGCATAAAATTCTCAAAGATGGTAGTGTGGAAGATTTATGGATAGAGTTAGAGCGATAGCCTGCCAATTTTCTTTCCAAGTATAAGTAAGAAGTGAGAAAGTCGGTGGAGTCTAAGGGGTTGGAAAACTTGTTTCAAGGAGTTTTGGTCTAATTATGATTCTTCGGAAGGATTTGACAAGATGGATGAGTGTTTTAAAAAATAAGCCCATCATTACAAGGACTCTTTAAATAGTGATGTCGGTTACACGCCGCCAAAAGAGGATTTTCAAAAATTGACATTTAAGGGATAGTTCTCTTTGAATTGGAAGAAGGATTAGGAGTTACAGGATATTTTGTGACCTAAATTTGTAACTAAACACATGGAAAATGTACATACCTTAGTTTTGACAAGCCGTCCAGAATTTCAATTTTAAGCAAATCTCTGTGACATCACATATTCAGTCATATGTTATAAATTCAAGTTCTATCAGGGTATAGAACATACAACTAAATGCACAAGATTGAGTAGAGTTTTAATCAATCAATATTTTAATTCCAACTAACACATTTACTCTAACTAAATAGGGAGCTATACTATAGCAATTTTGAATGTCCCATATATTCATCCTATCATCACAATAGGAATCTTTTTAGATAATACCAGTTTGCAGGAATTAAACTAATGAGTCAATATTTGATGGCTTCCACACATATTCCCCTTGTCAGTAAGCCTTTTCTTACTTGTTATTTTAGAGTCCTCATCTTTCTTTTCAACGTGTGAGTGATCAGGATTTCTGTTCTACTTCCGTTGTCTGATTTGAGCAAGCATATTTTTGTCACCTTGGATTGCTTCCAGTCACTCTTTCCTGCAAAATAATTAAAGGTTAGATTCGGGACCGTGGATCCGCTTGGTTCCCCTTTTCTTCCCATTTATATTTCTTGACCCCTTTAGGGTGATATACTAACTTTTGTATCAGTTCCAACATTCTTAGCATGCGTGAAGAGTGTTTTTGCCACCTTTATCTTCTTTACTATGTAGCCTCTATTGATTGACTGTTTGGTTTTTTATTGTGGACTCCTATATACCTCTCCAGCGATTCCTTCTTTTGTTCTCTCCAGTTCAAGTTTCTGAGCCAAGATAGGTGGGCCGATTCTCTCTACTTGTGCTTTTAAAGAGCAAGTTTTCTTTATACTTTGGTGTTTTCTTATACTCCCATCTGAAGATTTATCTTTCATCTGAGAAGGCCTGTTGAGTAGCTTTCTCTTCTCTGCCTAAAGTTTTTGTGATGATACCATCAAGTTGTCCTCTGAATCTTTCCTAGTCTCTGACTTCAACGACACCATCATGCCCTTTTTCCAAAGTGTAAGCTTCTTGATCATGTGGTCAGGTTTTCCACATACAAAATAGTTTTTGCACCTAAATTCGTCTTTCGATTTCTATTTTTCAGAACCTCCTATCCTTTCATGCCTTTTTCCATCCCAATATTGTTCTCTTAGCTTTTCTAAATTTGTGTCTAACTTAGTTTTTACAACTGGTGCTTTAAGTGCTTCCCTCTCAGCTTCCAAGAGTTCATAAAAGGTCAGTATTATGAACAAGTCCTCCACTCATAGTTTGCCAAATTCACATATTTCTTCAATTACAATCACATTGGGTTCCTTAGAACTTTCCCGGCCAGTTCCTAGAAGGAGATTTTCCTTCCTAGAGTCTTAAGTTCACTGATGATTTTCTATAATTTGACGAACATATCCTAAACTGATTCTCTTTTGTGCATTGAGAAGGATTCATACTTTCTCATAAGACTATTGAGTATGACCACTTTCTCTGAGACAAGCCTTCATATGTTTGTTTCAGACATTCCAAAATCTCCTTGGCACTGGAGCATTATGAGACTTTATTTCTCTAATTGGTTCCAAGACTGTAGAGTATAATGTGTATTATTGCAGAGTTTTATTCCATCATTCTGAAGTCTTCGGCAACAAATTCCTCCTTGATTTTTGGACATCTTGTGCCATTATGTATGATTTTAGTGGGGATTAATGGTCCTTTTATTGTGATCACCCAATGCTCATAGTCTAACTCCTTTAGATAGACTTTCATGCATTCTTTTCACAGGGTGTAGAACTTACCATTGAATAATGGTGGCCTGCAAACGAATGCTCATCTACTGTGTCCACTTTTTTGTGCAGGATTCATCGTGATCTTCTCTTCAGGTGTTAACCTTTTAAAAAGAGCCTTATATGATACAAATTGATAGAATATGCACACCTAGTGGTTTAACCTATGTGACACCTAATTTTTGCATATAGGATGAAATATGTTACTCTACTTGTTCTATGTGTGGCATATATGGATTAGTAAAGAACATTAAAGAAAATGACACAATACTTTTATGTGGAAGCCACCCGGCTCACTAGGGAGGTGAAATTCATGACCTATACTTCTGTAGGATTTATCCCCAACTCTACTACAACGGTGAGCTTTGTAAATTCAAGTTACAAATTTTGTAACCTAGAAACTACACTCTAATTCCTATCTCACTAATCTACCCAGACTAGTAAGCAACCTTCAAGTTAAACTCTAACTTGAAGTTGAATTTGACAATGTTTATACCTATACAAATATGTTTCTATGAAAGCATATAAAGGTACAACTTGACAAACAATTCCTCATACAAGATCTAGACATAAGAAATGGAAAATATTATTCATTAGAACAACTCTTCAATCTTCTTCGTAGTATTAGGCGGCACTTCTTGAATCAGAACTCTCAATATAGAATTGATATTTTCTCTCCATATTCTGATTTCTCTCTTTGTGAGTGGTTAAAGTTCTTCATGGCAAGACTTGATATTCATAGCCCTTGGTCTTCTTCAATGTGACTGACCTAAACCTTTCTTGATACAGTTCATCATGGTAGAATATAGTTTTAGGTTGATTAGAATTCTTACACCTTCTCATATATTTAGTTTATTTGTAGGACTCTGAAATATCTTGATAAACATGGTGTGTAATCCTGATAAGTATTTGCACGGAATCCTACCGCTTTGCGCACCAAGTCTTTACCATAAAAGACACACACAAATCCTAGTTGTTGCTGGATTTATATGGAACATGTTCTTGGACCTGGTTCAAGCACCTGATACTCCAGCCTTTGAATCTTCTGACTGTTCTGAGCTGGAACATGTTCATATACTCATTCCATCAATCTCCTCTCGTATATTCTGTATTTTGCTTTCACCTACTTCTAAGATATTTGATGAAATATATTGACAGACCTGTTTCATTCATCATTTGTTGTTTTGAGCTCGATTCATTCAGCTCTGTGTTTATCTCTCTTGACCTGATCTCTCCACTCCTGGTTCAATCAACCACTGCACATGTTGGCTCTTTGGGATAGAACAAGTTTACAAGCTTATTATGTTCCTACATTGAATTGCCATGTAGCTGAATCATCTCTTTGACCTTTATACTCATCTGCGTCTGCCTCTGTGATAGAACAACTCTATGGACCTAGTTCATTTACTTCTAGAATGAACTCTTTTGCTTTGCATTACTGATCATAATCATACATACCTCTGACATCTGGTTCATCCTCCTTGTGCAATCTCTTTGTCAATCATCAAACTAACCCTAGTCAGTGTTGCTAAGGTCAACAATCAGCTCCACTCAATTCAAACAAAAAATATTGTTGCAGAATTTGTACTCCTCGCATGTCCAATAAAGCATGGAATATATAAAATTATGGATAGCTCTGCTATCCACCAAAACTATCACGTTGTTCCCATGAGTCTTTTTCTCATAAGTTTCATTGTTCTTCCCATTACTAAATTCATATTCAAAACCATCTACATCTACAACCTCTCCTGCAACCTCAAAGAATTCTTTTGTTCCGTCTTCATCTATTTTGGGTGCCTCTAAAATAATCAAGAGGTTAATCTGTCTATTTTTACAATAATGGTTAGGGTCATATTTTTCATCACATATGATACATAACCCTAACTCATTTGTTATAGAAGACACATAAAAGCTAGTCAATTTTGTTGAAATATTCAACTGCGACTCAAAATTGCACCGTGCGGCCTCGGCTTTTAATATACGTCCTTCAAATATATTTATGACCCTGTAATTGAATATAAACTATACTTGTTTATGAAAGTATATTTATGTCCTAGAGACAATCTGTATTAGGACAAATGTATTTTATACACATTCGTATTATATTATTAATGGAGATTAATATTTTAGCATTTGCAATTATTGAATTATTAATTGATTGTTTATAATATTCTATAATATGCATCCCTAGAGGTTACGTTGTAATTAATAATGTGAGATATTAATATTATAACGTAACTCTTAAAATAACCTCTACTAATGATTATCGAGAATGGGATATCGATGATATGTGATAAGTCGACATATGGTTTGCATCACATCCTTAGAGGATGTAGTATGTCTCACCTGCTACGAGTAATGACTACTCGTGATGGACACATGGATATTTTAGAAGTATTGGTATACCCTGCTGATATAATGTTTGTTATACTTGTCTAAAGTATGATCAGCGTGTGGGAGATAAAAGTCCTTAGACTTGAGGTCAATACTCACCTTGTCTACAAAGTAATATACTTTGATCTTGTCCTAATCTCAAATGCCTTATAGCTTAAGATACGTCTTGTATTGGGTACATTACGATGTGGATTAAAGGTGGTAGTTGAGCCAAGATTAGGATTCATTCCTCGAATGTATATTCGAGAGAACACTCAGATTCTCAGTGATATTAGGTTGACTAAGTCGTTGGCCAACGCAATAAACATATTTAGAATATGGTCTAGTTGTCAACTAATATAGATGAGATACAATGATTAAGCCATTTGGATAGACACTTGACAAATCATAAGATTGATCGGGTGTGTCGTGAATGAAATGATTTTATCTTACCACATAGAGATTAAGTTTACTAGATTCGTGTAAACGTACTTCACATATTGAGTTCGTCTTGCAACGCCGTCTAGGAGTTTCGCGTAGACCTTAATTTGATTAATGTAGATATGTGAAGGCATGTAGAGTCACACTATGTCAATTGTCTTTTCGATCTAAGGTTGTATTGAGAGAGTAGTAAATATTCGATTTAGAATCGAGAAATTTAAATGAATAATGATTATTTTAATTAAGTCAAAATAGGATCTTGGATTTAATTAAGAATGTGCGAAAAATAAATCGAGATGGGGTAAGGCCACGTCAAGCGCCGCGGTGCCCACACCATAGGGTCGCGGCGCTAATGACCTGATCTGTCTCGATTTATGGGCCAAGCCCAAGGTCAAACCCTAATTCAGTTTGACCTAATTTTTACCTATAAATACAGACATTCATTTCATTATTCTACACACTAATTTTAGATTATTATTCTAAGTCTTAGAGACTTACAATCAAAACACTCTCTCGAACCTCTGCCGGATTTCCTAGCTTTCCAAAAGAGAAATACATTAAAGCTCGGAGCTTGCAATTGAAAGGGCTTTCGCGTGCAAAACCACAGTTGATAAAGACTCCAGATAATACAACCTGTAAGTGTTCATGTTTCATGTTATAGGTCTTTGATTGTCATATAACCATACCAGAAGTAATTGTTGGGGTAAGTAAGAATAAAATTTTAAACTTCCGTTGTGCCTTACTTATGTGTTTTGAACCCAACAAAACTCTTCAGTGGTATCAGAGCTCAGGCTGGTTCAATGGTTATATAACAATTGAATAAACATAATAATATGGGTTAAACATATAATTGGATTAAAACAAGGCTTTTTGAAATCCTACATGTCTTGATCGAATGTTAACCTTTTGATATCACCCTAAATTATCTCCTACGCCAACTCGAGGAAGTCATTCTGCTCTAACTCGAACTAAGCCAAAAGTGTGTTGTCCGGCTCATTGCACGGTGCACGGCAAAGAACGGGTAAGAACGGATGATGGTCGATATGGGCGTTATTGATAATGGTGGGTGATGATAAAGGATTTGTGATTTGATCCCTAAATTGGATTTAGGGCTCGAACGATTTTGAAAAATCAACACAAAAACTTTTTGTCAGGACATCGGCCGCGCGGCGCTTGCTAGTGTTTCAACGCGGTGCCGCAAATCCGTGGTGGAGCGCCGCGGTGCTAATGCTTCATTTCAAAATTTGGACTCACTGGACAGTAGGCGTCGCGACTCCATGGTGGAGCGCTGCGACGCTAATACATTTGCAGAAATCGAAAGGTTTCTGCCTCTGCAATGCCGCGGTGCTAATGCATTTACAGAAGCCGAAAGGTTTCTACCTTTGCAGCGTCGTGGCTCCATGGTGGAGCGTTGCGGTGCTAATGCTTTTATAGAAGTCGAAAGGCTTCTGCCTCAGTGGCGCCGCGACCCTAATGATTAGCGTCGCGACCCTAATGATTAGCACCACGACCCTAATGATTAGCGTCGCGGCCCTATCTGTCCAGAAACAAAAAAAGATAAAAAAAATTCAGTGTTCATAATGTTTAACCCAAGATTATTATAATACAGTATATTATTAGTTAAGTATACTATTTATGTGTTAAATGTCAAATTGTTTGTCATTTAAATTACTAGAATAGCGTCCTCTATAACTGCCTGGGCAGGCGGCGCCCATATTTGATTAAACCATCTTATATCATGCATATTGGGTTGACGGTTCCCAACTATATGTGTCATTAGTTTTGCATGATATTAAGATGTCATATTGGATACGACGTAAAAGAGTTTATCTTGGTTAAAACCCTGAATTAAAATGTTCCCCAAAATTTTAAATACAAGTCTAAATTAAAACGTGTCGTCCATTATAATTGTTAGAGTGCAAAATCCTTTTCGGCGATACGAGTATTTATGCTAAAGCATTTTCTCTAAGTCTACGAGGACCCAGACTCTTTCATTGGTGTGTTTTAAATGTAAAAATAAACGATAAACTTTTGTGGGTATTTACACCAAAGTGTTTGCTCACAAAGGCCAAATTTACTTAGATACATAAACTCAGTCGTGTAATGGGGTTGACTTGCTTAGACAAATCTTGGCGCCAAAGTGTCGGCCTAATCTAAGGACGCAAGATTAAATGTAATATTTGATCAACCAAGAGTTGTAAATAAGTTTTGCAATTGGTTTAGAACCTACCAAGATATGTTATTGAAGTTATCAGCCAAAGAAAACGCGGAGATAACATAAGCTTTGATCTTGGCCCATTATGACCTCAATTTATATAGGTCTGTATTCTACCATGGGGTCGTAGAAGTATGTTAAAATAGTGGGAGCTAATTAAACAAAAGGCCATGTTGATTAGCCTAAATGAATGTGTGTAATAGGAAATAAAATTTGAGTTTGATTTCCTGTCTATCTAATTCTTCAGATTATCAAAGATGTCGAGCTTATCATTGAAAATGTTGATTGAAATGAACAAACTTACTGGACTTAACTACCTTGACTGGCTGAGAAATTTGCGAATAGTGTTGAGACAAGAGAAAATAGAATACGTGTTGGACACGGTGTTCCCAACAGTCCCTGCGACAGACTCTGCTGAATATTCCTCTTTTGATAAGGATGCTTACCAAAAACACCTAGATGGTACTACTTCAGCACAGTGCGTGATGTTGTCTTCCATGTCTATGGAACTTCAGAGATAACATGAGAATATGGGTCCCAATGAGATGCTCGAACACTTGAAGAGTCTCTGTGACTCACAATCCCAGACTATGGAATATGAGTTACTAATAAAACTTTTTAAGTGTAAGCTAAATGAAGGGGCCCAGGTCTCGCATCATGTATTGAAGATGATAGGGCTGATAGAGAGGCTTGCTTCAATTGGAACGAAGCAACAAAAAATGTCGCTACCACCCTCATCCTGAACTCTCTCCCTCGTTCCTTTGAAAACTTCATAGTGAATTTCAATATGAATGGAATTAAGGTGAGTCTGCCGATGCACAACATGCTCAAGACCTTTGAGTCTTCCACTTCCAAAGGAAAAGTTGTGCTCATGGTGAGCTCTACTAGCCAACCCAAGCTGAAAGGTAAGGAATGGCAGAAGAAGAAGGACAAAACAATCGTTGCGCCCTCAGCTATGAAGCCTAAGGGAGGTGTGAAGAAAAAAAATGTGAATTCGGGTAAGGATGTATGCCTTAACTGCAATCAGAAGGGGCATTGGAAGAAGGACTGCACGACACTAGGAGGAGGAAAAGCACCAGGTACTTCTACCTCTGGTGGACAAGGTATGTACGTCATTGAAATAAATATGTCTATAAATAACTCTCATTCCTAGGTATTGGATACCGCTTGTGGCTCACACATTTGTACAAATGTGCAGGGGCTAATTAATAGCAGGAAGGTTAGACCAATGAAGGTAGACCTACGCGTTGGAAATGGAGCACGAGTGGATGCTAAGCGCGTAGGAACTTATAGATTAAATTTGCCTTCTAGCTATTGTTTAATGTTGAATGATTGTTACTATGTATCTTCGTTAACAAGGAATATCATTTCTATCCCTGTTTTGGACATGAAGGGTTTTTCCTCATATATTTATAATGACAGTCAAGTACTGTCTTTTGATAATGTTATATATGGAACTGCTCCTCTTGTGTATGGATTATATACACTAAACTGTAGTCGAGAAATATTCAATGTACAAAATAAATGAGCTAAGATAAGTAATAGAAACTCTACCTACCTATGGCATTGCAGACTTGGTCATATCAACGAATCAAGGATAGCAATGTTGAAGAAGTTAGACTACCTCGAACCATTTGACTTGGAGTCTTATGGTAACTGCGAATCTTGCTTGAGAGGAAAGATGACCAATAAGCCACTTTCTGGGAAAGGTGTGCGAGCCAAGAAGGTGCTTGAGTTGGTCCATACTGATGTATGTGGGCCATTTTTTACTCATGCTAAAGCAGGCTTCTCAGACTTCATCACTTTTACTGACGACTTCACAAGGTATGGATATGTGTATCTTATGAGACAGAAATCCGAGACTTTTGAGAAGTTCAAAGAGTACAAGTCGGAAGTAGAGAAGCAACTTGCAACAAGTATCAAGACCCTTTGATCGGATCGAGGAGGTGAATACTTGAGCAAGGATTTTCTAGATTACTTGAAGCTACATAGAGTCCAGTCAGAGTGGACATCTCCTGGAACACCACAAATGAATGGTGTTGCCGATAGGAGAAATCGAACCTTATTAGATATGGTTCGATCCATGATGAGCTTCTCAGCTCTACCGACATACCTTTGGGGACATGCTATACAAACCTCAATATATGTTCTGAACAGGGTTCCTTCCAAGTCAGTAGAAAAGACACCCTATGAGATATGGTGTGGCAAGAAGTCATCTCTTAAACATATGAGACCCTGGGGGTGCCCTGCGTATGTTAAGAAGATGCTCACTGACAAGTTGGAATCCAAAAGTGAGAAATGTTACATCGTGGGGTATCCAAAGGAAACTAAGGGATACTACTTCTATCTTCGTGGAGAACGTAAGGACATTATTTCTAGGAATGCAACTTTCCTTGAAGAAGAATATGTCTACAAGGAACATAGTTGCACAGAGATTGAACTTGAAGAAATTCAAGAACCACAAGATAACACAGAAATTGAACCCTTGTCGAATGACCTAAACAAGGATTCAGTGGGAGTATCTGGTAAAGATTGGGTACTTAGAGTACACCCTTCAGCCAGTGGGAGTGTTGTGAGAGATAATGCAGAAATGCAAAGCTCTCACAACCAATAGAAGATGATACAATGGTTGCACATCATGCAATTCAGGAAATACATGAGAATGACATTCCTGAAAGCTTTCAAGGTGATAAATTGTCCAGTACACAAAGACCTTCTCACAGTCAGAATAAAAAAAACACTGAAACACATAATAATCAACTCCGTAGGACCACTAGGACTCATCGTCCGCCTGAAAGACTTAATCTCCTTGTTGAAACACACAATGAGATAAATATTCCTGATGACGATGAACCTACAACCTACAGTGAAGCTATGGTAGACATTAATTCGCAGAGATGGCAAGAAGCCATGAAATATGAGATGGACTCGATGTACATAAATCAAGTTTGGAACTTGGTTGATTTGCCAACAGGGTTAGACCCATAGGATGCAAATGGGTCTTCAAGAAGAAGATTGATGCATATGGCAAGGTACAGACTTATAAGGCAAGGTTGGTGGCTAAAGGTTATAATCAACGACATGTGATCGATTATGATGAAACCTTTTTGCATGTTGTGAAAATTAAGTCCATTCGGTTTTTGCTTGCAATAGTTGCATAATATGACTATAACATTTGGCAGATGTACATCAAAACTGCTTCCCTCAATGGTAATCTAGTTGAGGAGGTGTATATGAAACAACCTGAGGGTTTTTCGCTTGAGTCCAAACCAAATGTTGTATGCAAGCTACAAAAGTCCATTTATGGGCTTAAGCAAGCCTCGAAGAGTTGGAACATTTGCTTTGACAAGGCTATCAAGTCATTTGATTTTGTCAGAAGCAAAGAGGATCCATATGTTTATAGTAAACGCAAGGATGAGAGTATTGCCTTCATTATCATATATGTAGATGACATATTGATAATGAGAGACAATAAGACTCTCCTACAGTCAGTCAAGGAGTGGTTGTCCAGTACCTTCATGATGAAGGATTTAGGTGAATCATGCTACATTCTGGGAATTAGGATCTATAGAGATAAACGTAATAGATTGTTGGGGCTGTCACAGTCAGTCTACATAGACAAAGTGCTTAGACATTTTTCTATGGAAAATTCCAAGAAAGGCGGTCTACCTATGGGACAAGGCATCAAGTTATCTAAGAAGGATAATCCTTCTAATACTATAGAACTTGAATGCATGAAAAAGATCCCATATACTTCAGCTATAGGATCGATCATGTATGACATGACCTGTACTAGGCCAGATGTGGCCTTTGCACTTAGTGTGACTTGCAAATTTCAGCAAAATCTTGGGGAAGAATACTGGAAGGCAATCAAGAGTATTCTTAAGTATCTTAGACGAACTGAAGATTATTTCTTAGTCTATGGTAGGGAAGAAAAGCTAGCTGCTACTGGGTACACTGATGCTAGCTTCCAGATGGATCTGGATGACTACAAATCTTAGTCTGGGTACACGTTCATTTTCAATGGTGGAGCAGTAACCTAGAAAAGTTCCAAACAAGCTACAACTGCTGATTCGACAACAGAAGCTGAGTACGTTGCTGGATCGGAAGTTGGTAAATAAGTTGTCGCGATTTCTGAGTTCTTGAAGGAACTAGGGGTTGTTCCAAGTGCCACTTGTCCAATAACGATTTATTGTGACAACACTGATGCGATTGCGCAAGCTAAGAAACCAAGATCAACAAACAGAAACAAGCATGTACTAAGGTACCACATACTCAAGGAGATGGTGGAGACTAAAGAGATTAGATTAGACTATGTTCCCACAGACGATAATCTAGTTGACACATTCACTAAACTATTAAGCTTAGTCAAGCATAATGGTCATTTTGAGAATATGGGCATTAGATATGATAGAGATTGGCTCTAGGCCAAGTGAGAGATTTAAAATATATTTATGTCCTAGAGACAATTTGTATTAGGACAAATGTACTTTATACACATTCGTATTATGATTAATAGAGATTAATATTTTGACATTTGCAATTATTGAATTATTAATTGATTGTTTATAATATTATATAATATACATTCCTGGAGGTTACGCTATTATTAATAATGTGAGATATTAATATTATAACGTAACTCTTAAAATAGCATTGACTAATGATCATCGAGAATGAGATATCGATGATATGTGATAAGTCGACATGTGGTCTGCATCACATTCTTAGAAGATGTAGTATGTCTCACCTGCTACGAGTAATGGCTACTCGTGATGGACACATGGATACTTTGGAAGTATTGGTATACCCTGCTGATATATTGTTTATTATACTTGTCTAAAGTATGATCAGCGTGTGGGAGATAAAAGTCCTTAGACTTGAGGTCAATACGCACCTTGTCTACAAAGTAATATACTTTGATCCTGTCCTAAGCTCAAATGACTTATAGGTTGAGATACGGCTTGTATTGGGTACATTACGATGTTGATTAAAGGTGGTAGTTGAGCCAAGATTAGGATTCATTCCTCGAATGCATATTCGAGAGAACATTCAGATTCTCAGTAATATTAGGTTTACTAAGTCGTTGGCCAACGCAATAGACATATTTAGAATATGGTCTAGTTGTCAACTAATATAGATGAGATACAATGATTAATCCATTTGGATAGACACTTGACAAATCCTAAGCTTGATCGGGTGTGTCGTGAATGAAAGGATTTTATCTTACCACATAGAGGTCAAGTTTACTAGATTCGTGTAAACGTACTTCACATATTGAGTTCGTCTTGCGGCGCTGTCTAGGAGTTCCGTGTAGACCTTAATTTAATTAATGTCGATATGTGAAGGCCTGTAGGGTCACACTATGTCGATTGTCTTTTCGATCTAAGGATGTATTGATAGAGTATTAATTATTCGATTTAGAATCAAGATATTTAAATGAATAATAATTATTTTAATTAAGTCAAAATTGGATTTTGGATTTAATTAAGAATGTGCGAAAAATAAATCGAGACGGGGGTAAAGCCACGTCAAGCGCCGCGACGCCCATACCAAAGGGCCGCGGCGCTAATGACCTGATCTGTCTCAATTTATGGGTCAGGCCCAAGGTTAAACCCTAATCCGGTTTGACCTAATTTTCACCTATAAATACAGACATTCATTTCATTATTCTACATATTAATTTGAGATTATTATTCTAAGTCTTAGAGACTTAGAATCAAAATACTCTCTCGAACCTCTGCCGGATTTCCTAGCTTTCCGAAAGAGAAATACATTGAAGATTGGAGCTTGCAATCGAAATGGATTTCACGTGTGAACCCACAGTTGATAAAGACTCCAGATAATACAACTTGTAAGTATTCATGTTTCATGTTATAAGTCTTTGGTTGTCATATAACCATACCAGAAGTAATTGTTGGGGTAAGTAAGAACAAAATTTTAAACTTTCAATGTGCCTTACTTATGTATTTTGAACCCAACAAAACCCTTCAGTTTATTTCTTGAATCGCCTCTGTTTGACTCAGATAAAAATCCTTGAACATGCTTTAAAATAGAATTTGATCCATCGCTTTTGAGCCTGTAAAAACATCAATTCTACTTGAATTCCTTCCTTAAGACAATTCAAAACACTTCAGATAACAATCCATCAAACTCTTCCCTCATAGATACTGAAACATTCTCAAATTCTTCATGAAAACGTTGCAATAGTGGTGATCTGCTTTAATCCCATTAAGATGACATATCGGTTCTTTTCAGAAAATGATATAATGGAATCAGTTCAATAATTTTCTTTTGAATACTTCCCACTTTTAGATTGATATTGATTGCCTGAAATCCAACTAAAAATACCATTTTTGCTAGACACATCATTTACTGCAAAGGATAGTTCCACTCTCCTTAAAAAACTGATAGTTGTAATTTCTCTTCATCTTTTTCTCCAACTGAGTTAACATTGCTTCCCTCTTCTTGGTTTGATAAGAGGATGCTTCTTCCGACACAATTTTTTTTCAAACCATCCTTCCAGCCTTCTAACATCTTCTTTGACCCCAGTCAAATTGCTCTCCACATGCGCAACTTGTCTCTATGCCATACTTCCAATAACAAATTAATTTAGTTTTCTGCTTTAATAGGAAATAATGTTGGATATGTAAAGCAGTACGAGAAGAAAATAAACATTAAAAGTCTTCAAAAGGATGAACAAATAACCAATATTTAGAACTGCCGCAATCTTGTTGAGTCTTGAATCTTGATAACCTGAACTCAAGAAACACTAAATTTGGATTGTTACAACTGTGGCTGAGTCGAGATATGACTCTCTGTCTTTAGGACAAAATTGCCCCGTATATATGCTTTTACGTTTGCGGGCAATAGTCTTCCATGATAAAACAACAACTAGTTAACACTACAAAGCAAATAGGTTGATTCTGACGAATAAAACGAACACGAAATGACTTGCTGATTTAGAGGAAAAAGGAAGGAAGAGTTTCTATTTTTGTAGCTCAACCACAACCGGACTGAACCGGCGCACGTGTGGGTTTAGCCTCGAACCCAATAACACCTAGGTCCTCCAACCTTCAAACACATAGGTTACCCCTTGGGGTCCTAAACCCTTATCAATTTTTAGGCTTATAAAGAGAACAATTCTTTCTTTTCCCACCGATGTGGTAGATTTGTCCCACACTATATTTTCATGTCTCAAACACCTTACTTCGTGGACCAATATCTCTTTTATTTCTTAACGAAATTTGACGATCCTTGGCAATACGGTCATCTACTCACTTAGTAGATTATGCACGTGTGAAGAGACAAGACCTCCAACATGCGAAACCCTAGTATTTAAGTTATTAAACATGGGTGGACGCAACGTCCCACCAAAGGAAAATTTCCGACAATCCCCTTTTGAAATAGATTTTGGTTCACACACAAGGTGCCTACTTTCAGCAATCTTTCAGCGAAAGATATTGCATCAGGAGAGGTAGCTTCTGCTTTGAACCTTCCCTAGTTGAATACCACCAGACTTACTTACTGCGCAGTGAACGTGATGTCTTGAACCGTCAGTGTTTAGTGTAAGCCAAGACAATGATACCAACACATTAACTCCCCTTATTCGTTTTCTTTCTTATTGTTCTGTCCATTGTGGTCGTGGACACACTTGGATTCTTAAGCCGTTCATTTGAGACGGCATGTCCTCGCACTTAAATAGGTGATCTCCTACAAGGTATCCTGCTATACCCCACTTCACAAGTGTTAGGAATCATTAAAAGTTTCCCCAACCTTAACCTCAACCATTTGAGGATCGTTAAAGGTTTGGAAGCTTAACATTTACCCACAATGCAGGTAGCACTTTAATGTCTATCGCGGGAATAACTTTGGATTTATGTTTCCTTACAGAAATCATTATCAGAAGTGCTTTTGCTTCCACCGAAGCGCTCAACTGAGCCTTTTTACAGCTTAGTTTTCCCATTGAACCAAATTCTTGGGATCTCCAGTCAGTATGGTTGGGTTACCACCGCAGATGTTCGTATTGTTTGAGTTTTAAGCCATTCCCCTGGACAGACAGAATTCTTGATCTTCGGGTAGTCCCTTAGTTAAAGGGTCCGTTATATCATTTGATTAGTAATCAAGAAAGTGTCACCCATGATGATCAACTGCCATACGGTCTTATGTCTCTGACATATATGTCCAGATGCCGTCATCCGTGACCTTTCTGAAGCCGACCGACTAGCCACAGTGTCTAACTGCCGAAGGCACGAATTTCTCCCAATAAGGGACGTCCTCTAAGGAGTCGTGAAGTTACTCAACTTCTTTCATGTTTTGTTTAAAGCAATAAACTCCGATTCCATAATGAATCGGTCGATGCAAGTTTGCTTAGAGGATTTTCCAAGACGCACCTTACACATTTACTTATGCCTTTGGTGTTCTTCATATCTGATGTCCAGTTTGTATCATTGTGTTCTCCTAGAATTACTGGAAATCCAGAATACCATAATCCGTAGATAAGCGAATATTTCAGATATCGTCATATCCGACTTAACGCCTTCTACCGATCATTTTTAGAATCACGAGTGAACCTTAGTTCAACTGATCTGCTTTGTAGGCCGATACTAGGTCGATTGTAGTGTGTAACATACATTGAACTACATGTGACCTGCGCATATCGCTCCTTGTATATGGGTGCACCATGATTCCACTCAGGTATAGGATTCATATCCATTGGTGGCTTCAACGAGACTGTCAACTACCTCACAAATGAGTTTAGAATTAGACTAGTCTGTTAGATGTCTTAGAAATCTCAATTCCTAAGATGTCATCTGTGATACCCATATCTTACATATCGAGACTTTTGTTTCAATATGACTTCCACATTCAGACTGTTGGTTTTCCAACTGTTGGGTTTCTAACTTCAGAGTCAATATTTCTGTAGTTAGATTCATTATTTCTATTTTAACTGAAACTTCTAAGACCAAAATGAAAGTTCAGGAAGAAGCCCAATAGTCCAACAAACCAACTCTGATCCTCCTCTTCCAACTCTCCGGTTAGGAAGGCAGTATCAACATTCATGTCATGCAAGACTGCAATAGCCCTGGATGTTAAGCTATTCACAGGGGAGC
The DNA here is from genome assembly GCA_029783415.1 of Anisodus acutangulus. Taxonomy (NCBI): domain Eukaryota; kingdom Viridiplantae; phylum Streptophyta; class Magnoliopsida; order Solanales; family Solanaceae; genus Anisodus; species Anisodus acutangulus. The sequence continues at coordinate 23,184,464 of CM056489.1, forward strand.
ACATGTACAAGTAGTTGATGCCTTATACTCGTTAGTAGATCCATCTACTTTGTACTCACTTTTGAGTATCCACTTTCACAACCCAAAGGTTCTTTTCCCGGAGGAAGATCAACTATTACACAAGTATGGTTCTATATGATGAAATCTATTTCTTACTCTGTAGCTTCTTTCCAAAGCAGCGCTTCTAGAGATGACAATTCTTTGTTAATTATCCATGGTTCATTCTCAACCATACAAGCTAGAAGGCCTAGAACAAGTCTTTGTCCCCTCTTTGCTCCTTCTCGGTTCAACATCTAGAATTCTTGAGTTATGTAGATTTGGAATATTAAGTTCTGGATAGTCAGCAACTTTTGAGTCCTGTAGATACGGAACGTCTAGTTCTGGAAAGTCAGGCACTTTCGGGTTCTTGTTAACCTCGAGCAATTACTTCTTTTTCCTTTCCAAGGAAAGTTATCATTAAAGAATTCAGCATTCTTTGACACCAAGAGGCAATAAGCACTACTGTTATTTGTAGATCCAGTGGATATGCAATTTACAGTATTAGGTCCAACTTGACCTATTTCGGTATTCCAACCTCTACCAAGCCACTCCACAACACAACATTTATATGTGGGATCCTTTTTTATATTTCACACGGAGGGTTATACTTATCCTTATGCGTAGTTCTGTTGAGAATCGCATTAGCGGTAAGGATCGCCTTGCCCCACACATTTTGGGCGTACGACTTTGCGTTTGGTTAACACCGTTAGACTGAGGTAAGTAATGAACAGTCGTTTGATGAATGATGTTTCACATTCTCCCCCTCTATCACTACGAATTCCTCAATCCGTAGGCTTAGTTGATTTTCAACTTCTGCTCTGTAGCGCTTATCCGCTTTAACAGCTTCATCTTTGCTTTTCAACAAACAAAGGATGCAATACGTTGTACCATCATCAATGAAGGTCACAAAGTACTTGTCTCCCCCCTCTATTTTGTATAAACTTCAAATCACCCATGTAGGTGTGACTAAGTTCTAGAGGAGCGGTTCTTCTGTCGTTATTCCTTTGACGGAATGGAAAGGTGATTTTTCCTCTTCGCCTACCTCACATTCATTTGAGGGTTTATGTCGACAGAAGGCAACAATCTCAACTTCGTTAGCTTTTGAATGACTTTTTATTTAACGTTTCTTAATCTATGATGGCATAGATGCACATATTACAAATATATCATTCATTTAGCTACAGACATACTGTACCATTCTTAGTTATTACAGACCTGTTGGACTAGTCTCAAACCATCTTGGCCAACACCGTCTCTTAAACCAAGTTTGGGACATGTATCACCTCCTTCAAGAGTGATGCCGTTCCCTAAAGTCCTATTGAGGACAACCTCTCCAACCCTTTCTACCTTAGAGGTGGCGTTGCTTCACATGAGCAACCTCTTGCCCTTGGTTAGGGCGTAACCGGATCATATGTGATCAGGATACTCTGGCCCACTCCAGTTGCTTTGGCAGACTGAGTGTCCAATTTCTTTTCTGCCTTTCTTTTGGCCTTCAGATCATTTAAGACCTGGAAATTTTGGCCCACTCCAGTCGCCCGTAGACTTTGTACGGCTGAGTGTCCAATATCATCCTATCAAAGGAATTCTGGACCACTCCAATCGCCCGTAGGCTTTGTACGACTGAGTGTCCAATATCATCCTATCAAATGAAGGATCTTCTGTCAAATAGTGTGACGGGTTCAACGACTTAAGATAAGCCATTATCTTTTAGTGTTCTTCCCTTGAGATTGGTGCTCAGATAATTCTGGGTGCTTACTTAAGAGTGGTAACAGTTTTCGCACAGTCAGTGGATCTCTATCCTTCGTATGTGCGAACATACTTTACACACTTTTAATAATTACACTAAAAAGAACGGATCTTTTAAGTTTTCTTTACAATAGTCCAATCTTTAATCGAGAAAGAATGTGAGATTAAACTTCTGATTTTAAAGTGTAAGGAACATAATTTATTTCGGGAAAACATTTTCATATTCCTCCCTACGTTAAGTCATTTTTAATCAGACATCATTTAATCTTATTTTTTATAAGGAAGAAAAATTACTTATCCCAACTTCGGATTCTGGCCCACTTCAGTCACCCGTCGGACTGAGTGTCCGTTTCCTCCTTACCATAATTCGGATCCTTTGTCTGGGACAGATATAGACCCTCTGCTACATGATTGAACAACATCTTCAGCCTTCTTCTCTTGTCCCAGTTGACATCATCAGCCTCTCGTGGGCGCTTGTTCCCACCACTCTCGGGTGCAGTGACACCATGAACACCTTGACCTTCAACAGCATAATCAACATTGTCTTCTACCAGAAAACCACAACCATAACCAGATTTGGTCACACAACTGTTGACCGACATCTTTCGAACACTATTTCAAATCTTGTCTAAAATTATTGGATATGTAAAACAGTACGGGAAGTAAATAAATATTATAAGTGTTCGAAAGGATGAACAAATAACCAATATTCAAAACTGCCGCAATCTTGTTGAGTCTTGAATCTTAATAACCTGAACTCAAGAAACACTAAATCTGAATTGTTACAACTGTGGCTGAGTCGAGAGATGACTCTCTCTCTTTAAGACAAAATTGCCCCGTATATGTGCTTTTACGTTTGCGGGAAATAGTCTCCCAAGATAAAACATCAACTAATCAACACTACAAAGCAAATATGTTGATTCTGACGAAGAAAACGAACACGAAACGACTTGCTGATTTAGAGGAAAAATAAAGGAAGAGTTTTTATTTTTGTTGCTCACCCACAACTGGACCGACGCGCATGTTGGTTTAGCCTTGAACCCAAACACATCTAAATCCTCCCTCCTTCAAACACATGGGTACGAACACAACTCCAACCATTAAAAGGAATCAATGTTTAACATATTTATAAGCGAACAATGAGGGTACGAACTACACATATTTGTGATAGTCCATTCACTGTCATAAAGACACCTGTACTGTCTCAATAAAGACACTTGCACTATGTATAACACGTGTCCTGCCTTTTATTAATCATATAAACTACGATAAATTCTAGAATCCACTTTATCTTCCCTTTTTTTTATCACCTTCAATTCAATCGCCATGGCTACAAAGCTTTCTCTCGGCCATGAGATTTCTCTTGGAGCTCGCTGACGTCTCTTGTGCTTACTGCCTTCTTTGTTCTCGTGAGCTTTCGGCCGTTCTTTCTCTGTTTAATACATCCACTTTGATGGGTCTCTATTAGTTCTTCCCCTCCAGTGACAATCTTACTTTCTCTATTTCCTTTCGCTTTTTTTCTCCTAAATTTTGATTTATATATGAGCATTACGATTGCTACAAACTATTTGTGTTCTATTCTATTCTTCCCACAGCTTAAAATAGAAGGGTTAACACTAAATATTATATTTAATTTGGGTGTAGTCGGACTCCTTTCTTCTCCTTTGATTTATGTTATTACTTGTTGTCCACTGTCCAAAGGTATTGGAAGCTCTAGGATTGTATGTAGGTATAGGGGAAAGTAAGTGAAATAGTATGTGATGAAAGCAAGATAAATGACTTGCCAACATCTAACGACTTAATTACAAATCACTTAAATGACAAAATATTAAACTAGAATTGTATGCATTGATGCACCCCAAGTGTTTGTAGTTGTGCCAGAAGCAGCTAAATAAGTATTTGGTTTCTTTTTTCCTTTTCTGATGTTATATTCTACAACATACTCATCTATCATTCATGAATTCGAGAGGTTCATTATTTACTTCTATTGGATAGTATTGATAGAAAATATTTATGGGGCATGTGTATTTCTGTTAGAATATTGCCTCTCTTTGTCACTTCCCACAGTTGTTTTTTATTTAAATAAATCCATAGGCGTTCGTCTTTTCCTTATCTTTTCGGTACTATTTCTATTGATTTTGGATGCTCTTTTCAATGGGTGCAGGGTGTGAAGTATCATGGTCATATTTGATAATTTTCTTTTAGAAACTCATTGCGGAAGTTGAGCCAAATGACTAGATTAAAGTGCAGCCCGGGAGCTTAGTGCGTAGCCTTACCTCATATTTCTACGAGAGGCTCTTTCCATTGATTTGATTTGAATAATTGTAAGGAAAGTAGAATGTGAACTTAAGTTTGACTTGCTCTATTGGTTTATTATGTAGGACTTTCTTGATATTTTTTTTAGTGTGCTTCTGTCGACCGTCTCTATTGGTAGTGGCAAGTGCTTTGTTCTTTAGAATAACTTGATGCAGGTACAAAAGCATTTCACAGTGGTCGTGATCAATCATTAAAGTGTAGAAGGATGGTTATGCTGATTTTGAGAGTTTTTTATCGCCTCAATATTTTAGATTTACAGGTAAAGTAATGTGTCGTCTTCTTTTAAGTTGTTCTGATCTTGACTCTCCGGTTCTTATAAAGTCTAACTAATAAAGAAACTTTGGTACAATAATTTATCTCTTGATTAATATTATTAGTCTAATTATTGCAGTTAGTAAAAAACTGTTTATAAATCATCTTACTTTTGTGGTTTTGTTTAATAAACCTCACTCTTTCCTCTTCACCTGAATATTTTGTGGTGTTGATCCTGAATCTGAAACATTACTAACTCTATATTAGACATTAATGTAACTATGTGACTAATAACATGTAAAACTGAGGGCTGGGTTAGAGCATGGTTTCACGGCTGCTAAACTTAGCTGGTTGTACTGTTGAGCTTGGTAATTGGTTAGAATGTTGCTTAGCTCATATTCGTCCATCGTTGAACCGGTATGACACTTTTAAGATTTCTAACCTAAAATATTTTAAATTTATCCTCACATTTGTTAACTCTGCTGAAAGAGGATAATTGTACATTCACCGGAGTGCAATAATATTATGAGAATTCTACTCTCAGGAGTTCCTCACAAATCAGTATTCAGAAAATCTTTTAAATGCTGGAGAGATGAGAGAGATTGGTGGAATTAATTATTCAAGATGGTTCTTTGTGTGACTTTAGATTGGTTGACAGATATGTAGACTTTTAAACATTTATATGTGCATATATGTCTTCCGTAGTCACAGCACGAAGTTTCAGAAAGGTGAAATAAACGACAGGCCTAGGACCTTAGTTTCTTTAGGAAGTTTCACCAAAAACAAATAAGAGATTGAGAACATTGTAGTTTCATTCCTAGGTTACTAAAGTTAAGGATATGTCGTTTTACTCACAAGATGTATTATCTCCATGATCTGCTTAAGAAAATTCATATATCCCAGTAATACAAACATCCTACCAGATTGGAATAATAACCTCAATAGTATAGAGGAGCTCTTAGAAAGGCCATTGTATGTTTTTATTTTTCCAAATATAAAAACGCATCAATAGCAGCTCCTTGCAATTGCATCAAGTGGCATGTAGGAGTTGTTACAACAACGTACCCAGTATAATCCCCACCCACTTGGGAGGGTAGAACGTGCACACCTTACCTCTACCTTAGGGTAGGAGTTGTTGTTGGTACTCTATTGTACTTTATAAAGCAGTACGGGAAGTAAATAACTATTACAAGTGTTCGAAAGGATAAACAAATATTCAATATTCAGAAATTGAATCTTGCTGAACAAATAGGCAAATCTTCAAAACTGCCGCAAGCTTGTTGTGTCTTGAATCTTGATAACTTGAAATTAAGAAACAAATAAATCTGGATGGTTACAATGTTGTGTGTTGAGTCGAGTGATTGTCCTCTGTCCTTAAGACAAGATTGTCCCGTATATATGCTTTTACGTTAGCGGGGAATAGTCTCTCAAGATAAAACAACACTTTAATCTCAATGTTACAAAGCCAATAGGTTGAGCCTGACGAAGAAAACAATTATGAATTGACTTGATGAAGATATGGAAAAGGAAGGAAGAGTTTCTGTTTACTCTTCTCTTTTGTCTTTGTGTATATAGTGTATCTGTTGTGTATATCTTGTGTATATGTGTGTATTTCAACATTGTTTTTTCGTCATTGTTTTTGCTGTTTTTCGTGACTGTTTTGTGCTGTATTTTGTGACTGTTTTGTGCTCCGTCATTGTTTTTGCTGTTTTTCGTGATTGTTTTATGCTGTATTTCGTGATTGTTTTGTGCTGTATATGCTGTTTATATTGTTGTTTTCTCTCTCACGAATTGAGCAAAAAATAGCTGAATATATAGCATGGAGGAGGGCAGCCCAACAGCCACAAACAAGGCTGTAATGGCCATTAAGGAGGGTTGTAATGACAGGTTTAATGCAATAAAAGAGGATGTTCATGGCCTTGAAGGAGGGCTATTTATGGAGCGTTAACAACCAAGTAATGGCTAGTTAATGCTCCAAAAACCAGCCCAAACAGTAGGCCAAAAGTTTCTACCTTCCGTCTTTTCCAAAATCAATTTTCCAGAAACTCTAGGGATCAAACTGTAAATATTAAGCAGTTTGGGTCCAAAAAGATAATATCAGAAAGTCCCCACAACCCATAGCCCGAGACCGGATGGGACGGGATGCGGCGGCGTGCGTGTGGGCTTAGCCTTGAACCCAAGCACATCTAGGTCCTCCCTCCTTTAAACACATGAGATACTCCTTGGGGTCCCAAACCCTTTACCACATTACAGACTTATATAGAGAGCAATTCTTCATATTCCCACCGATGTGGTAGATTTGTCCCACACCATATTTTCATGCCTCAAACACCTTACTTCGTGTATCAATATCTCTTTCATTTCTCAATAAAATTTGACGATTTTTGGCTCTACGGTCATCTACTTACTTCGTAGATCATGCATGTGCGAAGAGACAAAGTATCCAACATGCGAAACACTAGTGTTTAATTCATCAAAGATGGGTGGACGCATCTCCCCCCCAAAGGCAAATTTCCAACAGTTGTTACACTAAATACCATAATTTAGAAAATGAATCAAGAATGTCGCAGTTCTACCATAGTGGCTAAGATTAATGGACCTCTCTGTTTTGATCAAAAACAAAATAGTGCATAGAGCTACTCTATCTTTGAAGACCTAAAGGCGTTAACTTTCTCAACATCAACAAGTATTGTTGTCTATTCCATTTTTGTTGGAAAATGGAAAATGAGATCTCCAAGGTATTTTTGAAGGGCTGTTTATGGAGAGTTAACAGCCAAGTAATGACTGGTTAATGCTTCAAAAAATAGGCCAAACGGAAGGTAGAAAGTTTCTGCCTACCGTTTTTCCCAAAGTCAATTTTCCAAAAACTTTATGGACCAAACTGTAAATATTAAGCAATTTGGAGTCCAAAAAGATACTATCAGAAAGTCCTCACAGCCCACAGCCGCGGCCCGAGCCCGGACGGGCGGGCGGCGGCGGCGGCGGCGCGCGTGTGGGCTTTAGCCTTGAACCCAAGCACATCTAGGTCTTCTCTCCTATAAACACATGGGATACCCCTTGGGGTCCCAACCCCTTTACCACATTAGAGACTTATATAGAGAGCAATTCTTCATATTTCCATCGGTGTGGTAGATTTGTCCTACACCATATTTTCATGCCTCAAACACCTTACTTCGTGGACCAATATCTCTTTCATTTCTCAATGAAATTTGACGATTCTTGGTCCTACGGTTATCTACTCACTTGGTAGATCATGTATGTGCGAAGAGACAAAGTCTCCAACATGCGGAACACTAGTGTTTAATTCATCAAAGATGGGTGGACGTATCTCCCCGCCAAAGGCAAATTTCGAACAATCCCCTCTATGAAAGAGAGATTTTGGCGCTCACACATGCCTACATTTCAGCAATCTTTCAGCGAAAAGATATTGCATCAGGAGAGGTAGCTTTCGCTTTGAACTTTCCCTAGTTGAATACCATCAGACTTACTGCGTTGTGAACGTAATGTCTTGAACCGTTAGTGTTTAGTGTAAGCCAAGACAATGATATCAACACAATAACTCTTCTTATTCGTTTTTCTTCTTATGTTTTTGTCCGTTGTGGCCGTGGACACACTTGGATTCTTAAGTGCGTTCATTTGAGACGGCCTTCCTCGCACTTAAATAGGTGATCTCCTACAAGGTATCCTGCTATACCACACTTCACAGGTGTTAAGAATCATTAAAAATTTCCTCAACCTTAACCTCAACCGTTTGAGGATCGTTAAAGGTTTGGAAGCTTAACCTTTACCCACCATGCATGTAACACTTTAATGTCTATCGCGGGAACAACTTTGGATTCATGTTTCCGAACAGAAATCATCATCCGAAGTGCTTCTTGCTTCCACCGAAGCGCTCAACTGAACCTTTTGCCGCTTAGTTTTTTCATTGAACCAAATTTTTGGGATCTCTAATCAGTATGGTTGGGTTACCACCGCAAATGTTCGTATTGTTTGGGTTTTAAGCCCATTCCCCTAGACAGACAGAACACTTGATCTCCGGGTAGTCCCTTAGTAATCAAAGAAGTGACACCCTGATGATCAACTGTCATACGGTCTTATGTCTCCTACAGATCTTGACAGATATGTTCAGACGCCGTCATCCGTGTCCTTCCTGAACCGACCGGCTAGCCACAGTGTAGAACTGCTGAAGGCACGGGTTTCTCCCAATAAGGGACGCCCTCTAAGGAGTCATGAAGTTACTCAACTTTTTTCATGCTTTGTATAAAGCGATAAACTCCGATTCCATCATGAATCAGCCGATGCAAGTTTGCTTAGAGGATTTTTCAAGACCCACCATACACATTTGCTTGTGGCTTTGGTGTTCTTCAGATTTGATATCCAGTTCGCATCACTGTGTTCTCCCAGAACCGTTGGACATCCAGAATACTATATTCCGTAGATAAGCAAATATTTCAGATATCGTCATATCCGACTTAACGCCTTCTACCGATAATGTATTAAAATCAACAGTGAACCTTAGTTCAACTGATCTGCTTTGTAGGCCGATACCAGGTCGGTTGTAGTGTGTACAATACATTGAACTACACGTGACCTGTGCATATCGCTCATTGTCTATGGGTGCACCATGATTTCAATCAGTTCTATGATTCATATCCATTGGTGGCTTCAACGAGACTGTCAACTATCGACCAGTCCGTTAGATGTCTTAGAAATCCAATTCCTAAGATATCATATGTGATACCCATATCTTTCATATCGAGACATTGTTTCAATATGACTTTCATTCTCAGACTGTTGGTTTTCTAACTGTTGGCTTTCTAACTCCAGATTCAATGTTTCTGTGGTCAGATTCATTGTTTCTGTTTTATCTGAAACTTTCAGGACCAAAATGTAAACATTTCAGGGACCAAAATGAAAGTTCAGGAAGAAGCCCAACGGTTCAGCAAACCAATTCTGATCCTCTTCTTCCAGCTCTCCGATTGGGAAGAATTTTTCAACATCCATGCCACGCAAGACTGCAATAGCCCTAGATGTTAAGCTACTCACAGGAGAGCACATTTTACAACCCAAAGGTTCTTTTTTCGGAGGAAGATCAACCATTACACAAGTATGGTTCTATATGATGGAATATATTTCTCTCTTTAGCTTCTTTCCAAAGCAGTGCTTTTGGAGATGACAATTATTTGTTAATTGTCCATGGTTCATTCTTAACCATACAAGCTAGAAGGACTGAAACAAGTCTTTGTCCCCTTCTTTGCTCCGTCTCGGTTCAACATCTAGAATCCCTGAGTTCTGCAGATCTGGAATATTAAGTTCTGGATAGCAAGCAACTTTTGAGTCCTGTAGATACGGAACGTCTAGTTCCGGACAGTCAGGACCTCGCGTGTTCTTGTTAACCTTGAGCAATTACTCATTTCTCCTTTTTCAAGGAAAGTTATCTCCAGAGAATTCAGCATTCTTTGACGCCAAGAGGCGATAAACACTACTGTTATTTGCAGATCCAGTGGATATGCAATCTACAGTCTTAGGTCGAACTTGACCTGTTTCGGTATTCCCACATCACAAAATTTGTATGTGAGATCCTTTCCATATCTCACGGAGGGTTATCCTTATCCTTATGCGGATTTCTTTTGAGAATCGCATTAGCGGTAAGGATCGCTTTGCCCCACATATTTTGGGCGTACGGCTTTGCGCTTGGCTAACACCGTTAGACTGAGGTGAGTAATGAGCAGCCGTTTAATAAACGATGTTTCACATTCTCCCCTCATCACTACGAATTTCTCAATCCGTAGGCCTTGATTTTCAACTTCTGTTTTGTAGCGCTTATCCGCTTCAACAACTTCATCTTTGCTTTTCAACAAACAAAGGATTCCATACGTTGTACCATCATCAATGAAGATCACAACGTACTTGTCTCCCCTCTCTATTTTGTATAAACTTTAAATCACCCAAGTAGGTGTGACTAAGTTCTAGAGGAGCGGTGCTTCTTTCGCTATTCCTTTGACGGAATTTAAAAAGGTGATTTTTCCTCTTCGCCTACCTCACATTCATTTTGAGGGTTTATGTCGAAAGAAGGCAACAATCTCAACTTCGCTAGCTTTTGAATGACTTTCTATTTAATGTGTCTTAATCTATGATGACATAGATGCACGGATTACAAATATATCATTCATTTGGCTACAGACATACGGTACCATTCTTAGTTATTACAGACCTGTTGGACTAGTCTCAAACCAGCTTGACCAACATCATCCCTTAAACCAAGTTTGGGATATGTATCACCTCATTTTAGAGTGATCTCATTCCCTGAATTCCTATTGAGGACAACCTCTCCAACCCCTTCTACTTTAGAGGTGGCGTTGCTTCACATGAACAACCTCTTGCCCGTGGTTAGGGCGTAACCGGATCATATGTGATCTGGATACTCTGGCCCACTCCAGTTGCTTTGGCAGACTGAGTGTCCAATTTCTTTTCTGCCTTTCTTTCGGCCTTCAGATCATTTAAGACCTGAAAACTCTGGCCCACCACACTAGGTGTCCATTACTTTTCCTATGAAATGAATTTTGGCCCCACTCCAGTCGCCCGGAGGCTTTGTATGACTGAGTGTCCAATATCATCATATCAAAGGAATTTTGGCCCACTCTAGTCGCCCGGAGGCTTTGTATGACTTAGTGTCAAATATCATCCTATGAAGGATCTTCTGCCAAATAGTGTGACAGGCTCAACGTTTTTAACTTTTAGACTTCTTCCGTTATGATTGGTGCTTAGATAATTCTTGGCGCTTACTTAAGAGTGATAACAGTTTTCGCACAGTCAGTGGATCTTTCTCACTCGTATGTGCGAACATACTTTACACACTTTTAATAATTACACTTAAAAGAACGGATCTTTTTAAGTCGTTTACAAAATCCAATCTCGGGAAAGAAGAAGAGATTAAACTTCTGATTTTTAAAGCGTAAGGAATATAAATTATTTAACATTTTCATATTTCTCCTTACTTTAAGCCATTTTAATCAGAAATCATTTAATCTTATTTTTTGACAAGGAAGGAAAATTACTCATCCTGATTTTGCATTCTGGCCCACTACAGTCACTTCATTTGACTGAGTGTCCATTTCCTCTTTACCATAATTCGGATCCTTTGTCAGAGATATATATAGGCCTTCTGCTGCAAGATAGAACCACATCTTCAGCCTTCTTCTCTTGTCCCAGTTGACATCATCAGCCTCTCGTGAACGCTTGTGAGCGGTGACACCATGAACACGTTCATCATCATCACTCTCTTCTACCAGAAAACCACAGCCATATCCAGATTTGGTCACACAGCTTTTGACCGACATCTTTCGAACACTAATAGTAATACAATACAATCTTGTTTTAAATTGATGGTACTCTATTGTACTTTATAAAGCAGTACGGGAAGTAAATACCTATTATAAGTGTTCGAAAGGATAAACAAATATTCAATATTCAGAAATTGAATCTTGTTGGAACAAATAGGCCAATCTTTAAAACTGCCGCAAGCTTGTTGTGTCTTGAATCTTGATAACCTGAAATCAAGAAACAACTAAATCTGGATGGTTACAACGTTGTGTGTTGAGTCGAGTGATTTCTCTCTGTCCTTAAGACAAGATTGCCCCGTATATATGCTTTTACGTTAGCGGGCAATAATCTCCCAAGATAAAACAACACTTTAATCTCAACGCTACAAAGCCAATAGGTTGATCCTGACGAAGAAAATAAATATGAATTGACTTGCTGAAGATATGAAAAAGGAATGAAGAGTTTCTGTTTACTCTTCTCTTTTGTCTCTGTGTATATAGTGTCTCTGTTGCGTATATCTTATGTATATGTGTGTCTTTCAACACAGTTTTTCCGTCACTGTTTTTGCTGTTTTTCGTGACTGTTTTGTGATGTATTTCGTGACTGTTTTGTGCTGTATATGCTGTCTATATTGCTGTTTTTGTCTCTCACGAATTGAGCCAAAAACAACTCAATATATAGCATGGAGGAGGGCAGCCCAACAGCCACAAACAAGGCTGTAATGGCCATTAAGGGAGGACTGTAATGGCAGGTTTAATGCCATGAAGGAGGCTGTTCATGGCCTTGAAAGAGGGCTGTTTATGGAGAGTTAACATCCAAGTAATGGCTGGTTAATGCTCCAAAAAACAGCCCAAACGGTAGGCAGAAAGTTTCTGCCTTCCGTCTTTCGCAAAATCAACTTTTCAGAAACTTTAGGGACCAAACTGTAAATATTAAGCAATTTGGGGTCCAAAAAGATAATATCAGAAAGTCCCCACAACCCGCAGCCCGAGACCGGACGGGACGGGCGGCGCGCGTATCGGCTTAGCCTTGAACCCAAACACATCTAGGTCCTCCCTCCTTTAAACACATGAGATACTCCTTGGGGTCCCAAACCCTTTACCACATTAGAGACTTATATAGAGAGCAATTCTTCATATTCCCACCGATGTGGTAGATTTGTCCCACACCATATTTTCATGCCTCAAACACCTTACTTCGTGGATCAATATCTCTTTCATTTTTCAACGAAATTTGACGATTTTTGGCTCTACGGTCATCTACTCACTTCGTAGATCATGCATGTGCAAAGAGCCAAAGTATCCAACATGCGAAACACTAGTGTTTAATTCATCAAAGATGGGTGGACGCATCTCCTCGCCAAAGACAAATTTCCAACCGTCGTTACACTAAATACCATAATTTAGAAAATGAATCAAGAATGTCGCAGTTCTACCATAGTGGCTAAGATTAATGGACCTCTCTGTTTTGATCAAAAACAAAATAGTGCATAGAGCTACTCTATCTTTGAAGACCTAAAGGCGTTAACTTTCTCAACATCAATAAGTATTGTTGTCTATTCCATGTTTGTTGGAAAATGAAAAATGAGATCTCCAAGGTATTTTGTTAACTGAATATTAATCGCACTGTGGAAATGGAATGGATTACAGGAAAAAACAATTGTTTCTTTGTTTCTTCAGCATAGATTTATGAGTATAAGCCTTTGTTTCAAAAACATAAGATTCAAAATTTATGCGAGTTACTTTTTGAAATTAGACAACGTTCATTTAGATATGACTAGACTAAATGATTAGCTTTCTTTACATTTCATAGAGATAACAGTTAATTTGTACAACACTAGCACTTTTGAAAATTTTATTTCTCATGATAAGGATTCTTAATCTTTGTGGTAAGTTTTCTTTCTTGTACCACCTATATCCATATTTCTCAGTTTCAATTAAATTTTTAAGTTTGAGTACTTGAAATTAGATATCTTTAACTACTTGTACCTCCTTATACTTGACAAAGTTAAATTAAAAACAACATTGCAAGGTGTACTGAAAATTATTTTAACATTATGGCTTGTACATATCTGTTGATAGATAACGTGAGGCACAAGCTTTGCAATCATAACATAATTGATGTAGCAACTACTTTCAATCAGGGATTATTGAGTCTAGATATTTGTAAATATCGTAGACATTGCTTAAATGAAGTATTTTGAACTATACTCAATCTTGACTACTACTATATTTGCGGAATGATAGTAAACCTCCTACGCATTATAACAATATATACCGTTTGTCTATTTACTTTGCAGATTCATGTAATGTTGGAAATTAGCCTTTGGCGGGAGTTGCGACTGATCAACTTTAACGGCTTAAACACTAGTGTTACGCATGTTGGAGAATTCGGTTCTTCACATGTGCATGATCTACTAAGTACGTAGATAACCGTAGGGCCAAGAATCGTTAAATTTCATTGAGAAATGAAAGAGATATTGGTTCACGAAGTGAGGTGTTTGAAGCATGGAAAAGTGTGGTTGGGATCAATTCTCCCTCATCGGTAGAGGAAGAAAGAATTGTTGTGTTTATAAGACTCAAAATTGATTTGGGGTTTGGGACCTCAAGGGGTATCCCATGTGTCTAAAGGAGGGAGGACCTAGATGTGCTTCGGTTCGAGGAAAGCCCACATGCGCGCCGCCCGTCCGTCCGGTCCGGTTCTCGGGCTCACGTGCTCACGGCTGTGCTTCTTCTGATATTATCATTTTGGGCCAGAGAACTTTGTCAGATGTACAGTTTGATCCCAGAAGTTTCATATGTACAGTTTGGATCATAATTTTTTCATATGTACAGTTTGGTCCCTGAAGTTTCCAGAAAATCAGAATTTGACAGAAGAGATCAGAAACGCCACAACACTCAATTCAGCCATTTATTTTGGCTGAATTACTCCTCTTATAATTGCCAATCCGTTGCTCTTTTCCACAATTTATTTTGGTGGTATTACTACCTTCATAATGACCATTACTTGGCTAGTAATGACACTTATGGAGGCAGTTCAACAACTCCTCCCTCACCTATATAAACAACCCCTTGCACCATTGTTGAGCTACACACACAACTCTCAAAACAGACGAAAAAAACAGGAACAACTCAGTTTTCCTACAAGCTTCCAAGCATCATTTCATTACTCAAAATTCTTCACGGAAGCATTTGAGTTTCCTTTGCTCAAGTGTTCATTTGCTGTTTTATCTTGGGAGACAATTGTCCAGGACGTATAAATACATACGGGGCAATATTTTCTTAAAGACAGAGTGCAACACTCGACTCAGCATACACAAAACAGTTTTCCAGTTTCTTGTTTAACTTCTTTGTAATTTCAGTTTTCTTGTTGAATTGTAATTTCAATTCTTACATTAGCAGTTACTTGTAATTTTCGTTTCCTGCCTCCTTTGTAACACATGCAAAAAGTTGGGCAGGGGATGAATAGAATTGCTCAGATTAAACAAAATCAGTATCAACCCCAAGAGCAGCTTATAAAATTAGAACAGCGTGGACTGATACACAGAAGTAGGACTGATACACAGAAAAAAACACCCATTGCAAAGTAATTGTCTAGACAATAAACTAACTTTTTCAGTTTGTCATTTTTACCCTTCTGGGATAAGAATTTATAACATGACGCTCATCAAAACACAAAAAGATAAAATTACTCCTTTTCTTTTCCTCAAACCCATCATCAATTAATACCTTTTAATTTTATTAAGTTTAAAAATAAACCTGTATTTTAAAAATTTACCCTATATATTTCAATTTTAGTACAATAAATCAAATATCTGACAAAAAATAATAATTATGGTAGTACAAATTCTGCATTACTAATTTCTACATTACTAATCTCTATATTATAATTCATTCAAAATATCCCACGAAGACCTTACGTCTATTTGTTTATTTAGATTAGTGAATTTTTTGGCCATAGAAATATAACGGGTTGTTGGGAAAAAATCGATATTAAATATATTGCTTAAAGAATCATACGAGCTATCAAGATTTATCTGGAAATAGTTTAGACAAAGTCAATGTAATTATGTTTTTTATTTGTTAAGATTATGTGGGAAGATAACTCTTAGATTATCACAAGTTAAAATATATATTGATATGATTAGGGATTGCCTGAACATTGTGGAAGATCTCAAGCTGTCAAGCGCAAGGACGTTCAAGAAATGCATGCTATAAGGTGTTTGGAGAGTTACTTTGAAGGCTTTTATGCAAATAATATGATATTCGGAGGTTTGGGTTGTGAAGATCAATTTGGGAGCTACGTGTTCTCGTACACGAATACGCCTTTTAAAGTGTGCACGCAGCGCGCATGAGAGGCAGAATCACCGAATTTTATGTGCATTTTCGTGCGCGAAGCAAACTTTAGTTGCGGGAAGAGCACACCAACCTGACAAGCTTTTATTTTTGAGAAATTAAGTTTGGAACTTTTCTTATTTTGCCCATTGAGTATTTATAATAGCATAAATTTACTTTATTAATTATTAGTGAGGGCCTATTTTGGATAGTAAAATTCTTGAGAGAGTTTGAAATCTCTTCTCTTGGTTCGCTTTCAACTTCAGATTACCTATTTTCAAGAATCAGATTTTTTGGGGTAATTTTCTTCTCGTTTTCTTTGTATCTAGGATTCTAGTTCATCGTTTTTGGAGAAGATCGTGTTAATAATTCGATTGTTTCCTAAGACATTTATTTAGTGTTTTAAATCTCTTCTGTTATTTATTACTCATGACTATTTTAGTTAACTTTAATCGAAAATTCTATCTTACTTTGTTTTCAATTATTGTTCAATATTTTGTCGTTGCTTGTGATCTTGGATTGTATCACTGAATCACGTAATAACTGAGATTAATTATATTACTTACTTTTTTTTTAATTATACTCTATTTAATCTTATTTCATGTTTCAACATTAAATATTTGTTGTACAAGGTAATTATTCTCTAAATGTAAATGTTTTTCCCTCTTATAAGTCTTTAACAAAAACAAAAACTCTTGAAAAACATCATACCTAATTTAATTAATTAAATAAGACATATCTAAACTTTTTTCTTAACAAGCTAGTGCTATCCTAAATGGATCATTTATTTGATTGTACTTTTATTCTTAGCTAAATTTATGTCGATAGTGACATATTATAAACTTTTTCAGGCTTTCAGCTTATCTTTTATCTAATTTTACCATAATCCATTATTATATTGGCCTTATGTACTTAGAGATGATGTATCTTAATGTAATCTTTGTTCAATGTATTCTTTAATTATGCTATTAATGCTTTATATCAAATGTGATTACTTTTATACAATTTCATAAAATTACGAGTCAATATAAACATTTACGTTTCAAAAAATACTCAACCTATATACTTTTATCATATACCTATGTTCTTTTACCAATCATCAATATTCATATATTTGACTTTAGGTAAAGAAAATATTTATTAAATCGTAATTTACATTTAAAAGATGGCAATTTACATTTTAGAAAATTTAAGTAACATGGTTTGCCCAAAATTATCAGAAGTTCCATTTGTTTGTTCTTTTCATGTTTGTACACAACAAGACGTGATAAAATGAAATGGGGTATTACAGTAAAATCAGCAAACACGTGATAAGGTCAAAATACGACATCGTTCGGTTTGTATGTCACATTATCCAACTGCATTCCAAGAAGCTTCACTCCAAAGTCTCCTTGGGACGTCGTCTATATAATTATAAAGTATAAACCCTCTTACAAGTCATAAGTATCAAAACCAACTACCACCTTTGCTGTTTGCAAAATCTCTCTTCTTCAGACACACTTTTCCCCATTTAAACTGTTAAGTTATATTTCTCTTTGCTTTATTCATTTCCATTTTTTAAAGTAGTAACACTTTTTTTTTTCTTTTGTATATCTAATTATCTTAGCTACATATATATCTGTTAATTTGTTTTTTCATAATTAACAGATCTATATCTGTATATATACATATTACAATTAGTTAGCTTGAAATTGGATTAAGTTCAATTAAGCAGAAAAAATAAAGAGCATTTTAGTATATTGTTGATTAGCTCAAGAAATGAATAGTAGCAATTGCATTGGGATTTCAACAATGAAACCATGTTGTAGAATCCTGAGCAGTTGTAAAGGTTCATCCTTTTTTGGGAAATGTAATCATTTAGTTATTGATAATTTGTCGAAACCACACAGCAAATCAGATGATATACATAGGGTTTCTAATTATGCTAATAGGGTTATAGGAGTTGGGAGGGCTATTGATTCGAATCGGAGTGCTTTTTATGGATCCGATTCTAATTGGAGGCAGTCTAGGATTCTTTTGGGTTTTAGGTTGAATAGGGAAACTAGGCTCGACTCTGTCATTGTAAATGTTGCATCTGATGTAAGGAATCATTCAACTTCAATTGAAGCTCAAGTTAATGAGAAGAGCTTCGACAAGTTTTACATACAGGGGGGCTTAAATGTGAAGCCTTTAATCATTGAGAGAATAGAATCAGGTAAAGACGTAGCTAAAGTAGAAGAAGAGGAAGTTAGGACAGATATAAATGATGGATCAGCTGTAAATATAAAGCATGCTGATACTTATTTGAATGGGGAGAGTGTTTCTGAATCACCCCATGAGAGACAGTTATCTGAAGTGGAAAAGGAAGCATGGAATTTGCTTAGGGGAGCAGTTGTAAACTATTGTGGCTTCCCCGTTGGGACTGTGGCAGCTAATGATCCAGCTGATAAGCAGCCGCTTAACTATGATCAAGTGTTTATACGCGATTTTGTCCCATCGGCTCTTGCTTTCTTGCTGAAAGGAGAAGGGGAGATTGTGAAAAATTTTCTGCTCCACACTCTGCAGCTGCAGGTATGCATTTCTTACACCATGTGACAAGTATCTTTTATAATAATGTGGTGTTGAAGTGGGTGTCCCTTATATTCATACAAAAGTGTTATGTAATATTTTAATAATCATGTAATACTATTGAATCATTATTTGTTTTGCTATTTTACTTTGAGCTGTGTCATTTGAATCCATAGTATCATTTCAACAATCGGTAATGTAATATTTTTAATAATCGCGTAAACCACTTAAACTTTCCTTTTCTGTTTTGAGCTGTGTCATTTCCACAATCGTTGTTGATTGCTGCCACTGATGCAAACTACTGTGCGTTTATGCTTTGAGAATCCATAAAAGGACCTTGTGGGCATTCATGTATGTAGGATGATAAATCTCGGAATCAGTTCGACATTTCCACGAAGGATGCTGTTTTACTTTTGAAACATTCTTAGACAAATGATCATTTCTCACCCAAGCTTTCATAGAGAAAATCATGTTGATTGATAATTAACATTTGGCATACTTTGCATCCCTGTATTAAGTCTTTTCTTGGCAAGTTGCAATCCTCATAGTAAGTTAAACATCTCTTCTCTGTGCTTCTTAGAGCTGGGAGAAAACTGTGGACTGCTATAGCCCTGGAGAAGGATTGATGCCCGCAAGTTTTAAAGTCAGAACTGAGCCTCTTGATGGACGGAGCGGTGAATTTGAAGATGTGCTGGACCCTGACTTTGGTGAATCCGCAATTGGCCGTGTTGCACCTGTTGATTCTGGTAAGAGGATAGTTTTACATAATGTGTTACTGTTAATTATTTTACTTGCCTATTAGTTGTCTCTTTCTGATTTTTGTTGCTTTATTACATTCATTTTCGAGTATCATGACTCGAAGTCATGTAGCAACAACAATTTGTACCTTCTATCAAATGATACTCATGGCTCACCATGAGTGCGAACCCTACTGCAGACAAAGCCTGGTAGTTAAGTGAAGAAGGGTAGAGGGGCGGTTATCTACCAAGTTTTGTATTGCACCACTGACCTTCGGAGATTTCGCAGTACTGATTCATGATCCATAGCTCTGTTGAATGGGCCTGCTCGGATTAAGTGCTGATTTTGTTGTACTCTTACAGGGTTGTGGTGGATTATCTTATTAAGAGCTTATGGAAGGATTACAGGGGACTATACTTTGCAAGAGAGGGTGGATGTGCAGACAGGCATAAGCCTGATACTTAACCTGTGCTTAAGTGATGGTTTTGACATGTTTCCTACTCTCTTGGTAACTGATTGTTCCTGCATGATTGATAGGCGGATGGGTATTCATGGTCATCCACTTGAGATCCAAGTAAGATAGCGTACGAGATGGGATTTAATCAGAATCTTAGTTGGCTCTGAGTTCAACAGGATTATATTACATGTCATTCTTTGCATAACCTGCTCATATTTGTCATAGTTTGCTTTTGGGGTTATTTGCATTAGTGCTTCTCTAAAGGTCAGCCTGGTGCACGAAGAATCTCGTTCATGCAGGGTCCAAGGAGGGCTCGCATCCTAAGGGGATGTAATGTAGGCAGCGTACCTGACGCAAGCATCAGTGACTGATTCCACGGCTTGAACTCGTGACCTATAGGTCACGTGGGGACAACTTTACTGTTGCTCCAAGGCTCCCATTCATTAGTGCTTCTCTAATAACATTAAAGAACTTTAACCGAAGCAATTCATTTTTTTTTTTTTTTGAAAAAGGTAATTAATACCTTTCACAAAAGGAGCAGTAAGTGCTGCAAATCTGTACAGAATAAGCAAAATCCAAAAGAATATCCCTCTTCTAGCCTTGGAGGGATCCTATGAAATCAAATATTGAATGTGTTTCTTCTACAAGTTCCTCTTTACACCAAAAATAAAATGACATAATACACTTGACCGTCATCTTTTGGATAGTGTTGAACTTGTATCCAAAGCATCTAGCATTATTTTACACGAAACAGTCCACCAAATGCATGCAGGGATTGTGTACCACCTTGTTGTTCTTCTTTTTCCCTTCCCAAATCCGTGCCAATATCTCTAAAGGTCGATGGTTGTCCCAGGCATGGCCATTTGATGGCAGCAGAACTCAGAAACAACATTCGCTAAAGCATAAGAATTATCAGATGTCTTTTTTATTGCAGGGAGATTGATTATCATCTCCTTGTGCTAGCCACCATGCGTTTTAAGTCTGATTTAGACATGTAGTATGGCATAGCATGACATGTGTATTAAGATGATTTTTTAGGAAACTGACTTGCATGGGCATTTTGGTGTAGTGAGAGTAAGTATTATGCAGAATATGTTGCTTTATCTACAGAAATACTGTCAAATTGACTCTTGTTTAGCATCTAGGTAAATTGGTACTCAAAAGTTAGTTACTTCTGAAGAATTCCCCTACCTTTTATCTCAGGTTGACTCTTAGGTGACAGCTTTTCCCTATTTTTGGTCGACCTGAGTAGTGTATAGCTTCAGCTAGTATTGTTTACTTGATGCTTTACTTAACTAAGACGTTATTTCTCCAGGCCCTGTTTTATTCAGCTTTACGAAGCTCTCGTGAGATTCTCACCATCAACGACTCCACAAAAAGTCTTGTTGCTGCCATCAATAACCGTCTCAGTGCACTATCATTTCACATGAGGGAGTATTATTGGTTGGACAGGAAAAAGATTAATGAGATATATCGCTATAAAACAGAAGAATATTCTACAGATGCTATCAACAAGTTCAATATCTACCCAGATCAAATTCCGTCTTGGCTTGTGGATTGGGTTCCAGAGATTGGTGGATATCTTATTGGCAATTTACAACCTGCACATATGGATTTTCGTTTTTTCACGCTTGGAAATATTTGGACCATTATTTCATCACTAGGATCTCATGAACAGAATGAATCCATTTTGAATTTGATTGAAGACAAATGGGATGACCTCATGGGGCAAATGCCTCTAAAGATTTGTTACCCAGCTTTAGAACATGAAGAATGGCGCATTATCACTGGCAGTGACCCTAAGAATACGTGAGGCTCTAGCTTCTCTCTTTTTTTTTCTTGCCCAGTCCCATTTCTATGTACCTTGTGGTAGCTCGTTATTAAATTCAAAATACTCTGATAATGTAAAAAGGTTTGTTCACAAATCACAAGCTTAATCAATTTGTTATCTGCAGCCCATGGTCATATCATAATGGGGGTTCATGGCCTACTCTACTGTGGCAGGTACACTCCCTATGAATTTCGTAGATCATTATGGAATTTAAATGAGAAAGATGATATCCTGGCAAATAAATATATGTATCAGAACTAGAATATATGATGTTGATTTTTTGAATGTCCTTGATAAACCCTCTTAATCATCTTTAATTTTTCATTTTCTAGTTTACCCTTGCTTGTATCAAAATGGGAAGACCAGAACTATCAAAAAGAGCTGTGGATTTGGCTGAAAAGAGGCTGTCGGCAGACCACTGGCCTGAATATTATGATACAAGGCATGGGAGATTCATAGGCAAGCAAGCTCGTTTGTCTCAGACGTGGACAATTGCTGGATACTTGACCTCAAAGATGCTGTTGGAAAATCCAGGCATGGCATCCAAGTTGTTCTGGAACGAGGATTATGAGCTCCTTGAGAATTGTGTTTGCACACTGAGAGCAAATGGTCGTAGGAAATGTTCGCGCTTTGCTGCCAGATCTCAAGTAGGTCTCTAAATGTGTCCCTGTTTCTGCAACTCCGTGCACTCTTGCCATCAAAGTAGAGGCATTTTCTTGTTAGGAATTTAACCTTTACTGGCTTAACAGAGTTGTCTATCTGCAAAATATATTGTTAAAGCTTGTGGTGTAGTATATTTTCGTACCTTTTGATTAAATCAGAAATGTGACACTGATAGGTGCCATTCATCAATAAATTCTGATTTTGAATCTAAATATTCTGTCATGTTGGATGAAGTGTTTCATTTAATTCTCACGCTTGTTAGTGCTGTTACCCCCAGCCGCCTGTCCCCACCATTCCTCATTTTTTAACAAGTTAACTCCTAGCTCAATATGGTTAGTATTTTGAACTCTTACTATATGACTCGAACTATCAGGCTATCAGTGAAAAATGAGGGTCTTTCATTGAACCGAAGTCCGAAAAACTCCTCATTTCTCAATCCCTTGCACCAGTATCAAAAATAGTTTTATTGAAATGCGTGTTTTGACGAGTTTGAGTTGAAAGGAGAAACCAAAGTGCTAATCAAGCTTCCGAAATAAAATTACATTTACCTTCATTAAAGTACAAGAGAAAACCACATCCACTCTCTTTTTTTAATTGAATATTGAAGCTAATAGTTCTAGTAAACACTCCAGTTAAGACCTAGTAACCCAAAACAGAGGGAATGGGCGGAAAGAAAACTCCCCTTTGGGGATCTACAGAACCATTCAAGCCTCATTTGTTTTCCTTCTAATAAAGTTATTGAAGATCATTCAGTAAGATCATCATGATCTGATTGTACCCTAAAGAAGTGAAGGCGAGTGTCTCCAAGCTTCCTGGAATAAGTAGCTTTCTTGTACTCATCCCAAGTGAAAGGCCTGTACAGATTAGGTTTGTGTGGTGAGAACAGCTCGGGGGACAAGCAATCCTGGCATTGGGTGCTGGAGCACCAAAGTAGGCCATTGACATCCTCGTTCTACAAGAATTCACCATGGCCCTATGCCTTACACTCAAAAACCTTCTGTTTGTCAGTGCCTGAAACCAAGAAACAGGGATTTATAAAGTGTACAAATCCTAAAGGGTTAGTCTTTTTACTCCTTTGTATTATTACTCCCAATCTCGGTGTGCTCTTATCATAAAATGTAGGACTTAAGTGTTAGCAAACGATCTTATGGACCGACTTTACATTAGGGTTAATTACTTAAGAGTACTTTTTTCAGATTCTAAAGGGAACTGGCCCTGAAAAGAATCACTCTCTGTCTACTAGTAAATTTGAAAAATGAAGTTGTTATCGATATTTAAATTAACAGCCAAGTTTGAAATGCTTTCATCCTTGGTACTCCACTGTAGTAATTCTTTTTGGCACGTACTGTAAGGAATACTAACATGTGGTTAGTACAGGCAAACACTGAACCGAAATGGTAGTTGTCCACAACTACCATCAAGAGCTAGTTGGCTGTTTAGCTAGTATTCAAGATTGAAGAATAGCCAAAGAAAAAGTATACGGAAAACTTTTTAGTAAACCCTAATGCCATTCATGAAGACATGCAGACGAGTACTTGTGATGTTGAACCTATTCAAATGAAAGTTGTGGAGGTTATTGATGGAATATCAATTGTTAGATGGACGGAGGAGGAAGTTTTATGTATGAACAAGACTGAAAAACTTTCCTATGTTGTTGTAGGCAAATTTTCATATGGCTTGCCTAATTTGGAGGAACTCAGAATTCAAGTCTCATTGCAATGTGGAATCAAGGGTGATTGTAAGATAGGATTCTTTAGATATAGGCATATCCTTATGAGGCTTGAAACATTGGAAGATTTTCTTACAATGTCATCGAAGGTTGCTCATTATATCGTCTAAATATGGTTATTCTTATCAGATGCGGCCTTTGATTTATGATCCTAAGTTTAAAGTTGATGAGGAGACGACAATAGCGATTGCTTGGATCTCATTCCCATATATGTTAGCTACATACTTTGTAAAAAATCATTATTTTCTCTTGCCTCAGCAGTATGTATACCTTTGCAATTGGATATGGCTACTATTAACAAAATTCAACCTAGTTGTGCTAGGGTTAAAGTTTTAGTTAACATTATTGCTAATTTATCAGAATTTGTAAGGATGGAAATTATGGATGAGAGCTCTGGTCAAGTAAGGAAAGTGGATGTGAAGATTCAATATGTTGTGTTACCAAAGTATTGTAAGAAGTGTAAACTTCAAGGGCACAACGAAGAAGGATGTAGAACATTACATCCAGAATTAAGGAATGAAGTTGTTGAGGAGATTGAAGTTGAAACTGATGAAAGATTGAACAATGGGGAGAATAGGATTCTACCTCAGGAGTTGAGGCAACCTATAAAGGTCGTAACTTGAATAAATTTCCAGCAAAAATATTATCTAATGGATCGGTTGTTGGAAATCCTGGCAAGTTTAATGTAGTCAAAGATAGAAGAGTTTTTACAACGAAAAAGAATCTTAGCAAGTTTATAGATGGTAAGCCTAGTAATGGAGTTATTGCAGTAAAGGGAATTCTTGTTCAAAATAAATTTGATGTATTAAAAGAAGAAAGTCATGTAGAGGAGGAAAGTGATAATGTTAACAGGTCTGAGGAGCTGCAGATTTCCTTGGCTCAAGAAAACATAGAGGAGAAGAGGGTAGAGGATCTTGATGTTACTCTAGGATCAAAGCAGTCTGATGTGAAGGAAGGGGTACCTGGCTCTCCATTTGTTAAATAGGGTGATAGAGTGAATATAAAGATTGATATTGCTTTAGAGGAGGGTGAGATTAGTGATAAGGTTGCAGTTGTTATAGATACACCTTTCATGGAAAATAATGATCCTGTTCATCCATAGTTTGATCCTAGTAGTAATAAGGAAGTGCATCAAGATTTGATAGAGGTGGGTACTACTCCTATTTTGGAGAAGAAAATTGTTTTAAGGGTGGCGAATAAGGATGTAGAAGTCAAAGATGATATGACTCCAGCAATTCAAGAGGAGTAGTTCTCTGTGGCAAATGGTGATGCTATGGTGTTAACAAATAATTCTGCTAATGTGCATGATAGAATGCAGGAAGGTCATAATATTATGGACTTGGGGAACTTGCATCTCCAAAATCTGTGGAAAATGAAGTTCATAAGGATGGCTACAATAATCATGATGAGATAGAAGCATATGTAAATGTGAAAGTAGATACTTCTATATTGCCAGATTTTCCCCCACAAGAAATATCTTGTGCAAGTTATCAATATGTCATAGAAGAAGATGAAGCTAAGGAAGCTGATGCTAGTTCTGATGAGGTGGAAAGAGTTGGTGATAAAGCAACAGAAGATGCATTGACAGTAATGTGCACTATGCCTACTTAGGCACCTGCCACTTTATTAAAGAAGAATTCTCCATTGAGGAGTTTACATGATCTGGTGTCTCACAATATTCTTGATGAGGATGATACAAAGAAAATAGAAGAACAACAGAAAATAATTTTGGTGGATCATGATGAGCTAATGAAGGACAAAATGAAACAGGTGGCAAGAAATGCTGATGTTTCTCCAGTTTCTGTCAAAGGGACTAAGAAGGGAAGGAAACAAGCAAATTTTGAACCTCAATTACCTACAAGGGTAGTGCCAAAGAGAGGTCCAACTACACCAATCTTTAAGTCATGATTAAAGCCTTTATATGGAATATAAGGTCTGTTAGGACCCAACATGCTTTTCATAGACTTCAGATGCTACATAGACACCACAAATTTTGCTTTATAGCTTTGATGGAACCTTTCCAACTGGATAGATACATTGACAAATATAGAAAGAAGTTGGGGATTAATTACTTTGAAGTTATTCCTTCATAATCAAGAATAGATTCATGATGGTTACTCTTGTATATGCAAAATGTAATGATGTTGATAGGCTACAGTTGTGGGATACTATTTATCAAGTGAGCCATAATATGAATATGCCTTGATTGGTAGGAGGAGATTTTAGAGTTGTTATGCATGAAGATGAGAAGATAGGAGGCATTCCTATTCAGCCTCATGATGTTGAAGATTTTACATTTTATGTTAATTCATGTGAATTGTTTGAATTCAATTTTAAAGGGAGTCCATTCACTTGGCAGAATGGTAGAGTTGTAGAAGATTGTGTTGACACCCAATTTTGTCTCATTTTTTTTGATTTATTTTAAAATTTTAAATATTTTTGATACATCAAATTTTTTTTTAATATATATATTATTTTCAATATCATTATTTATTATTATTATTATTATTCACATTTTTACTATCATTTTGCCTCTTAAAATCACAATCATAGTTTTTATCATAATATTCTATGTTATTTTTATTTTTCGCAAAATTGCATCACATTTTTTATTCTAATAAAGTATTAAGCATTTCGTAAATATTATTTATTTATTTATTTTCACATCATTATATTTTTTATTTTAAGTAATTTACATTTTTCTTCAAAGCATTTTAAACCCCTTTTTATTCATTTTAACCCAAACCAAGTTCACCCAACACCCATTCATTTTCCCAACCCAAAATAATTTATACCCAAAACAAAAATAAGGCCCAACCGGTCAAGCCACAAACCCAATCGGCCCAATACTCAATCCCATTCCCTTTTATTTCCCTTACCCCTAAACCAACAAACCCTACACCAAACATAATACCCTCTTTCTCTCTTTCTACCTCAAATCGCCGCACCTCCCCATACCCCTGACACCACCTACGCCGCATCCATCACTTCACCTATGCCTACACACCAAAAAACCCGTGATTTCAACCCCTAAAATCTGCAACCTTTTGCCCCTTTATTTCGATTTCAAACTCGATTTTAGGGGGAAATCCATCTATATAAACCCCCTTTGTTCACTGTTTTTTCGAGGGGTGGAGGTCGTTTTGTTGGTGGTTTCTGGTCGGTTTTGTTGGTTTTATTTCCGGTCGGGTTTTGTGATTCTGTGTTTCTCGATCGTTGTTTTGGTTGGGTTCTCTCGGTCGGAGTTCTGAAAATCAAAAATCAAGAACAATTCGGGTAGGGTCGGGTCCGAATCCATCTATAAAACCCCCATATTGTTCTTCATTTTGGGAGGAGGAATTCTGATTTCGGGTTCTAAAAAGGGGTCAAAATTCGAGAAAAGAAATCGAAATAAGTACGAAAACAAGTCCAAAATCAGAAGGAAAAGGGGTGAGTTTCGTTCTTGAACTTTGGTTTTAAATACCTCTATTTTACTTCGTAAACCTCAATCCGAAAAATTTGCTTTTGTTGTTGTTCTTCACTGTTTTCGGGTTTTCTGATTTGGGTCACTGTTCGGGTAGGGTCAGCTCGAGTTGGTTGAAATTTCCAGATTTTTGTGTTTAATATTCTGTTGTTGGCTATTTGAAAATTCAAGAAAAACTGATTTGGGTCGGGTAAAAATTTCAGATTTTTTGTGTTTAATATTTTGTTGTTGGTTATCTAAAATTCAACAAAAAAGTGTTCGATTTCGAGTCGGGTCACTGTCTGTCTCAGGTTGGATTTTTTAGAAGCATATTCGAATTCTGTTTCGGTTAAAAAATTCAGAATTCGTGTCAGATGTTTTGATCGCGGACTGTTGTTTATTTTGATATTTGAATATCCATTACGCAACTATTTTGTTATTTTACTGATTTGAATAAATGTTACACTTAGGCCGATGAAATTGAATTTGAGGCTGGGTCCTTCGAAAAATGGTTCTCGGTTCGGTTTTTTACTGTTTTTGGTATATTTTGCTGATTTGAACATAATACTACACTCTGGCCGATGAAAAAATATTCGTCGATTTTTGAGGCCTCTACAGTTGGAAAGACGGAAAATAAAACTCTGGCCAAGGATGAGACTTAATTTTTTTTTCATCCAAGTGACCAACATGTTCGGTAGGCAAGACAACTAAAATGACCAACGAGTCATATGTTTGCAACCACAACGTGATTGGAATGGTCTTTTAAAAATTTAAGTCTAAGCCCTCCGTAATCAAAATATTTACTGTTTTAGGTACGGATCCGAAGTTATTTATATTCAATTGTTTCTAACCGTTTGTTCTTGATAGCTTGCAAGAAACACAGTTAAAGAACACAAGATACCCGTCGGAGATGATTTATTTGTTTTATGTTCTTTAATTCATTTTTTATTTTGTTTTGTATTGTAATATTATTGTACTCGTGAAATTATTGCAATGTTTAGAATAGGTAGACTTAGAATTAATTAATAGGGTAGTCTAAAACTGGAAACCGGTCGCTAGTTTATTTATTTTTAGGCTCGGTTAGTTTTAAAATCGGAAATCGCTAGTCTATCAATTTTAGGCCCGTCACCCATACTTTCAAAATGCCAGTTTATCTATTTTAGGTCTGTCGCCCATACTTTCAAAACTCTAGCTTATTTTTGAATTGTTCTGAATTATTAAAACTATTGGTCACCTTTTGCTCACACTATTAATCATACGAAATAGAGTCTTATTTTTATCCGATTCGTTATTTAAAACGACTTTTAAAATATCACTTTCCTTGCATTACCAATAAGTTGTTTTTCTTCTTACTAAATCATCTTGTATATATATTTATAAGCAATGCCATACAAATGCATGTTTTATCCAGAAATCACTTTGCATATATTTTGCAAATAATGCAATCAAAAGTGTGTTCTTCTTTAACAAATTACTTTGCATGTATTTTTGTGAATAATACAATACAAATATATGTTTCACCCAAAAAATCACCTTGCATATATTTTTATCAATTTTCATACAAATGCATACTTTTTAAACTTTACATGTATTTTTTAATGCCATACAAATGCATACTTGTAAAAAATGCATCATTTTATTAAATACTTGCAACATCATTTTAACTTTATATTTTTAAACATGCATTTTCTTAGCATAATAATTAACCTGAGTTTGATCGGATAACCGCAAGTTAGCGGATTTTAAAGGATGTCTAACCCCTTCCCTTTAAGATAATAAAGAACTCTTACCTAGAAGCTAATTAGTTTCGCAGACCATAAAATCGTAGTTATTTTGCAGCATATAGCTAACATTTAGATGTCCTAATTCACCTTAGAATAATTAGGTGGCGACTCCTCAACAAAGCATTTTTATCCAATGCCAGAGGGAATCGACGCCATCACGTCGTGAGCCGCGGGTTAAAAACGGGTGCGGCAGCATGGCGGCTCCGCTGGGAATTTCAGGTTCTTAACCATAGCAAATCCAGGTTAATTATTATTGCATTTTATTTTGCTTATTATTTGATCTACTGCGTTAAATTGTTTCCTTTTTCAAACTTTGTATGTTTAACTGCTTTAATTGCTACTTTCTTTATCGCTTTTCTTAAATTGGCATTCCGCTCATATTTCCTCCACTTTGGAAAATTGACAGTATCACACATTACACGCGAGGTGTGTTTCGCGCACCTGCAAATTCTTTCAAATTTCCAAATTTTAAGAGAGTTGGCGTATGCGCGGAGTGCTTGGACCATCCAGTGTCCGCGTAACCTTCTCACTCGAGTAGTCCGCTCGGGAACCTTGAGTCTAGTAAGCCAAATCTTAGAAAATTTAGGATAGAGCTATACCACCATTTATCTTAAGTCATGCATGCATACATCTTAGGTGGTTCGATCCTTGGTATCGACTCCCCAATTAAGAAAACCACCAAATTATCGACGGGTCTCACGACCCAACAACATATTATGTGTAGCGTGATGATAAACGAATCCAAGCCTAATCATGACATGCCGAAATTGGAAAATGTACATTCATTTTATCTTTATTTCCGACAAAAGCATCGCATTTTAACAGATTGGATTAATCTGTCATAATCTCGCATATTTGGCATTTAGGCTCACATCTGGCATAGGAGAAGCCCCATGCATGTTAGGACGCGCATTTAATTTTCGCACAATCTGTTTACTATTTTTCTACTTTTCACTCTGTACATATTATTTAATGTAATAATTACCCGCCTCAATTCTGTACATATCATGTCATGTCGTTTGCAACTCTGGGCATAAACATTTGCCTTTTGTAGTTTTGGGCTATCGCACTACAATCAAAACTTCTACTGGGGCAACGTCATATCTTTTGGTCCACGGGACAGAGATTGTGTCACCACCCGAGGATAAATCGTTCTTGAACATCACGACTCGGACCTTGTAAAGTGTTAACTTTCAGTCCGAACAAACCAATCAGGGGAGCCTTTGAATATACTGTCACATTCCCACATTTTATTATTATTCTTTCTGTGACTTTCCTCCTTCCACCAATATCTCTTATTTTGTAGGAAGACCGTCCTCGCAAACAGTCGGGGCGGTCGTTCTAAAACATAATCCCTGGAGATACTCCAGAAAAGAACAAAACAAAAGTGTTCACAAAGATGACCGGGAGATGTTTTCGACTGAAAGAAGTCAGCCAACTTCCAGTCCGAACAAACCAATCAGGGGAGTCTTTGACTATACTGTCACATTCTTACCTTTATTATTCGTGACTTTCCTACTTTCACCAGTGCTCTTATTTTTACAGGAAGACTGTCCTCGCGAACAGTTGGGGGCGGTCGTTATAAAACATTATCCCTGGAGATATCCCAGGAAAGAACAAAGCAAAAAGTTTTCACAAAGATGACCGGGAGATATTTTGACTGGAAAAAGTCGGCCAACACTAGATTCAACAAGGCATCACTCTGAGTTTGTCTATACTTTTTTTTTCTTTACATATTTGCAAATTCAATTGATATGGTTAATTTTCGTTACATAATTCCTTTATATCATACATTTTACAACATATCTTTCACGAACTAAGAATGTTTGATTCTCGCCATACGGTGTGATACGTAGGTAACCCTTCTTGGGTTCGACACTACCACTAAATGTAAATCTAGTCCTTGCGGAACGCTACCCAATGAAAGTGGAACGAACCTGCCAAAGGGACGCACTTCCTTGTCCACCTGAAAAAGGGACGCACTTCTCTGTCTACCTTAGAAAGGGTCATGCTTCTGCATCCACCTTAACAATGGATGTACTCGCCTTGTCTACCTTAGAAAGGGACATATTTGGCTTACCCATCTTTTCATTCATCCTGTCATGGACAATTATTTTTTCATTACATTCATCCTATTGTGGAAAATCATTTGTTTCATTGTATTCATCCTATCGTGGACAGTCATTTTACTTTGCATTCGTCCCTAGTGGGCAATCATCTGTTTTATACAGTTTTTACTCTTACTATCCTATTATGGATGAATTTTTTTTCAAGCATACATTTTTTTAACCTATCTGAACGAACTACGCGCACCTGATTCTCGTCAAAGATGAGATACGTAGGCAACCCTACTTGGGTTCGTTACCCTTTATTAAAAAAAACAAAAAAATATATTTTAAGTATCATTGGTTGACTTGGTTGATACCAACACAGTTAGGAGTGTGTATAGGAAAGAACAAGTAACAATCTATATAGTGGAGAAGACTGACTTCGTGTTAAACTATAGATTCTTTTGGTACCTCTCATTCACGCCTGTGGTGACACTTGAAAAAATTGTTTTGCATGCTTCCAACATAAGAACAAAACCAACCTCTTCGTTTCATGTACATTGTGTGGTGAGTTTTAGAATAAGTTCAATTGCATTGCATTGTAATATAGAACTTGGCTCGAATGTTTGTTGAGGCGAAATCCTGAGTAACACTTGGTATAGGAAATGATCGTTGGCTTTCTTTGATCCGTTTGAGCCTTTCCAACGTACCAAATAACATTATCCGTAGCACTTCCCCTTTGAGCCTAAAGTCTATTCTTTTAACAACCACATCTTATACCTATATCCTTTCTGAGTGCATACACACACTATCCCTCTCTTGGCCCGACCTCCTTGAGCGCATCAGAAATGTCCAAATTTCTAAAAAGATCCGAGTTGAAGTTCCAAAGTCCTGAAAGAGAAAAATAAAAAGAAAACAAAAGGACGACTTCAAAAAAGAAGAAGTCAAAAACCCCGACAATATCAAGAAAGGAAAATTAGGAGATAACTCTGGAAAGGGGAAAAAGCTCCAAATGAAATATTCAAAAGAAGTCGGTACAAAAGAAAAAAAGAGCAGATCGGCATCAAGGCACACAAATACCAAGCGCAGAACATATTCCAACGCTCAAGGAAGGATTAGTCACTCCTTACCCAAATGATATCCTTTCCTTTCCCCAAGCCTACATTACAACCCCATAACAAGCCCTACATGATCCTATACCAAGGGTTCTCACATTAGTGGATACTTACATGACGGCCAAACCTATAGTGTCATAATTAAATGCATTGAACATCTTTCTGAGTGTGAGTGTACTTCTTTAGACGTCCCAAAGTTCAAAATACTGAAATATATCTGAGGAATGAACTTTCTTTTAGTGAGGACATTTGAAACATGATGATATGCATAGGTAGAAACCTTTGCTTGAAGCAAGTGTCGATACTTAGGTATGTCTGAAGTAGCATCTTAAGCTGTAGGAATTACCTTGGAGTCAGTCTCAGTTAGACAGAAATTAAATAACGGGAGCCCTTAAGCACAATACTAATTGTTTGGTACCAACTGAAGTCAAGACGTGATTCTGTCTTTTTCATATTTTCAAAAAAAAAAAACCTTGCAAATAATATTGCATCATTTTTCAAACTCTAATCACTCTCTTTTACCAAAAAAAATTCTACAAACTCAAATTCCTTTTTCCCACAGAGTCTCGGATGAACAACCCAGAATTTGATTTCCATTCCCTGACTCCACATGAACTACGTTATGACCTGATTTCCACGGCTGGATACGTAGGCGGCCATATCAGCTTCGGTCCCATTTTTAGAAAATCCTTAAAAATCTCTTTTGCCACACGAACTACGTTATGACCTGATTCCTTCGGTGGGTTACGTAGGCGGCCACATCAGCTTCGGTCCCATTTTTAGAAAAACCCTTACAAATCTCTTTTGCCACATGAACTACGTTATGACCTGATTCCCTCGGCGGAATACGTAGGCGCCCACATCAGCTTCGGTCCCATTTTTAGAAAAACCCTTACAAATCTCTTTTGCCACATGAACTACGTTATGACCTGATTCCCTCGGCGGAATACGTAGGCGCCCACATCAGCTTCGATCCCATTTTTAAAAAACCCTTACAAATCTCTTTTACCACATGAACTACGTTATGACCTAATTCCCTCGGTGGGATACGTAGGCGGCCACATAAACTTCGGTCCCATTTTTAGAAAAACCCTTACAAATCTCTTTTTCCACATGAACTACGTTATGACCTGATTCCCTCGGTGGGATACGTAGGCGGCCACATCGGCTTCGGTCCCATTTTTGGAAAACTTCACAATCCCTTTTTGCTTGTAACGAACTACGTTATGACCTGATTTTCATTGTCGGAATACGTATGCGGCCTATATCGGCTTCGGTCACACCATTGAAAATTTTCTTCCCTTATCTTGCACACAACGCAATTGGTCCACCTGATTGCCTTAATAGGACAAGCAAGTTTCCAACACAAACTCGATTTTGTCCAGTTGGAAGTTCAACATCTTCATATATACCAGAAACTGGGAAAATTTTAAGGGTTCACTACACGAATACGCCAATGGACATGGAAAAGCGCCAGACAACTAAGTCTTCAGTACAAACCAGTCTGAACTTGCAAGCGTCAAGAGCCAAAGCTACAAAGTCAACGCGAATCAACCGCCCCTCCCCAAACTCATGAATTTCTCTGAGTGTAGGTCTTCAGGTTGACAGAGGCAGGGAAGCCGCAACATGTGTGTTTAATTTGGCAAAGAACTTCGGCATCACAGTTCAGCCCACAAAGATCATGTTCCTGTTTTGCGTCTGTACAAAAGCACCCTCTTGACCTACAGGGTCCCAACTGCATTATGCCTGTACAAGAACGTTATTTCGTGTCAGGGTCATATTCTCATCCTCATCTATTCATATTACATTGCTTATATCAACTCATTAACTTTTCATCCAGATTGAGTTAGCGAGAACTTCAACATAGCATTTCGGCCTCAAGGTCACGATGCATTATGTCAATACAACGACGTCATATCAGGCACCTACCTCCAAATACGGATATTTTAATTTAAATCAGGTGCCCATCTCCTAATGCGAGTATTTTAATTTAAATTAGGCGCCCACCTCATAATGCAGGTATTTTAGTTTCAATCACGCACCAACTTTCCAAAGGTGGTATTTTAATTTGAATCAGGCACCCACCTCCTAACGTAGGTATTTTAATTTAAATCAGGCACCCACCTCCTAATGCGGGTATTTTAATTTAAATCAGGCGCTCACCTCTTAATACGAGTATTTTAATTTAAATCAGTTGACCACCTCCTAATGCGGGTATTTTAATTTAAATCAGGCGCCCACCTCCTAATGCGAGTATTTTAATTTCAATCAGGCACCCACCACCTAATGCGGGTATTTTAATTTTAATCAGGCGCCCACCTCCTAATGAGGCTATTTTAATTTCAATCAGGCGCCCACCTCCTAAAGCGGGTATTTTAATTTAAATCAGCCCCCCATTTTCTAATGCGGGTATTTTAATTTTAATCAGGCGTCCACCTTCTAATGCGGGTATTTTAATTTAAATCAGGCGCCCACCTCCTAATGCGGGTATTTTAATTTAAATCAGGCGCCCACCTCCTAAAGCGGGTATTTTAATTTAAATCAGGCGCCCACCTCCTAATGCAGATATTTTAATTTAAATCAGGCGCTCACCTCCTAATGCGGATATTTTAATTGCAATCAGGCACCCACATCCTAATGCGGGTATTTTAATTTAAATCAGGCGTCCACCTCCTAATGCGGGTATTTTAATTACAATCAGACACCCACCTCCTAATGCGGATAGTTTAATTTCAATCAGACGCCCACCAAACGGCACCATCTGCATTATGTCTAAGCAACGACGTTATTTCATTACGCCTATGCAACGTCGTCATCTGCATCACGTCTATACAATGACGTCATCTCATTACGCATGTGAAACAACGTCATCTGCATTGGGGAAGTACTTCGAATGTCGTTCCGCCCTTTCCCCAGTATTTCGCCACATCTACAACCAGTGTCATCATAACTCGATACTGGGGCAATATTTCTCGAATCTGCACCACCTTTTGCAACTTCTCTCCCTCTCGGGATTCTATTTCTTCCCATGCATCCCTAATCTTCCCTCGGGTCCTGATGATCAGGACAAAATTGGCTACTCAGTCAACTTCTTTGTCCGAAAACTCTTTCATCGTCTCCGGCCAAAGAGGGGCATCTGTTGACACCCAATTTTGTACCATATTTTCCGATTTATTTTGCAATTTTAAATATTTTTGACACCTCAAAAATAATTTTAATATATATATATATATAATTTTCAATATCATTATTTATTATTTTTATTATTATTCACATTTTTACTATCATTTTGCTTTTTAAAATCACAATCATAGTTTTTATCCTAATATTCTATGTTATTTTTATTTTTATTAAAATTGCATCGCATTTTTTATTCTAAGTAAGCATTAAGAATTCTGTAAATATTATGTTTTTATTTACTATCACATCGTTATATTTTTTATTTTAAGTAATTTACATTTTTCTTCAAAGCATTTTAAACTCCTTTTTATTCATTTTAATCCAAACCAAATTCATCCCACACTCATTCATTTTTCCAACCCAAAATAATTTTTAGCCAAAACACAAATAGGCCCCAACCGGCTAGCCCACAAAGGGGCCCAACCGGTCAAGCCCCAAACCCAATCGGTCCAATACCCAAACTCATTCCCCTTTATTTCCCTTACCCCTAAACCAACAAACCCTACACCAAACATAATACCCTTTTTCTTTCTTTCTACCTCAAATCGTCGTACCACCCCATACCCCACACCCCTGAAACCCGCAGGTCTTCGCCACCCTACCCCACCTATCCCCATACCCCTGACACAACCTACGCCGCACCCAATCACTTCACCCATACCTATACCCCAAAAAATCCGCGATTTCAACCCCTAAAATCCGTAACCTTTTGTCCCTTTATTTCAATTTCAAACTCAGTTTTAGGGGGAAATCCATCTATATAAACCCCCTTTGGTCACTATTATTTTGGGGGTGGAGGTCATTTTGTTGGTGGTTTCCGATCAGTTTTTGTGATTCTGTTTTCTCGATCGTTGTTTTGGTTGGGTTCTCTCGGTCGGAGTTCTGAAAATAAAAAATCAAGAACAATCCGGGTCTGGTCGGGTCCGAATCCATCTATAAAACCCCCATTTTTTTCTTCATTTTAGGAGGAGGAATTTTGATTTCTGGTTCTAGAAAAGGGTCAAAATCCGAGAAAAGAAATCGAAATAAGTCTAAAAACAAGTCCAAAGTCAGAAGGAAAAAGGGTGTGTTTCGTTCTTGAACTTTGATTTTAAATACCTATATTTTGATTCGTAAACCCCAATCCAAAAATCTGCTTTTGTTGTTGTTCTTCACTGTTTTCGGGTTTTCTGATTTGGATCACTGTTCGTGTCGGGTCAGCCCGGGTTGATTAAAATTTCCAAATTTTTGTGTTTAATATTCTGTTGTTGGCTATTTGAAAATCCAAGAAAAACTTATTCGGGTCAGATTTCTGATTCAGGTCTGGTCAGCCCGGGTCGAGTAAAAATTTTAGATTTTTTGTGATTAATATTTTGTTGTTGGTTATCTGAAAATTCAAAAAAAAAAAATTCAATTTCGGGTCGGGTCGACCCAAATTTCGGGTCGGGTCACTGTCTGTCTAGGGTTGGATTTTTCAGAAGCATATTCAAAATTTGTTTCGGTTCAAAAATTCAGAATTCGTGTCGGATGTTTTGATCGCGGACTGTTGTTTATTTATCCATTACGCGACTATTTTGTTGTTTTAATGATTTGAACATATGTTACACTTAGGCCGATGAAATTGAATTTTAGGTCGGGTTCCTTCAGAAAATGGTTCTCGATTTTGTTTTTTTACTGTTTTGGGTATTTTGCTGATTTGAACATGATACTACACTCTGGCCGATGAAAAAATATCTGTTGATTTTTTAGGCCTCCACAGTTGGAAAGACGGAAAATAAAACTTTTAGGCAATGATGAAACTTAAATCTTTTTTTCATCCGAAAGACCAACATGTTCGGTAGGCAAAGCAACTAAAATGACCAACGAGTCATATGTTTGCAACCACAACGTGATTGGAATGGTCTTTTAAAAATTTAAGTCCAAGCCCTCTGTAATCAAAATATTTACTGTTTTAGGTACGGATCCGAAGTTATTTATATTCAATTGTTTCTAACCGTTTGTTCTTAACAGCTTGCAAGGAACACAGTTAAAGAAGACAAGATACCACTCAGAGATGATTTATTTGTTTTATGTTCTTTAATTCAGTTTATATTTTGTTTTGTATTGTAATATTATTGTACTCGTGAAATTATTGAAATATTTAGAATAGGTAGACTTAGAATTAATTAATAGGTTAGTCTAAAACTGGAAATCCGTCGCTAGTTTATTTATTTTTAGGCTCGGTTAGTTTTAAAATTGGAAACCTCTAGTCTATCTATGTTGGGCCCGTCGCCTATACTTTCAAAACACTAGTTTATCTATTTTAGGCCTGTCGCCCATACTTTCAAAACGCTAGTTTATTTTTGAATTGTTCAGAAGTTTTAAAACTATTGGTTATGCTTACACTATTAATCATACGAAATAGTCTTATTTTTATTCGATTCGTTATTTAAAATGACTTTAAAAATATCACTTTCCTTACATTACTAATAAATTGTTTTTCTTCTTACTAAAATTTTGCATATAAATTTATAAGCAATGACATACAAAAGCATGTTTTATCCAAAAATCACTTTGCATATATTATGTAAATAATGCAATCAAAAGTGTGTTCTTCTTTAACAAATTACTTTGCATGTATTTTTGTGAATAATACAATACAAATATATGTTTCACCAAAAAAATCACTTTGCATATATTTTTATCAATTTTCATACAAATGCATACTTTTTTAACTTTACATGTATTTTTTAATGCCATACAAATGCATACTTGTACAAAATGTATCCTTTTATTAAATACTTGCAACATCATTTTAACTTTATATTTTTAAACATGTATTTTCTTAGCATAATAATTAACCTGGGTTTGACCGGATAACCGCAAGTTAGCGGATCTTAAATGATGCCTAACCCCTTCCCTTTAAGATAATAAAGAACTCTTACTTAGAACCTCATTAGTTTCGCAGACCATAAAACAGGAGTTATTTTGCATTCTTTAGCTAACATTTAGGTGCCCTAATTTACCTTAGAATAATTAGGTGGCGACCCCTCAACAAAGCATTTTTATCCAACGCCAGAGGGAATCGACGCCTTCACGTCGCAAGCCGCGGGTTCAAAATGGGTGCGACAGACTGTATTTTTAAAAAATTGGACAGACAGTTTTTTAACTTGTAATGTCAACAATGATTTGAAAATACTGAGGTGGAGCACCTGTCTAGAACAAGATCTGC
The DNA here is from genome assembly GCA_029783415.1 of Anisodus acutangulus. Lineage (NCBI taxonomy): Eukaryota > Viridiplantae > Streptophyta > Magnoliopsida > Solanales > Solanaceae > Anisodus > Anisodus acutangulus. Next base: position 23,223,198 of record CM056489.1, read on the forward strand.
TCATGCACCATTGTTTATTTCCTCGGGGGATCAAAAGAAGGATTTTATTAGATCATTTTGATTTCTCAAGTTTTGGACTGAACATAAAGATTTTTTGGAGGTAGTGAAGTCTAATTGGTCTATAGAAACTAATGGTAATCCTTTTATCCTATTCAAACAGAAGTTGAAGCATATCAAAAGTGTTCTTCCTACATGGAGTAGGGAAGCTTTTGGAGACATCTTTAAATAGTTGATTATTAGGAAGAGATAGTCAATGTGACAAGGCATAATGGATGGCCTCAAGTACTAGTTCATTTACTGTGAGTTGTGCTTGAAACATAGTGAGACAGAAAAAATAGCAAACTTGGTTTTACAAATTGATGTGGATAAAGGGACTTTCATACAAGATATCATTTCTGTTATAGAGAGTATGGCATCAAAGTTACCAGTGGATGATGTTTTGACTAGCATTGACATTGATATTGTTTCTATCTGCAGGTGTTGTACTTTTCCACAACAAGAAACTATGGCTCATCTGTTTCTTACAGGTGAATTTGCAGCAGATATTTGGCATGTGTTTACTTTAGCAGCAGAAATCCAGGGTCTTTTTATTCAGATAAATCAGACAGTGGCTAAATGGCGGACTGCAGCATGTGCAACTAAACTGAAGCCTATATATCGAGCTTCTCCTGCTATTATTCCATGGTTCTTATGGAAGAGAAGAAATACCATTATGCATGGAGGAAATATGACAAAGGGAAGAGTGATTTATTATATAAACTTGGACTTATATTTGTTTGCTTGTCTCAGATTTTCTTGGCTAACAATTCCTACTTCTTGGCCTATGATGGTGCAGTATTTTGAAGAGTATATGCCTCAAATATCATCCAAAAAGTTAGGTGGAGATTAACTCCTCTTGGATGATATAAATGTAATACAGATAGGGCTTATAAATGTTGTACAAGAGTGTTCTTCTGTATTTTATGTGAGAAATACTGATGGTAATCTAGTATATGCATGGGCTACTAAAATTGAGGCTGAGTCTAATTTGATTTTTGAAGAAAGAGCAATACTATAGGGAATTTCTTATTGTGTTTCTAATGAGTTACTACCATTACTGGTGGAAACAGACTCTATGATAATGAAAAAAGTGATTGAAGAGGAATGAGCTACACCATGGTGTATCAGTATGGAGATTAAGATAATCAAATATTGGAGGACAAAGGGGCAGACACAAGTTGAACATGTGTATAGAGAAGGAAATCAACTTGGAGATTGTTTAACTAACCTATTTTCTCATTTTGCAGGTACAACTTTGCAGTTCTCACATTTTCATGAACTACAAGTTGAAACTAGTAGAATTTTGAACTGTGACAAGATGCAATTATCAAATCTTAGTAGGATTGCAACTTGTACTACAGAATTTGAACTTCAGTAAGAAAATATGAACCCTTACACATGACTTAGTTTCTGAAGAAAATTTATCCAATGTGTGGTATTAACCTATGGTTCAACCTATTGAAAGAGTCTCATTAGCAGCTTGGTTCATGTTTTGTGTGTTCAACCATGTAACACTGAAGATCATATAAGATAGAAGCTGCTACATGAAACTGGAAATTTGGTATTTGATTCTATAGCACCTGGTGAGAGCTTTGAGGTGACTTATGATGGCATCAACCCAAGACTTGGACAATTTCTGCTTTGGTTATTTTCCAGTTTATTTTGCTGCTGTTTCTAGCCAAGTTTCAAGGCACTTTTGGCCTGTTTTTTGTATTTTTTTCATTCTGTTCTTTGTTCTTTTTTGTTATGTACAGTTTGAACTATTTTTTGGTTTTGAATAAAGCACAATCAACATTAATCAGCTAATGCTGATTGTTTTAATTAAAAAAAATTAATTTTTTGGCCTTAAATATGTCATATGGGATGTCAAATTTAAATGTATAAAATAAAAAAATATAAATACTTCCTTCGTTTCAATTTATGTGACACCTTTTGGATTTCGATTTTCGAATGAGTTTTTCTTTGACCATAAACGTTTTAAATGCCTTTTAATTTTATTTTTTGGGTATTGTCAATTAATGTGACATACTAGTACTTTTTACGTAGTTTTCAAATATGTAAACTTTATCTCAAAATACTTAAAGATTTTATGGTCGGATACACAGTCAAAATGTAAAGATTTGATCCTTGAAATTCGAACTGTGCTACATAAATTGAGACAAATGGAGTATTATTTTTAAAATAGACTAAAAAATAAAGTAGATACTCCCTCCGTCCCAATTTAAGTGTCTTACTTTTCTTTCTGGTTTGTCCCCAAAAGAGTGCTTCTTTTTATATTTAGTAACTTTTCTAATTTCAACATCCTACATGGCAAGTTTAAGACCACAATATTTAAAGGACTACACACATCTTTAATTTAAGACAACAAGATTCAAAAGTCTCCCGTTATTTCTTAAACTTCGTGTCAAGTCAAGCTAAGACATTTAAAATGGAATGGAGCGAGTATATAAATGGAAACAGAGGGAGTATCTAATTTAAGACATAGTTCGACTGGACACAAAAAAAATTAAAAATTATTTTAAAATTTATGCATGGTGGTGTGATGAGTTGACATGACATTTGGTTAAAATGGATGGGCTTAACGGATGAAGGGCAAGTATGAGCCACTTTTATAACAGTAGGAGCATAAATAGATCGAGTATAACATTAATGTCATATATGGATTGCTAGTATGATGGAGGACAATATTAAATCATTTTCAATAGTAAAGGGGCAAATATAACCCTTTTTCCTATGTTTTATTAGAAAAAATTGTCATTAAATACAATATGAGAATTTCAAGTTAAACTATTTCAATATTTAAAAATATGATATCTCTTGAAATATACTAATAATAAAATAATTGCATCCTTTTTGGAATTAAATTAAACCATTAATGATGTCTACAACTCCACATTTATACCATCCCATCCGCTAGGACCTTCATTAAGGTACATTGTAACTTCATTAAACTCCTTGTTCCCATTGTCATATTACCAAGGGATATATATGCTTTACTTCGCTTACTAGATGATTCGCCCCTTCCTAAAGTACTCCATATTTTCCACACTCTTTTTAATTTAGCAAACAACTTAAATCTATATACATGTATTCTCACCAATCCTGCTCGAAACTCTACTTGTGATCTCAACATGTATATGTATATGTATAGTCGCATGTGCTTTTCACTCCTTAAATTGTTAGAATATTGTCAAACAAATTCAAAAAAGCTTCTCTGTCCTGAATCAAATAGAGAAAGAACATAACTGTGAATTTTAAATAAAACTTCTGGATGCATTTTTGTTGCATCATTGTGTAACAGAAGCCCACACTTATTGGAGAAATTAGGAATCCACGTGACTATGGTCCCAGAGAAGCCACGTGTTGCTTCAAGTCAAAACTCCTATACTAGAATTAGCAACTTGTTTAAATATAAACTGCACCAATTATGCATCAATATGATAAGTACTCCAAAAGCCATCGAGGCCTTGTTTTTCATAGTTAATTATCTAACGTAATCATACAAGAGTCAACAGATTACTGTCCTTCTAAAATAGACAGGTTTTATGGAGATCATCATCTTGACTAATTTTAAATATTCATGTTTGAGTTGCAACAAATATTGAGAGATCAAGTTACTGTGTGAGTACTACTCTTTATGGGAAAATGAAAAGCAAGAAAGAAAGTCATAAATTTGAAACGTGGAGAACTGCAGAAAGTACAAACGACATTTTAAAGCGAGAACAATGGGCATGAAAAAGAAATCAAATTAAAGTTAAGAGAAAGCAAAGAAAAAAAAATTGCATGATGAATTTGATACTACTCCTATATAAAAGGGAAGATGATGTCTTAGCTATTTTGGAATCCTTTAAAAAGATCAAACATGGCGGAGACTACAGCTGGCGCAACATGCCCAATGCCTAGACAAACTAAACTAGGTCCATCTCCTTAACCAAGAAATTGACTTGTGTACTATACAAATTTATTAGTCTCACTTCACTAATCTAAATCCTACAACTCTTCTACTGCTTCTTTATAGTAAGAATCTCTCTAGCTACTCCAAGTTCCCTTCTTAAATAGCCAACCCAATTTGTAGATAACACTTCTTTTTACTTGTGGATACTGGTCAGATTCCTAGTACTTCGTTGGTGAATGCATGAGCTGTGTTGTGATTCATATGTTCAACACAATAAATAGGTGAAGCAGACCATATCCAAATGTCCTTAAAGTGTCAGAAACTGTAATCTTAAATTGATCGCAACCTTACAGAAAAGAAATACTATATGGACTAACAGAGTAACAGCAGTAAAGGTCCTCTCCCATCCTTTTCTGGACCACTTCTATATCAAAGATGTTTACATGAGCTCATGGTTATTAAACTTGAAGAAAAGAAGGCCACATAATTTCATGCTAGTTAAGCCTTAGTTTATACACAAATTAAATTTACTATAAAAGCATACATATAACTTGCATGATATCAAAATTTCACCATAAAAATTACTTGTACATGAGAAGTTAGAAGGTACCTAAAGAGGGTTGAGTCACTGGAAATAGTATTGGATGTTTGAGAGATAGACAAAGGGTTGGTATGTATTAGTGGCATATCTCTGGCATATCTCTATTGTTACTCTGTTATATTCTCTAGGCCTTGACAACTCAAGATGAGTTGTACCATTGATATTGTTTCCTAACTTAGCTTATTTGTTTCCTAGTTTAATTATGCTATTTATGTAATTATTCTTGTTGTACAAGGTTGATAGAATTATTTCTATATATATATCTGAGGCTATTCGGCCATATTTAATAACAGAAAATACATTCCACAAAACTCTACAGGGTATCGAAGCAACTCCAGAACAGGAGATCTTGTACCCTCAACGACCAATTTTTTTTCAGTCGTTCTCTAGCGATTGAAACCTTCGACTTTTCACAACGAAATCCGATTATCGACATCTCTCCATGGATGACGACAAGACCATCAAACCTCTCGATTTCATATCACCATATTACCTTCGTCCCTCCGACGGACCACAACTCACAATCTGTCCTATTGTGTTACGTGGTGAGAACTACAATGAATAGGTTCGTTCGATGCGCAATAATTTTCGTGCAAAGAACAAGCTCGGCTTCCTCGATGGAACCGTGACGAAACCAAAGGACGGCACTCTAGAAGAGCCATTATGGGTGACGGTTAATTCCACACTCGTTGGATGGATTCATAATACCCTGGATCCATGCCTATGCTCTTCCGTTCCCCAAACCGACGATGTGAAGGACATGTGGGATGATCTCCGACAACGTTTCTTGATAGGAAACGGTCCGAGAATCCGTGAGTTAAAGATTCTTTTGGGTGCTTGCAAGCAGCGTGGGCACTCAGTCGTGACTTACTACAATGATTTATATGGGATGAACTTGCTGGACATTCTACTGTTCCGAAGTGCACCTGTGCTGCTGCCTTTGCATTTGCTCAAGAGAATGAGAATGAAAAGGTCCATGACTTTCTTGCTGGTTTGGATTCCGCTCGTTATGGCCTTGTTGTTTCGTATATTTTGATACTGGAGCCTTTGCCGAACTTAAACACTGCATTTGCTAAAGTCGTGACTGACGAACGTCACCAAACTGTGGCTCGAAACCAAGACACTCCTTCTGATGTTATTGGATTTGCGGTGCAAGGGGCTGTTAGGGGCCGGAATGATAACCCTCGACCCAATAGTATTTGCTCTCATTGCGCCAAACCTGGACACGCAAAAGAAAATTGTTTTCAACTGATTGGGTTCCCGGATTGGTGGTATTTTGAGAACCGCGCCAATGGCGGGCAAGGTCGCGGCGACGGCAAGTCTGGCCAGGGGGAGGAAAGAATGCGGGGAGAGGTGGTCGTGGGAAAGTCACACATGCTGCAACCACCTTGAATCCTGATGCTCTGACATTCGTAGATGAGATCGATCATCGTGGTCTTCCTGGTCTCTCGGATGCACAGTGGGCTACGCTTGTGAACATGCTCAATACTTCAAAAGGGCATTCTTCTTCAACCGAAAAATTGAGTGGTAAGTTTGATTCTTGCGCTTAATGGATCATCGATACCGGATGCTCGAATCACATGACTGGAAATGCTAAATTATTTAGCCAATTGGTTGATGTTTCTCCTACTTCCATTAGGCTGCTAATGGGAAACAAACCATTGCTACTAAAGAAGGCACGATTACTTTGAGCCCAAATATGGTGCTCACTAATGTATTATATGTTCCAGATCTTACTTGTAATTTGTTGTCGGTGTCTTACTTGCTTGCCAATCTCTGTTATTCTGTCACTTTTACTGATAAGCTTTGCATCATACATGACCGTACTTTGAGGACTCTGATTGGAGCGGGTGAACAATGTGATGGGGTTTATTGGTTTCGGCTTCTGCGACAACTTCGGACTTATCAAGCAACTGTGGGAGATAACAGTGAATTATGGCATCAAAGGCTGGAACACCCTTCTCGCAAAGTAGATTTTATTTTACCTCATATTATTAGCAATAATGGCAATAAGGATGTTAATGTTATCCATGAACCTTGTGATATTTGTTTAAGAGCCAAGCAAACTAGAAACATGTTTCCTTTGAGTCAAAGTCGAGCAATAGAGATTTTTTATTTAATTCATTGTGATATTTGGGGTGCATATACTTTTTCTGCTAGTTGTGATTCTCATTATTTTTTAACTATTGTTGATGACTGTTCTCGCGCGGTATGGGTTTATTTGATGTCTTCAAAATCTGAGGTGCCTCAACTTATTAAGGAATTTTGCAAAATGGTTCAAACTCAATTTAACAAACATATTAAAATTATACGAAGTGATAATGGAAAGTAATTTACATGTATTCATCGGTTTTATGATGACAATGGTATTATATATCACACTTCTTGTGTCGATACTCCACAACAAAATGAAAGGGTAGAACGTAAACATAGGCATATTCTTAATGTGGCTCGGGAATTAATTTTTCAAGCTAGTCTTCCTATTTCCTTTTGGGAGAAGAGTATCATGACGGCTGCCTATGTCATCAACCGAACTCCAACCCCATTACTCAATAATAAAACACCACATGAAATTCTCTTTGGTTTACCTCCTAAATATGATACCCTTCGTGTCTTCAATTGTCTTTGTTTTGTTAAAAATCAACCTCGTATAAAGGATAAGTTTGGCACTCGCTCTCGTCGATGTATGTTTGTGGGGTATCCATTTGGTAAAAAGGGGTGGCGTTTGTATGACTTAGAAAAAAAGTGTTTTTTTATCTCTCGTGATGTTGTTTTTTGTGAACAACAATTTCCTTTTGGCAGTGAAGTCTCTCTACATAATACTGATGATGATGTGTTCCAAAGTAAGGAGTATTATGACTATGTGACTAAGTATGAGGATACTTCCTTACCAAGGGGGAGTGATGAGCATTCGGTTGTGGTAGACGATATTGATGCTGGGATTGAACAACTCATCCCACCACCTACGGGTGCAGGTAGTAAGGATGTGATTAGTACACCTTCGGCTACTGGGGAGGCTGTGATTAATGAAGAAATTATTCCGCAAGAAATTGGCCGCGGTCATCGAATAAAGAAACCTTCTAGTAAACTCAAGGACTTCATTACCAACACAGTTCGAGTTATAAACCCTGTCACATCACCTACCAATGCTCCATCAAAGTCCTCAGGTACTCCTTTTCCCATTGCTTATTATGTAAATTGTGATAATTTTTCTGTGAGACACACCCATTTTTTGGCAGCAATTACTGCAGGCACTGAACCCACCTCATTTAAAGAAGCTGTTAAGGATCCTGGTTGGCGAAAAGCAATGCATGAAGAAATAGATGCACTTAAGAGAAACAAAACTTGGACTTTAGATGACCTACCCCCTAGGAAGAAAGCGATCAGGTGTAAGTGGGTCTATAAAGTCAAGTACCGATCTGATGGTACGGTTGAACGATTAAAGGGGCGCCTAGTAGTGTATGGGAATCGCTAAATTGCCGTTATTGACTTCAATGAAACATTTTCCCCTGTAGCTAAAATGGTCACAGTTCGCACATTTTTGGCTATAGCAGTGGCACGAAAGTGGGAACTACACCAGATGGATGTGCATAATGCCTTTCTACATGGCGATCTTGATGAGGAAGTATACATGCAACTTCCTCCTGGTTTTAACTCTACAGCTTCGGTAAGGTGTGTCGATTACGTAAGTCATTCTATGGACTACGACAAGCACCTCGGAATTGGTTTGCTAAGCTTTCAACTGCTTTGAAGAATATTGGCTTTCAACAATCTTATGTTGATTACTCATTGTTTAGCTATTCCAAGGGTGATGTTGCTTTACATGTTCTTGTGTATGTGGATGACATTATAATCACCGGTTCTTCTTCTTCAGAAATTGAAAAATTCAAGCAACAACTTAGTGTGAGATTTCATATGAAAGACTTGGGCATTCTCAAGTATTTTCTGGGCATCGAAGTAGCACGTGGGAAGGATGGTTTGTTTCTTTCACAACGCAAATACATTCTTGACATTATAAGTGAGGCTGGTTTACTTGGAGCTCTCCATGTTTCTACACCCATGGAAAAGAACTACCATCGTGCCACCATCAATGGCGTTGTCTTTGAGGATCTAGAGAAGTATCGGTGACTTGTCGGGCGTCTAATCTGCTCAACGATTACACGACCTGAACTGTGTTATTCTGTACATATCTTAGCTCAGTTTATGGGAGAGCCTCGTGTTGAACATTGGGGCGCAACTTTGAGAGTTTTGCGATATGTAAAAGGTTGTCCTAGGCAGGATATTTTGCTGCGCGGGGATAGTGATTTCCAACTCTATGCCTTCTGTGATAGCGATTGGGCGAGTTGTCCTCTGACTCGGAAATCATTGACTGGTTACTTTGTTTTATTAGGTTCTTCTCTTGTCTCTTGGAAAATGAAAAAACAGCCAACTGTTTCCCGATCTTCAGCGGAGGCCGAGTATCGGTCTATGGCCACTAATACATGCGAGTTAAAATAGTTGAAATCCCTTTAGGCTTGTTTTGGAATACAACATGTGCGTCCCATGCAATTGTTTTGTGATAGTCAAGCTTCTCTTTATATAGCTGCTAATCCAGTTTTCCATGAAAGAACTAAACATATAGAGATGGATTGTCACTTTGTTCGTGATGCATTGCAAGATGGAACGATTTCTACATCTCATATTCGGACTGGTGCACAACTAGCTGATATTTTAACCAAAGCTCTTGGTAAAACACAATTTTCTTTACTTCTTCGCAAGTTGGGCATTTGCAATCTTCATGCTCCAACTTGAGGGGGAGTATTAGTGGCATATCTCTGGCATTACTCTGTAATATTCTCTAGGCCTTGACAACTCAAGATGAGTTGTACCATTGATATTGTTTCCTAACTTAGCTTATTTGTTTCCTAGTTTAGCTATGCTATTTATGTAATTATTCTTGTTGTACAAGATTGATAGAATTAGTTCTGTATATGTATCTGAGGCTATTCGGCCATATGCAATAACAGAAACTACACTCCACAAAACTCTACAGTATGAAGAGCAAATATTCAACTTCTCCATAATCTCCATTCAACCTTATGTTCTTGCAGCCATAACCATAGGGATTTGCCGGTCCAGCACGTTATTTTTGGGAAGCCGGTTTAGAGAAAAAGCCGTAGCTTTCATCTTCCATTGCTTTGACGACATGTTGAGGGACACCATGGTTGATGACTTTGAAAAAACCGAAGTTTTCAGAGGCTTTGACAATGAGCTTTGACACTTCCGATCTCTCGGCCATAAGGTCTATGATGGGAGGCTCAATGTCACGTAGTTTTTCTTGTCGGCTAGACGACGGAGAAGGATGATGAGCCACCACCATGTTCGAAGAAGAAGAAGAAGCAGTATAGCTAGAAGAAAGAGAATAGCAAAAAAGAGAATGAAGAGAAGCTGATAATCCATATGTTATACTCCATATATATATATATATAGATAGAGAGAGACGTAGATTTAATACCCTGCCCCTTTCTAGTACTCCCTCTGTTAATCATAAAATACTTTTTGTAGCCATAAAATTATACTATTAAGGGTAAAATTGAAAGTTTAAACTTAAATTGTTTTCAAATATAAATAAGTACTACTCCCTCTGTTTCAATTTATCTGAACCCTTTATTATTTGCGAAGTCTACGAGGTGGTTCTTTGATCATATTTTCCTTATATATTTTTTAAATTATCTAAATTATAAATTATCATGACTTATAATACTTTTAATGTAGTTTCTAAATAGTATATAAATTTTATTTTTACAAAATTGAAAAATTTATGTCAAAATTTAAGGTCAAAGTTATAAAATTTGACTCTCGTATTCCGAAAAAGGTTCACATATATTAAAATGGAGAAAGTATTCTTTTTTGGACAATAGTAAAAAAATATAGTATTACCCTTCCGTTTTAATATAATTTTATCATTAACGTAAATTTATAATCATATAAATATTTATAACTTATTTTTTATTAAATTTTAAATATTTTTTACTTAAAATTTCATGACAAATCAAACTTCATGATATATAGTGAGACAGGGAGTACATAAAATGGGAGTATGGGACAGGAAGAGCACTAGATAGGTAAGAAGATAGAGAATCTATGAGAAGGGGGCTGAGAAGATATGGAGAGGTGGGATCTACGGAAAAATAACTTTTTAAGGATTATGGAATTACACACCATTGCTTGAAAAGTACAAGAAGCAACTTCATGTCATTCAAACATTAAAGAGAAAAAAACCATTGACTTCACCCTTCGTTGACAAAATATATTTTAAATATTTGTATGAGATGCAATATAATAGTAGTCTACTTTCTATAATATTATTCTAAAGTTTGGTATACTCTCAAGTTATGACGTTATTCCTTTATACCAGTTTCATTTCCATTAATACTAATAATTTTGATGAGATTGGTAGGTGTAAGCATGGAAAGACCACGGTATACACGGTATCTTGACCATGTATATCACATTATCAATATTGTAAATATGTTATCATAATTAGTAGAGTTCTTATATATGTATAATTATGATAGTAGTCTTATATTAGGAAAAACTATTAGGCTAGTATTAGAAAAATGTAAATTTAATTTCCTTAATTAAATTTTGTATATTATATATATATATATTTTTATTAATAAAAATAATCAAGGGATTATTCTTGTCCAAATCTTAGGTGTATTTGGATTATAATATAGTGTTGAGATCAACTTTAGTTTCTCCTGTACTGGTTTCCTCTTTGCAAAACTTGAAAATTTGAAATGATAAATGCTGTTATCTATATGTGCTTTATACGTGCGCCCACACAAAAAAGACGATTAAAATGTGTAACATAATGCAAGTATAGTTTTAATGTGCTATATGTTTGAGACGCGTTAATAGGCATCGAACGAATGTTAGTAGCTACTTTTGTTTATCAACTCTCTTGATTCCAATCTTCTCCGGTTAATGTGTTTGAGAATTTATTGACAAATTATTAGATACCAAAACCATTTATTTTTGTGCATTTAATAACAATTACCAATATTACCTAAAGCTGCCAGCGAGAAATAGTCTGGCCGACGCTCGGTATGTTCTTTCTAAATTTAAATTTAAAATTAAAATCGGTTGTGCTATTATGAATATCATTGCCATTCTAATGGCAGGATGGGTATATATAATAGAAAACCTGCATGAACTTCCGTTGCAGAAGAAAATTCTGGAATAGAAATGTCTCACCCCCAACGATTGTTGTGCAAGCTTGAGAATCATTCAATGTTAAGTTATATCCATATAACTTACCTAAAAAAGAAGAAGTTATTTCTATAGGTTCGCTGTGTTCATATTTTGACTGAACAGTACAAGTGGACTGATAGTAAATATATTTCTATATATTCACCGTATATTTTGTAATTAATATTTTAGTGTAATTATGTAAAGTAGAAATTCTCATTCCATTAGGATTACTATTGTACACACTATATATATTGTATTAATGAGAGGACTCCACTGAAGGGATATTTACACTATTCTACATAGTATCAGAGCCAAAAATCCTTCCCTACCCTAAATCATATTTTCGCCCCCCCCCCCCATTTTCTTTCTCCCTTTTCCGGCGCCAACAACCCTAGTATACCGTCGATATACCACTGGTATACAGCCGCCCCAACCCCCTATTTATGTACTTGGTTTCGACAGCTCTAATGGTGTCACCCGCGGCCCACATAAAGTATATAACATTTATTTTGGTGTTTTCCGATATTTACTTTCGTTAGTTATTATTTTATCCGTATTTTGGTTGTAGAAATTGGGGGTTTAAACCCTAAAGTTGAGAAGTGATAAATCTTTGAATTGAGGGTCAATTCATGGATGAAATTGGTTGAATTTCGGGATTCAAAATTTATGGGTTATGGATAAACAGATTTTCAAATAAAATTCTAGGTTTGCCCTTAGGGCTACCTTTTTAGGTTCATTTTTGGGTTATAAATTAAAATATAGCAATATGGATATCATTGGACTCATTTAACCTAGTAGATTACCATTGACTGGATTAAACTCTTCTGGTGAATTTGAATGTGGTAGAGCTTTCAAAAAACTTAATCTCACTCGGATCGAGATTGGGATCGTTAAGGGGCATTGAGGAAGAGAAAGTTCATTCATGAGCTTGTGGACTTAAAATCTATAGCAAGTTGAGAACTTAGTTGACTATATTTAAAGTGTGGTTGGTAAATTATCTAATAAAGAGGCAGTAATAAGGAATTAAGGAGGTCCCGTATTTGTGAGATGACGAGCACTTGTATGAGTACCAGTGTCATGGTTTGAGAATTTGTATCGTATTCGAGTCGTTTATGTATATGGTCAGAATGCCAAATCATGTGAGCATTAGCTGATTAGTTAATAATGACTAATTGATTGATTATTTGAGATGCGATTCCCTTACTTGATTACTTATGTCATATGTCGATTTCTTACTTGTTGCTCGTCTAATGATAAAAAGAGAATTAAGTTGAACTCCCACTTTATAGCCTTATTGCTTATCTTATGTGAATGTCATATCATGCATTCATATGGTATCTCATACATATTATACTGGAGGATACATATGTGATGTCCGACGGGAAATGGTTCAGGACAGAGTGATACAGAAGATAACCGAATGTGGGCTAAGTATTGAGATCGAGAGCCAAATTGACTAAGTGTAGCGATTGAGAGCCTTAATGGTTGAGAACCCAATGAGAAATGGTTTCATGTAGTGTATGGCTTCGCAAGTCTCCCACGGGTCACATATTTCATATTACAGAGCGTGTGTATACTGGTGACTGAAGGCCTTTGAATTGCATTTCATTTAGCATATCATATTATATGATTTCATTGATACTTTACTATTTGAATTACTTGATGGATTGGATGAAATGTACGTATCTCACTTGATAGATTACTTGAATACTTGTGAATTAGGTGAAATTCACGTCTTTTACTTGTTGGATTGAAAGTATGCCTTTATGCACTAATAGTGGTTATGTGTGGAAGTAAGCATTTATGAAAGGTCAACCCTCATCATCGTTTTAGTTTAGGGTTGGTCGATGTGGCTGCTGAGTACATGTTATTTTCTCATACTCACTCTAACCTTTTTGTGTGCACAGTCTGTCCATAGTACTAGTGGAGCATGTAGATTCATCGAATGTTGAGACGATTGTTTGGAGGATTTGGGTGAGATGTTGGTTGATCCGCGACACCAGATTCCCTTGTATTTACTTTATTTTTATTTTTTTATTCTTAAACAGTGAATTCGAGAAAATTATTCAAACTTGTACTTCTTATTCTAGTAGTTTATGTACTCGTGATACTAAGTTTTGGGTGATTGTACTTATTCTAAATATTTATGATTATGAGACTTAGTTATGACTTGAATCGTCTTTATATTAATCATCTGCTTGATTACTTAATTAATACCTTGTGTAATTATTATGGATGATTCAATTACCGAATGAGGTAAGTGCCTTCACGGCTTAGGAATTTGGGTTGTGACAACAATGCACATGCTAAGCCCTAAACCCCAACATAAAACATTTTACATAGTTCAAGACACTAGAGTTCTTCCATCTCTTTACGTCTTAGTTCATCCAAAAAAAGAAAATCTTTTTGATCTTCTTAAAATTAAATCACTCAAGAAAATTGTCACGCTACGCATGGCTGAGAAAGTACAAATTATTTTTATAAAAAAATATAAAAAGTTACTCAGTTCAAGCTACATTCCTCGAAAAAGAACGATCCACAAAGAATCATTGAGAGGGATTATTAACTACTATTACTACTACGATGACTACATAGAAAGTATTTCTCCACCCCACACTTAAACAATGATTTGTCCTGAATGTGCAAAACATAATGAAAAACAATAGCAAAATAAAGTAGATAAAAAGAATAGTTCCCGATAGTCAATTAGGTTGCCTCCCAACAAATGTCCGATTTAACATCACGACACCACGCTATCACCATTAGCACATCTGCCTCCACTTTGATGATATGAATTGCACCCCTAATTTTTATTCCATTTTGCGTCTATGATCATGATTCACGGGTGGTGGTAAAGGTTTCAAAGGACCATGTAACAAATGTCCCATCTTGTACTTCTTGACCCTTAAGTGAGGTCTGTCATTTTGTCCTCTTCTCGTAGCAAATTTCAGAATACATACACTTTGTTACTCATTCCTACACTCCTCATTGACTTGGATGGTTCGATTCCCATGTCACCATACAAAGACAATGTCAAAAAGTATTTGGAATGAGGTGCAGTGTGTTCCAACTCCAAAATTGTATTATCTTTGGCATCCTCTTTTTTGCACGCACTATCTTTGTATTATCTTTAGCATCCTCTTTGGCAGTATGCTCCAACTCCAAAATTGTATTATCTTTGACGTCGACTATAGCCTTTGAGTCGAATGGTTTGGGTTTCACAATTGGCTCTACAAATTAGCACTTCTCCACTTTGTTGTTGTTATAAAAATTACAAGCATTATTATAATCATCGTAATGTTTCTTAGAAAATGAGAACAATAAATAGGAAAATTATTTCATTAACCACCACGTCATTTATGAAGTGTTCAATTATAGGATTTAGAAGAGTGACAAGACTCTCTCCGTATGATAGGTGTCACGATCCAAAATCGTGGTTATGATGACACCTACACTTATCCTACTGATAGACGAATCATCCCCTAATTACCCAGGAAAATACAATTTATTATTTCTTTCTTATTTCGGAGTGAAATACCTAAAAAAAAAAAAAGAAATAAACTTTAAATAAGTGAAAATGTAGCTTAACAAGATTCTCAATATCTCAAATCACACAACAATCGAGAAAATCAACCAATATATCCCCAAAATCTGGTGTGAAAGGTACAAGAGCTTTAATAACAATAGTTTGAAATACAAGTCACGTAGGACGAAAATAAATTGTCTGTCAGATCCAAATGAATAGAAAGAAATAAAGATGAGATTTCAAAGGCCACGGTAGCTATGTAGCTCGCCCTGGAAATCTAGATAACACCTCCTCGTGATCAACCACGAGGTTTAGAGCTGGAGCAGGAATCGGTATCTGCACCAAAAAGGTAGTAAGAGTAGTATGAGTACAACACTAGTACTCGTAGGCATCATAGGCTCGAGTTTAGACATTTTGTAGGGGTGTTCTAGATACGTTGAAGGTTGTATTGATGGTCGGGGTTTAGTGGTTGGGTGGTGGCAAGGTGTCATAAACTGATATGGATAGTAGGTTCTCGGTAAGAGGTATTTTGTGGACTATTTGGTGTTGTCGGATTGAACGGGTGTGTATGGGTGATTTCAGTTGATGGCCTTTGGTGTGGTTGTTTAGGAAGTGTTGTGGTGTATGGTGGTGAGAAGAATTGGGTTGTTTGCATGAGGAATGAACACAAGGTTTCTAAGTGCAAGCTCGGGTACAAACCAAGCGAGGGTCGGTTAAAATGAACATGGATAGAGACGCGAGGTTGCTATTGACAAGCTTGGGTCGACACCAAGTGAAGTAGGCCAATTGGACAAGGATTTGACCGAGGTTGATAAGTACAAGCTCGAGAACAAACCAAGTGAGGGAGTTCGATGACCTTATGATAGTTACCGAATAGACCATTGGCTTAGGTTTGGTTGGATCACAAAAGTTCGAACTTCCACTTGTACCGAGGGGGAACTTTGGCTTGGGTGTAGTTAGATCACACAAGTTCTAACTAAACTTACACCGAAGGAAACCTTAGCTTGGGTTTAGCTAGATCACAAAAGTTCTAACCAAACTTGCACCATGGGTTTGACCCACAAAAGGATTGATGGCCCACAAAAAGACCAACCAAGATAAACAACACAAAAATTGAATAACTTAGCAAAATGAGTAAAACTCAAATATTTTTCATAAATCTTCCACACCTTTTTACATCAACTTCATGCCCTATTTATACTACGAATTAGACTATTCTAGAAGACAACTTAATGGACACTTAACTTGAACTACTTTCGCCAAATGGGAAAGGGGGAAGGGAGAGGGTTCTCGGCCGACCTTGGGGTAGGGAATGAACTCAACCTTTCATGAATTCTAGATCACTCTTTTGTTTCCTTCATACATGAACTAGTTAGTTCATGAATTGTCCTCTTGGAAAACGTTTAAAAGCTTCTCCTCTTGACATGTACCTTGGGCCGAAAGAAAAGTAGAGTTGCTCGGCCAACTCTTCAAGCTCCCTAGGCCATTCTTGGTGTTTCCCATGTGGCTAAGTTCATGAATGAATCATCTCCTTGGAAGCCTCACCTTCTCGATGGTCCTTGCCTTGTCATATCAGCTTAGTCACCTTCTCCTGTTACAGTCTAGTCATCCTATTACATGGAATATTAATTATGTCCTAAGAAGAGCTAAAGTCTAAGCTAGGAATTAAAGATAAGATAAAGGGGAAAAACATGGTCTCGGCCAAGACCAACATAAAGGCCGAAATAAATGTGTCTCCTTGAATCTTTACGTGATGTCTTCAATTCCACTCCATATTCCATGCCATTTGAAGTACCTAATCGTAGGTTGATGGTTCGTTGTTGGCACCATCGGCAAATCACTTAGCGGATCAAGTTGGGAGTTCATGTTCTTGTGCTTTCTTTCATCAAAAATCATAAGCCAATAATATTAATGGGTACAGACAGGTAAGTATCCGTCATATCATCTCATTTAAGCATATCAAATCCAAGAGTAATCCTTTTCTCATGGTATTATAAAGATATATAGTGATAATTAGGAATCCGAATCAAAAGTACAAATAAGTATAAAAAATGGCTAACATAGCCTACATAACAACTGTCATACCAATCCTAAGTGGATTTATGCACCACCTCCTATGTCCGAAGGTTCACATGCATACCCTGATAATAATTACACTCTATATACGCGCCTCCAATCGAGTCTAAAAGGGTAAGCCATAACCTACTTCAAACCCAAATAGGAGCCACAAACCCTCACGCCAACGCCTTTCCTTTCCGGAGTGTTTTCAAAGAAATGGAGTCTAACAAATATAAATTCTATGTTCAAATATGGATATAAGGATACCCGCATTGCCATATTCCTCCAAAAATCCAAAATAAGCCCAAAATATCCAAACCCGAGCCCCAAGGGAAAAACTAGAATTTTATTTTAAAAATATCTTACCCATAACCTATATAGTCAAGATCCTAGAAATCATGCAATTCTAATCACATTACAAGATTCAATTTCATGAAAATTCCTTTCTTAGAGTTAGGGTTTAAAACCCCAAAATTCTAGCCCAAAAACATGATTTTAACTGCTAAATCAAGGAACGAATAAATGAAAAATGGAAGATTTAGGGTTAAGATCTTACCCCCAAGCTTCGACAAAGAAACCATGTTGAAGTCGCTTAAAAATCAAGCTCTAATGCTCCCAAAACTGAGTTATGAAACAATGAATTCGAAGTGCATAAGAAACTTAAATTTGCCTAGCGATATACGCTTGTGCGAAAAACACATCACATGTGCTATGCCGCATCTGCGATGTAAAATCCTTGCAGGTGCGGACAACAATGTGTAGGTGAACACTTGTCCATGCGGCCTCTCCATCGCAGGTATGAACACCCGCCCCAAGCCCAAATCTCACAAATGCGGACAATACATCGCATCTGCAGTTGTGCAGGTGAGGTGCACGGTCTGCAGGTGCGACTACCCGCCATTCTCCCCATCATCGCACCTGCGGCCCACCTAGCACAAGTACGGTTCCGTAGGTTCGGCCCAAAATTACACAGGTGCGAGGCACCAAAACCAGATACCCAAAAATGCTTAAAACTTTAAACCAACACCCGAAACTCATCTAGAACCTCATGGACACAAACCAAACATGCTACATGAATGTAAACGATGCTACGAACTTGCTCACACTCTAAACACCGATCCAACATCATTAAGACGCATTTTTTCACAAAAAACACTAGAGAAACCTCTTCATAGGATAGGTCTTCAGTAATACGAACATTCTCAATAGGCAAAAATACGAGAGAAACCTCCTATACACTTTGGTAATATCAGTACGTGAAAACGGACTGAGCTTCCTCTGATCTCGGAGATAATCTCAAACTCATAGGTCACTTGATTAGATCCTTGAGTGATTTTATATGGTCTACTGAACCTGAGATTAAGCTTGCTTTTCTGGTGTAATCTCATCATGCCTTTATAGGAAAAACCTTTAAAAAAAATCCACCGTTCATTATGTTCATAAGCTTTTGATATCGCACATCGGCAAGATAATTCCTGGCAATCCTGAATGATCATATTAACTTCTGAAGGGACTAATGGGACCTACATAAGTTTAAATAATTCTTATTTTTCTTGTGTCAAGGTAGTTTGAGCGACAACCTATGCTCCCAACCATACCAAGTCTTACAAGAATCTGTTGATGATAATATAATAACTGCCATAATATGCATGTTATAGCAGGATAAATGATTATCCCATTCCTTTTATAGATCAAGCGTACCTTCATGTATCATACACTTGAGCATCTGAGTCGTGCACTCGACTGAACTACCTATTTGGGAGTGAACTACGAGCGTTTTCTCTACACTCCTAAACTTTCTTGGGAAATCTTGGAATTTTACTGCATTGAGCCCCCTCTACATGGGATACTAGGTATTTAAATGTCCTGGAATCTTATGACCTTTTGTCAATGGACAACTAGCATAATCCTCAACTGTGAAATAATTCTATTTTTGCAAGAACGGGGTCAACTTTGTAAATATGTTGAATATCAATTGTTGGGAGCGATACTCACGAACCCATATTGAGCTTTTATCTTCATACCACGCTATCCTCTCTAGGTGGGAATCTATATTCTGTACGCCAGCCCTTTGGGCCTTTGATGCCCTATCCCACCATACTGACCATTGGGATGCTATGCCAAGACTCGGTACTAATCCGCTTCTCATTACCACATAAATCCATTACAATGTTATCGTAGTATATCCTCATCAGATTCGGACAAATAAAATAGCAGGGAAAAGGCACCTCCGCTCCAATCCTGTTTCATAACTCAACTAATTTGGAACACACTACTGACTTGGTAATTGGAGAAATATGTGTCGCGTTAACTTTGACATTGGATCTATTACCACTAAACCCTACCTTCTGATGGTATCAACTTCCAATTCTCCATTTGTTATTTCTTTTCCTTTTGCCATCAGGGTGATACTAAAATTCCTCGCATACCACTCTGTTATCATTGGAGCCCTAAAATTGGACCATTAAACTTGCTATCCATTGAAGCTCTTTGACTAGTCACTTTTTTTTTGGGGCCTTTAGATATACTAATTTATTTGTCACACCCCAGCCTTGGGGTGGGGGGCACCCAGTGCCTGAAAGCCTGAGTATACCACTAGTATCCGAATCTTGAAACATGAGATTATGGCCGACAAGGCCTCCAATTAACTATATATGACAAGACTGACAGATAACCTGCAAACCAAAGAGTCCTAGTAGGATATATACATATGAATAGATAGTCAAGGCCGACAAGGCCACAATATGAGTATACTGCTAACAAAAAGGGCCGTCAAGTCCATAACATACCGACATCTACTGTACACAGGTTTGCAAGACTCTACAAACATATATACATAACCACAGGATGGGACAATGTCCCGCCATACCCTAAAACACTAGTATCATATGCATCAGTACCTAAAATTCCTGTAATGCAACTCCGAGAGAAAGGAGTGAAATAAAAACACAGCTGAGTAGATCACCTATTGAGGAGGAGCGCTGCTTTGTCTATTTGTACCTGCAGGCATGAACATAGTGCCAAGGAGAAAGGCATCAGTACGAAAGATGTACTGAATATGTAAGGCAGGTAACATAGATAAACATGGGATATAACATGAGAGATATGAAGATAAGAATCAACCTTAAATTCATAACAACCTCTAGGGGCCTACTCTGTCATAATAAAAAACATATATATGCATATCCGTAAAAATCATGCCGCTGTATAGGGAGAATCCATATCATACTGTATATATATCATACTCGACCTCGATGAGTACTTGGTCATACCCGACCCAAATGTGGGACTCGGTAATATCTGATATCAAACCAACTGCAGCTTGGTGCATATCTACATGCCGAACCCGACCGATTATAGCGTGGATAGATAAGAAAATAAATAAATATATATGTGCAATGCAAGACAGACTCTATCAGATACCACAAGCAGAGCTGGAGTGACCTATTGTCGTTATCCTTTGACTATTGTTATGGGCGCTACGTTCAAGAACCTTGATATGAACATTTGGGACTCATATAACCCGAAATATGATATAAATAGAAAAGTATTTAAGAATTATTATTGATTGTCAAAGAAGACCTTTCGCTAATTCATTTCACCAACGAGATTTCTATAAAAAAAAATGGCATAACAAGTCATGCCAAGAAAGAAGGTTTGCCGTACATACCTTGTCATTGAAGTTAGAATTGCCATATAAGCCTTCGTACTCCTTATGGATAGTTATCTATAGCAACAAAGAGTCGATATCAATTTCGAATCCATATTCCAAATAGGAAAGTTCATTTAGATATTCTTCATCGACCATCTTAACAAAGGGTTCTTATGTAGTTTAATCCCACAATTATCCGAAACATAC
The DNA here is from genome assembly GCA_029783415.1 of Anisodus acutangulus. NCBI lineage: Eukaryota > Viridiplantae > Streptophyta > Magnoliopsida > Solanales > Solanaceae > Anisodus > Anisodus acutangulus. Next base: position 23,244,412 of record CM056489.1, read on the forward strand.
TTCTTTAGATTTACAACATCCACAACCAACATACTAATCAATTCCAATTCATATCATAATTAACATCCCACCAGTCTATATACAATAATTTCCTAGGTTTACGGGTTTTGATTACGAAAACCCTTTCATAACATACTTCGGATTATCAATTAACCACAATTATAGATAGAGGATGATATAATTTACCTTGATACATCCAAGCCTTCTCAAAAAGATGATGATTTCTACTATTACCACGGGGATTATTGCGTAAATCTTGCATATTTCGGTGTTGATTTGATCTAGGAGTAATATGGTATGATTGAGAGGGCTTGGAGAGTCTCAAAATATAATTTTGGGGAGAAAAATGAGGGTTGAATTGACTTGCCCACTTTTAAACCCAAGAAAAGTTTCCACCACCGTACTTCGACGGTTCATTTGACGGGCTGTCAAACTTTTGATGGTCAGTCAATCTTCTCGTCAAACTGCCAAGGAAAATTGATAGCTTAAGATGGGAACTTTGACACTCCGTCAATTAGGACAGTCGATCAACAACTGAGACCTCAAAATCTCATAGTATTTGGTTTGGAATTGCACTTTGACACTCCGTCAATTCTGCCGTCAAAATGCCTAATTTTTCTAATTTTCATCGGAATGTACTTTCGTCAATCCATTTGACTTCTCAACATCCGGGGACTTCCATAAATAATTCGTAAATTTTCATTACCCTCTCGTAAGGTTGTACCTCTCCCCGAGACATTGATATTTATTAATGACACGATGAAACAAGAACTACGGGGTGTAACATCCTTCCCCCATTAGGAATATTTGTCCTAAAATGTTGAGGATATTCTTTAACTCTCGAGGGTTCTAAAAATTTTGACAGAGTTTCCCTAGTAAACAGGACTATCCCAAAACCTGTTAAACAACCCAAACATATATCCAATGCCACACAGGGCAACATAACAATAAAACAATATCAACTAGACCTCACACGAACGTCTGTATATACCAAAGTCAAGAAAGTTAGCCATAACTTACCTTAACTCTCCTCTATTGTACTCTGAACTGAACCTGCTACATCTGCCTTGATATTAGTACCTAAATAAGGTATAGGATTTATGATTATCGAATAGAATTGAAATGAGAGAATCGTATTGCACGAGTATCGATATAAACCTGAGGACTGAAATAAGTATGAATATTTGGATAGCATATCTTCTTCGGCCTCCCAAGTCATCTCCTTTGTATTGTTATTTCTCCATAGTACCTTGATGGAGGCAACTTCTATAGTTCTCAGTTTTTGAATTCGGTGATCTAGAACAACTACCAGAGTCCCTTTATAAGTTAAATCTTCGGTGGCACATCCTAAATGGGAGTAATATGAGAAGGATCTCTTATGTATTTATGCAATATCGATACATGAAACACTGGGTGAACTGCCTCAAATTCTGAGTGTAGTTCAAGTTCATAAGCTACTTGACCTATCTTTTAATAATCTTATATGGTCCGATGTATTTGGGACTAATTTTCCCTTTCTTGACAAATCTCATTACTCCTTTCATTGGGGAAACCTTTAAGAATACCCAATCGCCAACTGCAAATTCTAAGTCGCGGTACCGATCATCTGAGTAAGATTTATGCTGACTCAAGGCAGTCAATTGGCGCTATTGGATTAGCTTCACTTTTTCCACTACCTGGTGGATCAAATTGGGACCTAATAACCTAAATTCACCCACTTCAATGCCTCATATGGGGCCATATGGATGCTGAAATAATAACTATTATTATAAGCGAACTCGATAAGGGGCAGATAATTGTCCCAACTACATTTGAAGTCCAATACACATCGTAGCATGTCTTCAAGGGTCTGAATTGCATGCTCAGCTTGGCCGTCGGTCTATGGGTGGAAGGCTGTACTAAGGTTTACATGGGTGCCTAAACCTTTCTAAAATGACCTCCAAAAATGAGCCATAAACTGAGCACCTCGATTAGATATAATGGAGACCAGAACACCATATAGCCTGAATATTTCCTTAATATACAACTTGGCATAATCTTCAGCTTAGAAGGTAGTACAAACGGGTAAGAAGTGAGCTGATTTCATAAACATGTCAATGATAACCCAAACGGAATCGAACTTCCGATGAGAACGAGGTAATTGGGTGATGAAATTCATATTAATCATTTCCCATTTCCAAGTAGGGATTTCGTTATATTGTAGCACACCCCCAGGTTTCTGAAGCTCGATCTTAACTTGCTGACAATTTGGGCACTAAGCTAAAAATACCGTAATATCTTTCTTCATGTCATTCTACTAGTAAACCTATCAAAGGTCATGGCACATCTTTGTCGATCTAGGATGAATGGAATACATGGACTGATGGATTTCGTCCATGATTTGCTCCAGTTGTCCTCCTACATTCGGTACGCATAGTTGACCCTGATATCTAAGGACTCTATCTCCATAAGCTCCAATATTGGTTTCTTCTGTAGAGGAATTCCTTCTTTCATCCGGACTAACTCGGGGTCCTCAAACTATCTCGCCTTTACCTTTGTTATTAGGGATGATTTTGTGGTATTTTGCACTAATGCTCCACTGTTATCTGTCTCTAAAAGTTGCACATTTAAACTGGCTAAGCGATACAGTTCTTTGGTCATTTCTATCTTAATAGCTCATGCTTTCTTAATTTTCTTGAAGCATATGTTATGACTTTCTCGTTCTGCATCAAAACAAATACCAGGCCGACTCTGGAGGCATCACAGTAAACCACATACTCATCGATATCTTCGGGAAGAGCTAACACTAGTGCAAATGTCAACCTGCCTTTCAACTCTTGAAAATTACGCTCACAAACATCTGTTCATTGAAACTTAGCTGCCTTGTGAGTGATCTTGGTCATAGGTGCAGAGATAGAAGAAAAACCCTCCATGAATCTCCGATAATATCCTGCTAAGCCAAAGAAGCTACGTACTTTAGTAGGAGTTGTGGGTCTCGACCAATTCTTTACGTCTTCAATCTTTTGATGATCCACCTTAATACCTTCGGAAGATACAATATGGCCCGAGAATGAAACAAAATTTAACCAGAATTCGCATTTGGAAAACTTGGCATGTAGCTAACGGTCTTGAAGCGTATGTAATACCGCTCACAAGCGATCCTCATGTTCGGCTTCCGATCAAGAATATACCAGAATGTCATCAATAAATACTATTACGAAGATATACAGGAATGGCTTAAATACCATGTTCATCGGATCCATAAAGGTTGTCGGGGCATTAGTCAGGACAAAAGACATAACAAAAAACTCGTAATGGACATATCTACTCCTGAAAGCAGTCTTTGGAATATCTTTCTCCTTAACCCGCAACTGATGGTATCCAGACTTTAGAACAATCTTCAAAAAATACCTCGCGCCTTGCAATTGATCAAACATATCGTTGATTTTGGGGAGCAGGTACGTGTTCTTAATGGTTACCTAATTCAACTGATGGTAATCAATACACATCCTTAACGAACTGTCTTTCTTACAAATAAACAACACTGGAGCACCCCACGGGGAAGTACTGGGTCGAATAAAGCCTTTGTCTAAAAGATTCTTCACCTGAGCTTTTAATTCCTTTAGTTCCACAAGAGCCATTCAATACTGAGGAATAGATATAGGCTGGGTATCTAGTAGTACATCGATGGAAAATTCAATTTCCCTTTTGGGAGGAATACCAGTAAATTTCATTAGAAATATGTCAGAAATTCACTGACGACAGGAACGAACTGAAGAGTTGGAGGCTTTGTCTCCGCGTCCTGATCTCGTATGAGGTGATAGATATATCCCTTTAAGATCATTTTTCGAGCCATAAGGTAGGAAATAAACCTACCCTTGGGCGCTGCAACATTACCTTTTCATTCAAGGACGGGCTCGTTTGGGAAATTAAAGCGAACGATCTTCTTCCAACAATCAACATTAGCATAACAAAAAGTCAGCCAATCCATGCCCATAAGAATATCAAATTGCACCATATCTAGTTCATTTAAGTCAACTACCGTATGACGATCATATATCTTTACATCACAATCCCTATACACCCACTTAACGATTATAGGTTCACTTACGGGTGTAGATACTTCAAATGTCTTATGCAATAATTCAGGCTTTTTTTTGCACTTACCAGCAACAAAGGATGTGATATAGGATAAAGTGGAACCCACATCTATCAAAGCATATACATCATGAGAGAAGACTGAAAGTATACCTTTAACCACGTTTGGGGATGACTAAGGTCCTGTCGACCTGACAAAGCATAGATACAATTTTGGGGACCGCTTGAACTAGATCCTACTCCTCTGCCTCTGCATCTACCAGCCGATGCCTGTGTACCCTGCCTTGGGGGGAACACTGATGAAGAACAAGTTGTCAAAGACCCAGTCGGCTTTGCCATATTACCTCCTACTCTCATCGGACAAAACTGCATAATATGCCCAAGATGCCTACATAAATAATACATATATGAGCCCTGGCGGCACTGCCCAAAATGATTCTTGTGGAATCGACAGCAATATGGTAGTGGTGGTGTCGCTTGACTAGATTCCTCTTTATATTGTGGGCCTGATGCCTGCGAACTATTACCCTGACCAGAATAAGTGTCCTGGTCCCGACGCTAGCCCTGAAACTGTGATGGCACACTGATAGTCGGATAAAATGGCCATCTCATAAACTGAGGCGTAAACCCGCCTTAAAATCCTCCTACATCACTTGCGGATCAAGCCCTCTTGTTCTGGCCCCTATCATACTCTCCCTCAACCCGTCATTACCTCTTGTGATCCTCTAGATTCTGTGCATAGGCCTAAATGTGGGAGATGTCCATATTCGAATTTAATGAAATATGGCCCCATACCATTAACAAACTAATGTACTCGATTGCTTATGTCAGCCACAAATCGTGGGAGCGTATCTAGCCAAGGAGTTGAATTGCAGGCTATATTCTCTGACACTCATATTACCCTTCTCCAGATGTAAAAACCTATTTCTCCTGGCTCGCCAAAGCTCGGTCAATAAATATTGCTGTATAAATTCCTTAGAGAATGCTCTCTATCCTAGAGGTGGGGCTTGGAGTCCCTAAGTCTCAAACCAGGTCATCGCTACGTCTCATAGTCTATTGGAATCCAACTCTGCTATCTTAACATCCTTTGCATGCATAACTCATAAATTTCGCTGCATTCTATCCATAAAATTTTGTGAGTTTGCATTGGGGTCTGTTCCCGTAAATACCGGAGGGTCAAAGTTTAACAAAATCCAGAACTCTCGCATTCGCAGCTCTATCAGCAACACTAGGAGTCTAACGCTGGGCCTGAGAGGCCATAAGTTGAGTCAAAAGTTACACCGTACTCCGCATATACAAATTCTAATAGGGGGAAACTGGAGGAGGAACCAGCGGTACATCAGCTCTTTCCTATCCTTCTGGAGGTGGTAGTGTGGATGGAGTCCTGGAGGCCCAAGATATAGCCTCATTTTAGTGCTCCTGTCTTCTAGGGTTAGCGGGTGGTGCTTGACTGGCACCTTCTCCCGCCTTCTCGTTTACCATTCGCAGGGCTTCTTATCATCGAGTAGTAGTTGGCATAACTGAGAATATAAAAAAGATGAAGATTAGAAGTGAACACTTGTAATTTGGCACTTTCGCATGATCTAGATTATAAATAAAAGTAACTACCCTAAATATCCTATAACTTCCTGCTTATAAGTATGGTGCACAACACACCCATAAATAAGACACTACTAGATACCACTTGCAGACTCCATAGGACAAATCTTCTCTAATACCAAGTTTGTCACACCCCAACCTTGGGGGATGTGGCCGACACCCAGTTCCCGAAGGCCTGAATGTACCACTATAGTATTCGAACCCTAAAATATGAAACTTGGGTTGACAAGTCCTCCAAATTACCCATATATGACAATACTGAAAGATAACCTACACACAGAAGAGTCCCAGCCAGATATATACATATGAACAACTAACCAAGACAACCAAGTCCACAATATGAGTGTACCAATAGCAAAAGGGCCGATTAGGCCATAACATACCAACTTCTACTGTACACAGGTCAGCCAACCTTTACGAACACATACACATAACCATAGGACGGGACAAGGCTTAATTTGGACAGTTGATCATCAACTGAGACCTAAAAATCTCCGAGTATTTGACGGTCTGGAATTGCACTTTGATGGTCCGTCAATTCTGCCGTAAAAAATCCTAGTTTTTCTGATTTTCATCATAACATACTTTCATCAATCTATTTGACTTCTCAAGACCCTGAGACTTCTATAAACAAGCCATAAACTTTCATTACCCTTTCGCAAGGTCGTACCTCTCCCCGATACATCGATATTTATCAATGACATGACAGAACACAAACTATGGGATGTAAAAATATCTCATCTCATGATACTATAAAGGTTGTCATTATGTTCCACTGAATTTAACCCTTGAAAGGTAATAGGACCGAACTCTTATACGATTATCTTCCACTCCATCCTTTAAAGGAGATGTACTATTGAGTTTTGTATAACACCTCCATAATTGATTTTGTCCCCTATTTGGACTCTCGATTGGTCAGCTGGAACAATTCAATGCTCTTGTCTTTCCAGCATATTCATGGGCTACTCACTTGTTGAAGTCGAACTCCCAAAACTTTTTACTCTTAAGAAGAGTCACGCTGTATAACATTATCGGAGTTTACCTTTGTTTACTTACTTTCTTTTTCGTTCCAAGAACCTCTATTCTCTTAAAGAGGGCTCATAAGCCTGTATACCATCGCGACCCGTCCGAGAGGATGTCTTTACTTATTGGTAAGAGAACTCATCTCACTTGTTATACCGAAGGTCCCTGTGATTACACCTTTAATGCTGCTTACTACTGTCGATCCTAAGTCATGGGATTAACTTTCCCATCCGCTTCTTAAGTGTAAACAACCTCGTCCTCTTATTCATCCTCATTCTTCACATTTTCATACATCGACTGATTTATCCTCTATTAATCAGGGGTCCCTTATATAACTGGCCTTAAGCTCCATTATGGGTTCAAATTTCGATTCTTGAATCAATCATCCTAACTATTGGTAAAGTGTCCCAATGCATAAACTACTATATTTATGGTACATTCCGTATTTGTTCATAGTGGATATTTGTTAGCAATATGCTTTTATCAATCTTGTAATCATATATCCCTACAGGATCTTGGGCATCTCTAACCTTCTACCACCATCCCCCTTACCATCACATCCCCTTTCGCTAATTTTGAATACAATCTTTACTATTGCCTTTACTTCCAGGCCTCATAGCCCCTCAACTTGTTCGCTTTATGCTAGCCTCTTATGCTATTACTTCCTGCTTGACATACTTCTCGATAGTTATTTTCGCTTGATTGGGAGATCAAGGCCTCAGGTACTAATACCATTCCTTAATATAAATATTGCATAGTTTGATGGCTTACTCGGCCGTTCGTCTCGTCTTCTTCTAAGTTTCGCATGCACCTTTTTTTATGTAACTTGACTTATCCTCTTATTTGTAAATTTAGAATACTCCTCTCGAGCTTATATATGTTTTTGTCTCTGATTACTTTCCATGTTTTTTTCCTGAATCTCATATGTCTAGTGGTCTTTGCCATTGCTCTAACAACTCTAAATGGGAGGTCACTACTATTCTTTTCTTAATATTAGTACGTACATATCCATTATCATTCATGGCATATCCACAAAATATGGGTAACACAACCTTAGTTGTCATAAAACTTCTCTTTGTAACCTTTATATTTGCTTGCTAATTTATTGTACGAGCCTATATCGGTTCTTCCCCCACACCCTTTCCCATGGGTCATTTCTCACGAAGCCGGGATTTCCCTCTTAAGATATCAGGCCATTAAATCAACGTTCATCATTATGTATAATCCTTTAACAACTTACAACTCTCCTTAAAGCAATATTTCTTGACAAGGTCACTAAATCATTTGCATACGTAAGGTTTTACATATTCATGACTGACACGCTCAATCCCAATAATAAAAATGTTAAACTTAGGGGATCATTCCCTATTAACCTTGAAGGATCGCCCTTCCTAGTAGTTTACTCTATTGCCTACCCGCATGTTGGCACTCCGCAATATCTCTTATTATATCATCTCGAGAGTTTTCGACTCTTATTCCATCTTATCTGAAGGATTGACTCAATATTAATATTCCTTGATTTAACGACAAAATTATCTTGACGGCCTATCCCATCGATTTCTGGCTTATTCAAATCTCATAATAGATTCTCGGTCTCATAACGCCTTCCTCTTGATCTTCCAACCATGACCGCTTTAATTTCTTTCTATCTTCTATTAGCCATAACTTACTATCTTACCATACTTTATCTCATGACTCTCAGTGGTTTATTTCATCTATTCTGACGTTTCAGTTACCTTTGCATTATTCTCTTGCTATCAATCTCACCTTTTATCCTCGTCTATACCATCATAATATAACCTTTTCCTGTGTCTGACTTCCTCATCTTCTCTATTTCTGACATGTGTCTCACTAAGGGAAATATTTACCTTTCACACAAATGGCTCTATACATGGCCCTAAATCTTCAGAATCTTCAAAGGTCATACCCGATTAACAACTTCCAGGTACCTCATGTACATGGTCTCAAAAGGAGTGTCACTGCCTAGCCATACTATTTTTTAGTACCATTCATGTTGAGGATCATGGTAAATTCTCACTAAATCCCGAGGTCCCATTTCTTGCAAAAACTATGTCCATCGACAACAGTAAACTAGTAGCAGAAATAGATACTTCTCACTATGATCCTATCACCACTGAAGATGGGGTAGCAAGGCTTTTATCATTCTATCTGAATTCTGACCTCGTTACAATTTTCTAAACCTCAGACATTCAGTGTTTCCTCCACTCTAGTCTTCATGTATTTCTAAAGTTAATACTTCACATTTTCAGACTTACATCATTTTCTCTGTAACGGGGGAGACAGTCGCTAACACTCTAAAACTTCAATGTAATACTCGCACCTCTGGCGTATCCATAATCTAATCAGAATCATTCAATGGCTGGCTATAAAGACGAGTTAATCAAGGTCTTTCTAATTATTGTCAAAACTGAAATTGTGTAAAGCATGAGTTAGACTCAAATTCTTACAACTTGGCTCTACTGCACGATCTATGAGATGAAATAATGGAAACCATCTCTAAATGCTTGGCAGGCTCTCGCTTATAAGTGTAGTGCATAAGACACCCATAAACAAGACACTAGTACGTACGACTTGTAGACTCCATAGGACTGACCAGCTCTGATACCACGTTTGTCACACCCCAAACTGGAGGGGGGGTCCGACAACCGATGCCTGAATGACCCGAGCGTACCATATGTATATCATAACATGAGCATACGACGATCTGGGCCGCAAGGCCTCAGGATGATCAACACAAGGGAAAACTGAATATGACAATCTAATATAATGACAACAAGGCTAATGTGCATATATAGCAAGGCCGACAAGGCCACAACAAGGCAACTATACATACAAACCCAATTTGTAAGCCTCTAAGGTAAGCATAACTGTAATGTGGTTGGGACAGGGCCCCGACCTACCCATAACCTGTGTTTATACCAAAACTCAGCTCATGACTCTAACTCAGTAGCTTTGGATGAAGTGAAGCTTACCACTCGATCCGCAGAACTCAACTACCTTCAATTGGGGAGGTTTATCTGCTCTTCTACCTGAATCTGCAGCATGAAATACAACGCCCGTGGCAAACGGGACGTAAGTATGAATGAAATGTACTTGTATGTAAAGTATGAAAAGCAGTATGAAAGCAGTAGATGTAAATTAGTGCATAAAAAGGCAACTTGATACTTTAAAAATATGTGGCCCACTTAGGGCGAACAATAAAACTCTGAAACTGTACTGAAACTTCTGTTTATATATTTTATTAGATAATCTACTATCGGCTTATAGCTCTAGGTGTGTAATATGTTTCTACCCTTAAGTAATACTCTGAGGTGTATGTATGGATGTATATATAAGTGCCTACCCGACCAACTATAGCGCGGTGCGATATTTATAATGTACATGTACAACTTCCTACCGGTTGTTTGCAACGGTGGTGCGAATAATATATATATATATATATATATATATATATATATATATATATATAACTGACCACTAATATTATTCGGTGGTGTGAATGACATACTGTAATAACAATGGCACTTACGACCTCTTTGGAACTCAGAACTCTTTGACTTTACTTTGGAATGACCCTTGGTTGACTCAATGACACACATCTTTGGAACCCTCCTTTTGATGTCTATGGAGTTCAGAGACAATCAATATACATAGAAGGCAATAATGGGATAAAAAGTACGTTCAATGAGGAACAACAACATGTGAATAAAACTCATCTTTTAAAGGTAATTATGGTGTTTAGCCCTTAGCTTTGATATGGTACTTTCCTTTTCTTTACAATGACAACCGGTCAATATTCAAGACTATGACTTGAGAAGCTCTATCAGGAAGAAGTATGGTCTCAACCAGGCAATCAACAATAAACATAGATTGCAATAATAGCAATGGAACTATTCCCGACAAGGGATGATCGACATATGAATAGAATGATTCTTTGATGTTTCTTTTTGAAAATGATAAATACTTTGGATTTCATGCCTTTGAAAGAAGGGGATAGCCTTACATACCTGCGTTGCTTTTCTACCAATGCCTTGTGAACTTCATATAGATGGTTCGAGTCAAGAAGGAATCCATAGATAAATAATTGACTAACTACGACATTTCGTCGATCACCTATAAGGAATGATTCTTATGTTATAGTTTTCATGGGCACCAATATACTATCAATTTCCCTTCAACAAAAACAACAATAACAAGATCACCACTCCATACTACACAATCCTTACTACAACACCTTATAATTGCTAGCTAAAACATTTCAAGAACTAGTCAATACAACCCAACAACCAAAACATCTATACCATGGAGTTTAGCTAGAGCTCTACTCAAACTATAGTAGAATTTTACCTCGCCACAAGGTCCTTTACAACAAGTTATCTTTCATCTTCAAGAAAACTTCCAACTTGTCTAGCTATCTAGTAAGGATTTCCAGGCTTCTTAATGATTATCCATGGAGGATTTCTCTTCAAATTAGTATGGAATGGACCCTTGATGATGTAGGAATCCTTGGGGAATGTTTGAGAGTGTTTGGCATCGAAAATAAAATGAGGACAAGAAGCCACTGATTTTTGGCGTTCAATAGTACTCCCTACCACCTTGTGAATCCCGTCAATAAAATTTTGTGGGTCCTCAGTCTTGCTGGACCCTGTGAACACTGGTGGTTTCATGCGAATGAACTCTATGATCCTGGAACTGGATGACCATTCTCTGGCAACAATATTTGAGGTCGTCCCCTGATGTTGAGCCTGAGTAGCAACAATCTGAGTGAGCAACTGAATAGCTCCTCTGATATCTATATCCACGAGCCTGAGCAGTGAATTGACCTAGCACTAGCTCATGCAGGCTTTTTAGTAGCTAGTGGGGGTGAAGTCGGGGGCACTACACCTGATGCAACTCTCTGAGCCTGAGAGTTCACTCCATAGGCAGAATTAGCAGCATACCTCTTGCTCGTAGCTGATGTTCTTTAGTAGGCATCTTTCTGAAATACGTAATAGAAATGAGTTAGAAGAATGCCCTGAAGGTATAACTCTAGTTACACTATCTAGAGTATGAAAGAAGTGAGACAATCCTAGATGTCTTGGTGGTCAACTGTGTACGTGTGTGGAACGCACACACACATAAAGTAACCCAGCTGGACACGATTTTGATAGAATCCCTAAAATACTTGAACCTATGCTCTGATACCAAGCTTTGTCCCGCCTCGAATACTGGCCTGAGCGTAACACGACACTCGATGCCTGACTGCATATGATTGAGTGAACCACATGTCTTTCTTAATAAACATGGGCATCTAATATCGTGAAATAATAATTTAAAACATGGAAATCTGAATAATGAAAACATATTATCTGAAAATATAATGGTGGAAGTAATTCGAAAATATAATAAGTCTGAATAACTGTCATGACATGCTAAACTAATCAATAAAATCTGTAAACATGAGTCTGACTACTAAATTTTTTTACCAGGACAAGGCCCTGACATACCTTTGTTGTATCAGCTAAGTCATCCCATGCCTTGTCGAGGTATGAGACATGAACATGACATGAATGGATTCAATAACCCGTAATGGGTGACATGAAGGAATCGTCCTAACTGGGCGGAGTGATCCTTATCCTACGCTGACATACGTAGTTTCAGGTAATAAACCTTCTCGGTAATATGTGCAACTCCCAAAATATGAACATGTATATAGTTGGCTTGTAAGTCCATGGATTTCATAACATGACTTGTAAACATGGTTTGTATGTATAATTTAACATGAATCTAGATACATAATATAACTTGTATGAAATATGGAAACATGTAAGATCATGGAGTAGAGTAATATTAGTTCATGACTTATAATTGAGAACTCATTGAATTCAAAGCATGGTGTTCATGAATTACAAATAGGTTCATGGCAATCATAGTGACATATCAGGAATTCAACTAGAGAATTTGTAATAAAATCATAACATACAATAATACATGTAATTAGAGTTATCATGAACTTAGAATAAAAACTTTAAGCCCGTGGACATTCATATTTTCATGGATGAACATGGCGTGTGGAAGAACAATAACATTATCACATGTGGATAGAAACCCTACATACCTTAATCGCTCCTAGTTTTGTATTAAAGGTCTGAACTTGAAGAAGAAATCCAAAAGCTTGAACCTTGAAATGGGTTTATCTTGAAAACCCTAGGTTAGAAATCAATGATTTCTTTTAGAACCTGAGCATAATTGATTAGAATCATGTGGAAACACATGGAAAAGACTTACCGTGAGTTATAAGGATGATGGGAGGAAGAGAACTTCATGCTAGGGATTGGGAAACAGAAGAATGAAATAAAATACTGAAAAGCACGGTATCTATATTATTCAATCGTCAGGCTAATTTCACGACATATTTCACGGTCCGTAAAATAAGCCACGATCCGTGAAAGTGATCATGAATCGGTTCTAGTGAGTCAATTTCCCTTGGCCTTTTCCACGGTCAAAAATATGGTCCATAGAATATTATGCAGTACAAATCATGGTCCGTGAAACTTATACTGACCGTGCAACCCACCGTGAATCGATAAAAGTGAGCTGAGTTTGATGAGTCTATTTCACGGTGCATTTGATGGTCACTAAAACAGTTTATGCTCCATATAACCTGGCGTAAAAAGTGAAGAACATTGATCTCATCGAATTTCTAATCCCAACATTTCCCACTTGGTTTTTAACCCCTGGATGATAAAAAATAATTAGTCCAATGGTATGAGGTATTACAATGATACTTCTCTTGTTCAGTTCAGCTATTAGTATGTTTTAGTTTCCGTTTCAACATGTTCATATTATTGATTTGGGTTGTCCTTTACCGAGCACCCCACAACTATTTATTCTTTCAGTCTGTTTTGCATACCAACACAATTCAGATGTATTTACGTTCATTTTTCCCGGGGCCTGCATTTCACGATGCATGTAATGCTTTATAGGACTACAGATCTGTTCACTAGGATTCTCGTATTAGCTGCTTGTTAAGCCCCAATTTCGTTCGAAGCGTTATCTTAGTTTTTGTCTTTCAGTCATACTAGACACTCAGGTCTGCCAGGAGCATTTCGTAGTAAACAGTCAGTATTTTAGTATTCGTTAGAGGCTTCCTAGACTAGAGTTGCATTCAGTCAGTTTTAGCAGGCTTTTATGTTAGCCATATTGGCTACGCTTTTATATTTCAGACTTATTCTGCATTTATGATTATTCAGTTAGAATTTTCAGTAGCTCGGTATGTTTATATATGACATTCCATATCAGTACATGTCCCATGTTGATTCAGCCAGCCATGTGGTCCGCTCGGTCATATGCAGTCAGGCACCGAGTGTCGTATTACCCCAGGATATGGTTTGGGGCGTGATAGTTGTGTCCTTTGCTTTACTGTTCTATATTATTCCAAAAGCGCTACATATAGAACAGGAAGATTAACGTGTTTCATCATATAGAAAAATAATAGGTATTGTATAAGATAGAAGTATATGTGTGCAAAATATCATCATGGATGAGAGTGTTCTCTCCACAATTGTGGTAGAAACAAGTAAAATATAAAATCATTGTCAACTTAAAAAGTAAATAAACAACTTAATAAGTGTCCACAAGATTTGCCTCAACCAATACTTTTTCCAAATCACGAATTCCTTGCAATTTGTAGAACTTGGGATTACCACCTCGCATATGAATTATGAAAGTATTGAGTTGGTAACCCAAATCTCGAATTTGTACTTCATCAAACTCATTTTGGTAAGACTTTGCTAAAGTCATGATTCTACATTTATCAAAATTAACAAAAGAACTGACTAGATTCAAGCTACCCAACCCAAGAAGCAAATCACTACTCACCAAATCAAAATGATCATTAAACTCTTGAAGTTGCACATCAATCACAACACAAAATATTTCAACACGCATGTGGTTTGAATAACACACACCAGAAGACTTACGCTTTGACCTTTCAGGAAAATTAGACTCATCCAATTCGGGAATCAAAATATCACGAGCATAACATGAGAAAACATCATCCAACAAAGATTTCTATCAGATTTCCCTCAGATCTTGCAATATTTTCATTGAAATGTTAGAAATTACATGACATTAAAAATATCTTGATATTTTATCAATGAAATCTTGCTCAACTCATTTGAAATTTCCATCACTTTCAACATCAAGTGAAGCATAAATATAAATTTGAATGTTTTAATCCCAGTCAGAAGATTATTTTGCTTGATTTCTATCACTTGAGGTGGAACTTTCATATTTAATAACTTCAAGAACATGAACAATAGTTGAGAAAATAACAATAAAGTTATCTAATATTCGAAATGTGATCCTCGACGAGTATCACCTATTCTTTGAAATCCGTGTCTTGATTTAATCCTCTCCAATATGGACTTCACTTGACTTAAGTAATTGCTCCAACTTATCATCTTGATGATGACAAATCAAATATCGACGCTTGAAAGGTCATCTAACAACATTCAAAACATTAGTAACACGATCAAAGAAGTCTTTAAGATTCCCATGTCTTTTAGCAATAACTACAATTGTTAATTGCAATTGATGAGAAAAATAATGAATGTAATATGTGTATGGACTATCTTTCATAATCAATGTCTTGAAACTATTTATCTCATCCCTTATTTTACTAGCTCCATCATACCCTTGTCCACATATTTTGAATGAACTTAGTGAGTGATCCGAAAGTAAAGAGTATATTTATTTCTTCAATGAGCATGCAGATGTTTCACAAACATGGACAAGATTGATAAATCATTCTACCACTTCACCATTCTTATCAAGATACCGCAAAACATGAGTCATTTGTCCTTTGTGTGAGATATCTTTTGTAACGACCCGATCGGTCATTTTGAGAACCGATTCTCTGTTTTGCGTGTTTCCAATTATAACAGATCCATAATAATCATTTTGACTTTCTTGTCAAATTTGAATTCAAACAAATATCATTTGATTCACTTTAGGAGAACGTTGCACTTTGGAAATTCCAGCATTCAATTATTTGGATAAATTATTGTTTTGAAAAAACGTGCTCTGATTGGCGATATAAAGATTCTGTTAGATTTGAAATATTATTTTTGACCTATAGAAATTGACGGAGCCAATTTTAGAAATTGTTTGGTTGTTTTTTATAATTAAGTTGGTTCTAGCATTTAATATGCCTATTGATGGTGAAAAGATGGTCACGGGAAGAAATATGACTCGGATTGTAAATTTGTTGTTACATTAGCTTAATATTGATGTTTATGACTTTTAGGGAATGGTGGCGTGATTCCCAAGGCTTTCAAATGAATTTTGGGTAAGAAAAGGATATTTTGGAAATCCTTAAATTAAGAATGAAGAAGTTTGACCAAAGTCAACACTGAGGGTAAATGAGTCTTTTTCAAAATTTCATAAATTCCATTAGATCCAGAATATGATTTATGGCTTAGTTGAGTTGTTGGTTTGGTTCTAGAGAGGTTCGGGTGTGATTTAGGTGGTTGGTTGAAAAACTAGTCTTTGAGATGATTTGGAGTTGATCACGGTCAACATATGGTCAAGAAGGCCTATTTGGGGGGTTTTAAGGCTTTGAGTAGGTCCGTATGATGATTTTTTACTTGTCCGCAAGTTTTGGTGAGATTCTGATGAGTTTCGATGAATTTGGGTTGTGTCGTGCTTGTGTTTGAAGTTTCAGCATCATTTCTTTAGCCATAAAGGGGTACCATATTGAGCAAATGACCTTTTATTTGTGTTTCGATTGAACAATAATATCCGTGTCGTAAGTAATAAACCATAGCAAAATGAACCATCGTATTCCGACATCGTATGAGGAAGTTATGCTCGTTTTACTGCAGACATCTTTTGCTAGTTTCTGGTGTGGCCGCAAATGCAACATCTGGTCGTAAATTAGTGATTTGTTCGCAATTGCGGCAGTCACAATTGCGAAGTTCTGGTCGCAAATGTGAACCCATATGTACTAAAAATCCAGACTTTGTCAATTTCTCAATTGAAACATATCTTGAGTTTGAGAGCTCCGTTTGAGGTAATTTTTACGATGTTGTTCTCGCCTCAAGGAGGGGGTAAGTATCTAGATTTTATTTTAGTGTTTTCCTATGATTATTTATGTCGGTTATCATTTTTATCCCTGTTTGGGTTGTAGAAGTGGGGGTTTTGAGCCTTATAGATAAGAGAATGAAAAATCTTGATTGAGAATCGATTCATGGATGAAATTGGGTGATTTTTTGGATCTAGACTATATAAAATTCTAGTTTTTCCCTTCGAGGCTCGGAGTGACCTTTTTGGGATTGCTTAACCTTGTAGAGTACTATGTTGACTATATTGAACCAGATTTTGCGATGAAATTATAGTTTTGATCTTCGGGGCTCAAGATTGGATTTTTGGGTGACTCTTTGGACCCGAATTATTATCATAGTAATAGGGGTATTGATAGAATCGTGTGTTGATGTACTTTCCATATTTGCATAGATTGGGACTATTTAGAGGCGTTACGAAAATACAAAGTTGTGTGGTGATTCTTGGACTCCTATTCTAGGCAAGTTGAGATCTTATAACTTACTTAAGCATCATGTCTAGTTTAACTAATTAAATAAGAGGGAATAATGGGGATAATAAGGGGGTCCATATACCTGTGAGGTGACAAGAACTTTGATAGGGTACTAGCGACATGTTATTTGAACTTGTGCCTTTAATTAAGTAGTAAATGCAATGCTTTCGGCACTAGCTGATAGAATAGTATGATTTTTTGGATCTGTGATTTGGGTACGATTCATGTATGTTCCGCAATATTATTAAATACATGTTTTATATGTGAGTGTGTGTCCCCATCATCCCTTTGTACTTGTTTAAAAGTGGAAAATAAGCAAAAAAAATTGAGTATTTATTATGTAATTGACTAAAGTTATAATTTTGATTGGATATTATGGTTTCTTGTTGTTGTGCATGTCATACTATTGCTTCATACTATGTGAGCCTGTGTGGCTAGAGACAGGTACTGTGTGAGCATGCTATGTGGTTTGAGATAAGTATTGTGTGAGCCTATTGTGTGGTTAGATAAAGGTAGTGTGTTAGCTTACTGTGTGGTTAGGATTTAGGACAGGTACTGTGTGATCCAGTGTGGTATATGGACCTCGCGAGTCCTTTATGGGTCACAATTCTTTAATGTTCGAACATATGTGTACCGGTAATGAGAAAGAAATACCTTGCATTTTATTTCATTTGCATCTCATCTCATTTCACCCATATTCTATGTGAAGTAACTGTTGTGTGGAATTGGATTCTATTCCATTTTCTATGTGGAAACCTTACAAAATTGAGGAACTAGATGTTATAATCTATGCTCGTACTCATAACTTAAGTATGATTGTAATTGTTGTTATTATGATGAACTAATGGTAGTTTGTGTGGTAGTAGTAATCGAAAGGCCACCCCCCATCTCTACTTAAGATAGGGTCAATCGATGATGCTATTGAGTACACGTTGTTTCCTGTACTCACGCTACACTTGTTGCACCTTCTTGTGTGCAGGATTTGTTCTTAGTTCTGTGTGGACTTCAAGACTATTCAGCCCATTGAGGAGCTATTCGGAGAATTCTGGGTGAGCTATATGGTAGAATTGTGGCACCGGATACTTCCTCCTTACTCCTTATTTTTGTCTTTTCATTTCTAAACAGCTATGTACTTAGGGATATATTCCCAGACTAATAATTCTTAGTTGGTTCTTGTACTACTGACACCAAATTTTTGAAAATTATTGTACTCTTTGTATTTTTTTATATTAAGTTTTCATTAAAGTCTTAAAAGGTATTTTACTTTATTATTCCGCAATTGATTTTCTTTATAACTTGGATAGTTGGGTTGTGCTTGGCTTATTGACTCATGGTAGTTAGTGCCATCATGGCTTATTATTCCGCAATTGATTTCTCTAAATAACTTGGGTTAAGTGGTTGTGGTCGGCATACTGTCCCTTGGGGTTAGTGCAATCAGGGGTTTGTAATTTGGGTCGAGAAAACAATTATATCAGAGTGTTAGGTTCACCGATGTCACAGTACAAGAATAATGTCTAGTAGAGTCTTGCAGATTTGTACGGAGACGTCTGTACTTATCTTTGAGAGGCTATGTGACACTTAGGAAAATTCCATTCTGTCAATCCTCATCGTGAGTATGTGATTTGGTTTAAGATCTAAAATTGTTTGTTTCAGTATCACTGATGGTGAGGATACACTCTCGGGTTCGCACATGAGCGGTTAGATGTGACATCGTGTGGTATGGTAAGAGATATGTCAACGTGATGAGGACACGTGACGAGATTCATATTGCAGCTATGATTCGAAACGAAGTAGGGTGTAGTTATGATTCAGACTCTCTAGTTCGATGATATCCCTAGAAAATATGAGTGATGGTGCAAACAACTACATGATAGCCATGTTTCAGCGGTTAGTTGCTCTGAATCCAAGGAAGTGCATTATGGTATAACAAGTAATGGGAAGAGATTTGATGATTCTAAAAGGCACGCTTAGCGGAATAACCATGTGATAAGCATTGTGGAATTGAGGACTGCGCTTAAGAGGTTTCAACATAACATAAAGATTCTCGAAATGTAATGAGATGGGCTTGTACTAATATTCTGAAGACAAAAGGAAATTTGGATAAATCAGTTTATTGGACAAAAGAAATAATTGATAAGGCTATGAAAAGAAGTTTGCAAAGCTTATAAACCTGAAAGATGACCTTTTATGATAAGGTATGAGAAAGTAGGACTTCATGTTGGGGTTCATGTGAAGAGTCTTTAGTTACTCGATGGAACATGGATGTAATGAAAGAAATTCAGATGGATCATTTTCAGTTATAGGACGAGCACAAGTGGTGGATGTGCTTGTTGAAAAAAGTTACTATGAATGATTGAACCTTATAGGAATAGTCGGGTGTAGTCCTTTAGCAAATGTTGTGTTTAAATGTTCACTTGATATCTCGGGGTATGGTGATAAAAAAGAGTCATTTTGAACTTTGAGCTTATTGATTTTGTGAGACTACTCTATTCATGAAGAGAATTCTAAGGAAATATGAACTGATCGGTAAGTTTGACTGCGTTGTAGGCTTCCAAGGGAATAGTAACTGACTAATAGACATGACTCTAGCAATGGATGAGTGTGAAGATTTAATTACTTGAAGAGTTATTAGTTGAAAAACCCAATGTAGAGAAGAAATAAGGATATTGTAAATGTGGTGCTTTTAGCTCAGAGGAATGTTTAGTTTTAAGGTTCAAGTGAGGCAAGAGAAACTCCCAGACACTCAAGCTTGTAGTTTATTACTACTTCTATGATTGACTTAGCTATTTTAAATGAGGTATGATATTTCGATTTAACCCACGTGTGGGTTTGAGTATTTTTTTATCAATGAAGATAAAAGTGATTTTGAATGGAATATGGAAACTGAAGAACTAAGATAAAGGAATCAAACTATCTATTTTGGAGGATTGAGGTTCGTAAGCCTTGAATTTGAAGTAGCCTGACCAATTGAATCATTTATGGATTATGGTGACTTTATGTTATATTATTCAGATTGGGTGTAAAAGTGATGTTTGATTGAGGAAGGAAGTCTATGAATAATTCGATTTAGTGAATGGCATGTGCCAACGAGACTTTGTGATTAAAGATTGATGAGGAGGTAACTTGTCCAGTACCAAGATGGGTAATTTCATGGCATCTTTGAATGACAAGTTAGAGTTTATTGATAAGAATAAATATCCATAATTGAAAGTTGAGGTCATAATTTTGAATTAAGACTATGTTCGTAGTAGTAGATTGTGTCAAAGTGATGGTTAGATATTATAGTTGAGTATTTCAAATACGATTGATTTGAGAGTATTTGTGTGTGGTAAGGCACATGGATTGTAAGATTTGATACTTTTGAAGTGCTAGAGGTGTAATAAGGTATTGCACTTAGAGATGTGATGGTTGTGAATGGTGAAGTATGGGGCCATAGGCCTTACGTTGGAGTGTTCTAGGTGATGAATGAGTTTAGTGAAAGTACAAGGAGGAGAGTTTGATGTAATTAGATTCCATGGAGATTTAAAGTCATAAGGTATATAGTTTATCAGTACTCGGTTGACGACTTGGGAAAGTTTCAGCTTTTGAGGTTGGGAACGACAACACGAGGTTGAGTATTTAGGAACAACAAATTAGAATGGGTTACTATAGATTTATGAAAGGTTTACTTTTAATTTTAGAAAGATTTGGAAACAGTTCGGGTAATTTTAGTGGTTATAACAAAAAAATGGGTATTTCAAGAGGAGCCGAATCAAATGTATGAGGATCATACTATTGGGGCAAGTTAAATGAAGATGTGGTGGATTAAGTGAGCAAATGAGTTGCTATGGACTTTGTGGTAGGATTACCAAGGACTTTGAGAAAGTTTGATGCTATTTGGGTAATGGTGGATCGGTTGATGAAGTCGGCTCACTTTGTACCTTTTCAGACTATTTATTATTCAGAGAAGTTTGCCAGAATCTACATCCGAGAAATAGTCGATTGCATGGGGTGATTATTTCTATCATTTTGGATCGGGCACCAATTTACATCCTACTTCTGAAGGTCTATGCAGAAGAAGTTGGGTACTCGGGTGGGGCTTAGCAATATTTCACCCTTAGACGGATGGTCAGTCCGAGAAGACTATTCAAATCCTTGATGATATGTTGTCGTCCTGTGTGATTAATTTCGGTGGTTATTGGGATCAGTTCCTACCTTCGGCTGAGTTTTCTTACAATAATAATTATCATTCTAGTATTGAGATGACACCATTTGAGGCATTGTATAGTAGGAGGAGACTTTCTCCTGTTGGTTGGTTCCATGCATTTGAGGTTGGGCTTTGAGATACAGACTTGTTGCGGGATTCTTTGGACTAGGTCAAGATGATTCAGGTGAAACTTCTCACAGCTCAGATTAGGCAAAAGCATTATGCGGATTGTAAGGTTGGTGACTTTGGAGTTCATGGTTGGTGAGCGGGTTCTGCTGAAAGTTTCACACATGAAGGGTGTGATGAGGTTTGAAAAGAAGGGTAAGTTGAGCCCTAGGTATATTAGCACATTCAAGGTTGTTCAGCGTATTAGTGAGGTACCCTATGAATTGGTTTTGCCTCCTGGTTTATCAGGTGTTCACCCTGTATTTCATATTTCAATTCTAAAGGAGTACCATTTGGATGGTGCTCATGTGATTTAATGGGTTTCAGTGTTGCTTGGTCAAAATTTGACTTATGAGGAATTGTCGATAGCCATTTTGGATTGGCAGATTCAGAAGTTGAGATCCAAAGAGATAGTTTAAGTGAATGTTCAATAAAGGCATCCTCTGGTCAATGAGACTACTTGAGAGATCAAGTCGTACATACTGTGTGGATATCCCAAGCTTTGTGATAGTTTAGATACCTTCCTTCTATTTACGTTCGAGGACGAACGTGTGTTTAAGTGGTGGATAATGTAACGATCCAGTCCGTTATTTTAAGAACTGATGCTCTGTTTGGCATGTTGTCTATTGTAGAAGCTCCGTAATAATTATTTTGACTTGCTTGCCAAATTTGAAGTCAAACGGATATCATTTGATTCACTTTGGGAGAAGGTTTCACTTTGAAAAATTCCGCAATTCAATAATTTGGATAAATTATTTATTTTGGAAAAACGTGCTCTGATTGGCGATCTAAAGATTCCTTTAGATTTGTAATATTATTTATGACCTGTAGAAAATTGACAGCTAATTTTAGAGTTTGTTTGGTTGATTTTTTGACAGTTAAGTTAGTTTTAGAATTTAATATGCATATTTATGGTGAAAAGATGGTCATAGAAAGAAATAAGTCCGGATTGTAAATCGGTTGGTTCCATTAACTTCGTATTGATATTTATGACTTGCGGGGAATAGTGGCGTGATTCTCAAGGCTTTCAGATGAGTTTTGGGTAAGAAAAATGATATTTTGGAAATCCTTAAGTTAAGAATGAAGAAGTCTGACCAAAGTCAACACCGGGGGTAAATGAGTTTTTTGAAATTTCGTCGATTCCATTAGTTCCAGAATGTAATTTATGACTTAGTCGAGTCGTTGGTTCAATTTCCAAGAGGTTCGGGTGTGATTTAGGTGGTTGGTTAAGAAACTTGATTTTGAGATGATTTGGAGTTGACTATGGTCAACATCGGGTCAATACAAACTCATTTGGGTAATTTGAGGGTTAGAGCAGGTTTGTATGATGATTTCAGACTTGTCCGTATGTTTTGGTGAGATGCTGATAATGATGGATTTGGGTTATGTCGCGCTTCTGTTTGAAGTTTAGGCGTCATTTCTTTAGCCATAAAGGGGTACCATATTTAGAAAATGACCTTTCATTTGTGTTTTTATTGAACCATAAGATCCATATCGTAATTATGGAACCATAACAAAAAGAATCGTCAAATTTCGACATCATATGAGGAAGTTATGATCATTTTAGTGCGAACAACTGTTGCTGGTTTCTGGTGTGGTCACAAATGCGAGATCTAGTTTCAATTGCAGTGGTCGCAAATGCGAACCCTGTGTATTAAAAATTCAGGATTCGTCCATTTGGTAATTTCATCGTACCTTATGTTTTAGAGCTCTGCTTGAGGTGATATTTGTGGCGTTGTTCTCATCTCTATGGGGGGGGGGGGTAAGTATCTAACCTTTTTTTTAGTGTTTACCCATGATTATCTCTGTCTGTTATCATTTTTATCCGTGTTTGGATTGTAGAAGTTGGGGTTTTGAGCCCTAAGGATAAGAGAATGAAAAATCTCGATTTGGGGATCGATTCATGGATGGAACTGGGTGATTTTCTGAATCTATACTATATAAGTTATGGGTAAACGAATTTTCAAATAAAATTTTAGTTTTTCCCTTGGGGCTCGGGGTTACCTTTTTTGGGTTCCAAACTAAAGTGTAGCAATATAGGTACCAATTGACTCGTTTAACCTCGTAGAGTACTATTTTTACAATATTGAATCTAATTTTGCGATGAAATTACAGTTTTGATCTTCAAAGCTCGAGATTGGATTCTTGGGTGACTTTTTGGATTCGAATTATTATCATAGTAATATAGGTATCAATAGAATCATGTATTAATGTACTTTCCATATTTGAATAGATTGGGACTATTCGGAGGCTTACAGAAGGAAAAAGTTGTGTGGTGATTCTCGGACTCCTATTCTAGGCAAGTTGAGATCTTGTACCTTACTTAAGTGTAATAGATAGTTTAACTAACTAAATAAGAGAGCGTAATGGGGATAATAAGGGGGTCACGATACCTGGGAGGTGACAAGCACTTGTATTGGGTACCGGTGACATGTTATGGGAACTTGTGCTTTTATTTATTTAGTGAATGTCATGCTTTGGACAATAGCGCATACAATACTTCGATCCTTTAACTTTGTGATTGGAATATGAAGCTCATAATTTCCGCAATATAATTACATCTTTGTCTTATATGTGACTGTGTGTACCCATCATCCCTTTATACTCGTTTAAAAGTGGAAAAGAAGTAAAAGACTGAGTCCTTATTGTGTAATTGACTAAAGTTAGAATCTTTATTGCAAATTATGTTTTTTTGTTGTTGTGCATGTCATATTCATGCTTCATAATATGTGAGCTGTGTGGTTAGAGACGAGTATTGGAGCTGTATGGTTAAAGACATGTATTGTGTAAGCCTGATGTGTGGTTAGAGACAAGTACTGTGTGAGCCTGCTGTGTAGTTAGAGACAGGTATTGTGTGAGACTGCTGTGTGGTTAGATACATGTACTGTGTGATCTTGTGTGGTATATCAACCTCGTGAGTCCCCCATGGGTCACGATTCATTAATGTTCAAATGTGTATGTACGATAATGAGAAAGAAAGACCTTTCATTGTATTTCATTTGCATCTCATCTTATTTCACCCATATTTTGTGTGAAGTAACTGCTGTGTGGAATTGGATTCTATTGTCTTGTGTGTGTAGAACCTTGACAAATATGAGCAACTTGTTGTTATAACCTAGGCTTAGACTCATAACTTAAGTATGCTTGTAATTGTGGTTATTATGATGAACTAATGGTAGTTTGTGTGGTAGTAATAATCGGAAGGCTCCCCCTCATCTATGTTTAAGATAGGGTCAATCGATGATACTGTTGAACACATGTTGTTTCCCGTACTCACGCTACACTTGTTTCACCTTCTTGTGTGCATGATTTATTCCTAGTTCTGTATGGACTTCATGACTATTCAACTCGCTGAAGAGCTATTCGGAGGATTCGGGGTGAGCTATATGGCGGAATCGTCGCACCAGATACTTCCTCCTTACTTCTTATTTCTGTCTTTTCATTTCAAGACAACTATGTATTTAGGGATATATTTCCAAGATTGTAATTCTTAGTTAGTTCTTGTACTGCCTCTGTTCCAAATTATATGACACACTTTTCTTTTTAGTCTGTCCCAAAAAAATGACATATTTTCTTATTTAATAACAATTTAAATAGAAACTTGCCGATTCGATCGCACAACAACGCAGATGAGAGGTTTGCGTTTTGCCACTAGCACCAGGTAGTCTGTTTGTTCTCCAGAGTATATATATACATATATATGGTTTCGGCCGAAGCTTTCGGGTGGCGTGGCACTCTCTCGGGCCTTAATAGATCCTCCCGTGTTCTTATGTTGTTGCTATTTTGAATGAAACTACACACGACTTCTAACTGCTAAAACTAAAGACACTTGCTTCCTCTTTTTTGTCATGTAATAGTAGTGACAACTACAGTGGCATTATATGCCACCCTTGTACTAATGTGCCTATGACACATTATAATGACTCCCAATACTCTTTTTGTTTAAGTTTTAATAATCCTTCTTTTGGACCAAAAACAGAATCACGCTATGTTTTATTTGTCATATCTAGTGCAGGCTCGTATAGCTTTTATGAATACCATTAATTTGGATTTATGATTTCCTATTCATTGAAAGATCAAATGTTATAAAGAATGTTTTCTCTTTCGCAATATGTATGTGTCTCAAGTACGAATGCATCTAATGTTGCTCCGCTCGGTCAAAATTAAGGTGTTAGGTGTCGTCGGTCTATCCTTTAAAGAATTTGGGGGTGACCTTTAGATTATTATTTATTTTAAAAAAGAATCTTCATTGAGGTCTAATTCTTAACTTACTTCAGTCCAACTAAGCTTTTAACAAATCCAAACCTGTTTTTCCACTCTCATAAGTGTCCAAACGGATCAACTCAAGCGAAAAAACTACTTAACTGGGTCAAATAGTGCTATTAAATTTATTTTGATAATTTAATATGTGGTTTAAGTCAAAGTCAATCAAAAGTCAATCCAAAAATCAATCACATGATACATGGTCAAACCTCAAAATAAATTACATTCCCAATTACGCATAACTCTATGAATCTGGATCTATAATTACATTTCCATTTTTTGTTCATTTACTAGCTTAAATCACTATTTTATCAATTTCGGAGTTTAGTAAAAAAAATGCTCAAGTTCACATACAAATCCATATTTTTATTGGCTAAATATTGAAGAAAATCTTTTATAATCATCATGAGTAAGTGTAAAATTATTATCTTAAATTTATGTGATGAAGCCAAGTTAAAATCTCCTCAACCCCTTATCTCATTTGTCCTAAAATGGGAACATATTGTCAAAAATCCCAAAAATGAGCCTTCTATATCCTAGGTGGCCACATAAATGTGACACCTGACTCGTAATTGCGCTATCGCAAATGCAACCAAGTGCTCCGCAAAAGCGAAGGCTACCAGGTCACCTTTGAAGTTAGCAATTGCAACTTGGTGGTGGTAATTATGAATTGTGACGCACAATATCATATCTACACCAACATTGTTTTGAGTCCAAAATAGTGTTGAAACATCCTCGAATCTTAACCCGAATTACTCCCACAAGTTCTAAAACATAAAAACAGCATAATCATCGAAACATAAAATGGGACGCTAAATCTCAAAACAAGGGATTGGGTTATTGCAATATATTTTAACATTCGACATCTCCTCATTATCGTAGATTAGATATTCAATTTAACTTTAATTTATGATTGACCCTACCATTTCTATTATATTTGTTTTCCTTAGCTTTTTCATCCTTTTTTGGTTACACCCGAATAGTTTGCCCTTGAATGCATCCCAACTTATCTTAACTTTTGTCTAGTGAAATGAGAAAAGTGTCGGATTTGACCCTAAATGAAGGAAACAGAGGATTAAATTATCTCGTTTCAAATAATTTAGAGGCAAAATTAATCCTTTTCTTTCCGAATTGGAGCAATTGTTAGTGGGAGGGCATTTTTGAGGTCCTTTAGCTAATGATGAGGACATTTTTTTAACTATTTATCTAACAACAACGAATATTTTGTGGCAAAACACGAAACAAGGACAGTTGTCCTATTTTGAATAGTCAAAGGGGCAAAGAAGAAGAAAACTAATCTCCCTCCCACGGTGAAAAACACACTCAATTGTAGGCCATGCACTATTATTTGCAATTTTTTATAAAACTCATTAACAAGGGTGGATCTAGGATTTTTTCACTCAAGGGTTCGAACAAAATAACAAAAGCTAAACATAAAAAAATAATGTTGTCCCTGAAAATCGAACCTAGGATGCTAGAGATATTTTTGAACACCCTAGGTCACTTGAGCTAACCTTTTGAAACTATATTTATGTACTAGAGACAATCTGTATTAGGACAAATGTACTTTATACACATTCAAATTATTATTAATGGAGATTAATATTTTGGCATTTGCAATTATTAAATTATTATTTGATTGTTTGTAATTATTCATCAATGTGCATCCCTTGAGCTTATGTTGTCACTAATAGAGTGAGATATTAATGATAGAGCGTAACTCTTAAAATAGCCTCGACTAGTGATCATCGAGAATGAGATATCGATGAAATGTGACAAGCTGACATGTGGTCTGCATCACATCCTTAGAGGATATAGTATGTCTCACCTGCTACGAGTAATGGTTACTCGTGATGGACACATGGATACTTTGGAAGTATTGGTATACCCTGCTGATATACTCTTTGTTATACTTGTGTAAAGTATGATCAGTGTGTGTGAGATAGAAGTCCTTAGACTTGAGGTCAATACGCGCCTTGTCTACAAAGTAATGTACTTTGATCCCATCCTAAGCTCAAATGCCTTATAGGTTGAGATACAACTTGTATTGGGTACATTGCGATGTGGATTGAAGGTAGTAGTTGAGCCAAGATTAGGATTCATTCCTCGGATATATATTCGAGAGAACACTCGGATTCTCAGTGATATTAGGTTGACAAAGTCGTTGGCCAACGCAATAGACATATTTAGAATATGGTCTAGTTGTCAGCTAATATAGATGAGATACAATGATTAAGCCATTTGGATAGACACTTAACAAATCCTAAGCCTGATCGGGTGTGTCGTGAATGAAAGGATTTTATCTTACCACATACTGGATTCATATAAACGTACTTCACATATTGAGTTCATCTTCCGGCGCCGTCTAGGAGTTTCGTGTAGACCTTAATTTGATTAATGTCAATATGAGAAGACATTTAGGGTCACACTAGTCGATTGTCCATTTCGATCTAAGGATGTATTGAGAGAGTAATTAAAATATTCAATTTTGATTCGAGATATTTAAATGAATAATGATTATTTTAATTAAGTCAAAATTAGATTTTGGATTTAATTAAGAATGCACGAACAATAAAGTCGAGCGCCGCGATGCCCATACCCTAGGGCATGGCGCAATGCGGCGCATCTTAGGCGCGCGATGCCCATACCCTAGGGCTGCGGCGCCTCTGCCTCGATTTTTGGGCCAGGCCTAAGGTCAAACCCTAATCCAGTTTTGACCTATTTTTCAATTATAAATAGAGGCATTCACCTCATTATTCTACACACCAATTTT
Organism: Anisodus acutangulus; assembly: GCA_029783415.1. Taxonomy (NCBI): domain Eukaryota; kingdom Viridiplantae; phylum Streptophyta; class Magnoliopsida; order Solanales; family Solanaceae; genus Anisodus; species Anisodus acutangulus. The sequence continues at coordinate 23,273,095 of CM056489.1, forward strand.
GAAAAACATTCTAAGCCTTAGAGACTTAGAATCAAATACTCTCGAACCTCCGCCGGATTTCCTAGCTTTCCGAAAGAGAAGTACATTGAAGCTTGGAGCTTGCAATCAGAAGAGCAACCGCGTGTGCACCTTATAGTAGATAAATATTCCAGATTATTATAACTTGTAAGTAAATGTTTATGTTACAAGTTTCATTGTTGTATAACCATACCAGAATCATTGTTGGGGTAAGTAAGAAACAAAACTTTTAAACTTCCGATGTGCCTTACTTATATGTTTTGAACCCAATAAAACCCATCAGTGGTATTAGAGCTCAGGCTGGTTTAATGGTTATTTAACAATAGAATAGAATAATAATATGGGTTAAACATAAAATTGGATTAAAACAAGGTTTTTTGAAATCCTATATGTCTTGAACGAATGTTGACCTTTTGGTATCACCCTAAATTATCTCCTATGCTAACTTGAGGAAGTCATTCCGCTCTAACTCGAACTAATCCAAGTGCGTTGTTCGGCTCATTGCACGATGCATGGCTAAGAACGAGTAAAGAACGGAGGATGGTCGATATGGGCGTTATTGATAATGGTGGGTTATGATAAAGGACCTGTGTATTGATCTCTAAATTGGATTTAGAGGTTGAACGATTTTTTGAAAATCAACACAGAAATATTTGTAAGGACGTCGGCGCCGCGACCCTATGGTTGGGCGCCGCAGATCTGACTAGGGTTTGAATGAGGCGCCGCGACACTAATGCTTCATTTTAAAATATGAACTCACTGGACAACATGCGCCGCGACTCCATGGTGGAGCGCCTTGGCGCTAATTCAATTGTAGAAGCAGAAATGTTACTGCCTCTGAAGCGCCGCGACTCCATAGTGGAGCGCCGCGGCGCTAGTGCCTTTTTCAGAAAATTGGGGTTACTGCCTCAGTAGCGCCGCGGCCCCACCTGTTCAGAAATAAAAAAAAATCTGAGTTCAGAAATTTTAACCCAACATTATATTATACAATATATTATTTGATAAGTATACTGTTTATGTGCTAAATGTCAAATTGTTTGTCATTTATATTTCTAGAATAGTGTCCGCTATAACTGTCTGGGCAGGAGGCGCCCAATATTTGATTAAACCATCTTATATCATGCATATTGGGTTGACGGTTCCCAAACTATATGTGTCTTTAGTTTGCATGATATTAAGATGTCATATTGGATATGACGTAAAAGTGTTGATCTTGGTTAGAACCCTAAAATTAAAATGTTCCCCAAAACTTTAAATACAAGTCTAAATAAATAAATAAAAATGTGTCGTCCATTATAATTGTTAGAGTGCAAAATCCTTTTCGGTGATACGAGTATTTATGCCAAAGCATTTGCTCTAAGTCTATGAGGACCCAGACTCTTTCATATATGTGTTTTAATATAAAGGTAAATGATAAACTTTTGTGGGTATTTACACCAAAGTGTTTGCTCATAAAGGGCAAATTTGCTTAGATACATAAACATAGTCATGTAATGGGGCTAACTTGCTTAGACAAATCTTGGCGCCAAAGTGTCGGACTAATCTAAGGACGCAAGATTAAATGTAATAATTTGACCAACCAAGTGTTGCAAATAAAGTTTTGCAATTGGTTTAGAACCTACCAAGATATGTTATTGAAGTTATCAGCCAAAGCAAACGCGGAGATAGCATATGCTTAGATCTTGTCCCATTATGACCTCAATTAATATAGGTTCGTATTCTACCATGGGGTCGTAGAAGTATGTTAAAATAGTGGGAGCTAATTAAACAAAAGTCTTTGTTGATTAGCCTAAATGAATGTGTATAATAGAAAATAGATTTTGAATTTGATTTCCGGTCTATCTAAATTCTTCAGATTATAAAAGATGTCGAGCCTGTCGTTGAAAATGTTGATTGAGATGAATAAACTTACTGGACCAAACTACCTTGACTGGCTAAGGAATTTGCGAATAGTACTCAAACAAGAGAAAATAGAATATGTGTTGGACATAGTGTTCCCTACAGTCCGTGTGACTGATTCTGAAGAATATGCCTCATTTGATAAAGATGTTTACCAGAAATATCTAGATGATGCCACTTCGGTGCAATGCGTAATGCTGTCTTCCATGTCGATGGAACTTCAGAGACAGCATGAGAACATGGGGCCCAATGAGATGCTCGAACATTTGAAGTGTCTCTATGACTCTCAATCCCAGACAATGGAATATGGGTTGCTAATAGAAATCTTCAAGTGTAAGCTCAATGATGGGGGCCCGGTCTCGCAGCATGTGCTGAAGATGATAGGGCTGATAGAGAGGCTTGCTTCGATTGGAACGAAGCTTGAAAAGAATGTCGCTACCACCCTCATCCTAAACTCTCTCCCTCGTTCCTTTTAGAACTTCATAGTGAATTTCAACATGAATGGAACGAAGGCGACTTTGCCAGAGCTGCACAACATGCTCAAGACCTTTGAGTCCTCCACTTCCAAAGGCAAAGCTGTGCTCATGGTGAGCTCTTCTAGCCGACCCAAGCCGAAAGGCAAGGAATGGCAGAAGAAGAAGGGCAAGGCAATCGCTGCGCCCTCAGTTATGAAGCCCAGGGGAGGTGTGAAGAAGAAGGTAAGTGCGACTAAGGATGAATGCCTCAATTGCTATATGAAGGGGCATTGGAAAAAGGACTGCACGGCACCAGGAGGAGGGAAAGCACCAGGTGCTCCTGCCTTTGATGGACAAGGTATGTACGTCATTGAAATAAATATGTCTATCCTAGGTATTGGATACCGCTTATGGCTCACAAATTTGTACAAATATGTAGGGGCTAACTGATAGCAGGAAGGTTGGACCGAGAGAGGTAGACCTATGTGTTGGAAATGGAGCACGAGTGGATATTGAGCGCGGATGGACTTATAGATTATATTTACCTTCCGACTATTGTTTAGTGTTGAATGATTGTTTTATGTTCCCTCGTTAACGAGGAATATTATTTCTATCCCAGTGTTGGACATGGAGGGCTTTTCCTCATATATTTATAATGGCAGTCACGTACTGTCTTTTAATAATGTTATATATGGAACTGCTCCTCTTGTGGATGGATTATATATACTAAATTGTAGTCGAGAGATTTTCAATGTACACAATAAATTAGCCAAGACAAGTAATAGAAACTCTACCTACCTATGGCACTGCAGATTTGGTCATATCAACGAATCAAGGATAGCAAGATTGAGGAAGTTAGACTACCTCGAACCATTTGACTTGGAGTCTTATGGTAACTGCGAATCTTGTTTGAGAGGAAATATGACCAATAAACCACTTTCTGGGAAAAGTGTGCGAGCCAATGAGGTGTTTGAGTTGGTCCATACTGATGTATGTGGGCCATTCTCGACTCAAGCTAAAGGAGGCTTTCCATACTTCATCACTTTTACTGACGACTTCACAAGGTATGGGTATGTGTATCTTATGAGACACAAATTCGAGGCTTTTGAGAAGTTCAAGGAGTACAAGTCGAAAGTAGAGAAACAACTTGCAACAAGTATCAAGACCCTTCGATCGGATCGAGAAGGTGAATACTTAAGCAAGGATTTTCTAGATTACTTAAAGCTACATGTAGTCCAATCTGAATGGACACCTCCAGGAACGCCAAAGATGAACGGTGTTGCCGAAAGGAGAAACCGAACCTTATTGGATATGGTTTGATCCATGATGAACTCCTCAGCTCTACCGACATACCTTTGGGGACATGCTATACAAACCTCTATATATATTCTGAACAGGGTTCCTTCCAAGTGAGTAGAAAAGACACCCTATCAGATATGGTGTGGCAAGAAGCCAACTCTTAAACATATGAGACCCTGGGGGTGCCCTGCATATGTTAAGAAGATGCTCACTGACAAGTTGGAATCTAAAAGTGAGAAATATTACTTCGTGGGGTATCCAAAGGAAACTAAGGGATACTACTTCTATCTTCATGGAGAAAATAAGGTCATTGTTTTCAAGAATGCAACTTTCCTTGAAGAAGAATATGTTTACAAGGAACATAGCTGCACAAATGTCGAACTTGAAAAAATTCAAGAACCACAAGATAACACAGAAAATGGACCCTTGTCGAATGATCTAAACAAGGATTCAGTGGGAGTATCTGGTGAAGATTGGGTACTTAGAGTACGCCCTTCAGCCAGTGGGGGTGCTGTGAGAGATAGTGCAGAAATGTAAGGCTCTCATACACAACCAATGGAAGATGATACAATGGTTGTACCTCATTCCATTCAGAAAATACATGAAAATGACATTCCTGAAAGCTCTCAAGGTGATGGATTGTCCAACACACAAAGACTTTCTCACAATCAGAATGTAACAAACACTGCAACACAGAGTACTCAACTCCATAGGACTACTAGGACTCATTGTCCACCTAAAAGACTTAATCTCCTTGTTGAAACACACAATGAGATAGATATTCCTGATGACGATGAACCTACAACCTACAGTGAAACTATGTTAGACATTGATTCGCAGAGATGGCAAGAAGCCATGAAATCTAAGATGGACTCGATGTACGTAAATCAAGTTTGGAACCTGGTTGATTTGCCAACAGGGGTTAGACCAATAGGATGCAAATGGGTCTTCAAGAAGAAGATTGATGAATATGGCAAGGTACAAACTTATAAATAAAGACTGGTGGCTAAAGGTTATAATCGACGGCCTGGGGTCGATTATGATGAAACCTTTTCACTTGTTGCTAAGATCAAGTCCATTCGGATTTTGCTTGCAGTAGCTGCATATTATGACTATGACATTTGGCAGATGGACGTCAAGACTGCTTTCCTCAATGGTAATCTAGTTGAGGAAGTGTATATGAAACAACCTGAGGGTTTTTCAATCGAGTCCAAATGTTGTATGCAAGCTACAAAAGTCCATTTATGGTCTTAAGCAAGCCTCGAGGAGTTGGAACATTTTCTTTGACAAGGCTATCAAGTCATTTGATTTCGTCAGAAGCAAAGAGGATCCATGTGTTTATAGTAAACGCAAGGATGAGAGTATTGCCATCATTATAATATATGTAGATGACATATTAATAATGGGAGACAATAAGACTCTCCTACAGTCAGTAAAATAGTGGTTGTCCAGTACCTTCATGATGAAGGATTTAGGTGAAGCCTGCTACATTCTGGGGATTAGGATCTATTGAGATAGATCTAACAGATTGTTGGGGCTGTCATAATCAGTCTACATAGAAAAATTGCTTAGACATTTTTCTATGGAAAATTCCACAAAAGGCGGTCCACCTATAGGACAAGGCATCAAGTTATCTAAGAAGGATAGTCCTTCTAATTCTATAGAACTTGAACGCATGAAAAGGATCCCATATGATTCGGCTATAGGATCGATCATATATGCCATGACCTGTACTAAGCCAGATGTGGCCTTTGCACTAAGTATGACTTGCCAGTTCCAGCAAAATCCCGGGGAAGAACACTAGAAGGCAGTCAAGAGTATTCTTAAGTATCTTAGACGAACTAAAGATTACTTCTTAGTCTATGGTGGGGAAGAGAAGCTAATATGTACTGGGTACACTGATGCTAGCTTCCAGACAGATGTTGATGACTATAAATCTCAATCAGGTTACACATTCATTTTCAATGGTGGAGCAGTAAGCTGAAAAAGTTCCAAACAAGCTACAACTGCTAATTCGACAACAAAAGATGAGTACATTACTGGATCGGAAGCTGGGAAAGAAGTTGTGGCGATATCTGAGTTCCTAAAGGAACTAGGGGTTGTTCCAAGTGCCACTTGTCCAATAACGGTTTATTTTGACAACACTGGTGCGATTGCGCAAGCTAAGGAACCAAGATCAACCAACAGAAACAAACATGTACTAAGAAAGTACCACATACTCAGGGAGATGGTGGAGACTAAAGAGATTAGATTACACTATGTTCCCACAGACGATAATCTAGCTGACGCGTTCACTAAACCATTAAGCTTAGTCAAGCATAAATGATCATTTTGAGAATACGGGCATTAGATATGTTGGAGTTTGGCTCTAGGCCAAGTAGGAGATTGAAAGTATATTTATGTCCTAGAGACAATCTGTATTAGGACAAATGTACTTTATACACATTCAAATTATTATTAATGGAGATTAATATTTTGGCATTTGCAATTATTAAATTATTATTTGATTGTTTGTAATTATTCATTAATATGCATCCCTTGAGCTTACGTTGTCATTAATAAAGTGAGATATTAATGATTGAGCGTAACTCTTAAAATAGCCTCGACTAATGATCATCGAGAATGGGATATCGATGATATGTGATAAGTCGACATGCGGTCTGCATCACATCCTTAGAGGATGTATCATGTCTCACCTGCTACGAGTAATAGTTACTCGTGATGGACACATGGATACTTTGGAAGTATTGGTATACCATGCTGATATACTCTTTGTTATACTTGTCTAAAGTATGATCAGCGTGTAGGAGATAGAAGTCATTAGACTTGAGGTCAATACGCGCCTTGTCTACAAAGTAATGTACTTTGATCCCGTCCTAAGCTCAAATGCCTTATAGGTTGAGATACAACTTGTATTGGGTACATTACGATGTGGATTGAAGGTGGTAGTTGAGCCAAGAGTAGGATTCCTTCCTCGGATGTATATTCGAGAAAACACTCGGATTCTCAGTGATATTAGGTTGACTAAGTCATTGGCCAACGCAATAGACATATTTAGAATATGGTCTAGTTGTCAACTAATATAGATGAGATACAATGATTAAGCCATTTGGATAGACACTTGACAAATCCTAAGCTTGATCGGGTGTGTCGTGCATGAAAGGATTTTATCTTACCACATAAAGGTTAAGTTTACTGGATTCGCGTAAACGTACTTCACATATTGAGTTCTTCTTCCTGCGCCATCTAGGAGTTCTGTGTAGACCTTAATTTGATTAATGTCGATATGAGAAGGCCTATAGGGTCACACTATGTCGATTGTCCGTTTCGATCTAAGGATGTATTGAGAGAGTAATTAAAATGTTCGATTTAGAATCGAGACACTTAAATGATTAATGATTATTTTAATTAAGTCAAAATTAGATTTTGAATTTAATTAAGAATGCACGAACAATAAAGTCGAGCGCCGCGGCGCCCATACCCTAGGGCCGCGGTGCAATGCAGGCGCATGCCGAGCGCCGCAATGCCCATACCCTAGGGCCGCGGCGCCTCTGCCTCGATTTTTGGGCCAGGCCTAAGGTCAAACCCTAATCCGGTTTTGACCTATTTTTCAATTATAAATAGAGGCATTCACCTCATTATTCTACACACCAATTCTGAAAAACATTCTAAGCCTTAGAGACTTAGAATCAAATACTCTCGAACCTCTGCCGGATTTCCTAGCTTTCCGAAAGAGAAGTATATTGAAGCTTGGAGCTTGCAATCGGAAGGGCAACCGCGTGTGCACCTTATAGTAGATAAAGATTCCAGATTATTATAACTTGTAAGTAAATGTTTATGTTACAAGTTTCATTGTTGTATAACCATACCAGAATCATTGTTGGGGTAAGTAAGAAACAAAACTTTTAAACTTCCGATATGCCTTACTTATATGTTTTGAACCCAACAAAACCCTTCACCTTTTGCATTTGTTTAGGGTGTTCAAAAGTTAATATATATACATAAACACAAAAAATCTATCCTATACCTACAATGTAATTTTTGCCGAGCGTGTTCGGATGAACACCCTCACCCCAACCTAAATTCTCCCCTGCTCATGAACTACTATAGATTGAATCTTTATAGTGATTATTACTGTAGTTTATGTTACTAAATATGATTACACTAGTGACACAAAAATTGTGAATGAGAATATCGTGTTTGTGTTGTTGATTTCTGCCTCTCAATAATTCTTCGGTTCTCACTGAACCATTCCTATTTTCTTTTTCTACTGAAGGCGGTTCTATCTTAAAAAAGAAATAATAATTTAAGAACGAATCAATTTAAACACACAATATGAACGAAATGGAGCTCAGGACTCATCTAGTAACAAAATATTAATTGGTAATATTTGAAAGGCGGGTAGCCTACTGAAACAAATGCTGATTTTTGATCACCTTTAATTTATTTATTTCTAGTAGGGGAGATTTTTCCAAATCAGATTAATTTCTTTTTCTATTCATTGTTTAGATTGATCTCAACCCAAAAAATGTTTTTAGTATATCTTGATATACACAATCGTGCTACTTGTGCTAGTTAATGTAGATGTAGTTGTTTGTTGATTGAGGGACAAGAAACGAAAAGATATTGTACTTTTTAGCAAGTACATCCATCAAACTAGGAACATAAATTATTATGGTACTAAGATCTACAATCTAAAGAGAGAAAGAAATATGTGAGCACTAACTTAAGAAAATGTATGGCTAAGGTTGTAACACGATGGGCAAAAAAATGGTAAGACTCCTTAGGATGAGGGTCCTCACTAATCAAATGCAAAAATCCCAACATTTGTTACACCAAAAACCCCAAGGAAAAATGGGTCATCCAACCCTTTTTCTCCTCATCATAAATTGTTAATTTCCTGACACGCAGAATCTTATCGCCTTTCCATTTTTGGGCCTTATACAAAACGATTATAAGTCTTGATAATTTTGAGGGTTCAAATCTACTGCTACGAGGAAACAAATTTTCTAGGATTTCTTTTTCTTTTTTCTTGATTCTTGCCAGAAATTTTGTATACAGGTGTCAATCAATAAAGAGAATTTTTAATAGGCACCACATTTGTTTAGTCAACAAAGCAAATGAGCAAACGTTAGCATGCTACTTCAAGACCCATCCAAACTGAATAAATTAGTACAAGTAGTTGCAGCATTAAAAATCTATTTAATTGTACTAGATGATTGATTTACCTAATTACCATATTTCTCAAGTATTAACGAAGAAATGATAGGTTTCATTAGTTCAATTAGAAAAAATGCATAGGATTTCACAGTTAATGGCTCTTTTTGGCGACACTTTTCGATCTGAAGCATTACAAGTTTTTTTATACCGATAAACAACCCAAATGATTTCGAATAGCTTTACACCATACGAGGCAAAATTGTGCAAAATCTTCTAATTTTACGAATCGTACAAGTTTCATGGTTATACAATCACATTTTTTTGGTCTAATTGCTATATTTTCTTTATGTATTTCTTATTTATCCACTACCTAGTTTTGGTATAACAATTATATTTTAATTCATTCTCTTATTTTCTGAAAGCGCTCTGCCCAACTTAGGGCATGCATGAAAGAACAAGTCGTTCCGTTAGGATAGGGTCATGCCTTAGAAAGGTCTGAGACAACTAGATCAATTGCTACCCAGGAAGGTAGGTAGATATTTGTTTTTTTTCTAAGGTTGAAATCATCTTAATATAGGGCATTGTCTGTGAAAGGTATGAGACAACGAGATCAATTACTACACAGACGTATTTACAGTTAGATCTCCTGGGATTTTCAACTATTGAAGTTTAACGTGCTTTGGTCTCCCAAGCCAAGGCCTAGACCTCTTTTCTGTTGGAAATTAGCCTTTGGCGGGAGTTGCGACCGACCAACTTTAACGGCATAAACACTAGTGTTACGCATATTGGAGAATCCGGTTCTTCACACATGCATGATCTACTAAGTACGTAGATAACCGTAGGGCCAAGAATCGTTAAATTTCATTGAGAAATGAAAGAGATATTGGTTCACCAAGTAAGGTGTTTGAAGCATGGAAAAGTGTGGTTTGAGATCAATTCTCCCTCTTCGGTAGAGGAAGAAAGAATTGTTGTGTATATAAGACTCAAAATTGGTTTGGGGTTTGGGACCCCAAGGGGTATCCCATGTGTTTAAAGGAGGGAGGACCTAGATGTGCTTCGGTTCTAGGAAAGCCCACACGCGCGCCGCCGCCCGTCCGGTCCGGTTCCGGGTTCACGGGCCGTGGGCTGTGGGTCTTCTGATATTATCTTTTTGGGCCAGAGAACTTTGCTAGATGTACAGTTTGATCCCAGAAGTTTCATATGTACGGTTTGGTCCCTGAAATTTTCAGAAAGTCAGAATTGACAGAGAAGATCAGAAATGCCAAGCACTCAATTCAGCCATTTATTTTGGCTGAATTACTCCTCCTATAATGGCCAATCCGTTGGTCTTTCTCACCATTTATTTTGGTGGCTTTACTACCTTCATAATGACCATTATTTGGCCAATAATGGCTGTTATGGAGGCAGTTAAACAACCCCTCCCTCACCTATATAAACAACCCCTTGCACAATTGTTGAAGACACTCACAATACACGAAAATACACAAGCAGAAAAACAGTTCTTCCTACAACTTCCAAGCATCATTTTGTTGCTCAATATTCTTCACGGTAGCTCTTGAGTTTCCTTTGCTCAATTGTTCCATTGCTGTTTTATCTTGGGAGACGAATTGTCCAGGACGTATAAAGGATACATACGGGGCAATATTGTCTTAAAGACAGAGTGCCACACTCAACTCAGCAAAAACAAAACAGTTTCCAGTTTTCCTTCTTTTAGAGAATTGTAATTTCAGTTTTGTTGTTGTATTGTAATTTTCAGTTCTTGTATTACTTGACAGTTATTTGTAATTCTCGTTTCCTGCATCCTTTGTAACCAACATTTTCTTCCTTCCTTTTGTTTTTCTTAATCTAATAAATTGATAAATAAGTATTACTACATTCTTTACTTTCACTTGATCTTACCGTGTTTATTTTAAATAAAAAGAAATATAAATGTGATCATTATTTAACATATAAACTAAGGACCTATGTAGTTTGAATTCGGAAAAGGATACTTATTTTTCAAATAATAAATTGTCAGATATTTATTTAAAGAGTAATCAATTTATTAAAATGAAATAGTTGGTCATTCTATTTACAGCGATTTATGCACACTGCATCTAAATTATGATATTCTGATCATAAAATCATACTCCATCTGTTTCAATTTATGTGAACCTTTTCGGAGTACGAGGGTCAAACTTTATAACTTTAACCTTAAATTTTGACATAGATTTTTCAAGTTTGTAAAAATAAAATTTATATATTTAGAAACTACATTAAAAGTACAATAAGTCATATAATTTATAATTCAAATAATTTAAAATAAATGTAAGAAAAACGTGATAAAAAAATCACCTCGTAGACTCCAAATAATAAAAAGTTCACGTAAATTGAAACAAACGGAGTATAATAATCTAAACTAGACAGACCATATAATAGGCCACAAGCCCACAGCCCAACAAATGAGACTTGTGGCCCAATAGACTGAATTTGCCTTTCTTTTTCCCGTTTCTCGAAGACTGAATGGACTTTAGCCTTGAGAGCACAACTTGTCTCTAAAATTTATCGTTAGGAAACCAACCAAGTTTTTCTCGTAGAGACAATGGTTAAGATATTACCATTTGCAATGATGTATAATAGTGCGAATTAAGTGACCTTCTAATATTTCTAACTTAAGATGAATCTAATCATTTTCCCCCGTTAACTCTTAAAAAAACGAATCAGAATTAGTCGGAAAAAACGCTTCCTACTAATTCGTGGCCATAGTTTATTTGTGGCCATATCCAGAATTGTATGATTCGGCTATTTCATTTCACTATGGCCACAATTGACTCGTCCAATCTGCGGAGCTCTTTCTCAGTTGTGATACAGTCTCCTAATTTGTTGTCATAGTTCATCCACGACCACTTATAGTGCGCATTGTTGACACCCATTTTGGCTCTTTTTTTTTTGTTTAATTAATCTTATTATGCTTCTCAGTCCTGAAAAATTTCCCAAACTAAATTTTGAATATTTTCACTAATTCCTACCTTTTGGAGATATTATTTTTTCTAAAATTAAGATCATTCTATTACTTCTTATAAACATCATATTGTTATAATTAAAATCATCCAGAAATAGTTTTGATATTCTGATATAAATATTGGTATTGACATTTTTTTTAATTCCATTTATGATTAGTTATTTTATCATACTACCACTCTTTTTATTTAAATTAAATACGTAGATTAAATTACTAATGTTGTAATTTATATATGTACACATTTTGAGAGTTAATTAGGACGAAGAAACATTCAAAATTAATTCCAGTTAAAAGAGAACTGAAGAAATTCTGCATGTTGGGGAATTTGACCTTGTCTCATTGATCAGTTGTACGCTCCCAGAAAACTGGTCACCGGAGCACATCCCGCGATTTACCTGGTGATAGTTGTTGAAGGACCGATGCTATTACCTCCAGGACGTCTGGGTAATACCAGTGAAGTAGTCAGGCGCAAGCCTGGAAACCTGGATTATCAAAAAAAAAAAAAAAAAAAAAAAAAAAAAAAAAAAAAAAAAAAAAGAGAACTGAAGAAAAATGAATTTTTCTCACTAAGTCATCTACACAAAAGGAATTGGGCCAAGCTAATCATCAAACACCAAAAACCCAAGCCCAATTCACGAAAACGTCTACCGGCCAAGCCAATTTTCCCGAATTGGCCATAGCCTCAACTAAATCCCATTTTCAACCAACAGACCAAAGGAAACCCTAAAACCAAGCGACAACCGACCTTTCTAATCGTCGCCCCATCACATCTCTTCGTCCTCTCACGTTTGAAGTAGTGATAGATCTATAAAAATGTCACAACCCAAATTCTAAAGTCATCAAGGCACTTACCGTCACTCGGTAAGCTAACCATTCATAACAACTACACTATTTATTCTTTAAGTAATCAAGTAGAAATGAATAAAATGAAGTAGATTCAAGTCATAACTAAATCTCATAATCATAAATAAGCGGAAATAAGTATCACAACCCTAAAATCTGGTGTCACAAGTACAAGAACTACAAGAATAGAAAGTACAAGTTTGGGATAATATCTAAATACACTTTCTGAAAGTAAGGAAATACATGAGTAAAATAAAAGAGAAGAACCGATGCCACGGATCAGCTAGGAGCTCACCTCGAACCCTCCAAGTCAGTCTCCTAACGATCGGTGAGGCCTCGTGCTCTGCTAGTACTAGGGACAAACTAGGCACACGAAAAGGTGCAACGACATCATTGACCGATTCTAAACTAAAATGCTAACGAGGGTTGGTCTTCCGAGTGCTTACTCCCACACTTATCCACTATTCATTCATATAGCCATATTTGTAATCCAACTAGTAAAGATAGGAAAATCAACGGTTCAACAAGTAGTCAAGTGAAATAAGTACATTTAAATCAATCCTTCAAGTAAGGCAAACATTAAAGAACCAATAAAATGATAGGATATGCAAATGCAAATGCAATGCAAAGGCCATCTATCACCGGTATACACAAGCTCACTAATATGAATTATGTGATCTATGAGGGACTCGCAAGGTTCATACACTATCCGAAAGCATTTCCCATTGGGTTCTCATTCATTCGGGCTCTAAATCTCAACACTTAGCCAATTTGGCTCTCATAACTTATACTTAGCCAATTCGGCTATAATCCCCATCACTCTGCCCAAAAATATTTCCCATCCGGGATCACATATGTATCATCAAGTGTAATATGCATGAGATACTATATGAAAATATGAATATGACATGGATACAAAATAAGAATCAAGGATATAAACCCCTACCTGGCGCGTTGCTTTTTGTCCCCAAACTCCATTTGTGAGATTGCATTGGTATGTTGTTGTTATTGTTGTTGTTGTTGTTGTTGTTGTTGTTGTTATTGGCTATAAAGTAAAGGATTAGCTTAAATCTTTTTCATATAAATATAAAGTTGGAAATTCATTTCACATATCACAATCACATCAATCAATTTAAGTTATCAGCTAATGCCCACATGCGTTGGCATCCTTACAAGAAAAGTATATGATGAAAGAAAGCCCGCAGACTTAAACTCTCAAACCAAGCCGAGAGATGTTTGGCTAAGAGTGCCAATGATGGCCCGCCAATATACACTAACATGCCTAATGTGGCATGGAAAATGGAGCGGAGTTGGAGTTTTCACGTGAAGATCTGAGAATCATGTTTATTTCGACTTTGTATGTAGGTCTTGGCTGAAGATCATGTTTTGTTTTACCTTTTCTTTATTTCTTAGCTTATATTTTAGCTCTTAGCTTATGACATAGTATGCCATGTAATAACTACCTTAGAACATAATTAATATGACATGTAAAGGGTGACAAGGCCGAGAGTCTTCCAATGAGATGACTAGGCCGTGAGTTGGAGGACAAGTTGGCAAGGACAAGGATGGTCTAGAAGATGAGGCTTCCAGGAGGATAATTCATCCATGTATTTGTCTACACCAAAAAAATGAAGGGATGGTCGAAATACTCCCTTCTCCATTCGGTCAAGGCACTTCAAAATCAAGATGAAAGCTTCTAAACTAGTTCCAAGTAGATGAAGTCTTGAGAATCCAAATTCATCCACTCTTCTACTTGGAATCCACAAAGGGAGTGTGAAAGATTCATTCTTTGACCCTAAGAAAAGCCAAGACATTTCCCATTGTCTTGATTTGGTCGAAACACCCTTGGTCACCAAGTAAACCCAAACCCATTGCCATTTGTTCCCACTAGGCCGAGAAAGTAGTTAGAGTTTGTGTCCTTTAGTTTGTCTTCTAGAATGGTCCATTTGCTACTATAAGTAGGACCCTTAGGACTTGTAAATAATCAGAGTTGATTGAGATATAAACTTGAGTTTTACTCATTGCTAAGTGTTTCAACCCGGGGTTGTGATTCTTAGTTGGTTCTGTGTGAGCCAAACCTCTTGGTGTAAGTTGAATCTAGGACTGTGTGACCTAGTTAAACCTAAGCTAAGGTTTTCCTTTGGTGTAAGTCTTGGTTAGGACTGTGTGACCTAATTAATACCCAAGCTCGAGGAACCCCCTTAGTGGTAAGCGAATATTGGAACTGTGTAGACCAACCTAGCCTAAGCTTCGGGTTACTAAAAGGGCTTCTGATCACCCTCACTTGGCTAGTTCACGGGTATTGCACTTAGAAACCCCAGTCTTGACCTTGTGGAATTGGTCACCTTATCCTTGATGTCGACTCGGGTAGTAAAAACCTTGTTTATCTATCCTTGGGCTTCTCGACCTCATTTCACTACAACCACAACAACCAAACACTTAACCCAAAACATACCAACCAACACTTGGTGTGTGCCCGGATTGTAACTCGCACTTCGTGTTCATTACTCGTCCAAACAACTTCAATCCTTTCACCAAAAGGTCCCAAAACATGGCCCTAACATTCACTACAAAGGTCTCCAACCGAAATCCCATAAATACTACCGTCCAAACCCGACAACACTAAACCGTCCGCATAACACACCTTACCGACGACCTCATTGTTTCAGTTCTGTTCCGTTACCTTTCCACCACCAAAACACCAAGTCCCAAACATCACCCTGATACTCTACCCACCCGTAATAACTCCACAAAGGTCCTCAGTCCGTTTCCAAGTACAATTACCCGAAACAGACACCAAACACCACCCTATCTGGCCAAATCGAGAACCAAGAACTCCATCTTTAGTATCCAATTTCGGGTCAACCCAAATATAACCATCACCCGAACCACTTACACATCATCACCCCTCCTTACTTGCATCAGATGAGTATCAGTGCCAAGCGTTCCCATCCCACGCAAAAACACTATGGCTAACATAAACGAGGAACTTAAGAGGGTTATGTCCGAGCTAGTTGCGGAACATGTGCAAGCTTTGAAAAGAAAACTTGTGGGATGTACCGTGAGTAACAATTCCAAGTCAAGGGTTGTGAAAAAAAATCCAAGGCTTGAAAAGAAAGATGTCCCAAAGTCCCATGTAAGGCCCTACGTGAAGCGCACTAATGATAAGGCAAATGGCGATACCTCTTTCACATACCCCTTGTATAGCCGCGGAAGAGTAAGGAAAGATACAAGGGTAGAAAATGGTTGTACTTTCTTTACTAACCCTTTGTATAAAAATGAAAGTATTGAAGTCACAAAAGGGGTAGATAAAAGGAAAAAGAAGTGTTTTCAGTGTCAAGAAGTAGGGCACTTTGTAAGTGAATGTTCTAATTCTCGGGATGTGCTTAGAGTGGAATATCAAAAGTGTGGGTTTTACTTGACTATTATGGAACCCATACTACTTGAAGAACAAGAAGAAACCGAGACTCCCTTTCTCGATACACCGATGATAGAGAAATAGTCTAAGAAGGGGAGTACTATAGTTGCCGACTCAAAGGAGCCCTTAGAAAATGTATGCGTGGACGAGCTTGCAACCGGATCATCAACGATGGAAGGTGTTGAACATACTCTTGGTTTATTTCAAAGTAGTTCATTATCTAATTATCAAGCCTATAGCTACAATCCGGACAAGTCAACAATCTTGATTGAGTAAAAAAAAGTGAAACTTGGCACACGTATGTTGAAAGCCAAACGGCCAACAAAATCTCCATGGAGTCCCAACTTCCTATGCCGAGAATGAGTAATTGTTTGGATGACTTGATTAGGGCTAAGTTTTGATACAAGAAAGATTTAAAAAGGGGCTACATTTAAGCAAGAATCCTAGAGGAAGATGAAAGAGAGATGACTTCCAAAATCAAGCATGGTTGCTATGAATGGCTTGTGATGCCATTGGGATTGTGAAATGTTCCAAGCCCTCCCGTGAGTTCCATACACAAAGTGCTACAACCACCTATGGCTTACATCGCATCTTCGTACGACATGTATAATGTTCCATCCACGGTGTTAACTTTCCGAAGTTGGCCCGAACCATTGAATGGAAGTGTGGCAAAAGGTTTCCGCGATTCGGCTTCCTTCCCTCGTCAATTCACTCAAAACTCTTGGGCCCTTACTGCCCCTATTCTGAAACATGGAGTTGAATGTGATGATAGAATCGTCTTACGTCGAGGCCAAGAATCCATGGCCTTCTCTAGTGGAAGATCGGGCGATACACGTCTTCCTTGTTATACTTAAAATACGGAATTTTATATGGTGCAAAGAAAGTTGAATCTAAGGCTTGTTAATTGGGTAGCACATCTACAAACTCCCACATCCTCTACTAGACATGAATATGACAAGTCCATTATGGTGGCAGACACACTTCTTCGAAGGCTCATGATGTTGACCATGCTTGAACCAAGGTCAAGGGTATTGGAAGTGTTAAAGGAGTTCCATAAACGAGACCCCAAGTTCAAAGATGTAGTAAGAAAGTGTTCGACGTGTCAAAGGGTTAGAAGGTTCTTCCACCAAGAATCATATACTCCCTTACCGATTCCGAAACAACCAAAGGAAGATAGGAAATTGGATCTTATTCTCGATCACCCAAGAGCACTACGGAGTAAAACCTCCATCATGCCATTGTGCAACGCTACAATTCCTACCATGAGCTTCATGCACAAGATGCTAAAACAATCCATGAATGACACCACATCACCTGAGGGCATATGTGAAAATTTAATCACGGTGGGATCTAGCCAAAGGTGGTCCGAGTCTACAAGGGTCAATGCGGCAAAAAGTTTCTTTGGTTCGGCTTCTTTTTCGCATCATGTCATACGAAATTGTTGTGCACTTGCTTCCCCTATCCAATGGTTCCAAGGAGCCACACGAGTCTTTGAAGCCTTGAGAAGGAAGATTTGTGGAGCCCCAATCCTAATGATACATAGCCGTGAAAAGCCATTGGACGTCAAATATAAAATGAGAGTTGGTGCCATCTTTTACTTGAGCACAAGATTGAATGGTGTACGATGTCATTATGATACCTATTGAAAATCATTATATTTTATGGGATTCATGGCACAATACGAACATCATTCTAAGTCAAAACCATTTGGCTTATATTCGAATCCCTATTTGGCAAGTTTCGAGGGAGGCACCCACAAGATAAAATTTCCGGAATTATCTAATTGTGGAAGTATTAGATCAACATTTGTTGTTAAAAAATTATTACCCCATTTAGACGGCACGAATTTGAGGGCAAATTCTTTCAAAGAAGGGGAGATTGATGAAAGAAAGCTCGCAGACTTAAAGTCTCAAACTAAGCCGAGAGATGTTTTGCTAAGAGTGCCGACGATGGCCCGCCAATCTACACTAACATGCCTAATGTGGCATGGAAAATGGAGTGGAATTGGAGTTGTCATGTGAAGATCTGAGAAGCATGTTTATTTCGGCTTTGTATGTAGGTCTTGGCCGAAGACCATATTTTCTTTTAGCTTGTCTTTATTTCATAGCTTAGCTTTTAGCTCTTAGCTTAGGACATAGTATTACATGTAATAACTACCTTAGGAAACAATTAATAGGCCATGTAAAGGGTGACAAGGCCGAGAGTCTTCCAATGAGATGACTAGGCTGTGAGTTGGAGGACAAGTTGGCAAGGACAAGGCTGGTCTAGAAGATGAAGCTTCCAAGAGTATAATTCATCCATGTATTTGGCACCAAGAAAATGAAGGGATGGTCGAAATACTCCCTTCTTCATTCGGCCTAGGCACTCCAAAATCAAGATGGAAGCTTATAAACTAGTTCTAAGAAGATGAAGTCTTGAGAATCCAAATCCATTCACTCTTCTACTTGGAATCCACAGAGGGAGTGTGAAAGATTCATTCTTTCTCCCCAATAAAAGCCAAGACATTTCCCACTGTCTTGGTTTGGTCGAAACACCATTGGTCACCAAGTAAACCCAAACCCATTTGTTCCCACTAGGCCGAGAAAGTAGTTAGAGTTTGTGTCCTTTAGTTTGTCTTCTAGAATGGTCCATTTGATACTATAAATAGGACTCTTAGGACTTGTAAATATTCAGAGTTGATTGATATATAAACTTGAGTTTTACTCATTGCTAAGTGTTTCAAGCCGGGGTTGTTATTGTTAGTTGGTTTTGTATGAGCCAAACCCCTTGGTGTAAGTTGAAGCTAGGACTGTGTGACCTAGTTAAACCCAAGCTAAAGTTTCCATTTGGTGTAAGTCTTGGTTAGGACCGTGTGACCTAATCAATACCTAAGCTCGTGGAACCCCCTTAGTGGTAAGCGAACGTTGGAACTGTGTGGACCAACCTAGCCTAAGATTCGAGTTACTAAAAAGGCTTTCGATCACCCTCACTTGGCTAGTTCACGGGCATTGCACTTAACAAACCCCGATCTTGACCTTGTGGAATTGGTCACCTTATCCTTGGTGTCGACTCGGTCAGTAAAACCCCCGTGTCTCTATCCTTGGGTTCCTCGACCGCATTTCACTACAAACACAACAACCAAATACTTAACCCCAAATGTACCAACCAACACTTGTTGTGTGCCTGGATTGCAACTCGCACTTAGTGTTCATTCCTTGTCCAAACAACTTCAATACTTTCACCACCAGGTCCCAAAACACCGCCCTAACATCCACTACAAAGGTCTCCTTCCGAAAACCCACAAATACTACCGTCCAAACCCGACAACACTAAACTATCTGCATAACACACTTTACCGATGACCTCACTATTTCAGTTTTGTTCCGTCACCTTGCCACCACTAAACCACCAAGTCCTAAGAATCACCTTGATCCTTTACCCACCCATAACAACTCCAAAAGGCCTCAGTCTATTTCCAAGTATAATTACCCGAAATAGCCACCAAACGAGAACTCCATCTTTAGCGTCCAATTTCGGGTCAACCCAAATATAATCAACACCCGATCCACTTACACATCATCACCCCTCCTTACTTGCATCAGTATACAATTCAATTATTACAAAACTTCTCTAAACATGGCACCGGTACCCCAATACGAGTGCTTCCTCAATGCCTTTAAACGATCCCTATTTTGGTCCGAGCAAAGATTAAGTCTTTGAAAGTTCTACCGCCTCCAAATTTAATATAGTTAAAATAGAATTCTACGAGGTTAAACGAGTCCAATAATACCCATATTGTTGTACTTTAATTCACAACAAAAAACAAACCTAAAAAGGGAATCCCGAGCCTCCATGGGCAAAACTAGAATTTTCTTGCAAAAATCCATTACACATAGCCTATATAGCCTAGATCTAGAAAATCACCCAATGTCATCCATGAATCGATCCCCAAATCAAGATTTCCATTTTCTTATTCTTAGATCTCAAAATAATTTTTTTCCCCAATCAATTCATGAAATAAACGCTAATAAACTAAAGTAATTACGGAAAATCATAAAAATAAAGATTTGAATCTTACTTTCTCTATGTAATGAGAAAAACGCCACAAAAATCGGAGCTCTAAAACTAAAAATATGATGAAAATACCGAATGGACGAAATTTGAAATTTTAATACACATGTACGTCACACTTGCAACCAAAGTTCGCATTTGCAAACTCACGAGATACCAACAACAGTTGTCTGTGCTAAAATGACCATAACTTCCGCATACTGCCTCGAAATTAGATGATTGTTTTTGCTATGGTTTGATAATCACGATACAAATCTAATGATTTAATCAACACATATTTATAGCTCATTTTATCAATATGGTACCCTTTATGCCCCAAGTAACGACATTGAAACATCAATAAGAGTGCGACACAATCCAAACCTATTCAAAACTCATCGAAATTTGACTAAAACTTGTGGAGAATGCAAAATCATCATACGGACCTGCTCGCACCTCAAAACACTGACTCATGGATCATCTTGACCCGATATTGACTGTGGTCAACTCTAGTCTATTAACTAACTTATTTCTCAATCAAAGATCCAAATCACTCCCGAGCCCCTTGAGATTCATCCCAACCACTCGACTTCTTAAATAATGTTTCTGACCTCATAGAACATACAAAGCTCCTATTAGATTATTTAACCTCTAATGAATTTGGTCAAACCTTTCCATTTCTTTAACTTTAGAACATCCAATTTTAGATTTTCTTCTCCAATACTCACCTGATTACCTTGTGAACCGAGCCATCCATTTTTGTAAGTCACTAATACCATTTTAAAGCTACATAAAGGTCAATTATAGAAAATGAGTCTAAAATCTCAAAATGACCAAGTGGTCGTTATATCATCTACCACTAAAATAAATGTTCGTCCTCCAACGGGTAAAAAAAGTATTGAGACTGTCGAGTAACTATAAATATCTATTATAAACCTCATGAAATCCTCCATAGGCAATGATCAAGTAGATATCACCACTTTTTCACTTTATCAGTAAAGTCTTATTTTCACTTAGCTCAAAAATCTAATTCTCCATTTTCCAAGACCAAAACATCCTCCACAATTGATTCTCCTTTATTTGAACTGAATCCGCTCGAATTCCTTGATTTTGATAATTACCATACCTCTGAACGTAATTTATTGATTCCACAACCACGATCCTTTAGTTGTAGCTGCATCTATTGCCAATTATGTATCGATAAAATACTCTGCATTCTACTTATTCCCTTGCACACCTTACAAGTCTATATTTTGTACCAGGAATCCTTTGAAAACATGTTGTCACACACCGCAATCCTAAATCATGACTCTCTATGACATCCGTAATTAGTTTGAGCCAATTTTAGGCATTTTCATAAAAATCTGACCTTATGGAAGACCGATTGTGCTAATTCCATATCCATTAGTTTGGTTACTTCGTGCTGAAGCTACTGAGTCAGCTCTCCCCATCCAATTTCCCCTAATCCTCCACATAACGTACTATGCGTATTATTCTAGTGATTAACTTGGTGCCAAATCTATAAAAAAATATCTAATCACCCGAAGGCTCCTCCATACATGACCAAGTATCTTCATAACCATTGGCATTATCCGTATGGTTTCCATCAACAAAATATCATCCATTACCTTATAAACTCCAATAAACCTCGGTAAACCTGCCATACCTCTATCCTGAATTGAAATCAATCATATATTCAAAAATAGGTTACTAGAATAACCATAAATCTTTCTAATAACAAATCCATAAGTCACCCAACTTTAAATGAATAAATCTTACCCAGTATAAAATGAACAATTCCCTAAATGTCATCAATAATCACCCGAACTGATTTCAAATCTTTACAAAACAAACAGTTAGCCTTTCATAAGTTTGTGATGACCCATTCTAATCCTTTGCTCCAGAATACTCAACATTGTGATGTCATTCCCGACCTCAAAAGCTAAAATTTACCCGATTATGATAACATTTCATAGAATCTAAATATATGGAATTCTCCTTCGTGTGCTTTTACTCAACTTGTTCACCACTTCAATGCAAGGCCTATGGCCTCATAGTCCTCCTTTTATAACTATGAAATCTGAGTGCAATACGTTGTAACACATTTAGCAAATCCAACTGCATCAAATCTTGAAATGCATGTGCCTTACCACACATAAATACACCCAAGTCATTCATAGTTGAAATACTCAACCATGCTATCTAGCCAGCAACTCTTTGACATAGCCTATTACCACGAACATACTGTCACCTCAAAAATATGACTTGAACTTTATAACTAAAGATATTTCGTCTTATCAATCAACCTTAGCTCGTTCATTCAAGGATGCTATGAAATTACCCATCACGGTACTGCAAATGTTACCTCCTCATCAATCCTGTCACGCTAGTCCTATGAAATCTGCACCTCACCAATCACCAATCGCAAATCCCAATGAAACTTTTAATACACTTTGTCAAATTTTCTATAGACTTCATTCTTCAATCATACTTATTGATTTACATCTTAACTGAATGATCCAGGATAACGCCACCATAATCCATACCTGACTCAAGTAATCCCATTGCTTCGAATTCAAGCCCATTTAAGAAGATGAACCTTAATCCTTCCAAATCGAGAGCAAGAATGCCTTTATATTAATTAACCAATTTTCATATTCCATTCACAATCAATTTTACCATTATCAACCGAAAGTCAGTCAAACCCACTTGAAAGGTGTATCAAAATATCATAAATCGTACAAAATAGTTAAGCCAATCATGGAGATAGCATTAAGCGACAATCTTGACAATTTGAAAGTTTCCCTTACCTCACTTGAACTTTGAAACTGAGTACTCCTCAAATTAAAGCGCAACACATGTACGATCCTTCATGAAGTCTTTCCACCAAAAAGTGCCTATCCACTCTGGTTACTCCAATAAGGTTAATTATCATAGCCGATGTAATATTCCCAAACCACTTCAGTACTGGTCCATAATCTGCAGGGCAATCCTTACTTACCATACACATATTCCTACTAAAGTTCTCAACTAGCATCATACATGTATCCTTGCCAAAATCCTTTAACTGAAGAATCATTCTTCCATCTTGGTTTATGAGTTTACCAACCCAATATCGATACCGAAATGCCTATAATGAATTCACTTCTATTGGTTTCAACCAGTATTACCGATCCTTAATTCAATTTCCGAAATGCACCTTACAACTTGAATTAGTTAACATCTACCATTGATTTACCACTTTAAATGTACTTATTGATTGACACTTCATTCGAGGGTCCTTAAGCGATTCTTTCCCACGAAGAACCACTATTTTCCTTTTCTTGCCAAACTAGAACTCCTCCAGCAAATCATGTGATTATTACTCTCATTTCGTCAACTCCACCAAGTCATATCACTAGTAATTGTAGAGACTTGCCGAGTCATAAGCAACAAATATAAAGCCCACATCTCTTTCTAAACTAGGTGCAACAACTGATAACTCCTTAAGTAATAAGTCTTAACAGTTGTCCATCGCTAGAGCCATCCTCATTAGTCTGTCACTATACTCCTGGTAGCCTACATCATAGTCAACATAACGGCCAAATCATGCTCTTTTAACATCTAGTTCATAGACAGAGTAGCCTCGTTCCATGACAACCTAATGGATTCATTCCATTTCCGACACTATAACCTTTGAGGACACCATATTAGTGTCTCATCGAACTTGCACATCAAATAACTGCAGTATATCTCACATAATCACTAGTTATTGGAAAAAATGACCGTTTTTATCACCACAAGAGAATCAACAATCCACCCTCTACTGAAAGATTACAACCGCATATTCCTATAAGATTCAACCACAATGATAACTTCCCCTGATTGAGCTTAAGACAATATACATTTCCTTAAAGAACCTTCAAATCACTTGTGCTTAACCCACACAATGCCATCCTGCCGACAATCAACTTAACCATTCATACTCTAATGCAATACCAAACTTAGCACAACTCGTGCTCCCATCAGATGAACACTTTACCATAATGACCAATGTGTTACCAAACTTGAACTATTAGAATTCTCGTCAGTACACTTCAACCCATAGAATAGAGAGAACACTCTTCATACAAACCGTATAACAAGTCCTACCACCTCTAACCTCATCACCAAGGATCACCTTTTATGTCTTTGTTCATTCTCAACTTCTCTTCACAGTATTAACATGGTCACTATCCTCTCATAAAGTAAATTGATTTTTCCCAAGCTTACATTTGTCTTTAGAAACCAACATATGTACTCTTTTATTAGTGGATCATTGACTTGCTGTTGATACACTCATGCCATAACACTATCATAATATATCTAAATATACTTAAGTAATCCTACTTCAATCACACCTCGAGTAAACTATCCATGCTATATCAAACTTTCTCAAGTGCAGTCCTCAAGGCCACAACGCTTATCACCTAGTTTTTTGCTAGCCGAATCAAATTTAAATCAGTTCTCTTTCCATCACTTGCTATATTGTAAATGCACTTCCTCTACTTCTGAGAAACTATATATTCAATAATGGTGATCATGCAGTCCTTCATATCATCACTCTCATTTTCTAGGGATAACACTGAACTAAAGAGTATGGATCACAACCCACTTAACTTAGTATTCAAGTCATAGCTGCAAACTGAACTTGGTCACACATCCTTATCATGGTGACACATCTCTTACTATACCACGTGACATCACACCCAGCCGCTCATTGCGAACCCAAGAATCTGTCCTCACCATCGGTGAGAGAGGGAAACCAGGAAGTATATGCCTTAAACCAAATCACATACGCTAAGAAATGAAAGAATGATTTTTTTCCTAATTGTCCCATAGACTCTCGAAGAAAAGTACAAACGTCTCCGTACAATTCTGCAAGACTACTAGATATGGCTTTTGTACTCGTGAGATCGGTAAACCTAAATATCTAATACTAATTACTCACGAACAAAATTCTAAAGTAGTGAAGACACTTACCCCCACCCGGTAAGTGAACCATCCACAATAGTTACACAAGTTATTAATTGAATTAATCAAGAGAAAATGAATAAAATGAAGTTGATTCAAGTCATAACTAATTCTCATAATCATAAATAAGCGGAAATAAGTACTACAACCCCAAAATCTGGTGTCACAAGTACAAGAACTACTGCAACATAAAGTACATGTATGGGATAATATCTGTATACACTATCTGAAAGTAAGGAAAGACATAAGTAAAATAAAAGAGAAGAATTTGGTGCCACAGATCAGCCAACAACCCCGAATCCTCTAAGTCAGTCTCCTGAACGATCGCTGAAGCCTCATGCTCTGCTAGTACTAGGGACAGACTCTGCACATATAAAGGTGCAACAAGTATATAGTGAGTAGGGGATATCAAGTGTGCTCAACAACATTGTCAATGAGCCGTAAACTAATATTTTGACGAGTGTTGGTCTTCAGAATGCTTACTCCCACACTTATCCGCTATTCATTCATAAAGGCATATTTGTTAGCCACTATGTAATGATAGGAAAATCACCCACTTCAACAAGTAGTCAAGTAATCATTCAAGTGTGATAAGTGTCGCACCCGTTTTTGACCTGCGGGCTTCGCGACGCGATGGCGTCGATTCCCTCTGGATCGGTTAAAAACTGCTTTGAGGAGTCGCCACCTAATTATTCTAAGGTGAATTAGGGCACCTAAATACTAACTAAAAGCTGTAAAATAACTCCAATTTTATGATCTACGAAACTAATGAGATTCTAGGTAAGGGTTCTTTATTATCCTAAAGGGAAGGGGTTAGGCATCCTTTAAGATCCGCCAACTTGCGGTTATCCGATCAAACTCAGGTTAATTGCTATGCTAAGAAAAAGTGCATGTTTTACAAGTATAAAAATAATGTTGAAAGAATTTAATGAAATGATGCATTTGTACAAGTATACATTTGTATGACATTAATATATACGTAAAGCTAAAAAGAATATAAATATGTAATTGTATGAAAATTGATAAAATTGTATGCAATGTGATTTTTTATGGGCGACGAGCCTAAAAATAAATAAACTAGCGATTTTCAATTTTAAAACTAACCGAGCCTAAAAATAAATAAACTAGCAATGGGTTTCCAATTTTAGACTACCCTATTAATTTATTTTATGTCTACCTATTCTAAATATTTCAATAATTTCACGAGTACAATAATATTACAATACAAAATGGAATAAAGCTGAATTAAAGAAAGTAAACGACAACAACAAAAATAAGTAATCTCCGAGGGGTATTTGCCTTCTTTGATTTTATCTTTGCAAGCTGCCAAGAATAAACGGTTAGAAACAATTGAATATACATAACTTCGAATCCGTATCCAAAACAATAAATGTTTTGATTACGGAGGGCTCAGACTTAAATTTTGAAAAGATCATTCCAATCACATCGTGGCTGCGAACATATGACTCGTTGGTCATTTTAGTTGCCTTGCCTACCGAACATGTTGGTCTCTCGGGTGAAAAGATTTAAGTTTCATCCTTGCCCAGAAGTTTTATTTTCCGTCTTTACAACTGTGGAGGCCTCAAAAATCGACGGATATTTTTTCATCGGCCATGATGCAGTGTTTGTATATGTAAGAAAGACAATCCGTGCACGGATGTTTAAGTGCCAAAACAGTAAACTGAAACAGAAACGAAAAAAGCGCGGCCTCGAATTCAATTTCATCGGCCTGAATGCAGTATTGGTTAAAAACAGTAAGACAATCCGTGCACGGATGTTTAAATGTCAAAAACAGTAAACTGAAACAGAGAAACGAAAAAAAGCGTGGCCTCGAATTCAATTTCATCGACCTAAATGCAGTATTTATTCAAAGCAGTAAAACAGTAAAATATCCGTGCAAGGATGTTTAAATGCTAAAATAAACCAACAGTTTGCAATTAAAACGTCCGACCCGAATTCTAAAATTTTCGGACCGAAGCGAATGAACGGTCGGACGAGTTACGAGCAATGACCGGCCCAACCCGGATTTTGGGTCGACCCGACCCGGAATCAAACATTTTTTTTGGAATTTTCAGATAACCAACAACACATATAAACATATAAATCTGGAAATTCATTCAAATCAGGTCGACCCGACCCGGATCAGTGACCCGACCCGGATCGGATGTTTTCAACCCGACTCGATTTTCCTCTAAATTTCAGGTAACCAACAACACATATAAAACATAAAATCTGGAAATTCATTCGAACCGGGTCGACCCGACCCGAATCGGATATTTCAACCCGAATCAAATTCTTTCCAAATTTTCAGATAACCAACAACACATATAAAACATAAAATCTGGAAAATTCATTCGAACCGGGTCGATTCGACCCGGTCGATGTTTCAAACCGAATCGGATATTTCAACCCGAATCAAATTCTTTCCAAATTTTCAGATAACCAACAACACAATATCAAGCATATAAAACAGGAAATCTTACCTAAATCGGGTTGACCCGACCCGACCCGACAATGAACAAAAGGGGTAAAAATCCATGCAAAATCCGACCTAAATTCCGACCAAGAACTCCCTCTTTTCGGACAAAAATCCACACAAATCGACCCCCAAACAGTGAACAAAAGGGGGTATTTTATGGATGGGTTTCGGATTTTGGGGGGATAGGGTATGGGGTTGACGGGTTGGTTGGTGGTGTTGGGCGACGGTGTCGGCGTTGTGGTGAGCTGGTCGGCGATGTGGCGGCAGTGGTGAGTTGGTCGGCGACGTGAGGTCGCGGGTATGGGGCTGGTTGGTGTCGGCGTCGTGGTGGTGATGTGGGTGTAGGTTGTCCGGCGTAGGTGGGGTAGGGTGGCTGGTGGTGTGGTGGTGTTGGCGAGGTGACCGGCGACGTGGGGTCGCCGGTGTGAAATCTTGAGGGGTGTGCGGTGATGGAGAGAGAGAGAGAGTGAGATAATGGAATGAAAATGTTTTTCTTGTAGGGTTTTGGTTTAAAAGGGGAAATAAAGGAAAAGGAATTGGGTATTGGGCCGATCCGGGTGGGCTTAGTTTTAGGCTGGCGAATTGGGCCACGGGTAGGGGATAAGTGGGGTGATTAGTTGGGCCTTGGATGGGGTCCGAAAATGGGTTGTTTTTTATTGTAATGGGTTGAGTAGAAATTGTTTTTGGGGAAATGAAGTGGGTTAAGATATAAAAAGGATTGAAATGGGTTATGGATAAAAATATAAAAAGGAGGTTTTATTATATAAAAAGAAAGCTTTGCAAAATTTATAAATTATAAAGATGATAATATGATAAAATATAATATTTGTGAAATGCTTGATGCTTAAATAAAAAAATAAAAATGCAATGCCATTTTGCGAAAATAAAATAACATATAATATTAGAGTAAAAGTATGATTGTGATATTAAAATGCAAATGACAGTAAAAATGCAAATAATAAATGATAATAATGATATATATACACATATATGCCTATATTTTAAAATTATTTTAAAGTGTCAAAAATATTAAAAATTGCAAATAAAATCCAAAAAGATGGGACAAAATTGGGTGTCAACAGATGCCCCTCTTTGGTCGGAGATGATGAAAGAGTTTTCGGCCAAAGAAGTTGACTGAGTAGCCAATTTTGTCCTGATCATTGAGGGAAGGTTAAGGATGATGCCCCTCTTTGGCCGCAGACGATGAAAGAGTTTTCGGCCAAAGAAGTTGACTAAGTAGCCAATTTTGTCCTGATCACCGGGACTCGAGGGAAGATTAGAGATGCATGGTAAGAAATAGAATCCCGAAGGGGAGAGAAGTTGTAAGAGATGGTGCAGATTCAAGAAACAATGCCCCAGTGTCGACTTATGAAGACACTGGTTGCAGATGTGGCGAGATACTGGGGGAAGGGTTGAACGATGTTCGAAGAACTTCCCCGATGCAGATGATAATATATCATAGGCGTGATGAGGTGACGTCGTCGCTTAGACGTTATGCAGATGGCGACATCGCATAGGCGTGATTGAAATTAAGATACCCGCATTAGAAGGTGGGCGCCTAACTGAAATTAAAATACCCGCATTGGAAGGTGGGTGCCTGAATGAAATTGAAATACCCGCATTGGAAGGTGGGTGCCTGACTGAAATTAAAATACCCGCATTAGGAGGTGGGCGCCTGACAGAAATTTAAATACCCGCATTAGGAGGTGGGTGCCTGACTGAAAATAAAATACCCGCATTAGGAGGTGGGCGCCTGACTGAAATTTAAATACCCGCATTAGGAGGTGGGCGCCTGACAGAAAATAAAATACCCGCATTAGGAGGTGGGCGCCTGAAATGACGTCGTTGTATTGACGTGATGCGTTTGTGCCCCGCATAGGTTGAAATGACGTCGTTGCATAGACGTGGTGCGTTGAAAACATCATTGTGTAGACGTGTTGTGCAGATGACGCTGTTGCATAGGCGTGTTGCTGATGACGCCGTTGTATTGGCGTGTTGCTTATGATGTCGTTGTATGGGCGTGTTGCTGTCGTTGTAGTGCTGTGAAAGATGTAAATGACGTCATTGGCGTCAGTTTGCTGTAATATGATTCCACGTTGTGTTGAATCTTCTGCCGATTCAAACTCATGTGGACTGTGGATTTAAATGTCATTCTTGCACGGACGAAAATGTGAGGCGACGTCTTTGCCAAATTAAGCACACATGTTGCGGCTTCTCTGCCTTTGTCAACCTGAAGACCTGCACTCAAAGAAATTTGTGAGTTGTAGCTTTTGCCCTGGGCGCTTGCAAGCTCATATTGGTTTAGATTGAAGACTCAGTTGTCTGGCATTTTCCAGGTCCATTGGCGTATTCTTGCAGTGAACCCTTAAAATTTGCCCCAGTTTCTGATATATACGAAGATGTTGAACTTCTAACTGGACAAAACCGAGTCTGTGCGGGCAACTTGCTGGTTCTGTTAAGGCAATCATGTGAGCATATTGCGTTGTATGCAAGATAATGGAAGAAAATTTTCGATGGTGTGACCGAAGCCGATATAGGCCGCCTACGTATTCCGACAAGGGAAATCAGGTCATAACGTAGTTCGTTGAAAGCAAAATGGTGATTGTGAAGTTTTCCAAAATGGGACCGAAGCCGATGTGGCTGGCTACATATCCCGCTGAGGGAATCAGGTCATAACGTAGTTCATGTAAGCTAAAAGGTTTTTGTAAGGATTTTCTAAAAATTGAGACCGAAGCTGATGTGGCCGCCTACGTATCCCGCCGAGGGAATCAGGTCATAACGTAGTTCATACGGCAAAAGGATTTTGTAAGGTTTTTTTTTTTTCAAATATGGGACCGAAGCCAATCTGGCCGCCTACGTATCCCGCCGAGGGAATCAGGTCATAACGTAGTTCATGCGGCAAAAGGATTTTGTAAGGTTTTTTTTTTTTTTTTTTTTTAAATGGGACCGAAGCCAATCTGGCCGCCTACGTATCCCGCCGAGGGAATCAGGTCATAATGTAGTTCATGCAAGCTAAAGGATTTTGTAAGGTTTTTTTTTTTTTTTAAAAAAATGGGACCGAACCCAATCTGGCCGCCTACGTATCCCGCCGAGGGAATCAGGACATAACGTAGTTCATGCAAGCTAAAAGGTTTTTGTAAGGATTTTCTAAAAATTGAGACCGAAGCTTATGTGGCCGCCTACGTATCCCGCCGAGGGAATCAGGTCATAACGTAGTTCATACGGCAAAAGGATTTTGTAAGGTTTTTTTTTCTTCTAAAATGGGACCGAAGCCAATCTGGCCGCCTACGTATCCCGCCGAGGGAATCAGGTCATAACGTAGTTCATGCAAGCTAAAAGGTTTTTGTAAGGATTTTCTAAAAAATGAGACCGAAGCTGATGTGGCCGCCTACGTATCCCGCCGAGGGAATCAGGTCATAACGTAGTTCATGCGGCAAAAGAGATTTGTATTTGTAGAATGTTTTTTTTTTTGTAAAAGAGAGTGACTAGAGTTTGAAAAATGATGCAATATATTTTGCAAGGTCTTTTTTTTGTTGTTGTTTTTTTTTTGTTTTTTTTTTTGGTGAAAATATGAAAAAGACATAATCACGTCTTGACTTCGGTTGGTACAAACAATTAGTATTGTGCTTAGGAGTTTTTGTTATTTGCTTTCTGTCAAATCGAGACAGACTTCAAGGTAATTCCTACAGCTTCATATGCTACCTCAGACATACATGAGTATCGACACTTGCGTCAAGCCAAGATTTTGACATATATGCATCTTCATGTTTCAAATGCCCTCACTGAAAGAAAGTCCCTTCCTCACATGTATTTCAGTATTTTGAACTTTGGGACGTCTAGAGAAGTACACTCACCCTCAGAAATATGTTCAATGCATTTAATTGTGATACCATAGGCTTGGCCGTCATGTGAGTATCCACTAATGTGAGAACCCTCGGTATAGGATCATGTAGGGCTTGTTATGGGTTTGTAATGTAGGCTTGGGAAAGGAAAGGATATTATTTGGGTAAAGAGTGACTAATCCTTCCTTGAGCGTTGGAATATGTCCGTGCTTGGTATTTGTGTGCATTGATTCCGATTTGCTTCTTTTTGCCCCCTTTTGTTTTGTACCGGCTTCTTTTGAATATTTCGTTTGGAGCTTTTTCCCCTTTTTTCGGAGTTATTTCCTTCTTTTTTTTCTTTTTTTATTGTCGGGGCTTTTAACTTCCTTTTTGTGTGAAGTCGTCCTTTGGTTTTGTTTTGTTTTCCTCTTTTGGGAACATTGCAACTTCAACTCGAATCATTTTCAGCAATTTGCATATTTCTGATGTGCTCAAGGAGGTCGGGCCAAAAGAGGGATAGCGCGTGTACGCACTCAGAAAAGGTATAGGCATAAGATGTGGTTGTTCAAAAAAAAAAAGGCTTCAGGCTCAAAGGGGAAATGCTACGGATAATGTTATTTGGTAAGCTGGAAAGGCTCAAACGGATCAAAGAAAACCTACGATCCTTTCCTATACCAAGTGTTACTCATGATTTCGCCTCAACAAACATTCGAGCCAAGTTCTAGATCACAATGCAATGCAATTGAACTTATTCTAAAAACTTACCACACAATGCACATGAAACGATGAGGTTGGCTTTGTTCATATCTTGGAAGCATGCAAAACAATTTTTTAAGTGTCAACACAGGCGTGAATGAGAGGTACCAAAAGAATCTATGGTTTACCACGAAGTCAATCTTCTCCACTTGTTCTTTCCTATGCACGCTCCTAACTGTGTTGGTATCAACCAGGTCAATCAATGACGCTTAAAATATTTTTGTACTTATATATATATTTTTTTTGTATTTTCGAAAAAAAAATGGTACCGAACCCAAGTAGGGCTGCCTACGTATCTCATCTTTGACGAGAATCAGGTGTGCGTAGTTCGTGCAGAAAGTAAAAAAAAAATTCAGCCATGATAGGATGGTAAAAGTAAAAAATTGTATAAAACAGATGATTGTCCACTATGGGGCGAATGCAAAGTAAAATATAATTGTCCACCGTAGAATGAATACAATGAAAAAATGATTATCCACAATAGGATGAATGTAAAAAAAAATGATTGTCCATTATAGGATGAATGAAAAGATTGATAAACCACATATGCCCCTCACTAAGGCGGACAAGGAAGTGTGTTTTTTTTTTTTCGATTGATTTTTTTTTAGTGTTTTTTTTAGGGGTGTCGCACCCGAGAAGGGTTACCTACGTATCACACCTAACGGTGAGAATCAGACACTCGTAGTTCGTACGATATGTTGTAAAAATGGTATGATATAAAAAAAAATTATGTAACGAAAATTAAACATATCAACTGAATTTGCAAATATGTAACAAAACAAAAGTATAGACAAATTAAAGTGATGATTCGTTGAATCTGGTGTTGGCTGACTTTTTCCAGTCAAAACATCTTTCGGTCATCTTTGTGAAAGCCTTTGGCTTTGTTCTTTCCTAGAGTATATCCAAAAATAATGTTTTAGAACGACCCCCCCAAACTATTCGCGAGGACGATCTTCCTGCAAAAAATAAGAGCACCGGGTGAAAGGAGGAAAGCCACTAAAAGAATAATAAAATGTAAGAGTGAAAGTATGGTCAAAAACTCCCCTGATTGCTTCACGAGATCCGAGTCTTGATGTTGAAGAACGCTTTATCCTTGGGTAGTGACACAATTTCTATTCAAGAGTCGCAAGCGACATGGTATGATATGTACAAAATTGAAGCAACTAATTATTGCATTAAATAATATGTACAGAGATAAAAGAAGAAAAATAGCAAACAAACTGGGCAGGAATTAAATACGCGTTCTATCATGCACGGAGCCTCTCTTATGCCAGAGGTGGGCCTAAACGCCAAATATGAGAGATTATGACAGAATAATCCAAGCTGTCAAACTACAGTGCTTTTGTTGGAAATGAAAACAAAATGTATGTACATTTTCCAATATCGGCATGTCATGATTAAGATTGGATTAGTCCATTATTATCACGCTACAAATAATATGTTGATGGTCGTTGGGGAGCGAGACCCGTCGACAATTTTGGTGAATTTCTTAATTGTGGAGTCGATGCCAAGGATCGACCCACCTATGGTGTATGTATGCATGATTAAAAATAAAAGGGTATAGCTCTATCCTAAATTTACTAAGATTAGGCTTACTGGACTCAAGGTTCCCGAGCGGACTACTCGAGTGAGAAGGCTACGCGGCCTCCGGATGGTCCGGACACTCCGCGCATACGCCAACTCTTCTAAAATTTGGTAATTTGAAAGAATTTGCGGGTGCGCAAAACACACCTCGCGTGTAATGTGTGATAGTGTCAATTTTCCATAGTGGAAGAAATATGAGCGAAATGCCAATTTAAGGAAAGCAATAAAAGAATATAGCTATTAAAGAAGTTAAACATACAAAATTTCAAAAAGAAAACAATTAGAAGCAGTAAAATAAATCAGAAGCAAAATAAAGTGCAATAATAATTAACCTGAACTTGCTATGGTTAAGAACCTGAATTTCCCCAGTGGAGTCGCCATGCTGTCGCACCCGTTTTTGACCTGTGGGCTTCGCGACGCGATGGCGTCGATTCCCTCTGGATCGGTTAAAAACTGCTTTGAGGAGTCGCCACCTAATTATTTTAAGGTGAATTAGAGCACCTAAATACTAACTAAAAGCTGTAAAATAACTCCAATTTTATGATCTACGAAACTAATGAGATTCTAGGTAAGGGTTCTTTATTATCCTAAAGGGAAGGGGTTAGGCATCCTTTAAGATCCGCCAACTTGCGGTTATCCGATCAAACTCAGGTTAATTGCTATGCTAAGAAAAAGTGCATGTTTTACAAGTATAAAAATAATGTTGAAAGAATTTAATGAAATGATGCATTTGTACAAGTATACATTTGTATGACATTAATATATACGTAAAGCTAAAAAGAATATAAATATGTAATTGTATGAAAATTGATAAAAATGTATGCAATGTGATTTTTTATGGGCGACGAGCCTAAAAATAAATAAACTAGCGATTTTCAATTTTAAAACTAACCGAGCCTAAAAATAAATAAACTAGCAATGGGTTTCCAATTTTAGACTACCCTATTAATTTATTTTATGTCTACCTATTCTAAATATTTCAATAATTTCACGAGTACAATAATATTACAATACAAAATGGAATAAAGCTGAATTAAAGAAAGTAAACGACAACAACAAAAATAAGTAATCTCCGAGGGGTATTTGCCTTCTTTGATTTTATCTTTGCAAGCTGCCAAGAATAAACGGTTAGAAACAATTGAATATACATAACTTCGAATCCGTATCCAAAACAATAAATGTTTTGATTACGGAGGGCTCAGACTTAAATTTTGAAAAGATCATTCCAATCACATCGTGGCTGCGAACATATGACTCGTTGGTCATTTTAGTTGCCTTGCCTACCGAACATGTTGGTCTCTCGGGTGAAAAGATTTAAGTTTCATCCTTGCCCAGAAGTTTTATTCTCCGTCTTTACAACTGTGGAGGCCTAAAAAATCGACGGATATTTTTTCATCGGCCATGATGCAGTGTTTGTATATGTAAGTAAGACAATCCGTGCACGGATGTTTAAGTGCCAAAACAGTAAACTGAAACAGAAACGAAAAAAGCGCGGCCTCGAATTCAATTTCATCGGCCTGAATGCAGTATTGGTTAAAAACAGTAAGACAATCCGTGCACGGATGTTTAAATGTCAAAAACAGTAAACTGAAACAGAGAAACGAAAAAAAGCGTGGCCTCGAATTCAATTTCATCGACCTAAATGCAGTATTTATTCAAAGCAGTAAAACAGTAAAATATCCGTGCAAGGATGTTTAAATGCTAAAATAAACCAACAGTTTGCAATTAAAACGTCCGACCCGAATTCTAAAATTTTCGGACCGAAGCAGAATTCGGAACAGTCAGACCCGAGTTCTGAACAGCGACCCGGCCCGACCTGGATTTTGGGTCGACCCGACCCGGAATCAAACATTTTTTTTTTTGGAATTTTCAGATAACCAACAACACATATAAACATATAAATCTGGAAATTCATTCAAATCAGGTCGACCCGACCCGGATCAGTGACCCGACCCGGATCGGATGTTTTCAACCCGACTCGATTTTCCTCCAAATTTCAGGTAACCAACAACACATAAACATAAAATCTGGGAATTCATTCGAACCGGGTCGGCCCGACCCGGATCGGATGTTTTCAACCCGACTCGATTTTCCTCTAAATTTCAGGTAACCAACAACACATATAAAACATAAAATCTGGAAATTCATTCGAACCGGGTCGACCCGACCCGAATCGGATATTTCAACCCGAATCAAATTCTTTCCAAATTTTCAGATAACCAACAACACATATAAAACATAAAATCTGGAAAATTCATTCGAACCGGGTCGATTCGACCCGGGTCAGTGACCCGACCCGAATCGGATATTTCAACCCGAATCAAATTCTTTCCAAATTTTCAGATAACCAACAACACAATATCAAGCATATAAAACAGGAAATCTTACCTAAATCGGGTTGACTCGACCCGACCCGACAATGAACAAAAGGGGCAAAAATCCATGCAAAATCCGACCTAAATTCCGACCAAGAACTCCCTCTTTTCGGAAAAAAATCCACACAAATCGACCCCCAAACAGTGAACAAAAGGGGGTATTTTA
This sequence comes from Anisodus acutangulus, assembly GCA_029783415.1. NCBI lineage: Eukaryota > Viridiplantae > Streptophyta > Magnoliopsida > Solanales > Solanaceae > Anisodus > Anisodus acutangulus. Next base: position 23,309,390 of record CM056489.1, read on the forward strand.
TGGATGGGTTTCAGATTTTGGGGGGATAGGGTATGGGGTTGACGGGTTGGTTGGTGGTGTTGGGCGACGGTGTCGGCGTTGTGGTGAGCTGGTCGGCGATGTGGCGGCAGTGGTGAGTTGGTCGGCGACGTGAGGTGGGGGGTATGGGGGTGGTTGGTGTCGGCGTCGTGGTGGTGATGTGGGTGTAGGTTGTCCGGCGTAGGTGGGGTAGGGTGGCTGGTGGTGTTGGCGAGGTGACCGGCGACGTGGGGTCGCCGGTGTGGGGGTGCGGGGGTGTGTGCGGCTGATGGAGAGAGAGAGAGAGTGAGATGATGGAATGAAAATGTTTTGTTGTAGGGTTTTGGTTTAAAGGGGGGAAATAAAGGAAAAGGGAATTGGGTATTGGGCCGATCCGGGTGGGCTTGCGGTTTTGGGCTGGCGAATTGGGCCTGGGGTAGGGGATAAGTGGGGTGATTAGTTGGGCCTTGGATGGGGTCCAAAATGGGTTGTTTTTATTGTAATGGGTTGAGTAGAAATTGTTTTTGGGGAAATGAAGTGGGTTAAGATATAAAAAGGATTGAAATGGGTTATGGGTAAAAATATAAAAAGGAGGTTTTATTATATAAAAAGAAAGCTTTGCAAAATTTATAAATTATAAAGATGATAATATGATAAAATATAATATTTGTGAAATGTTTGATGCTTAAATAAAAAAATAAAAATGCAATGCCGTTTTGCGAAAATAAAATAACATATAATATTAGAGTAAAAGTATGATTGTGATATTAAAATGCAAATGACAGTAAAAATGCAAATAATAAATGATAATAATGATATATATACACATATATGCCTATATTTTAAAATTATTTTAAAGTGTCAAAAATATTAAAAATTGCAAATAAAATCCAAAAAGATGGGACAAAATTGGGTGTCAACAATAAGTACATTTCAATCAATCCTTCAAGTAAGTCAAACAATAAAGAATCAATAAAATGATATGATATGCAAATACAATGCAAAGACCATCTATCACCGGTATACACATGCTCCGTAATATAGAATATGTGATCCATGGGAAACTTCCGAGGTCCACACATCATCCAGAACCATTTCCCATCGATTATCAACCATTTAGGCTCTCAATGTCAACACTTAACCAATTTGGATATGATTACCTGTACTTAGCCAATTCGGTTATCATCCGCATCATTCTGCCCCGAAACATTTTCCATCAGACACAACATATGTATCATCAAGTGTAATATGCATGAGATAATATATGAAAACATGAATATGATATGGATACAAAATAAGCATCAAGGATATAAAGTAGAGGCTCAACTTATATCTTTTTCATCCTTAAACAAGAATTTCAATGTGATGAGAACACATAATTAACAACTATGGCATGCATATTTCATATACATATCAAGTAGGACATTCATATCATATATCATATCACATCAATCAATTTAAGCTATCAGCTAATGCCCACATGATTTGACATTTTTATAAGAAAAGTAAATAGTTCAATTACTATACAGCTTCCCAGAATATGGCATCAGTACCTAATACGAGTACTCGTCACCTCACAAGTACGAGATCCACTTATTACCTATTACTCCCATATTATTAGTTCAATAACCAACCACACACTTTAAATAGAGTCAAGCAAGGTCTTAACTCCCCTGATGTGAAGTTCATAAGCTCACAAATGGACTTGCTCTTCCTCAATGTCTATAAATGATCCCAATCTTGATTATAGTGAAGATTAAGTCTTTCGATATATCTACCGCATCCAAATTCACCAAACGAGTTTAATAGAGCAAAAATAATACTCTACGAGGTTAAACACGTCCAATAATATCACATATTGCTATACTTTAATTTGAAACCCAAAAATGAACCCAAAATGGTAACTCTAAGCCCCCAAGGGCACAACTATTTTGTTTTTGCTAAATGATTTACCCATAACCCATATAGCCTAGATCCAATAAATCACCCAATTCCATCCATGAATTGATCCCCAAATAAAAATTTTCCATTTTCTTATCCTTAGAGCTCAAAACCCCAATTTTCCCAATCAAATCATGAAATAAATGCTAATAAACTGAAATAATCATGGGGAATCACAAATATAAAGATCATAATCTTACCCTCTTTTCGAAATGAGAAAAAAGCCACGAAAATATCTTAAATCTGATACTCAACTGATTGCCTCGTGGACTGAGCCATCCATCATAGCAAGTCACAAATACCTATCACAAACCATAATTCATAAGTCATGATGGAATATATTCCCACCCCATAGGTAAGCCAGCCTAAACCGATTTACAATACGATAAAAGTAATAAGCAGAAAGTAAAAAGAAATAGCTGAATATCCATAATACTAAGTCTTAATGTAAGGAGTACGAAAAATAACTAAAATCAACCGAAGATTCGTGTTATAGTACAAGAGCCTTTAATAATAGAAACATACAAGTCTGAATCTGTTAATAAAGTGTCTGAATACAAAGAAAAGACATGAAGATAAATGATAGAGAGATAAGGGTGCTGCAGAACAGCCAAACAGCTCACCACGATCTCCTGAATGGAATCAACTTGGAGTCACTCAGCTCCATGAAATTCGCCAGTACCCGGAGTCGAATCTACACCACAAAATGCAACAAGTGTAGTCTTAGTACGAGAAGCACGTGTACTCAATATATCTCATAGAGCGACAACAAAAGAAGTAGTGACAAAGTAAATAGAAAATTCCTCTTTTACCTTATCAATAATCTATCTTATAACTAAGAAATATCCAAGCACGAAATATAAAGTGCCCAATAATCCAAGTAATCAGGTAACATATAATAAAATAGTTAATGAATTATGTAAAAGCCAACCAAATAATCAATTAGAAATAAGAAATGAAATGCAATGCAATATGCTTCGTATACACACAAATCTTCCAACAACTATACAGATGATATGAACCATGGGGGGCTTCTAAGTCCATATACCACCCGGACTACCAGATCCTTCAGATCATATCGAGTCTAGACCTCCCAAGACTAATATCATACTTCCTGACCTTAAGAGGTTAGTATACCATACAACTGACCTGATCGGTCATGTAAAGAAAATACAATGGATGTACATAATATAATACGTAAGAGAATGAATATCTCAAAAACCTGTACTTAATAGTCATCATGTTCAAGTAAGTTCATCAACAAATCAGACTTAATAGCCAACAACTTCAAGCATATTTATTCACAAATTTATCATGATAGTACGAGACTCATTAGAATAAAAAACACAATCAACAATCAAGTCTAACAAGTATCACATAACAGCTAATGCCTAGATGCTTTGGCATTTTTAGGTCACGACCCATATCTATACAATACACAACTACACATAATATTTCACTGGTACTCGTACCAATGCCCATCACACCACGAATACGAGTCCCTCCTTTACACCCTTACCCTTTATTATTACATTTTTTTCTTTACTTAACAAAGAACGTCCCTCAAGCAAAGTCCAAATTCTTAACATATCTCGAATGCCGATGCCTAGATGCTTTTGTAAGAAGTTCATGATACAAGTTCAATCCCTACTAGCTTATCTCGACTTTGGTGGAGGAATTACCCAAGTGTTAATATTAGGGTTTAAGGTGCAACCTTGGTGATTGAGGTAAGGATTCTCTCTTTCTTTACATACCTAAGGTGTGCAAGTTGTCAAGATTTTATTTTACTAAAGAACCAAGAAAGGAGAAGTGGGAATTCTTGAAGTTGTTATTTGTTGATAGTGATAAATCTATGAGCTTCCTCTATTAACATAAATGATAAAATTAGAAAACTAGGAATGGAATTGTGATGAGTTTAGAGTTGAGCTATAAAAAAACTTCCTTATAAGACATGAACACAGTATTGATACAAATCTTTCGCTTAATATAGACAATCGTTCATACCACATGCAAGGCTCCTCGGAACATATTCAGTTTCATCGACAAGGAATGTAGGGCTTACTTACTCCCTTCTTTTGGCATGATCTTTATAAATGCGAAATATACACAACACTACTCTATAATAATTCCACTCTTAATATCTAGGGGTCCTTATATTGATTCACGATCATATAATATTGCTTCGAGAAAAGTTTATTCATGATTGGTGAGTTCTAGGGAGTCATATAATAATAATGATGTTAGCCTTATAATGTTGATCGGAGGTGTAATGACCTTACGTCACTCAGAGGCCCATGACATTATATACGTGATTATTATACACATCTATATAGTTGATGCATTGTGGAATTGTGAGTTCCAGGTGGTATTTTCTCACTTCCTTGATTAGAGTTGGTTTATTTACAGTTGATTATGCCCTACATATTCAGTATATCTTTCATACTGATGTCCCTTTCTGGGGAACTATGTTCATGCCCGTAGGTACAGATAGATAGAGTGGCACTTCTTCTCAATAGGTGACCTGCTCAACTGTGATTGTCGCACTCCCTTCCCTCGGAGGTGCAGTACAAGAGTTTTTAGGTACTTCTATATAAGTTACTAGTGTTATGGGTATGGCGGAGCCCTATCCCAACCTGTTGATTGTATAAGTCACTCTTAGAGGCTTTCAGACTTGTGTGTAGTGGATGTATGTATGTCGTGGCCTTGTCGACCCTTTTATTAGCACTGTAAAAGTATACTCATCTAATGGACTTATCAGCCTTGGCTATCTGTATATATATCCTACTGGGACTCTTCTGCGTGTAAGTTATCATTTAGTCTAGTTTTTTATAGTTATTGAGAGGCCTTGTCGGTCCATGTTTCATATCATATGTTTTGGATACTACAGTGGCACATTCAGGCCTTCGGGCGCTGGGTGTCGACCCCCCCAAGGTTTGGGTGTGACAAACTTGGTATCAGAGCAGGTCTATCCTAGGGAGTTTGCAAGATGTATCTAGTAGAGTCTTGTTTATGGGTATGTTATGCATCAAACTTATAAGCAGGAGGCTACATGATATTTAGGATGGTTACTTTTCTTCCTGATCTAGATCGTGCGGTAGCATTGAGTCGTAAGTGTTAAGCCCTAATCTTCATCTTATTTATATTCTTAGCCATGCCTGCTACTACTAGACGATATGAGGCTCTGCGAAGAGTAGACGAAGAGGCGAGATAGGGTGCCAGTCAAGCACTACCCGATGAACTAGAGAGACAAGAGCACCAGGATAAGGCTGTATCTTAGGCCTTCTAGACTCCACCCACACCACCACCTCTAAAAGGACAGGGGGAGCAGATATGCCTCCAGTTTCTCCTCTAGTTTCCCCCGATCAAGATCTAGATATGCAGAGTGCAGTGCAACTATTGACTTGACTTGTGGACTCGAAAGCCCAGCATCAGACCCCTGGTATTGTTGATAGGGCTATGAGTGCGAGAGTTCAGGATTTCATTAACCTGGAACCTCTAGTATTTACCGGGACAGATCCCAATGCGGACCCATATAATTTTATGGATAGAATGCAGCAAACCTTACAAGTTATGTATGAAACAGATGTTGAGACAGTAGAGTTGGTTTCCTAGAGATTACAGGATATGGCCGCAACCTAGTTTGAGACTTGGGAGCAGGCTAAGGGACCTACTTTTTGGTTGGAGGGAGTTCTCCGAAGAATTTTTACAGCAGTATCTGCCGGTCGAGCTTTGACGAGCCAGGGGAGACAAGTTCTTACATCTGGAATAGAGTAATATGAGTGTTAAAGAGTATATCTTCCAATTTAATTCCTTAGCTAAGTACGCTCCTATGATTGTTGCTGAGATGAGCGACCGGGTACATCATTTAGTTAATGGTTTGGGGCCACATTTGGTGAATGAATTTATGACAACTTTTTTAAACAAGAATATGGATATCTCTAGCATTCAGGCCTATGCACAAAATCTAAAGGATCGCAAGAGGCAGCAACGAGCTAGTCAAGATCATAATAGGGGCCAACATAAGAGAGCCCGATCTACAGGTGATATAAAAGAGTTTTGTGGTGGGTTTAGACCCCAGTTTCCTAGACATCCATCTTACTTGACGACTAGTGCACCACCGTATTTCCAAGGCCAGCGTCATGACTAGACCACTTATTCTGGCCAAGGTCAGAGTTCATAGGCATCAGGCTCACAATATAGGGGATATTCGAGCCAGACCAGGCCATTATTACCCCAATATGCTCAGTGTGGTAGGGCCCATATAGGGATTATCCAATAAGAGGTAGAGGCAGTATGTCACAGTCGACAGGGTCTATAACAACTTCTTCTTCATCAGTACGCCCTTCAAGGTAAGGTACACATACACCATTTGGTAGGGGTAGAGGAAGAGGAGAAACAACTAGTTCGAGTGGTCCCGAAAACCACATCTACTATTTGTCAGGATGATAAGGCGTTGAGTCATATCCAGATATGGTTACAGGTATATTATCTATCTTCTCTTTTGACGTATATGCTTTGGTAGATCCGAGTTCCAGTTTGTCTTATATTACACCATTTGTTGCTGGTAAGTGTGGAAAGGAGCCTGAATTATTACATAAGTTGTTTGAATATCTACGCCCGTAGGTGAACCTATAATTATTAGGCAGGTGTATAGGAATTATGATATAAAATCTATGATCGTCATACCATGTCCGACTTGAATGAGCTGGAGATCGTCATACCATGGCCGCATCTAAGGGTAGGTTTATTTCCTACCTTAAGTCTCGAAAGATGATCTCGAGAGTATGTATATTTCACCTCGTGCGAATGGCTCCTGCCGAGTTGAAAGAATTAAAAGCTCAGTTAAAGGACCTTCTGGAGAAGAGATTTATTAGGCACAGTACCTCCCCGTTGGGTGCACCAGTGTTATTTGTTCGTAAGAAGGACAGTTCCTTAAGAATGTGTATTGATTACCGTCAACCGAATACAGGGACTATTAAAATCAAGTACCCGCTCCCCCGAATTTATGACATATTTGGTCAGTTGCGAGGCGCTAAGTATTTCTCAAAGATTGACCTCAGGTCTAGATATCATTAGCTGCGGGTTAAGGAGAAAGATATTCCAAAGATCGTTTTTCGAATGAGATATGGCCACTATGAGTTTCTTGTTATGTCTTTTGGTCCAACCAATGCGCCGGCGGCCTTTATGTATTTAATGAACTGGGTATTCAATATATTCTTAGATATATTTGTGATAATGTTTATCGATGACATTCTGGTATATTCTAGATCAGACCACAAACATGCAGATCATTTGTGATCAGTGTTATATACACTCCAGAATTGCGAGTTATACGCTATGTTTTCTAAATGTGAGTTTTGGTTGGGTCATGTAGTGTCGGACGAAGGCATCACAGTGGATGGTTAGACGATCTAGGAGGCAAAGAATTGGCTGAGGCCCACAACTCCTACGGAGGTACATAGTTTCTTGGGCTTGGCAGGTTATTATTGAAGGTTCGTAGAGAATTTCTCTTTTATTGCCACTTCATTGGCAATGTTGACGCATAAGACAACCAAGTTTAAGTGGTTAGAGTCTTGCAAAAAGGGTTTTTTTAGGAGTTGGAAAAACATATTAACATCAACACCTATATTAACACTACCTGAGGGATCAGAGGGCTATGTGGTGTACTACGATGCCTCTAGAGTAGGGTTGGGTTTTGTTCTGATGCAGCATGGTAAAGTTATTGCATATGCTTCGAGGAAATTAAGGAAATATGAGTAGAACTACCCAATCTCACAATTTTGAATTGACGGTTGTTATATTTGCTTTGAAGATATGGCGTCATTATTTGTATGGAGTTCATATTGATATATTTATAGACCATAAGATCTTGCAGTATATATTCAAGCAGAAGGAGTTGAACTTGAGGCATCAAATATGGCTTGAGCTGCTAAAAGACTACGATGGGAATATTTTATACTATCCCAACAAGGCAAACGTAGTAGCCGACGCATTAAGCTATAAGTCGATGGGCAGCTTATAACATATGAAATGTGACAAGCTAGAGATGACCATGGATCTATACTGATTGGCCAGTCTAAATATGCAGTTGTTAGATACATTGGATGGACGTGCTATAGTTTGAGATACCACCGAGGCTTCTTTAGTGGCTAAAGTACAGGCATGACAGTTTGATGATCCAACCCTGTTAAGGATTAAAAAAGGTGTTCCCCTCCAAAAGAAGTGGTTGTTTGAGTTACCAGAAGATGGAGTTCTTAAGTACAAGGGCCGACTGTGTGTACTCAACATAGAAGGGCTTCGAGGGCAGATCATAGCAGAGACTCATCAGTCCAGGTATTCTATTAAAATGTATCATGAGCTTTAGTAACTATATTGGTGGAACGATATGAAGAATAATATTGCAAAATTTGTTGCAAAGTGCCCAAATTATCAATATGTTAAGATTGAACATCAGAAGCGTGGAGGATTATTTCAGAATATAGAGATCCCAATATGGAAATGGGAGGCGATTAATAAAGATTTCATTACAAGACTACCTAGTTCTTAATGGAAGTTTGATTCTATATGGGTTATCATGGATAGACTCATGAAGATAACTCATTTTCTACTAGTTCGAACCACTTACTCGACTAAGGATTATGCCAAGCTTTATATTAAAGAGATAGTTTGACTCCATGGAGTTCCAGTGTCTATTATATCTGACAGAGGTTTGCAGTTTACAAATAATTTTTGGAGGTCTTTTCAGAAGGGCTTGAGTACTCAGATTAGTCTTAGCACCACTTTTCATCCTCAGATAAATGGGCAAGCCGAACGTACTATTCAGAAGATATGTTACGAGCTTATGTTTTGGACTTTAAGGAAAGATGGGAAGACTATTTGTCACTTATTGAATTTACCTATAACAACAACTACCATTCCAGTATTCAGATGGCACCACATGAGGTACTATATGGGCAGAAATACAGGTCTTCTATTAGTTTGTTCGATGTTGCAGAGATAAAACTACTTGGACCTGACCTGGTACAGCAAGATGTAGAAAATGTGAAGCTATTTCAGAAATGATTGTTAATAGCTCATAGTCAACAAAAGTCTTATTTAGATAATCGGCATCATGATTTAGAGTTATTGTGGGAGATTGGGTGTTTCTAAAGGTATCACCTATGAAGTGCATAATGGGATTCAGTAAGAAGGGCAATCTTAGCTCCAGATATGTTAGGCCATAAAAGATTATTCAGATAATTGGCCAATTCGTTTATAAGCTCGAGTTACACCCATAATTGGAAGAAGTTCACCCAGTATTCCACGTATTGATGCTTTGCAAATTTTTAAGCGACCCTTCTCGCATAACCCTTATTGAGGATGTTCAGGTCACGGAGGACCTATTATACAAAGAAGTTCCCATCACTATATTGGATCGCCAAATCTATCTACTACGGACCAAGGAAGTTGCTTGAGTTAAGGTACTTTAGAGAAATAATAATAGAAGAAATGACTTGGGAGACTGAATAAGATATGGAGTCCCGATATCCTTTTTTGTTTCAGACCCTAGGTTTATATCGATACTCATGCGATATGATCCTCTCGTTCCTATTCGATCAATGAATCTTAACTCATATATTTTGGTTAGGTCTAATGTTAAGGCGAATATGGCAAGTGCAGTTCAAAGTACGGGGAATGATAGATAAGGTGAGTTATGGCTAACCCACCTTGGTTCTACTATATATAACCGGTCGTGTGAGGCCGATTGGATATTTTTATACTATTCTTGCTCCTGTGTGGAAATGGTTATCCGTTTGGGTTGGTTGGCAGGTTTCAGGTAGCATGTTTACAGAGAAAACTCTGCCAACATTTTCTAAAACCTTAAATGATATGGCAATATTGAACATTCGAGGACGAATGTTCTTAAGGAGGGAATGATGTTACACCTCATAGTTTTACGCCTAGTCGTACCATCAACTAAATACCGACGTTTCCAAAAAGAGATGTGATCTTATGAAGGGGTAATAAAGGTCCATAGATTATTTATAGAAGTATCAAGAGGTGTAAAGGTTAAGTCGAACCAAAGGAAATAAGTTCATCATGATTTGGAGAATTCCTATGTTTAACGGTGAGAATTACGACCAAATTATGTTTTATGGTCTGTGAAACTCTAGGACCTCCACCGTAAAACTTAGGAAAAGGTTGGTGGAGGTAGAGGTGTTTTACGGTGGCCTTTCATGGCTCATAAATATTTTACGGTGGGAAGATCCACTGTAAAAGTGAGTCGGTGAGGTGATGCTAATCCATTTTTAAGTGGAGGAGCCTCTCTTGACCTCATTTTCTCATAATAACAGATGCCTTAAGCTCCCAAAATCTCCCAAGGGTTTCATACTCTTCTAAGACCGATCCGGAAGGAGGAACCACATTAAACTTTTGCAACAAGTTCACGATACAAGTTCAATCCCTACTAGCTTATCTCTACTTTGGATGAGGAATTACCCAGGTGTTAATACTAGGGTTCAAGGTGCAACCTTGGTGATTGAGGTAAGGATTCTCTCTTTCTTTATATACCTAAGTTGTGAAAGTTTTCAAGATTTCATTTTACTAAAGGACCAAAAAAGGAGAAGTGGGAATTCTTGAAGTTGGTATGTTGTTGATGGTGATAAATCTATGAGCTTCCTATATGAACATAAATGATGAAATTGGAAAAGTAGGAATGGAATTGCGATGTTTAGAGTTGAGATATAAATAAACTTTCATCTAAGACATGAACTCGGTATTGATACAAATCCCTCGCTTAATATAGACAATCGTTCATACCACATGCGAGGCTCTTCAGAACATATTCAGTTTCATCGACAAGGTATGTAGGGCTTACTTACTCCCTTCTTTTGGCATGATCTATATAAATGCGAAATATACACAACAGTACTCTATAACAATTCCACTCTTAATATCTAGGGGTCCTTATGTTGATTTACAATCATACAATACTGCTTCCAGAAAATTTATTCATGATTGGTGAGTTCTAGGGAGTCACGTAATCATAATGATGTTAGCCTCATAATGTTGATCGGAGGTATTACGACCTTACATCACTCCATTCGGGGTTGGTAAGTATGATATATCCTTCAGTTGGTCGTCATATATATCTATATATATTATGCATTTATACTGCCCTCAGAGGCCTATGCCATTATATACGCAGCTCATACATACATGACATTGATGATATTATCTTAAGAGGCCTATGACATTATATACACAGTGTATCCATACATGACATTGATGATATTTCCCTTAGAGGCCTACGGTATTATACACAAGATTATTATATACATCTATATAGTTAATGCATTGTGGCATTGTGAGTTCGAGGTGGTATTTTCTCACTTCCTTGATTAGAGTTGGTTTATTTATAGTTGATTATGCCCTACATATTCAATAAATATTTCATACTGATGTCCCTTTCTGGGGTATTGTGTTCATGCCCACATATATAGATATATAGAACAACGCTATTCCTTAGTAGGTGACATGCTCAACTGTGATTGTCGCACTCCCTTCCTTCGGAGGTGCAGTACATGAATTTTTAGGTGATACTATATACGTTACTAGTGTTTTGGGTATGGCGGAGCCCTGTCCCGACCTGTTGATTGTATATGTCACTCTTAGAGGCTTGCATACTTGTTGTAGTGGGTGTATGTATATCGTGGACTTGTCGGCCTTGACTATCTATATATATATATATATATATCCTGTTGGGACTCTTTTGCGTGCAAGTTATCATTCAGTCTTGTCTTCTATGGTTATTGTGAGGCCTTTTCAGTCCATGTTTCATATCACATGTTTCAAATACTATAGTTGTATGCTCAGGCCTTCGAGCACTGGGTGCTGGCCAGCCACCCAAGGTTGGGGTGTGACAGGATGATGCCTCCATTGAAGTTTCACCGAAGCGAGCTCCTTTGTCCTAAATTTTTGAACTGTTCTATCCAAAATGGCTACTGACTCTTCCTCAAATTAAATGTCAAATTTTAATCAGTTTGCATTGAATCCCACTGAACGTGAGAACCATTCGACAAATTAGGAGGCAAAGCAAACTCAGAGGCTACCTCACCAACATGCTGAACAATCTCAAAAAGACCAATAAACCTCAGGCTTATCTTGATCTTATTCCCGAACCTCATCACTCCATTAATGGGTGAAACCTTCAGCAAAATCCGCTCTCCAATCCTAAACTTCAAATCACAAACCTTTCTATCCACATAATTGTTTTTCCTACTCTGAGTCGTGAGTAGTCTATCCTGAATCAACTTTACCTTATCAATCGACTCTCTCAACAAATCCATGTCCCTAGGCCGAACCTCAAATGCATCAAACCAACTAACTGGAGAACGACATCTCCTACCAAATAGGGCTTCAAATAGAGCAATCTCATTGCTCAAATGGTAACTGTTATTGTATGCAACCTCCGCCAAAAGCAAGAATTGGTTACAATGACCACCAAAGTCGGTCGCACAGGCTCGCAACATATCCTCAAAGACCTGAATAGTCCGCTCAGACTGACCATATGTCTAATGGTGGAAAGTTGTGCTAAGATCTACCCCAATACCCAACTCTTTTTACATCGACCACTAAAATGAGATGTATACTATGTGCCCCAATTTGTAATGATAGGAATGGGTATCCCATGCTAATGAACTATCTCTCCATTGTAGATTCTGGACAACTTCTCTGATTATAAGTAGTTTGAACTGGAATGTAATTGGCAGACTTGGTCAAAGCATCCACAATGATCTAAATAACATCAAACTTAGACAAAGTCTGTGGTAATCCAACCACAGAGTCTGTTGCAATCCGCTCCCACTTCCACTCGGGTATAGACATCCTCTAAATCACACCACCAGACTTCTGGTGCTCATACTTCACTTGTTGAGAATTCAAACACCGAGTTGCAAAATCCACATTATCCCTCTTCATTCGACACCACTAATAGTATTTCTTCAAATTATGATACATCTTGGTAGCCCCTGAATGAATAGAATATCATGAACTATGAGCCTTCTCTATGATTAAATGAGTCAAGTCACCTATCCAAGGTACAAAAATACAACCCTTAATCCTCAAAACATCCTCATTGTCTAGAATTACCTCCCTGGCTTCTCCCTGCAACTTCTTCTCCCGAATCTTACATAATTTATAATCATTAAACTGTTGAGACCGAATCTTCTCCAATAAGGATGATCCCATCTCTACAAGCTAGAACCCTTCCTGATTCTGAAATATCAAGTCTAACGAAACTATCAGCTAACAATTGAACATCCATAGCTAAAGAAAGGTTATGCAAAGAAGGCCCCAAACTTAGCTTCTCAACTCAAATGGTTTAATAAAGAACTGAAGGTATCAATGGTTGATCATCGACCCACGGCTAAGGGCCGAGGATGGCATGGGATTTGGAGCGGATTAGGAAACATCACTTGATTTTCTTAAGGAGACAACCTTTATTCGGCCTTTGTGTTGGTCTTGGCCGAGACCATGCTTTAATTTATTGTCTTTAAATTCCTAGATTAGTTACTAGTATTCGTAGGATACATTCAAACAATGTAATAACCCCTAGTTTTTCTTAGGACACAATCAATGTTTTGTAATGGGTGATTAAGCCGAGAAGGGTGACTTGGCCGAGAGTGACAAGATGGCAAGGACAATTGATGACTTGGCTGACAAGGTGGCAAAGAAAATAGACTTCCAAGAAGACAATTCATGAACCAACTAGTTCATGGACTTAGTTGCCTAGAAGATGACAAGGTCGGCCTAGGGGAGAAGAGGAGTTGGCCGAAATAACTCACATGTGCAAGGAATGGAAGCTTCCAACCACATCCCATGAAGATGAGATTTTTGGAGAACCAAATTCATGCACTCTTGTACTTGGAAGCCACAAAGGGGTGTGAAAGAGGTTAACTTCATCCTTGCCTGCAAGAAAAGCCAAGACTTTTACCATTGTCTCACAATGGTCGAGAACCTCCTTGGCCAATAAGAAAACCCGAACCCTTCCCCATTTGTTCCCATTCGGCCGAGAGGTTGTGTATTTTCTGTCCTTTAGTTTGTCTTCTAGAAAGGTCCATATACTACTATAAAGAGGACCCTTAGGATGTTGTAAAAAGACAAGTTGTGATTGAAATTTAAGCTTGAGTTTTACTAAAAAACTAGGGTATTCAAGTTGTGTGTTGTATACATTAATTGGTCCTTGTGTGAACCTTAGTTCTTATGTGAACCACCCTCCTTTCGGTGTAAGCTTGGTTAAGACTTGTATGACTTAGCTAAGCCCAAACATGAGGAATCCTCTCGGTGAAAGTTGACATTGGAGCTTGTGTGATCCGACCAAACCCAAACCAAGGGTCTCTCTTAAGGTTAATGGTCACCCTCACTTGGTTTGTATTTGGGCTTGTACTTAGCAACCGCGATCAAGTCCTTGTGTAATTGGCCACCCTCATCTTAGTGTCGACTCGAGCATTAAAAACCTCATGTCTCTATCCTTGTTATATCGGTCATACCTTAATTAAACCATATCGATCAAACCAACACTTAACCAATTCAACTATCCTTCACCCGAGATTGCAACTCGCAACTCATGTGCAATCCTTACCCAACCCACTATTTACTGACCACCCTCACCACCCAAAATACCTCACAAGCATCAACTACGTGAGCCACCAACCAAAACCACACGTACACAACCAATCCCCGACCCACTTACCCACTTACACCTCTCTTTACTTACATCAAAATGTCTCCCACCTATAATAAAGCAAGACTACCCATGCTCACCGCCTTTTGATTCAAGGCATATGCCACCACATTGTCCTTGTCTGGTGATAAATGATAGTCATATTATAATATTTGAGAAACTCAAACCATCTCCATTGCCTCAAATTTAGATCTATTTAATTGAATATTTACTGAAGATTGTGATGATTCGTGAACACCTCACAATGCACCTCGTAAAGATAATTCCACTAAATCATCAAGGCAAACACCACACCGCCAACTCCAAATCATGATTTAGGTAGTTATTCTTATGTACCTTCAATTTCCTCAAAACATAACCTATCACCTTGCCTTTTGGCATCAACACACACATGATGCCAATACTAGAAACATCACAATATACCGTAAAGCCCGCTTCATCCATCGGTAAGGCCAAAATATGATCGGTGGTCAACAAAGTTATGAGCTTTTGAAAGTTTTCCTCACACTTATCGGACCATTGAAATGCCATTTTCTTCTGATTCAATCCTGTCAATGGAGATGCAATGAATGAAAAAACCTCCACAAACGTCGATGGTAACCTGCCAGGCCAATAAAACTATGAATTTCGATAATCAAAGCAGATCTAACTCAATCTTGAACTGCTCAATCTTCTTACGAACTACTATAGTCCCCACCTTGTATACCACATGGCCCAAGAATGCCATTGAACAAAGCCAAAACTCATATTTTTTAAAACTTGGCATAAAGTTGCTTCTCCTTTAGAATTCTAAGGACAATCCTCTAATGCTACTCGTGCTCCTCTCTACTATAAGCGTATATAAAGATGTTGTCGAGGAATACAATAACGAAGGAGTCTAAATACGGTTGAACACTTCATTCATCAAGTCCATGATAGGTGTTGGGGCATTGGTCAACCCATAGGAAATCACCTAACACTTAAATAGCCATAACGCATCTGAAAACCTATCTTAGGGATATCCTCCACCCTAATCTCCAACTGATGATACCTTGATCTTAAATTGATCTTAGAGAAAACTGAAGCACCCTTAAGCTGATCAAACACATTATCAATATGGGGTATCAGGTACTTGTTCCTAATTGTCACCTTATTCAATTGTTAATAATCGATACACATACGCATATATATATATATATATATATATATATATATATATATCCTTCTGCTTCTTCATAAGAGAAATGGAGCACCCCAAGAGAAAATGCTAGGTCTAATGAACCCCTTACTCAACAAATCCTATAATTGCTCATTACATTCCTTCAATTTGATCGGTGCCATCCAATATAGCGAAATACAAATAGGCTGAGTGTTCTACTCTAAATCAATGTAGGAATTAATTTCACAATCTGGTGGAAGGTCAGGTAGGTCTGTCAGAAAGACCTCAAAAACTCACTCACCATCGATATGAACTTATACATAGGACTCTCCGTACTAGTATCTCAGATATGCGCCAAGTAAACCAAACATCATTTCTCTACCATCCGACAAGCCCTAAGAAATAATATCACCTTCTTCGGAGCATGACTAAGAAACTACCTATCTACTCAACTCGAGGAACTCCCGACATGGCTAACATAACTTTCTTGGAATTACAATACAATATCACATAATAAGAAGATAAGTAATCCATACCCAAAATATCATCAAAATCTACTATACCTAAATCCTTTAAATCCTCCTGAGTATCATATCTCATAAAGGTAACTACGCAAGACTGATAGATCCTATCTACCACTAAGGAATACTTATTTGGAGTAAAAATGTGAACATGCAAATCAAATGACTCGTAATGCATATTCTGGCTCAAAGAGGTATGCACACACATAAGAATAAGTAGAGCCTAGGTCAAATAATACCATAACTGACCCGTGAAAACCACAATAATACTTGTGATGTCGGCATCTGAAGCCTCTACCTCTAACCTTCCTTGAAAAAACTTTATAATGGGCATGACTACTCTATGTCTGTGTACCTCTACGATAACCACCTCGGCTGATCTGGGCACCACCCTTACTAGAATGTGAACCACCTCTACTACTATGAGTGCCTCCTCTAGCCAGCGCTGATATAGGTGTAGAACTTTGAGAACACTGGAATGGTCCACTGTATCTAAGTCTAGAGTACTCTCCCTTAGAATATTAGGGGTTGCCACATTCATAACATCCCCTATAGACCATGGATTGTTGGGAAGAAACCAAATAGCTAGACTATCCTCTACAATTGGAAAGCCTAAAATATAAACCCTAGGAGCTCTATCCTAAATTCGTCATACTATGCTCTGAATAACTATCCTATGAAGCTGGCATACCTACATAAACAAGCCTGCTAAATTAAGGACAATGATAGTCCATTCTTGAATTACCTCGGCTCTCTAGCAGAGCACCATTATAGCCACCAACATAACAAGACCTCTTGCCCTTACGCTGCTTGAAGCATTGTTGCCGAATAATCTCTATATCATTGGCGACATCTACCTCATCATCATCTCAGTCTTGGTGGGAAGTATCAACATCGCATGTTCAGCCAAGTCATGAAACCTCATCTCATACTAAGTAACTGATATGCCATCATATATTAAACCCTCAAACTGATACCTTCTGAGTTCTTTGATACTGCGTGGGATATACTTGTCCAGAAACCTATGAGAAAACTGATCCTAAGTGAGTGGAGGTGACTCGACTGGCCTGCTGCTAATAAAATCTCTCCACCACAACTTTGTATTGTGGACCATCTAAAATGTTGCATAGTCAACTCTGTGAGACTCAACCAATTATATATTATACAACCTCTCATGACAACTAATCAAAAACTCATTGGCATCCTCACTCGGCTTCCTAGAGAACTTGGAAGGCTCCATCATTTTAAACATATCGAACATCTTTTTCTCTTCAAGAGACATAGGTGGCTTATTGACCGAGTGAGGAGAAATCAAGGAAAATACACATCATCAATAGGATGATCCACAACAATAGCAAGCTGGGTTGGTAGGAAGACTAGAATCTGAAACCCTAGTACAAACATCTAGTCTGAAGTCTGACCTTCGACTCTAGTTTGTGAGCCATCAAAAGTTATAGGTAAAATGCCCATCTAGGCCATACCCTCAAGGAACGCTAACATCTGAACTAGGGTGTCCTGTAACACTAGTGTAGCAATAAATCTAGGTGGTGCCTATGTTGGTCTATACTCCTCTGCAGCTCTTCTTCAAGAATCACATTTAGGTCAGGAAATATTGCCTATTACAATGCTAAGCAACTGCCAATACTTGGCCTTAATCCGGTGTGACAGATATAAGGAGAGGTGATGTTGGCTAAGTGGGTCGGGTGTGGAGGATGTTTGGGTTGACCCAAGATTAAGGCACAAGCATGGGTGTTTTGGTTTTTGGATTGGCCGTGTGTGTGGTGTATGGGAGGTTGTTTCGGGTGAAAGTAGTGGGAGTTAGCTATGGAGTTTTGAGGGGTTGTTGCGGGTGGGGTAAGGGTGAGGGAGTATCTCGGGAATTGGTGGTTCGGTGGTGGAAAGGGTGCGGAATAGGCCTGAACCAGTTAGGTTCTCGATAGGTGTGTTACGATCGGGCAGCGTGGTATTGATGGCTATTTTGGGTAGTTGTATAGGGAAATGGGTCAAGGAATTTTAGGACGTTGGTGTAGACACATTTTAGGACATTGGTGATGGGATGACGGTAGGATTCCAGAACAGTACTGGGACTGATTCGGATGATGACCTTTGATAGAGGTGTTGATGAGGTATTGTGAGATGTACGGATAACCGGTATATAGTATTTTAGTGAGGGTTGAACACGCGTTGTAGGATACAACGTGAGTCAAGCAATGAGGGATTCTTGGCTAAGTATTGGTTTGGTTGCTTTGGTTTGGATGTTTAGTGATTGTGTTTTTAGTGAGATATGAAAGATATGTTCAAGGATAGAGGAACGAGGAGCTAATTGCTCGAACCGACACCAAGGAGTCGGTGATCAAGGACACAAGGTCGAGAATTGGGTTTGCTATTTGCACTGCCCGTGAACAAGCCAAGTGAGGGTGATCGATGCCCTTGTTGCTCCCAAGGCTTAGACTAAGTTGGATCACACAAGTTCAAACCTTCATTTACCACCGAGGGTGTTCTTCGAGTTTGGGAAATGGTTAAGTCAAACAGTATTAACCAAGTCTTGCACCCAAAGGGTTTTGGTTCACATAAGAACCAAAGGTACTCCCGGAGTACCAACTAAGAAAATCAATCCCGGATTGAAAGACTTAGCAAATGAGTAAACACTCAAGTTTTCTATATATCTTAACTCTGATTATTTACATATCCTAAGGGTCCTATTTAAAGTAGAGAATGGACCATTCTAGAAGACAAACTAAATGACACAAACTACATGCAACTTTCGGCCATGTGAACAAGTAGGAATGAGTTCGGGTGTACTTCGTGCCCAAGGAACTTCTCGGCCAAACCAAGGAAATGTGAATGCTTTTTTTCTTAGAGACAAGGGTAAACTCAATCTCTTTCACATTCCTTTGTGGAGTCCAAGTCGAAGAGTGAATGGATTGGGCTCCTCAAGGACCTCATCTTCTTGGAATTTGCTTGGAAGCTTCTATTCTTGGTGCTTGTGTGTTGAACCATTTCGGCAAACTCCTCTTATCCCCCTTGGACAACTTTGAGGTCTTCAGAATAGCAAACTTCATGAACTTGCTAGTTCATAAAGTCTCCTGGAAATCTTCCTCTTTCTAGAAGTCTCTTGTCCTTGCCAAGTTGTCCTCTAACTCACGGCCTAGTCATCTTCTTGGAAGAATTTCTGGCTTAGTCATCTTGTGACAAGGACTCTCGGTTTTGCAACCCCTTACATGACCTATTAATTGTGTCCTAAGGTAGTTATTCCATGGCCTACTATGTCATAAGCTAAGAGATAAAAGCTAAGCTAAGTAATAAAATAAAACAAGCTAAAAAAAGGAAACATTGTCTCAGCCAAAGACCAACAAGAAGGTCGAATAAAACTTGCTTCTTAGATCTTCATGTTATAAATCCAACTCCACTCCACTTTCCATGCATTTTTAATCACATTATCATTGGTTGATTGAACATCTTTGAAACCCCACGCTTATCACCTTGAGGATCAATTGGACACCTTGAGCTCACGAGGATATATCCATTAGACTCTCCTTCTTTGAAAGAATTCATCCTTGAATTCGCGCTATCTAAGTGTGAAAAAATTTTCTCAACAATAAGTGTCAATTTAATATTTCCACCTCTAGATAGGACCGGAAGTTTTATTTTGTGGATGCCTTTCTCTACACTCACTAAATAGGGATCCGAATACAAGTTAAACGGTCCTGACTCAGAAGGTTGCCCATAATGTACCATTACTCTCATATAATATAATGCCTTGTCATAGATATCATAACAGTATAGCGCACCGTTCAAATTTGTGCTAGAGGCTATAATGTCATAGTAATTCCATATGACATAATGAGAATATGGAGTCGAATCAAAGCAACTATGTACCGCCATGTATTCCGTAGCCTTGGACTATCTATAAATAGGTTCCGCCGTGGTTGGGTTAGCATACAAGCCCTCGGATGATGTTAAGTGTCCCAAGGATAGACGTGATACCTTGTATAGGAAAATTTTTGGGGCGTCACACTATCCGAATGGCATTACAAGAAATTTTCTCAAACCAAGTGTACCACTTCTCATGCTCTTTTTGCACCAACAAGTCATGCGCCTTATACGACCTAAAGTCATTTTGGACAAGGCCCTTTTCTTGCATGCTTTGTTGTACTTCCTTAGCCGTTTCCAGATTGTGTTCGCAAGATTGTTGATTGGGCAAAGAACCTCTCAGGAATAAACCAAGAGTATGTTCAATTCTTTTCATTGGTGGTCCGGTTGCAACCTCAAAAAGATCTTTCGATCTCGGCATAGTAATGATGCACGGACTAAGGCTCGTTTGGCTTTTGCCCACCCATTCTTGTTCTTGGCATCCATAGTCTTGGTGAGTAGACAATGAACTCCTTGAAAATAAATCAATGGCAAGTTCACTATCTTCTGTTTGTAGTGTCCCGAATGCAACATCATTCAGGAGTTCCTCCGCGTCGGTAATTTCTACAACTTCTGCAATGTTCTCCCTTTCCTTTCATATCAATTAGTCTGTAGGACTCCCATTCTTTGATTCTTCCTCCATTCTTCATGCATTAACTGAAAGAGCCTCGGCTTCACGCTTATTTGCACATCGGATTCTCAAGTCCTTCGCCTCACTAGGTGACATCGGCACTAGTCGGATTTTCTTATCATGTTTCCGAAAAGAATAAGTATTCCTTCCTTCATCATGTTGTGCTAGCGTGTCAAGTTCCATGGTTGCCCCAACAAAATATGACATGCATCCATGGGAAAGACGTCACACCATATTTCATTTTCATACTTTCCAATCCGAAAGCTAATAAGAGTTTGTGTTATGATTCTTAGCTTTTCATCTTGGTTCATCCATTGGAGATCATATGGCTTCAGATGATTGCGAGTGGGAAACTTTAACTTGTATTTCATCTCCTCGGAAGCCAAGTTGAAACTACTTCTTCGGTCAATAATCATATTGCACACTTTATCTTTCACTTTGCACCGTGTGTAGAAAAGTTGATCTCTTTGTGATTCCTTTGGTTTTTTGTGTGGCACTTCCAACTCATGTTGGAGTACCAAGCCTTCATGACTTGGGTAAGTAAATACAACTTTGGAATTGGCTTGACTCTTCAAGGTATGTCCCGCAAGCCCCCCTTTAAAGGTTTGCACTTGCTCCTTGACAATTTTGGCTAGGAACCTTTTGAGTTCATCACTTACTTGCTCCATAGAGTCAAAGCCTGGGACGGGATATCCTTTCTCTGATACCAATCTGATGGATATAAGGAGGGGTGATGTTGGGTAAGTGGGTCGGCTGTGGAGGATGTTCGGGTTGACCCGAGATTAAGGCACAAGCAGGGGTGTTTTCGTTTTCGGATTGGCCGTGTGTGTGGTGTATGTGAGGCTGTTTCGGGTGAAACTAGTGCGAGTCGGCTTATGGAGTTCTGAGGGGTTGTTTTGGGTGGGATAAGGGTCAGGTATGCGCAAGGGAATGGGTGTTTCGGTGGTGAAAAGGGTACAGAACAGGCCTGAACCAGTGAGGTTCTCGGTAGGTATGTTATGATAGGGCAGCGTGGTGTTGATGGCTGTTTCGGGTAGTTATATAGGGAAATGGGTCATGAATTTTTAGGACGTTGGTGTAGACACATTTAGGGTTGATGTGATATTCGGACTTTGGTGATGGTATGACGGTAGGATGCCGGAACAGTACTGGGACAGTAAGGTTCTCGGTAAATGTATTATGCGGACTACTTGGTGGTGTTTGGATTGGGTGGGTATTTGTGGACTGATTCGGATGATGAACTTTGGTGGAGGTGTTGAGAGGTATTTTGAGAGGTAGGGATAACCGGTATATAGTATTTTGAGTGAGGGTTGAACACGAGTTGTAGGATACAACGCGAGTCAAGCAATGAGGGATTCTTGGCTAAGTGTTGGTTTGGTTGCTTTGATTTGTGGTTTTAGTGAGATATGAAAGATATGTTCAAGGATAGAGGAACGGGTAGTTAATTGCCCGAACCAACACCAAGGATTCGGTGATCAATTCCACAAGGTCGAGAACCGGGTTTGCTATTTGCAATGCCCGTGAACAAGCCAAGTAAGGGTGATCGATGCCATTGTTTCTCCCAAGGCTTAGACTAAGTTGGATCACACAAGTTCCAACCTTCATTTACCACAAAGGGTGTTCTTTGAGTTTGGGAAATGGTTATGTCAAACATTCTTAACCAAGTCTTGCTCCCAAAGGGTTTTGGTTCACACAAGAACCAAAGGTACTCCCCGTGTACCAACTAAGAATATCAATTTCGGATTGAAAGACTTAGCAAATGAGTAAGCGCTCAAGTTTTCTATATATATCAACTCTGATTATTTACATATCCTAAGGGTCCTATTTATAGTAGAGAATAGATCCTTCTAGAAGACAAACTAAAGGACACAAACTACATGCAACTTTCGGCTATGTGAACAAGTAGGAACGAGTTCGGGTGTACTTGGTGCCCAAGGAAATTCTCGGACAAACCAAGGCAATGTGAATGGTTTTTTCTTGGAGACAAGGGTAAACTCAATCCCTTTCACATCCCTTTGTGGAGTCCAAGTCGAAGAGGGTGGGCAAAAGAAAGTAAGTGATGAACTCAAAAGGTTCCTAGGCAAAATTGTCAAGGAGCAAGTGCAAACCTTTAAAGGGGGGCTTGCAGGACATACCTTGAAGAGTCAAGCCAATTCCGAAGTTGTATTTACTTACCCAAGTCATGAAGGCTTGGTACTCCAACATAAGTTGGAAGTTCCACACAAAAATCCAAAGGAATCACAAAGAGATCAACTTTTCTACACACGGTGCAAAGTGAAAGATAAAGTGTGCAATGTGATTATTGACGGAAGAAGTAGTTTCAACTTGGCTTCCGAGGAGATGAAATACAAGTTAAAGTTTCCCACTCGCAATCATCCGAAGCCATATGATCTCCAATGGATGAACCAAGACGAAAAGCTACGAATCATAACACAAACTTTTGTTAGCTTTCAGATTGGAAAGTATGAAGATGAAATATGGTGTGACGTCTTTCCCATGGATGCATGTCATATTTTGTTGGGGAAACCATGGAACTTGACATGCTGGTACAGCATGATGAAGGAAGGAATACTTATTCTTTTCAGAAACATGATAAGAAAATCCGACTAGTGCCGATGTCACGTAGTGAGGCGAAGGACTTGAGAATCCGATGTGCAAATAAGCGTGAAGCCGAGGCTCTTTCACATAATGCATGAAGTATGGAGGAAGAATTAAAGAATGGGAGTCCTACGGACTAATTGATATGAAAGGAAAGGGAGAACATTGCAGAAGTTGTAGAAATTACCGACGTGGAGGAACTCCTGAATGATGTTGCATTCGGGACACTACCTACAGAAGATAGTGAGCTTGCCCTTGATTTATTTTCAAGGAGTTCATTGTATACTCACCAAGACTATGGATGCCAAGAACAAGAATGGGTGGGCAAAAGCCAAACGAGCCTTAGTCTGTGCATCATTACTATGCCGAGATCGAAAGATCTTTTTGAGGTTGCAACCGGACCACCAATGAAAAGCATTGAACATACTCTTGGTTTATTCCTGAGAGGTTCTTTGCCCAATCAACAATCTTGCGAACACAATCTGGAAACGGCTAAGGAAGTACAACAACGCATGCAAGAAAAGGGCCTTGTCCAAAAGGACTTTAGGTCGTATAAGGCGCACGACTTGTTGGTGCCAAAAGAGCATGAGAAGTGGTACACTTGTGTTACCATCCAAGCCATCGACAACATTGTGAAAGACAAGCTCTCCTTTCTGAGGCTAAAATTTTATTTTGAAGCCTAGTGGTTCTACAAGTAGGACTCAAGGAGAGGATATCATTTATGGGGAAACCGCGAAGAAGATGCACGGATGATGATCCTCGAGGTCAAGTTTGGTTTGAATAAATGGCTTGTAATGCCATTTGGATAGTGTGACGCCCCAAAATTTTGCCTATACAAGGTATCACATCTATCCTTGGGACACTTAACATCATCCGAGGGCTTGTATGCTAACCCAACCATGGCGGAACCTATTCATAGATGGTCCAAGGTTACGGAATACATGGCGGTACATAGTTGCTTTGATTCGACTCCCTATTCTCATCATGTCGTATGGAATTACTATGACCTTACAGCCTCTAGCACAAATTTGAATGGTGCACTATACCGTTATGCTATCTATGACAAGGCATTATATTATATGAGAGTAATGGCACATTATGGGCAACCTTCTGAGTCAGGACCGTTTAACTTGTATTCGGATCCCTATTTAGCGAGTGTAGAGAAAGGTGTCCACAAAATAAAACTTTCGATCCTATTTAGAGGTGGAAATATTAAATTGACACTTATTGTTGAGAATTTTTTTTCACACTTAGATAGCGTGAATTCGAGGATGAATTCTTTCAAAGAAGGAGAGTCTGATGTATATATCCTCGTGAGATCAAGGTGTCCAATTGATCCTCAAGGTGATAAATGCGGGGTTTCAAAGATGTTCAATCAACCAATGATAATGTGATTAAAATGCATGGAAAGTGGAGTAGAGTTGGATTTATAACATGAAGATCTAAGAAGCAAGTTTTATTCGACCTTCTTGTTGGTCTTTGGCTGAGACAATGTTTCCTTTTTTTAGCTTGTTTTATTTTATTACTTAGCTTAGATTTTAGCTCTTAGCTTAGGACATAGTAGGCCATGGAATAACTACCTTAGGACACAATTAATAGGTCATGTAAGGGGTTGCAAAACCGAGAGTCCTTGTCACAAGATGACTAAGCCAAAAATACTTCCAAGAAGATGACTAGGCCGTAAGTTAGAGGACAACTTGGAAAGGACAAAAGACTTCTAGAAAGAAGAAGATTTCCAGGAGACTTTATGAACTAGCAAGTTCATGAAGTTAGCTATTCTGAAGACCTCAAAGTCGTCCAAGGGGGAGAAGAGGAGTTGGCCGAAATGGTTC
Source organism: Anisodus acutangulus (assembly GCA_029783415.1). Taxonomy (NCBI): domain Eukaryota; kingdom Viridiplantae; phylum Streptophyta; class Magnoliopsida; order Solanales; family Solanaceae; genus Anisodus; species Anisodus acutangulus. Next base: position 23,334,684 of record CM056489.1, read on the forward strand.
AAAACACAAGCACTAAGAATAGAAGCTTCCAAACACATTCCAAGAAGATGAGGTCCTTGAGAAGCCCAATCCATTCCCTCTTCGACTTGGACTCTACAAAGGAATGTGAAAGAGATTGAGTTTACCCTTGTCTCTAAGAAAAAAAGCATTCACATTGCCTTGGTTTGGCCGAGAAGTTCCTTGGGCACGAAGTATACCCGAACTCGTTCCTACTTGTTCACATGGCCGAAAGTTGCATGTAGTTTGTGTCCTTTAGTTTGTCTTCTAGAATGGTCCATTCTCTACTATAAATAGGACCCTTAGGATATGTAAATAATCAGAGTTGAGATATATAGAAAACTTGAGTGTTTACTCATTTGCTAAGTCTTTCAATCCGGGATTGATTTTCTTAGTTGGTACTCCAGGAGTACCTTTGGTTCTTGTGTGAACCAAAACCCTTTGGGTGCAAGACTTGGTTAATACTGTTTGACTTAACCATTTCCCAAACTCGAAGAACACCTTTGGTGGTAAATGAAGGTTTGAACTTGTGTAATCCAACTTAGTCTAAGCCTTGGGAGCAACAAGGGCATCGATCACCCTCACTTGGCTTGTTCACGGGCAGTGCAAATAGCAAACCCCATTCTCGACCTTGTGTCCTTGATCACCGACTCCTTGGTGTCAGTTCAAGAAATTAGCTCCCCGTTCCTCTATCCTTGAACATATCTTTCATATCTCCCTAAAAAAACAATCACTAAACATCCAAACCGAAGCAACCGAACCAATACTTAGCCAAGAATCCTTCATTGCTTGACTCGCGTTGTATCCTACAACGTGTGTTCAACCCTCACTAAAAATACTATATACCGGTTATCCCTATCTCTCACAATACCTCATCAACACCTCCATCAAAGGTCATCATCTAAATCAGTCCACAAATACCCACCCAATCCAAACACCACCAAGTAGTCCGCATAATACATTTACCGAGAACCTTACTGTCCCTGTACTATTTTGGCATCCTACCGTCATCCCATCATCAACGTCCTAAAATGTGTCTACACCAACTTCCTAAAATTCCTTGACCCATTTCCCTATACAACTACCCGAAACGACCATCAATACCACGCTGCACGATCGTAACACACATACCGAGAACCTAACTGGTTCAGGCCTATTCCGCACCCTTTCCACCACCGAACCACTAATTCCCAAGATACTCTCTCACCCTTACCCCACCCACAACAACACCTCAAAACTCCATATCCAACTCCCACTACTTTCACATGGGTGGTTCGATGGTGGCAAGGGTGCGGAACAGGCATGAACCAGTGAGGTTCTCGGTAGGTATGTTATGATAGGGCAGCGTGGTGTTGATGGCTGTTTCGGATAGTTGTATAGGGAAATGGGTCATGAAATTTTAGGAAGTTGGTGTTGACACATTTAGGGTTGATGTGATGTTCGAACTTTGCTGATGGTATGACGGTAGGATGCCGGAACAGTACTAGGACAGTAAGGTTCTCGGTAAATGTATTATGCGGACTACTTAGTGGTGTTTGGATTGGGTGGGTATTTGTGGACTGCTTCGGATGATGACCTTTGGTGGAGGTGTTGAGAGGTATTTTGAGAGGTAGGGATAACCGGTATATAGTATTTTGAGTGAGGGTTGAACACGAGTTGTAGGATACAACGCGAGTCAAGCAATGAGGGATTCTTGGCTAAGTGTTGGTTTGGTTGCTTTAGTTTGGATGTTTAGTGAATGTAGTTTTAGTGAGATATGAAATATATGTTCAAGGATAGAGGAATGGGTAGTTAATTGCCCGAACCGACACCAAGGATTCGGTGATCAATTCCACAAGGTCGAGAACGGGGTTTGCTATTTGCAATGCCCGTGAACAAGCCAAGTAAGGGTGGTCGATGCCCTTGTTGCTCCCAAGGCTTAGACTAAGTTGGATCACACAAGTTCCAACCTTCGTTTACCACAAAGGGTGTTCTTCGAGTTTGGGAAATGGTTATGTCAAACATTCTTAACCAAGTCTTGCACCCAAAGGGTTTTGGTTCACACAAGAACCAAAGGTACTCTAGAATACCAACTAAGAAAATCAATTCCGGATTGAAAGACTTAGAAAATGAGTAAGCACTCAAGTTTTCTATATATATCAACTCTGATTATTTACATATCCTAAGGGTCCTATTTATATTAGAGAATAGACCATTCTAGAAGACAAACTAAAGGACACAAACTACATGCAACTTTCGGCCATGTGAACAAGTAGGAACGAGTTCGGGTGTACTTGGTGCCCAAGGAACTTCTCGGCCAAACCAAGGCAATGTGAATGGTTTTTTCTTGGAGACAAGGGTAAACTCAATCCCTTTCACATCCCTTTGTGGAGTCCAAGTCGAAGAGGTAATGGATTGGGCTTCTCAAGGACCTCATCTTCTTGGAATGTGCTTGGAAGCTTCTATTCTTGGTACTTGTGTGTTGAACCATTTCGGCCAACTCCTCTTCTCCCCCTTGGATGACTTTGAGGTCTTCAAAATAGCTAACTTCATGAACTTGCTAGTTCATAATGTCTCCTTGAAATCTTTCTCTTTCTAGAAGTGTGTTGTCCTTTCCAAGTTGTCCTCTAACTCACGGCCTAGTCATCTTCTTGGAAGACTTTTTGGCTTAGTCATCTTGTGACAAGAACCCTCGGTTTTGCAACCCCTGACATGACCTATTAATTGTGTCCTAAGGTAGTTATTCCATGGCCTACTATGTCCTAAGCTAAGAGCTAAAAGCTAAGCTAAGTAATAAAATAAAACAAGCTAAAAAAAACATGGTCTCGGCCAAGACCAACAAGAAGGCCGAATAAAACATGCTTCTTAGATCTTCATGTGATAACTCAAACTCGACTCCACTTTCCAATCATTTCTAATCACATTATCATTGGTTGATTGAAAATCTTTGGAACCACATACTTATCACCTTGAGGATCAATTGGACACCTTGAGCTCACAGGGATATTTCCATCACTGTGCTTCCACACGGCCTCTGCCCCTACCACGTCCCCTGCCTCCTCCTTGTGAAATAGCCTTAGCAATAGGTATAGGTGCAGGAGAAGGCTCCTAATCTCCAACCACAGATGAATGAGTCCTAACCATCTATGAGTGAATAAAAAAATAAAGTTTAGAGTACAACCAAAGTCAGGTACGCACGATAAAGAATGAAAGAATAGAAGTTTCCTAGATATCCTATAGACTTTCGAAGATAAGTATGGAGCTCTTCTTACCGATATGAAAGACTCTACTAGACATTGCTCTTGTACTTATGATAGTGATGAAGCTAGGGATTAGATACCAATTATTCACGACGAAAAATTCATACCCGTATAAACTTCTATTATAGACAGTAACTACCCTCGTATACATATACATAGTTAGTATGGATAATTATTCTCCAATTACCTCAATTACTTAGGAAAATCTTACAAATGATTTAATTATTTAAATAATACTCCCAACTCATGAATAATACAATTATAGAACCCCAATTACTTTTGGACATCAAGTAAGGTGTTACACAATCAAATAAGGACCTAGTAGTCATGAACGATATCAACTAAACAAGTTGTACGATTATCAAATATACAAATAGAATTCTTTGGATGACTCGCTTCTCAAAAGCTCTTTATTTACAAAGAAACACAAGTGCTATGAATGGAAATGTTTAGAACAACATATGGTCATAAACCTCCCGAAGGATATATAATTGTTATTCAAGCTAAGTACTTCCCAATAATCGACATTAACTTCAGAACATGGAACAAAAGACTACATATATAATATAAGACTTGACTGAACAACGTATAACGGATGTCGGTCCTCTAGAAATATCAACTACTATGAACGGAATGGATATGATGAAAATTCTTTTTGAGTTTCTTTAAATAATAACATGTGGTAATTCAAAAATATAATAATTCTGAATAATTGTCATGACATCTTAAACTATTCTATAAAAGCTCTGAACATGAGTCTGACTACTAAAATTATTTACTAGGACAAGGCCCTAACATACCTTTGTTGTATCAGCTAATTCATTTCGTCTCTTGTCGGGGTATGAGACATGAACATGACATGAATGGATTCAATAACCCGTAAAGGATGACATGAAGGAATCATCCTAACTGGGCAGAGTGATCCTTATCCTACGTTGACATACGTAGTTCTAGGTAACAAACCTTCTCAGTAATCTGTGCAACTCCCAAAATATGAACACGAATATAGTTGGCTTGTAAGTCCATGGATTTCATAACATGACTTGTAAACATGGTTTGTATGTATAATTTAACATGAATCTAGATACATAATATAACTTGTATGAAATATGGAAACATGTAAGATCATGAAGTTGAGTAATATTAGTTCATGACTAAAAATTGAGAATCCATTGAATTCAAAGCATGGTGTTCATGGATTATAGATAGGTTCATGGCAATCATAGTGACATATCATGAATTCAACTAGAGAATTTATATAAAATCATGACATACAATAATACATGTAATTAGAGTTAACATGAACTTAGAATAAAAACTCTAAGCCTGTGGACTTTCATATTTTCATGGATGAACATGGCATGTGGAAGAACAATAACATTTTCACATATGGATAGAAGCCGTACATACCTTAATCGCTCCTATTTTTGTATTAAAGGTCTGAACTTGAAGAAGAAATCCAAAAGCTTGAACCTTGAAAAGGGTTTATCTTGAAAACCCTAGGTTAGAAATCAATGATTTCGGTTAGAACTTGAGTATAATTGATTAGAATTGTGTGAAAACACATGAAAAAAACTTACCTTGAGCTATAAGGATGATAGGAGGAAGATAACTTCATGCTAGGGATTGGGAGACTGAAGAATGAAATAAAATACTGAAAAACACGGTATCTATACTATTCAATCGTCGAGCCAATTTCACGACATATTTCACGGTCCGTAAAATAAATCATGATCTGTGAAAGTGATCATGAATCGGTTCTAGTGAGTCGATTTCCTTTGGCCTTTTCCATGGTCCAAAATACGGTCCATGGAATATTATGAAGTACAAATCATGGTCTGTGAAACTTATACCGACCGTGCAACCCACCGTGAATCGGTAATAGTAACCTGAGTTTCATGAGTCTATTTCACGGTGCATTTGATGGTCACTAAAACAGTTTACATGAACAAGAACGTTGATTTCATCGAATTTCTAATCCCAACATTTCCTACTTGGTTTGTAACCCCTGGATGATAAAAAATAATTAGTCCAATGGTACAAGGTATTACAACTATACTTCTCTTGTTCAGTTCAGCTATCAGTATGTTTTAGTTTCCGTTTCAACATGTTCATATTATTGATTAGGGTTGTCCTTTCCCGAGCACCCTATAACTATTCATTCTTTCAGTCTATTTTGCATACCAGCACAATTCAGATGTATTTACGTCCATTTTGCCCGGGGCCTGCATCTCACGATGCAGGTAATAATTTATAGGATTACGGATATGTTCACTAGGATTCTTGTATTAGTTGCTTGTTGAGCCCCAGATTCATTTGAGGCGTTATATTATTTTTAGCCTTTCAGTCATATTAGACACTCAGGTCAGCCAGGGGCATTTTCCTAGTAAACAATCAGTATTTTAGTATTCGTTAGAGGCTTTATAGACTAGAGTTGCAATCAGTCAGTTTTTAGCAGCCTTTTTATGTTAGCCATGTTGGCTACACTTTTATATTTTAGACTTATACCGCATTTATGATTATTCAGTTAGAATTTCCAGCAGCTTGGTATGTTTATATATTACATTCCACATTAGTACATGTCCTTTGTTGATTCATCCAGCCATGTGGTCCACTCGGTCATATGCAATCAGGCACCGAGTGTCGTATTATGCTCATGCTATGGTTTGGGGCATGATAGTTGTGTCATTTGCTTTACTGTTCTTTATTATTCCAAAAGTTCACGTAGAACAGGAAGATTAACGTGCTTCATCCTATAGGAAAAAATTAGGTATTGTATAAGATAGAAGTCTACGTGTGCAAAATATCATCATGGATGAGAATGTTCTCTCCACAATTGTGGTAGCAACAAGTAAAATCATTGTCAGCTTCACAAGTAAATAAACAAGTTAATAAGTGTCCACAAGATTTGCCTCAACCAATACTTTTTCCAAATAACGAATTCCTTGCAATTTGTAGAACTTGGGATTACCACCTCGCATATAAATTATGAAAGTATTGAGTTGGTAACCCAAATCTTGAATTTGTACCTCATCAAACTCATTTTGGTAAGACTTTGCTAAAGTCATGATTCTACATTTATCAAAATTAACAAAAGAACTGATTGGATTCAAGCTACCCATCCCAAGAAGCAAATCACTACTCACCACATCAAAATGATCATTAAACTCTTGAAGTTGCACATCAATCACAACACAAAATATTTCAACACGCATGTGGTTTGAATAACACACACCATAAGACTTATGCTTTGACCTTTCAGGAAAATTAGACTCATCCAATTCGGGAATAAAATATCACGAGCATGACAAAATGAGAAAACATCATCCAACAAAGATTTCTATCAGATTTCCCTCATATATTGCAATCTTTTCTTTGAAATGTTAGAAATTCCATGACATTAAAAATATCTTGATATTTTTTCAGTGAAATCCTGCTCAACTCATTTGAAATTTCCATCACTTTCAACATCAAGTGAAGCATAAATATAAATTTGAATGTTTTAATCCAAGTCGGAAGATAGTTTGCTTGATTTCTATCACTTGAGGTGAAACTTTCATATTTAATAACTTCAAGAACATGAACAATAGTTGAGAAAATAACAATAAAGTTATCTAATATTCGAAATGTGATCCTCGACGAGTATCGCCTGTTCTTTGAAATTGTACTTGATTTAATCCTATCCAGTATGGACTTCACTTGACTTAAGTAATCACTCCAACTTTTCATCTTGATGATGACAAATCAAATATTGACGCTTGAAAGGTCCTCTAACAACATTCAACTCATTAGTAACATGATCAAAGAAGTCTTCAAGATTCCCATGTCTTTTAGCAATAACTATAATTGTTAGTTTCAATTGATGAGCAAAATAATGAATGTAATATGTGGATAGACTATCTTTCATAATCAAGGTCTTGGAGCTATTTATCTCTTCCCTTATTTTACTAGCTCCATCATACCCTTGCCCACATATTTTGAATGGACTTAGTGAGTGATCCGAAAGTAAATAGTATATTTGTTTCTTCAATGAGGATGTGGATGTATCACAAACATGGACAAGATCGATAAATAATTCTACCACTTCACCATTCTTATAAAGATACGACGAAACAAGAGTCATTTGTCCTTTGTGTGAGATATCTTTTGTAACGACCCGGTCTGTTATTTTGAGAACCGATGATCTGTTTTGCATGTTGCCAATTATAGAAGATCCATAATAATCATTTTGACTTGCTTGCCAAATTTGAATTCAAACGGATATCATTTGATTCACTTTAGGAGAAGGTTTCACTTTGAAAATTTCAGCATTCAATTATTTGCATAAATTGTTTGTTTTGAAAAAACGTGCTCTAATTGGCGATATAAAGATTCCGTTAGATTTGAAATATTTTTTTGACCTATAGAAATTTGTTGGAGCCAATTTTAGAAATTGTTTGGTTATTTTTTGACAATTAAGTTGGTTCTATCATTTAATATGCCTATTGATGCTGAAAAGATGGTCACGAGAAGAAATAAGACTCGGATTGTAAATTTGTTGTTACATTAGCTTAATATTGATGTTTATGACTTTTACGGAATGGTGGCATGATTCTTAAGGCTTTCATATGAATTTTGGGTAAGGAAAATGATATTTTAGAAATCCTTAAATTAAGAATGAAGAAGTTTGACCAAAGTCAACACTGAGGGTAAATGAGTCTTTTTCAAAATTTCATCAATTCCATTATATCCAAAATATGATTTATGGCTTAGTCGAGTTGTTGGTTTGGTTCTAGAGAGGTTCGGGTGTGATTTAGGTGCTTGGTTGAAAAACTAGTCTTTGAGATGATTTGGAGTCGACCACGGTCAACATATGGTCAAGAAGGCCTTTTGGGGGGTTTTAAGGGTTTGAGTAGGTCCGTATGATGATTTTTGACTTGTCCGCAAGTTTTGGTGAGATTCTAATGAGTATCGGATGGATTTGGGTTGTGTCGTGCTTGTGTTTGAAGTTTCAGCATCATTTATTTAGCCATAATAGGGTGACCTTTTATATTTGTTTCGATAGAACAATAATATATGTATCGTAAGTAGGAAACCATAACAAAATGAATCATTGCATTCCGACATCGTATGAAGAAGTTATGCTCGTTTTACTACAGATATCTTTTGCTAATTTCTGGTGTGGTCGCAAATGCGACATCTTATCGCAATTGCGAAGTTCGAGTCGCAAATGCGAACCCTTGTGTACTAAAAATCCAGACTTCATCCATTTCTTAATTGAATCATATCTTGAGTTCTAAAGCTCCGTTTGAGGTGATGTTCACGACGTTGTTCTCGTCTCAAGGAGGGGGTAAGTATCTAGCTTTTATTTTAGAGTTTCCCTATGATTATTAATGTCGGTTATCATTTTTATCCCTGTTTGGGTTGTAGAAGTGGGGGTTTTGAGCCTTATAGATAAGAGAATGAAAAATCTTGATTTGAGAATCGATTCATGGATGAAATTGGGTGATTTTTTGGATCTAGACTATATAAAATTCTAGTTTTGCACTTGGAGGCTTGGGGTTACTTTTTTGGGATTGCTTAACCTTGTAGAGTACTATGTTGACTATATTGAACCTGATTTTGTGATGAAATTACAGTTTTGATCTTCGGGGCTCAAGATTGGATTTTTGGGTGACTCTTTGGACCCGAATTATTATCATAGTAATATGGGTATTGATAGAATCGTGTGTTGATGTACTTTCCATATTTTTATAGATTGGGACTATTTATAGGCGTTACAGAAATACAAAGTTGTGTGGTGATTCTCAGACTCATATTCCAGGCGAGTTGAGATCTTATACATTACTTAAGCATCATGGTTAGTTTAACTAATTAAATAAGAGGGCATAATGGGGATAATAAGGGGGTCCCTATACCTATGAGGTGATGAGAACTTTGATAGGGTACTGGCAATATGTTATTTGAACTTGTGCCTTTAATTAAGTGGTAAATGCTTTGGGCACTAGCTGATAGAATAGTACGATCTTTTGGATATGTGATTTGGGTATGAAGCATGTACATTCCGCAATATTATTAAATGCATATTTTATATGTGAGTGTGTGTCCCCCTCATCCCTTTGTACTTGTTTAAAAGTGGAAAAGAAGCAAAATATTGAGTCTTTATTATGTAATTGACTAATGTTATAATTTTGTTGTATATATGGACCTCGCGAGTCCCTCATGGGTCATTATTCTTTAATGTTCAAACATGTGTGTACCGATAATGAGAAAGAAATACCTTGCATTTTGTTTCATTTGCATCTCATCTCATTTCACCCATATGTGAAGTAACTGTTGTGTGGAATTGGATTCTATTCCCTTTTCTATGTGGAAACTTTGACAAAATTGAGGAATTAGATGTTATAACCTATGCTCATACTGATAACTTAAGTATGATTGTAATTGTGGTTATTATGATGAACTAATGGTAGTTTGTGTGGTAGTAGTAATCGGAAGGCCACCCTCGTTTCTACTTAAGATAGGGTCAATCGATGTTGCTATTGAGTACACGTTGTTACTTTACTCACGCTACACTTGATGCACCTTCTTGTGTGCGGGATTGTTTATTAGTTCTGTGTGGACTTCAAGACTATTCAGCCCATTGAGGAGCTATTCGGAGAATTCTGGGTGAGCTATATGGCAGAATCATGGCACCGGATACTTACTCCTTATTTTTGTCTTTTCATTTCTAGACAGTTATGTATTTAGGGATATATTCCCAGGCTTATAATTCTTAGTTAGTTCTTGTACTAGTGACACCAGATTTTCAGAAATTATTGTACTTTTTTTTTTATTAAGTTTTCATTAAAGTCTTAAAAGGTATTTTACTTTATTATTCCGCAATTGATTTTCTTTATAACTTGGATAGTTGGGTTGTGCTTGGCTTATTGACTCATGCTAGTTAGTGCCATAACGACTTATTATTCCGCAATTGATTTCTCTAAATAACTTGGGTTAGGTGGTTGTGGTCGACATACTGTCCCTTGGGGTTAGTTCCATCAGGGCTTTGTAATTTGGGTCGAGAAAAATTAATATCAGAGTGTTAGGTTCACCAATGTCACAATACAAGAATAATGTCTAGTAGAGTCTTACAGATTTGTACTGAGATGTCTGTACTTATCTTCGAGAGGCTATAAGACACTTAGGAAAATTCCATTCTTTCAATCCTCATCGTGCGTATGTGATTTGGTTTAAGATCTAAACTTTTTTGTTTCAGTCTCACTGATGGTGATGATACTTTCTCAGGTTCGCACATGAGCGATTGGATGTGACATCGTGTCGTATGGTAAGAGATGTGTCAATATGATGAAGACACGTGACCAGATTTATATTGCAGCTATGACTCAAAACTCAGTAGGGTGTAGTTATGATTCAGACTCTCTAGTTCGATGATATCCCTAGAAAATATGAGTGACGGTGCAAACGACTACATGATAGCCATGTTTCAGCGGTTAGTTGCTCAGAAGCCAAGGAAGTGCATTATGGTATAACAAGTGATAGGAAGAGATTTGATGATTCTAAAAGGCACGATTAGCGGAATAACCATGTGATAAACATTGTGTCTTTGAAGACTATGCTTAAGAGGTTTCATCATAACATAAAGATTCTCGAGATGTAATGAGATGGGCATGTACTAATATTCTGAAGACAAAAGGAAATTTGGATAAATCAATTTATTGGACAAAAAGAATAATTGATAAGGCTATGAAAAGAAGTTTGCAAATAATATAAACCTGAAAGTTACCTTTTATGATAAGGTATGAGGAAGTAGGACTTCGTGTTGGGTGCATGTGAAGAGTCTTTAGTTACTCGATGGAACATGGATGTAATGAAAGAAATTCAGATGGATCATTTTCAGTTATAGGACGAGCACAAGTGGTGGATGTGCTCGTTGAAAAAAGTTACTATGGATGATTGAACCTTGTGGGAATAGTCGGGTGTAGTCTTTTAGCAAATGTTGTGTTTAAATGTTCACTTGATATCTCAGGGTATGGTGATAAAAATGACTCATTTTGAACTTTGAGCTTGTTGATTTTGTGAGAATACTCTATTCATGAAGAGAATTCTATGGAAACATGAATTGATCGGTAAGTTTGACTACGTTGTAGGTTTCTGGGGGAATAGTAACCGACTAATAGACATGACTCTAGCAATGGATGAGTGTGAAGATTTAGTTACTTAAAGAGTTATCAGTTGTCACGTCCGATGTAGAGAAGAAATATGGATATTGTAAATGTGATGTTTTTGGCTTAGAGGAATGTTTAGTTTTAAGGTTCAAGTGAGGCAAGAGAAACTTTCATACACTCAATATTGTGGTTTACTACTAATTCCATGATTGACTTAGCTATTTTAAAGGAGGTATGATATTTTGATTTACCCCATGTGTGGATTTGAATGATTTTCGATCGGTAATGATAAAAGTGATTTTGAATGGAATATGAAAACTGAAGAATTAAGATAAAGGCATCAAACTCTCTATTTTGGAGGATTGAGGTTCGTAAAACTTGAATTTGAAGTAGCCTGACCACTTGAATCATTTATGGGTTATGGTGACTTTATGTTATATTATTCAGATTGGGTTTAAACGAGATGTGTGATTGAGGAAGGAAGTCTATGAATAATTCAACTTAGTGAATGGCATGTACCAACGGGACTTTGTGATTAAAGATTGATGAGGAGGTAACTTGTGCAGTACCAAGATGGGTAATTTCATGGCAGCTTTGAATGACAAGTTAGAGTTTATTGATAAGAATAAATATCCACAATTGAAAGTTGAGGTCATAAATTTGAATTAAGACTATGTTCGTAGTAGTAGATTGTGTCGAAGTGATGGTTAGATATTATAGTTGAGTATTTCAAATACGAATGACTTTAGATTATTTGTGTGTGGTAATGCACATGGATTGTAAGATTTGATACCTTTGAAGTGCTAGAGGTGTAATAAGGTATTGCACTTAGAGATGTGATGGTTGTGAATGGTGAAGTATGGGGCCATAGGCCTTACATTAGAATGTTCTGGGTGATGAATGAGTTTAGTGAAAGTACAAGGAGGAGAGTTTGATGTAATTAGATTCTATGGAGATTTAAAGTCATAAGGTATATAGTTTATCAGTACTCGGTTGACGACTTGGGAAAGTTTCAGCTTTTGAGGTTGGGAACAACATCATGAGGTTGGGAACGACCGCACGAGGTTGAGTATGCAGGAACAACAAATTAGAATAGGTCACCACAGATTTATGAAAGGTTTACTTTTAATTTTACAAAGATTTAGAAACAGTTCGGGTGATTATTGGTGACATTCAGGAAATTGTGCATTTTAACCGGGTCAGGTTCGTTCATCGAAAGTCGGGTGGCTTGCGATTATTTTACCGAAAAGATTTATGAATATTCTAGTAACTCATTTCTGAAGAATTGATGGATTTTAGTTTGGAATAAAAGTATGGTAGGTTTATCAAGCGTTGTTGGGTTTACAAGGAGAGTTGATAATATTTTATTGACGACAGATATACGAGAAAAATATAATGGTCTACACCGATACTTTGTGACATTTTTGAGGAGGTACAAATGGATATGGAAAGCCTTTAGGTGATTAGTTGATTTTTACAGATTTGGCACAACAATATAATCACTAGGATGATGCGCATAGTATGATATTTGAATGAGTAAGGGGGATTAGACGATAAGAATTGACTCAATAGTTTCAGCTCGTCGAAACAAAATTAAGGGATTTGAAATTTTCTCAAACGGCCTTAGATAAGGTTAGTTTTTGATAGGGAATGCTTGGAATTGGCTCATCACACCCGCAAATTCTTTTCTAATCATAGGGAGTCATGATTTATACTTGCAGTATGTGTCGACATGATTTTTATGGATTCCTTATACCAAAGATGTCTTTGGAAGTTGTGAAAGAAAGATAAGTACAATCAGGGTACTTTACTGTTATAGGTTGGGAAATGGATTGCGACTTCAGCTAAAGTATTGTGGAGACTATGCTGATAATTATTGAATCAAATAAACATGTTTAGTGGTTATAACAAAAAATTGGGTATTTCAAGAGGAGCTAGATTAAATGTGTGAGGATCATACTATTGGGGCAAGTTAAAAGAAGATGTGGTGGATTAAGTGAGCAAACGAGTTGCTATGGACTTTGTGGTAGGATTACCAAGGACTTTGAGAAAATTTGATGCTATTTGGGTAAGGGTGGATCGGTTGACGAAGTCGGCTCACTTTGTACCTTTTCAGACTATTTATTATTCAGAAAAGTTTGCCAGAATCTACATCTGAGAGATAGTCAATTGCATAGGGTGCCCATTTCTATCATTTTGGATCGTGCACTAGTTTACATCCTACTTCTGAAGGTCTATGCAGAAGAAGTTGGGTACTCGGGTGGGGCTTAGCAATATTTCACCCTTAGACGGATGGTCAGTCCGAGAAGACTATTCAGATCCTTGAGGATATGTTGCCGTCCTGTGTGATTAATTTCGGTGGTTATTGGGATCAGTTCCTACCTTCGACTGAGTTTGCTTACAACAATAGTTATCATTCTAGTATTGATATGGCATCGTTTGAGGCATTGTATAGTAGGAGGAGACTTTCTCCTGTTGGTTGGTTCCATGCATTCGAGGTTGGGCTTTGGGATACAGACTTATTGCAGGATTCTTTGGACTAGGTCAAGCTGATTCAGGTGAAACTTCCCACAACTCAAATTAGGCAAAAACATTATGCAGATTGGAAGGTTGGTGACTTTGGAGTTCATGGTTGGTGAGCGGGTTCTGCTGAAAGTTTCACCCATGAAGGGTATGATGAGGTTTGAAAAGAAGGGTAAGTTGAGCCCTATGTATATTAGCACATTTGAGATTGTTTCGCGTATTAGTGAGGTACCCTATGAATTGGTTTTGCCTCCTGGTTTATCAAGTGTTCACCCTGTATTTCATATTTCAATTCTCAAGGAGTACCATTTGGATGGTGCTCATGTGATTTAATGGGTTTCAGTGTTGCTTGGTCAGAATTTGACTTATGAGGAATTGTCGATAGCCATTTTGGATTGGCAGATTCAGAAGTTGAGATCCAAAGAGATAGTTTAAGTGAAGGTTCAATAAAGGAATCCTCTAGTCATTGAGACTACTTGAGAGATCAAGTCGTACATGTCATGTGAATATCCCAAGCTTTCTGATAGTTTAGATACCTTCCTTCTCTTTACGTTCGAGGACGAACATGTGTTTAAGTGGTGGATAATGTAACGATTCGGTCGGTTGTTTTAAGAATTGATGCTCTGTTTGGCGTGTTGTCTATTCTAGAAGCTCCGTAATAATTATTTTGACTTGCTTGCCAAATCTGAAGTCAAACGGATATCATTTGATTCACTTTGGGAGAAGGTTTCACTTTGAAAAATTCCGCCATTCACTAATTTGGATAAATTATTTGTTTTGGAAAAACGTGATGTGATTGGCGATCTAAAAATTCCTTTAGATTTGTAATATTATTTATGACTTGTAGAAAATTGACAGAGCTAATTTTAGAGTTTGTTTGGTTGATTTTTTGACAATTAAGTTAGTTTTAGAATTTAATATGCCTATTGATGGTGAAAAGATGGTCAGGAAAGAAATAAGACCGGATTGTAAATTGGTTGGTTCCATTAGCTTCATATTGATATTTATGACTTGCGGGGAATGGTGACGTGATTCTCAAGGCTTTCAGATGAGTTTTTGGTAAGGAAAATGATATTTTGGAAATCCTTAAGTTATGGATGAAGAAGTCTAACCAAACTCAACACCGGGGGTAAATGAGTTTTTTGAAATTTTGTCGATTCCATTAGGTCCAGAATGTAATTTATGACTTAGTCGAGTCATTGGTTCAATTTCCAAGATGTTCGGGTGTGCTTTAGGTGGTTGGTTAAGAACCTAGATTTAGAGATGATTTGGAGTTGACTATGGTCAACATTGGGTCAATACAGACTCATTTGGGTAATTTGAGGGTTCGAGCAGGTTTGTATGATGATTTTGGACTTGTCCGCATGTTTTGGTGAGATGCCGATAAGTTTCTGATGGATTTGGGTTATGTCGCGCTTGTGTTTGAAATTTCAGAGTCGTTTCTTTAGCCATAAAGGTGTACCATATTTAGAAAATGACCTTTCATTTGTGTTTTTATTGAACCATAAGATCCATATCGTAATTATGGAACCATAGCAAAAAGAATCGTCGAATTTCGACATCGTATGAGGAAGTTATGATCATTTTAGTGCGTACAGCTGTTGCTGGTTTCTGGTGTGGTCACAAATGCGAGATCTGGTTGCAATTGTAGTGGTCGCAATTATGAGGATCTGGTCGCAAATGTGAACCCTATGTATTAAAAATTCAGGCTTTGTCCATTTGGTAATTTCATCATACCTTATGTTTTAGAGCTCTGCTTGAAGTGATATTTGTGGCGTTGTTCTCATCTCTATGAGGGGGTAAGTATCTAACCTTGTTTTTTACTGTTTACCCATGATTATCTCTGTCTGTTATCATTTATGTCCATGTTTGGATTGTAGAAGTTGGAGTTTTGAGCCCTAAGGATAAGAGAATGAAAAATCTCGATTTCGGGATCGATTCATGGATGGAAATGGGTGATTTTCTGAATCTATACTATATAAGTTATGGGTAAAAGAATTTTCAAAGAAAATTTTAGTTTTTCCCTTGGGGCTTGCCATTCGAAAGCTTCGGCCGAAACCACACACATATATATATATATATACTATGGGGAACAAACAGACTACTTGGTGCTAGTGGCAAAGCGCAAACCTCTCATCAGCGTTGTTGTGTGATCGAATCGGCAAGTTGCTATTTTTTTTAACTTGCTGCACTGCACAAATTGACAGCAACCCCACTGTCCCAAAATACTCCCTCTGCTAATATCTTCTTATATTTTTTTTAAAATTTCTATTGTGTTGATTAGTTTCAATTAACAATTACTGTTGTCTAATTTTATTGACTTTTTTATTTCTTATCAGTTGGTTGTTTAAATATTACTCCCGTCTCAATTTATGTGATGTAGTTTGAATGAGCACAGAGTTTTAGAAATAAAGGAAAACTTTTGAATTTTGTGGTCTAAAATAATCCAAAGATATTTTTGTGGTAATATATCATATCGTTAAGCGTAAAGGGTAAAATTTAAAGTTAAATTGTTATCAAATAAGAAAATATGTCATTCTATTTTGGACAGACTAAAAAGAAAAGTGTGTCATATAACTTGGAACAGAGGCAGTACAAGAACTAACTAAGAATTACAATCCTGGGAATATATCCCTAAATACATAGTTGTCTTGAAATGAAAAGACAGAAATAAGAAGTAAGGAGGAAGTATATGGTGCGACGATTCCGCCATATAGCTCACCCCGAATCCTCCGAATAGCTCTTCAGCGAGCTGAATAGTCATGAAGTCCATACAGAACTAGGAATAAATCATGCACACAAGAAGGTGAAATAAGTGTAGCGTGAGTACAAGAAACAACGTGTACTCATCAGTATCATCGATTGACCCTGTCTTAAACAGAGACGAGGGGTAGCCTTCTGATTACTACTACCACACAAACTACCATTAGTTCATCATAATAACCACAATTACAAGCATACTTAAGTTATGAGTCTAAGCCTAGGTTATAACATCAAGTTGCTCAATTTTGTCAAGGTTCCACACACACGACAATAGAATCCAATTACACACAGTAGTTACTTCACACAAAATATGGGTGAAATAAGATGAGATGCAAATGAAATACAATGAAAGGTCTTTCTTTCTAATTATCGGTATACACACGTTCGAACATTAATGAATCGTGACCCATGGGGGACTCGCGAGGTTCATATACCACACAAGATCACACAGTACCTGTATCTAACCACACATCAGTCTCACACAATACCTGTCTCTAACTACACAGCAGGCTCACACAGTACTTGTCTCTAACCACACATCAGGCTTACACAATACATGTCTTTAACCATACAACCCCAATACTCGTCTCTAACCACACGACTCACATATTATGAAGCATGAATATGACACGCACAACAACAAAAAACCATAATTTGCAATAAAGATTCTAACTTTAGTTAATTACACAATAATGACTCAATATTTTGCTTCTTTTCCACTTTTAAACGAGTATAAAGGGATGATGGGTACACACAGTCACATATAAGACAGGGATGTAATATATTGCTGAAATTATGTGGTTCATACCTCAATCACAAATTTAAAGGAAAGAAGTATTGTATGAGCTAGTGTCCAAAGCATGACATTCACTACATAATTAAAAGCACAAGTTCCCATAACATGTCACCGGTACCCAATACAAGTGCTCGTCACCTCCCAGGTATCGTGACCCCCTTATTATCCCCATTATGCTCTTTTATTTAGTTAGTTAAACCATCTATTGCACTTAAGTAAGGTACAAGATCTCAACTTGCCTGGAATAGGAGTCTGAGAATCACCACACAACTCTTTCCTTCCGTAACACCTCCGAATAGTCCCAATCTATTCAAATATGGAAAGTACATTAACACATGATTCTATTGATACCTATATTACTATGATAATAATTCGGATCCAAAAAGTCACCCAAGAATCCAATCTCGAGCTTTGAAGATCAAAACTGTAAGTTCATCGCAAAAATGGATTCAATATTGTAAAAATATTTTGCTGTTATAATACTTATTTCCGCTTATTTATGATTATGAGATTTAGTTATGACTTGAATCTACTTCATTTTATTCATTTCTACTTGATTACTTAATGAATAAATTGTGCAATTGTTATGAATGGTTGGCTTATCGAGTGACGGTAAGTGCCTTGATGACTTTAGAATTTGGGTTGTGACATTTTTATAGATCTATCACTGCTTCAAACGTGAGAGGACGAAGAGATGTGATGGGGAGGCAATTAGAAAGGTCGGTTGTCGCTTGGTTTTAGTGTTTTTTTTTTGGTCTGTTGGTTGAAAATGAACCAGAAGTGGAGCTTTGGGGATTTAGTTGAGGCTACGGCCAAGTCGGGAAAATTGGCTTGGCCGGTAGACGTTTTCGTGAATTGGGCTTGGGTTTTTGGTGTTTGATGATTAGCTTGGCCCAATTCCTTTTGTGTAGATGATTTAGTGAGAAAAAATCATTTTTCTTTCAATTCTCTTTTAACTGGAATTAATTTTGAATGTTTCTTCGTCCTAATTAACTCTCAAAATGTGTACATAGATAAATTACAACATTAGTAATTTAATCTGCGTATTTACTTTAAATAAAAAGAGTGGTAGTATGATAAAATAACTAATAATAAATGGAATTAAAAGAAAATGTCAAAAATCAATCACATGATACATGGTCAAACCTCAAAATAAATTACATTCCCCAGTTACGCATAACACCACGAATCTGGATCTATAATTACATTTCCATTTTTATCATTTACTAGCTTAAATCACTATTTTATCAATTTCGGAGTTTAGTAAAAACAATGCTCAAGTTCACATACAAATCCACATTTTTATTGGCTAAATATTGAAGAAAATCTTTTATAATCATCATGACTAAGTGTAAAATTATTATCTTAAATTTATGTGATGAAGCGAAGTTAAAATCTCCTCAACCCCTTATCTCATTTGTCCTAAAATGGTAACAGATTGTCAAAAATCCCAAAAATGAGCCTTCTATATCCTAGGTGGCCATCAGAAATGTGACACCTGACTCGTAATTGCGCTATCGCAAATGCAACCAAGTGCTCCGCAAAAGCGAAGGTTACCAGGTCACCTTTGAAGTTAGCAATTGCAACTTGGTGGTGGTAATTGTGAATTGTGATGCAAAATATCATATCTACACCAACATTGGTTTGAGTCCAAAATAGTGTCGAAACATCCTTGAATCTTAACCCGAACTACTCCAACAAGTTCTAAAACATAAAAACAGCATATCCATCGAAACATAAAATGGGACGCTAAATCTCAAAATGAGGGATTGGGTTACTGCAATATATTTTAACATTCGATATCTCCTCACTATTGTAGATTAGATATTCAATTTAACTTTAATTTATGATTGACCCTACTATTTCTATAATATTTGTTTTCCATCCCTTTTTGGTTACACCCGAAAAGTTTGCCTAATGTGGCATGGAAAATGGAGTGGAGTTGGAGTTTTCACGTGAAGATCTGAGAAGCATGTTTATTTCGACTTTGTATGTAGGTCTTGGCTGAAGATCATGTTTTGTTTTAGCTTTTCTTTATTTCTTAGCTTATCTTTTAGCTCTTAGCTTATGACACAGTATGCCATGTAATAACTACCTTAGGACACAATTAATAGGCCATGTAAACGTTGACAAGGCCGAGAGTCTTCCAATGAGATGACTAGGCCGTGAGTTGGAGGACAAGTTGGAAAGGACAAGGATGGTCTAGAAGATGAAGCTTCCAAGAGGATAATTCATCCATGTATTTGGCTACACCAAAACGATGAAGGGATGGTCGAAATACTCCCTTCTCCATTCGGCCAAGGCACTCAAAAATCAAGATGGAAGTTTCTAAACTAGTTCCAAGAAGATGAAGTCTTGAGAAGCCAAATACATCCACTCTTCTACTTGGAATCCACAAAGGGAGTGTGAAAGATTCCTTCTTTGACCCCAAGAAAAGCCAAGAACTTTCCCATTTTCTTGATTTGGTCGAAACACCCTTGATCACCAAGTAAACCCAAACCAATTCACATTTGTTCCCACTAGGCCGAGAAAGTAGTTAGAGTTTGTGTCCTTTAGTTTGTCTTCTAGAATGGTCCATTTGATACTATAAGTAGGACCCTTAGGATTTGTAAATATTCAGAGTTGATTGAGATATACACTTGAGTTTTACTCATTGATAAGTGTTTCAACCCGGGGTTGTGATTCTTAGTTTGTTCTATGTGAGCCAAACCCTTTGGTGTAAGTTGAAGCTAGGACTGTGTGACCTAGTTAAACCCAAGCTAAGGTTTCCATTTGGTGTAAGTCTTGGTTAGAACTGTGTGACCTAATCAATACCTAAGCTCGAGGAACCCCCTTAGTGGTAAACGAACGTTGGAACTGTGTGGACCAACCTAGCCTAAGATTCGGGTTACTAAAAGAGCTTCCGATCATCCTCACTTGGCTAGTTCACGGGCATTGCACTTAGAAAACCTCGGTCTTGACCTTGTGGAATTGGTCACCTTATCCTTGGTGTCGACTCGGGCAGTAAAACCCCCGTGTCTCTATCCTTGGGCTCCTCGACCGCATTTCACTACAACCAAAACAACCAAACACTTAACCCAAAATGTACCAACCAACACTTGGTGTGTGCCCGAATTGCAACTCGCACTTCATGTTCATTCCTTGTCCAAACAACTTCAATACTTTCACCACCAGGTCCTAAAACACCGCCCTACCATCCACTTCAAAGATCTCCAACCGAAACCCCACAAATACTACTGTCCAAACCCGACAACACTAAGATATCCGCATAACACACCTTACCGACGACCTCACTGTTTTAGTTCTGTTCCATCACCTTGCCACCACCAAGTCCCAAACATCACACTGATCTTCTACCCACCCGTAACAACTCCAAAAGGCCTCAGTCTATTTCCAAGTATAATTACCCAAAATAGCCACCAAACACCACCCTATTCAGCCAAACCGAGAACCGAGAACTCCATCTTTAGCATCCAATTTTGGATCAACCCAAATATAACAAACATCCGACCCACTTAAACATCATCAGCCCCTCCTTACTTGCATTAGTATACAGTTCAATTATTACCAAACTTCTCCAAACATGGCACCGGTACCCAATACGAGTGCTCATCACCTCAAAAGGAAGAGACCCCTTGTTACCCATTATTCTCATATTATTAGTTCAATTACCAACCACGCGCTTTAATACGTAAGGTCTCAACTTGCCTGATGTGAATTCCACAAGTTCACGAATGGACTTGCTCTTCCTTAATGCCTTTAAACGATCCCAATTTCAATTCGAGCAAAGATTAAGTGTTTTGAATGTTCTACCGCCTCCAAATTTAATATAGTTAAAATAGAACTCTACGAGGGTAAACGAGTCCAATAATACCTATATTGTTTTACTTTAACTCACAACAAAAAAAAACCTAAAAAGGGAATCCCGAGCCTCCATGGGCAAAACTAGAATTTTCTTGCAAAAATCCATTACCCATAGCCTATATAGCCTAGATCTAGAAAATCACCCAATGTCATCCATGAACCGATCCCCAAATCAAGATTTCCATTCTCTTATTATTAGATCTCAAAATAAAAAAACTTCCCAATCAATTCATGAAATAAATGCTAATAAACTAAAGTAAGCATGGAAAATCATAAATATAAAGATTTGAATCTTACCTTCTCTTCATAATGAGAAAAACGCCACAAAAATCGGAGCTCTAAAACTAAAAATATGATGAAAATACCGAATTGATGAAATTTGAAATTTTAATACACATGTACCTCACACTTGCAACCAAAGTTCACATTTGCAAACTCACGAGATACCAACAATAGTTGTCCGTGCTAAAATGACCATAACTTCCGCATACTGCTTCGAAATTAGATGATTGGTTTTGCTATGGTTTCATAATCACGATACAAATTTAATGATTTAATCAACACATATTATAGCTCATTTTATCAATATGGTACCCTTTATGCCCCAAGAAACGACATTGAAACATCAATAAGAGCGTGACACAATCCAAACCTATTCAAAACTCATCGAAATTTGACTAAAACTTGCGGAGAAGTGAAAAACCATCATATGTACATGCTCGCACCTCAAAACACTGACTCAGGGATCATCTTGACCCGATATTGACTGTGGTGAACTCTAGTCTTAAATAACTCCCGAGCCCCTCGAGATTCATCCCAACCACTCGACTTAGTCTTAAATAATGTTTTTGCCATCATGGAACATACAAAACTCCTATTAGATTATTTAACCTCTAATGACTTTGGTCAAACCTTTCCATTTCTTTAACTTAAGAACATCCAATTTTAGATTTTCTTCTCCAATACTCACCTGATTGCCTCATTAACTGAGCCATCCATTTTTATAAGTCACCAATACCATTTTAAAGCTACATAAAGGTCAATTAAAGAAAACAAGTCTAAAATCTCAAAATGACCAAGTGGTCGTTACATCATCTACCACTTAAATAAATGTTCGTCCTCGAACGGGTAAAAATAGTACTGAGTCTTTTGAGTAACTATAAATATCTATTATAAACGTCATGAAAGCCTCCACAGGCAAGGATCAAGTAGATAGCACCACTTTTTCACTTTATCAGTAAAGTCTTATTTTAACTTAGCTAAAAAATCTAATTCTCCATTTTCCAAGACCAAAACTTCCTCCACAATTGATTCTCATTTATTTGAACTAACTCCGCTCGAATTCCTTGATTTTGATAATTACCATACATCTAAACGTAATTTATTGATTCCACAAATACCATCGTAGTTACCACGATCCTTTAGTTGTAGCCGTATCCATTGCCAATTATGTATCGATAAAATACTCTGCATTCTACTTATTCCCTTGCACACCTTACAAGTCTATATTTTATACCAGGAATCCTTGGAAAACATGTTGTCACAGACCACAATCCTAAATCATGACTCTCTTTGACATCCATAATTAGTTTGAGCCAATTTTAGGCATTATCATAAAACACTGACCTTATCCAAGACCGATTGTGCTAATTCCATATCCATTAGTTTGGTTACTTTGTGCTGAAGCTACTGAGTCAGCTCTCGCCATCCAATTTCCCCTAATCATCCACATAACGTACTATGCGCATTATTCTAGTGATTAACTTAGTGCCAAATCCATAAAAAAATATCTAATCACCCGAAGGACTTCCCATATCCATTTGTACCTCCTCTATACATGACCAAGAATCTTCATAACCATTGGCATTATCCGTATGGTTTCCATCAACAAAATTTCATCCATTACCTTATAAACTCCAATAAACCTCGGTAAACCTGTCATACCTCTATCCTGAATTGAAATCCATTATATATTCAGAAATAGGTTACTAGAATAACCATAAATTTTTCTAATAAAGTCACCCAACCTTAAATGAACAAACCTTACCCAGTATAAAATGCACAATTCCCTAAATGTCACCAATAATCACTCGAACTGATTTCAAATCTTTACAAAACAAACAACTAGCCTTCTGTAAGTCTGTGATGACCCATTCTAATCCTTTGCTCCAGAATACTCAACATTGTGATGTCATTCCCGACCTCAAAAGCTAAAATTTACCCAATTAGGATAACATTTCATAGAATCTAAATATATGGAATTCTCCTTCGTGTGCTTTTATTCAACTTGTTCACCACTTTATTGCAAGGCCTATGGCCTCATAGTCCTCCTTTTATAACTATGAAATCTGAGTGTAATACGTTGTAACACATTTAGCAAATCCAACTGCATCAAATCTTGAATTGCATGTGCCTTACCACACATAAATACTCCCAAGTCATTCATATTTGAAATACTCAACCATGTTGTCTAGCCAGCAACTCTTTGACATAGCCTATTACCACGAACATACTGTCACCTCAAAAATATGACTTGAACTTTATAACTAAAGATATTTCTTCTTATTAATCAACTCTAGCTCGTTCATTCAAGGATGATATGAAATTACCCATTATGGTACTGCAAAAGTTACCTCCTCATCAATCTTGTTACGCTAGTCATATGAAATCTGCACCTCACCAATCACCAATCGCAAATCCCAATGGCACTTTTAATACACATTGTCAAATTGTCTATAGACTTCATTCTTCAATCATAATGATTGATTTACATCTTAACTGAATGATCCATGATAACGCCACCATAATCCATACATGACTCCAGTAATCCCATTGCTTCGAATTCAAGCCCTTTTAAGGAGATGAACCTTTATCCTTCTAAATCGAGAGTAATAATGCCTTTATATTAATTAACCAATTTTCATATTTCATTCACAATCAATTTTACCATTATCAACCGAAAATCAGTCAAACCCATTCGAGAGATGTATCAAAATATCATAAATCGTACAAAATAGTTAAGCCAATCATGGATATAGCATTAAGCTGCCATCTTGAGAATCTGAAAGTTTCCCTTACCTCACTTGAACAATGAAACTGAGTACTCCTCAAATTAAAGCATAACACATGTACGATCTTTCATGAAGTCTTTCCACCAAAAAGTGCATATCCACTCTGGTTACTCTAATAAGGTTAATTATTATAGCCGATGTAATATTCCTAAACCACTCCAGTACTGGTCCATAATCTGCAGGGCAATCATTACTTACCGTACACATATTCCTACTAAAGTTCTCAAATAGCATCATACAAGTATCCTTGCCAAAATCCTTTAACTGAAGAATCCTTCTTCCAATATGGTTTATGAGTTTACCAACCCAATATCGATACTGAAATGCCTATAGTGAATTCACATCTATTGGTTTCAACCAGTATTACTAATCCTTAATTCAATCTCTGAAATGCACCTTACAACTTGAATTAGTTAATATCTACCATTGATCTACCACTTTAAATGTACTTATTGATTGACACCTCATTCGAGGGTCCTTAAGCGATTCTTTCCCACGAAGGACCACCTATTTCCTTGTTTTGCCAAACTAGAACACCTCCAGCAAATCATGCGATTATTACTCTCATTTTGTCAAATCCACCAAGTCACATCACTAGTAATTGTAGAGACTTGCCGAGTCGTAAGAAACAAATATAAAGGCCACATCTCCTTCTAAACTAGGTGCAACAACTGATAACTCCTTAGGTAATAAGTCTTAACACTTGTCCATCGCTAGAGCCATCCTCATTAGTCTATCACTATACTCCTGGTAGCCTACATCATAGTCAACATAACAGCCAATTCATGCTCTTTTAACATCCAGTTTGCAGACAGAGTAGCCTCGTTCCATGACAACCTAATGGATTCATTCCATTTCCGACACTATAACCTTTGAGGACACCATATTAGTGTCCCGTCATCCTTGCACATCAAAGAACTGCGGTATATCTCACAAAATCACTAGTGCTTGGCAAAAATGACCATTTTTATCACCACTTCAAATCTCAAGCGAACCGACAACGCACCCTCTACTGAAAGATTATAATCGCATATTCCCATAAGATTCAATGACAATGATAACTACCCCTGCTTGAGCTTAAGCCAATATACATTTCCTGAAAGGACCTCCAAATCACTTTTGCTTAACCCACACAATGCCACCCTTCCGACAATCAACTTAGCCATTCATACTCTAATGCAATACCAAACATAGCACAACTCGTGCTCCTATCAGATGAACACTTTACCATAATGACCAATGTGTCACAAAACTTGAACTATTAGAATTCTCTTCAGTACACTTCAACCCATAGAATAGAGAGAAAACTCTACATACAAATCGCATAACAAGTCCTACCACCTCTGACCTCATCACCAAGGATCACCTTTCATGTCTTTGTCCATTTTCAAATTCTCTTCACAGTCTTAACGTGGTCACTATCCTCTCATCAAATCAATTGATTTTCCCCAAGCTTACATTTGTCTTTAGAAACCAACATATGTACTCTTTCATTAGTGGATCATTGACTTGTTGTTGATACGCTCGTGCCAAAATACTATCATAATATATCTAAAGATACTTAAGTAATCCTACTTCAATCACACCTCGAGTAAATTATCCATGCTATATCAAACCTCCTCAAGTGCAGTCCTCAAGGCCACAACGCTTATCACCTAGTTTTTTACTAGTCGAATCAAATTTAAATCAATTCTCTTTCCATCACTTGCTATATTGTAAATGCACTTCCTCTACTTCTGAACAACTATCTATTGAATACATGGTGATCATGCAGTCCTTCATATCATCACTCCCATTTTCTAGGGATAACATTGAACTAAAGAGTCTGGATCACAACCCACTTAACTTAGTATTCAAGTCATAGCTGCAAACTGAACTTGGTCATACATCCTTATCATGGTGACACATCTCTTACTATACCACATGACATCACACCCAGTTGCCAATTGCGAACCCAAAAATTTGTCCTCACCATCAGTGAGAGAGGGAAACCAAAACGTTTACACCTTAAACCGAATCACAGATGCATGATAAGGAATGAAAGAATGAATTTTTCCTAATTGTCCCATAGCCTCTCGAAGATAAGTACAAATGTCTCCGTACAGTTCTGCAAGACTCTACTAGATATTACTCTTGTACTCGTGAGACCGGTGAACCTAAATATCTAATACTAATTTGTCACGACCCAAATTCTAAAGTCGTGAAGGCACTTACCCCCACCCGGTAAGTGAACCATCCACAATAGTTACACAAGTTATTAATTGAATTAATCAAAAGAAAATGAATAAAATGAAGTCGATTCAAGTCATAACTAAGTCTCATAATCATAAATAAGCGGAAATAAGTACTACAACCCCAAAACCTGGTGTCACAAGTACAAGAACTACTGCAACAGAAAGTACATGTGTGGGATAATATATGTATACACTATCTGAAAGTAAGGAAAGACAGAAGTAAAATAAAAGAGAAGAATTTGGTGCCACAGATCAGCCAACAACCCTGAATCCTCCAAGTCAGTCTCCTGAATGATCGTTGAAGCCTCATGTTCTGCTAGTATTAGGGACAGACTCTGCATATATAAAGGTGCAACAAGTATATAGTGAGTAGGGGATATGAAAGTGTGCTCAACGACATTGTCAACGAGCCGTAAACTAATATTTTGACGAGTGTTGGTCTTCTGAATTCTTACTCCCATACTTATCCGCTATTCATTCATAAAGGCATATTTGTTATCCACCAAGTAAAGATAGGAAAATCACACACTTCAACAAATAGTCAAGTAATCATTCAAGTGTGATAAGTACATTTCAATCAATCCTTCAAGTAAGTCAAACAATAATAGTCAATAAAATGATATGATATGCAAATACAATGCAAAGACCATCTATCACCGGTATACACACGCTCCGTAATATATAGAATATGTGATCCATGGGGAACTTGCGAGGTCCATACATCATCCAGAACCATTTCCCATCGATTATCAGCTATTTAGACTCTCAATCTCAACACTTAGCCAATTTGGATTTGATTACCTGTACTTAGCCAATTCGGTTATCATCCGCATCATTCTGCCCCGAAACATTTTCCATCAGACACCACATATGTTTCATCAAGTGTAATATGCATGAGATACCATATGAAAACATGAATATGATATGGATACAAAATAAGCATCAAGGATATAAAGTAGAGGCTCAACTTAGCTCTTTTTCATCCTTAAACGAGAATTTAAAAGTGACGAGAACACATAATTAACAACTATGCCATGTATATTTGATATAAATATCAAGTAGGACATTCATATCACGTATCATATCACATCAATCAATTTAAGCTATCAGCTAATGCCCACATGCTTTGGCATTTTTATAAGAAAAATAAATAGTTCAATTACTATACAACTTCCCTGAATATAGCATCGGTACCTAATACGAGTACTCGTCAGCTCAAAAGTATGGGATCTACTTATTACCTATTACTCCCATATTATTAGTTCAATAACCAAACACACACTTTAAATAGAGTCAAGCAAGGTCTTAACTCCCCTGATTTGAAGTCCACAAGCTCACGAATGGACTTGCTCTTCCTCAATGTCTCTAAATGATCCCAATATTGATCTGAGTGAAGATTAAGTCTTCTGGTATCTCTACCGCATAGAAATTCACCAAACGAGTTTAATATAGCAAAAATAATACTCTACGAGGTTAAACGCGTCCAATAATATCCCATATTGCTATACTCTAATTTGAAATCCAAAAATGAACCCAAAATGGTAACCCTAAGCCCCCAAGGGCACAACTGTTTTGTTTTTGCTAAATGATTTACCCATAACCAATATAGCCTAGATCCAAGAAATCATCCAATTCCATCTATGAATTGATCCCCAATACATATTTTCTATTTTCTTATCCTTAGAGCCCAAAACCCCAATTTTCCCAATCAAATCATGAAATAAATGCTAATAAACTGAAATAATCATGGGGAATCACAAATATAAAGATCAGAATCTTACCCTCTTTTCTAAATGAGAAAAAAGGCACAAAAATATCTTAAATCCGATACTCACCTGATTGCCTCGTGGACCGAGCCATCCATCATCGCAAGTCACAAATACCTATCACAAGCAATAATTCATAAGTCATGATGGAATATATTCCCACCTCATAGGTAAGCCAGCCTAAAATGATTTACAATACGATAAAAGTAATATGCAGAAAGTAAAAAGAAATAACTGAATATGAATAATACTAAGTCTTAATGTAAGGAGTACGAAAACCAACTAAAATCCACCGAAGGTTCGTGCCATAGTACAAGAGCCTTTAATAATAGAAACTACAAGTCTGAATCTATTAATAAGTGTCTCAATACAAAGAAAACACAGGAAGATAAATGATAGAGGGATAAGGGTGCTGCAGGACAGCCAAACAACTCACCACGATTTCCTGAATGGAATTAACTTGGAGTCACTCAGCTCCTTGAAATTCGCCAGTACCCGGAGTCGAATCTACACCACAAAAGGCAACAAGTGTAGTCTAAGTACGGGAAGCACGTATACTCAATATATCTCATAGAGCAACAACAAAAAAAGTAGTGACAAAGTAAATAGAAAATTCCTCTTTTACCTTATCAATAATCTATCTTATGACCAAGAAATATCCAAGCACAAAATATAAATTGCCCAATAAGCCAAGTAATCAGGTAACATATAATCAAATAGTTAATGAATTATGTAAAAGCCAACCAAATAATCAATTAGAAATAAGAAATGAAATGCAATGCAATATGCTTCGTATACACACAAATCTTCCAACAACTATATGGATGATATGACCCATGGGGGACTGCTAAGTCCATATACCACCCGGACTACCAGATCCTTAAGATCTCATCGAGTCTAAGCCTCCCAAGACTAATATCATACTTCTCGACCTTAAGAGGTTAGTATACCATACAACTGACATGATAGGGCTAGAATACGTCTATTTCCTTGAAATCTTGATCTCATAGATCATGTAAAGAAAATACAATGGATGTACATAATATAACACATAAGAGAATGAATATCTCAAAAACCTGGACTTAATAGTCATCATGTTCAAGTAAGTTCATCAACAAATCAGACTTAATAGCCAACAACTTCAAGCATATTTATTCACAAATTTATCATGATAGTACGAGATTCTTTAGAATGAAAAACACAATCGACAATTAAGTCTAACAAGTATCACATAACAGCTAATGCCTAGATGCTTGTGCATTTTTAGGTCACGACCCATATCTATACAATACACAACTAGACATAATATTTCACTGGTACTCGTACTAATGCCCATCACACCACGGATATGAGTCCCCCCTTTACACCCTTACCCTTTATTATTACATTTTTTTGTTTACTTAACAAAGAACGTCCCTCAAGCAAAGTCCAAATTCTTAACATATCTCGAATGCCGAGCTTCGTGCCATAAACCTCAAGAAATTTCTTTCCCTTTTCTTGACTCCTTGGATCATTCCCAATCTATAAAATATGTAATCTACATGACTATATAAGCCTGTAGACACCCATATTATTGTACTTATAATCGATGCTCCGAAAATACCTATAAAGCCTAAGGGAAAAGTTGAAATTTTATTGAAAAATCAATTTATGCATGACTTAACTAGTCTAAATCAAGAAAATCATTCAAAACTAACCACAAATTGACTTTCAATTTTGATAATTTCATACTCTTAATCTTAGGGTTTAAACCCCTAATTTCCCAACCCAATTCATGGATAAAATACCAAATATATTGAAGAAATTAAGAATAAACATCAAAATGAGAGTTAGAATCTTACCCCTAGGCTAAAGTTTGCAAAATGCTTTCGAAATCACCTTTATTTGAGCTCTAGAACTTGAAATATGAAGAAGGGAAAATGTTTTTGAGTTTGGTAACTTAATTTCACCACCAGCGATTCACTTCATCGCGACCGCGAGAGCTTCGTCGCGATCGCGATGTGCACTCCTCACCCAGCTCAACATTTGCTCTTCGCAATCACGAGGCCTAGCCAGTAAATGAGAAGACCACGACCCAACTTAAATCCCAACTACCGTACGCAATGGGGACTATACTCTCGTGATCGCAATTCCTAGCTGGTCGGCCTTCTGCAAACCCTATCCAAGCCACACAATCTCATAAAAAGATATTACTAGGACCAGCAATTGAAAACCAGCCAAGTTTAAAACTTGGTTTCGACACCCAAAACTTATTTGGAACCCCCCGGACACAAACCAAATATGCTTTTCAGTCATAAAACACACTATAGACCTGCTCGTGAACTAAAAATCTTCCAAACGAGGTTGTTTTGACCTGCTGTTGACCATGGTCAAGTCAAATCCTTAAACTTAACTAATTCTCAACCAAGGGTCTGAAACACACCTGAGCCCCTCGGGATGTTAACCAACTAGTCGACTATGTCATATATGATCCGATACTCACCCAATTATCTCAAAAATCATGCCACCCATCCACGTAAGTCCTAAATAGTATAAAGAATCTATGAGAAGGGTCTTTCGGAAATAAAAGGTCAAAAAGCTTAAAATGACTAGGCGGGTCGTTGCATCAGATACCACTTAAACAAACATTCTTTCTCGAACGGTAAACACATAACGGTACTTGCAGTGATAAAAAATTGAGGATATCTACTATGCATGTTCGACTTAGTCTCATAAGTAGCCTCCTCTATTAGATGTGTTACGCCTTATAGTTTTAAGCCTAGTCAAACCATCACCTGAATACAAGTATTTCCAGAAAGAGATATGATCTTATGAAGGGGTAATAAAGATCCATATCTTATTTATTGAAGTATCAAGAGGTGTAAAGGTTATACCGAACCAAAGGAAATAAATTTGTGGTGATTTGGAGAATTTCTATGTTTTACGATGAGAATTACAGCCAAAATTATGTTTTACAGTCCATGAAAATTTAGGACCTCTACCGGTAAAACTTACCAGAAAGTTGGTGGAGGAAAATGTGTTTTACGATGGCCTTTCACAGCCTGTAAAATATTTTACGGTGGGAAGCGCCACCGTAAAACCCACAGTAAAAATGGGTCAATGATAATCCCTTTTTAAGTCGAGGAGGGCTCCCTTGACGTCATTTTCTCATATAAAATACCCCTTAAGCTCCCAAAAGCTCCCTAGGATTTCATACTTGTCTAAGAGCAATCTGGAAGGAGGAACCACATGAAACTTTCGCAAGAAGTTCGCGATACAAGTTCAATCCCTACTAGCTTATCTCGACTTTGGTGGAGGAATTACTAAAGTGTTAATATTAGGGTTTAAGGTGCAACCTTGGTGATTGAGGTATGGATTCTCTCTTTATTTACATACCTAAGTTGTGCAAGTTGTCAAGATTTTATTTTACTAAAGGACCAAGAAAGGAGAAGTTGGAATTCTTGAAGTTGTTATGTTGTTGATAGTGATAAATCTATGAGATTCCTCTATGAACATAAATGATGAAATTGGAAAATTAGGAATGGAATTGTGATGTTATGTTTAGAGTCGATATTGAAACAAATCCCTCGCTTAATATAGACAATAATTAATACACATGCAAGGCTCCTCGGAACATATTCAGTTTCATCGACAAGGCATATATGGCTTACTTTCTCTCTTATTTTGGCATGATCTATATAAATGAGAAATAAACGCAACACTACTCTATAATAATTCCACTCTTAATATCTAGGGGTCCTTATGATGATTAACGATTATACAATATTGCTTCGAGAAAGTTTATCCATGATTGGTGAGTTCTAGGGAGTCATGTAATAATAATGATGATAGCCTTATAATGTTGATCGGAGGTGTAACGACCTTACGTCACTCTGATCGGGGTTGGTAAGCATGATATGTCCTTTTGTTTGTTGTCATATACATATATATTCCCTCAGAGGCCTATGGCATTATATACGCAGCTCATACATAAATGACATTGATGATATTACCCTCAGAGTCATATGACGTTATATACACAATTATTATACACATCTATATAGTTGATGCATTGTGGAATTGTGAGTTCCAGGTGGTATTTTCTCACTTCCTTGATTAGAGTTGGTTTATTTACAGTTGATTATGCCCTACATATTCAGTATATCTTTCATACTGATGTCCCTTTCTGAGGCACTGTGTTCATGCCCACAGGTACAGATAGATACAGTGGCACTTCTTCTCAGTAGGTGACCTGCTCAACCGTGATTGTCGCACTCCCTTCCCTCGGAGGTGCAGTACAAGAGTTTTTAGGTACTACTATATAAGTTACTAGTGTTATGGGTATGGCACAACCCTATCCCACTCTGTTGATTGTATAAGTCACTCTTAGACTCTTTCAAACTTGTGTGTAGTGGGTGTATGTATGTCGTGGCCTAGTCTACCATTTTATTAGCACTGTAAAGGTGTACTCAGGCTATCTGTATATATATCCTACTGGGACTCTTCTGCGTGCAAGTTATCATTTTGTCTTGTCTTTTATAGTTATTGGGAGGCCTTGTCGGTCCGTGTTTCATATCACATATTTTGTATACTACAGTGGCACACTGAGGCCTTTGGGCGTTGGGTGTCGGCCACCTCCCCTAGGTTGGGGTGTGACAAACTTGGTATCAGAGCAGGTCTATTCTAGGGAGTTTGCAAGTTGTATCTAGTAGAGTCTTATTTATAGGTGTGTTGTGCATCAAACTTATAAGCAGGAGGCTACATGATATTTAGGATGATTACTTTTCTTCCTGATCTAGATCGTGTGGTAGCATTGAGTCGTAAGTGTTAATCCCTAATCTTCATCTTATTTATATTCTCAGCCATGCCTGCTACTACTAGACGATAGGAGGATTTGCGAAGAGTAGATAAAGAGGTGGGAGAGGGTGCCAGTCAAGCATCACCCGCTGACCCGAAGAGACAAGAGCACCAAGATAAGACTATATCTCAGGCCTTCTAGACTCCACCCCCACAGCCACCTCCAAAAGGATAGGGTGAGTAGATGTGCCTTCAGTTTCTGCTCCAGTTGCCCCCGATCAGGATCTAGATATGCAGAGTGAAGTTCAACTATTGACTTGACTTGTGGCCTCTCAAGCCCAGTATAAGACCCCTGGTATTGCTGATAGGGCTGTGAGTGCGAGAGTTTAGGATTTCATTACCCTGGAACCTCTAGTATTTACCGTGATAGATCCCAATGTGGACCCATATAATTTTCTGGATAGGATGCAGCGGACCTTACGAGATATGCATGTAACGGATGCTGAGCCAGTAGAGTTGGCTTCCTAGAGATTACAGGATGTGGCCGCAACCTAGTTTGAGATTTGGGAGCAGGCTAAGGGACCTACCTTTTGGCTGGAGGGAGTTCTCCGAAGAATTTTTTACAGCAGTATTTGTCGGTCGAGCCAGGAGAGATAGGTTCTTATATCTGGAATAGAGTAATATGAGCGTTCAAGAGTATAGCTTCCAATTTAATTCCTTAGCTAAGTACGCTCCTACGATTGTTGTTGAGATGAGCGACCGGGTACATCAGTTAGTTAATGGTTTGGGGCCATATTTGGTGAATGAACTTATGACAATTTCTTTAAACACTAATATGGATATCTCTAGCATTCAAGCCTATGCACAGAATCTAGAGGATCACAAGAGGCATCAGCGAGCTAGTCAAGAGAATGATAGGGGCCATCATAAGAGAGCCCGATCTACATGTGATATAGGAGAGTTTTGAGGTGAGTTTAGACTATATTTTCCTAGACATCTATCTTACTCGACAACTAGTGCACCACTATATTTCCAAGGCTAGCGTCATGACCAAACCACTTATTGTGGACAGGGTTAGAGTTCATATGAATTGGGCCTGCAATATAGGGGATATTTGAGCCAGAGCAGGCCACCATTACCATAATATGCTCAGTGTGGTAAGGTTATCTAGGACTTGTCCAATGAGAGGTGGAGGTAGTATGACACAATTGACAGGGTATATAACAACTTATTCTTCATCAATACGCCCTTCAAGGTTAGGTACACACACACCATTTGGTAGGGACAGAGGCAGAGGAGCAACAACTAGTTCGAGCGGTCCCCAGAACCACAGACTCTTTATCAGGATAACAAGACCTTGAGTCATCTTCAGATGTGGTTACATGTATATTATCTATCTTCCCTCTTGACGTATATGCTTTGTTAGATCTGAGTTCCAGCTTGTCTTATATTACACCTTTTGTTATTGGTAAGTGTGGAAAGGAGCCTGAATTGTTACATAAGTTATTTGAAGTATCTACGCCCGTAGGTGAACCTATAATTATTAGGCAGGTGTATAGGAATTATGATATAAAAATCTATGATCGTCATACCATGGCCGACTTGAATGAGCTAGAGATGGTGGAATTTGATGTAATTATAGGTATGGATTGGTTGGCTTCTTTGCTATGATAATGTTGATTGTTGGACGAAAGTCGTTCACTTTAATTTTCTAGGCGAACCTATCATTTAATGGAAAGGTAATACGGCAGCACCTAAGGATAGGTTTATTTCACCTCGTGCGAGTTCAGGACGTGGAGGCAAAGCCTCCAACTCTTCAGTTAGTCCCTGTCGTTTCCTGATGTATTCCCTGATGAACTCCCTGGTATTCCTCTCGAAAGGGAAATTGAGTTTGCTATCGACGTACTCCCAGATAACCAACCTATATCTATTTCTCTGTATCGAATGGCTCCTGCCGAGTTGAAAGAATTAAAATCTCAGTTAAAGGACCTTATGGAGAAGGGCTTTATTAGGCCCAGTACCTCCTCGTTGGGTGCACCAGTGTTAGTTGTTCGTAAGAAGGACAGTTCCTTAAGAATGTGTATTGATTACCGTCAACTAAATAAAGGGACTATTAAAATCAAGTACCCGCTACCCCGAATTTATGACTTATTTGGTCAGTTGCAAGGCGCTATGTATTTCTCGAAGATTGACCTCAGGTCTAGATATCATTAGCTGCGAGTTAAGCAGAAAGATATTCCAAATACCGCTTTTCGGATGAGATATGGCCACTATGAGTTTCTTGTTATGTCTTTTTGCCTGACCAATGCGTCGGCGGCCTTTATGGATTTAATGAACTAGGTATTAGCTGTTCTAAGATATATTTGTGATAGTGTTTATCGATGACATTTTGGTATATTCTCGATCAGAAGACAAACATGCGGATCATTTGTGATCGGTGTTATATACACTCCAGAATCGCGAGTTATACGCTATGTTTTCTAAATGTGAGTTCTGGTTAAACTTAATGGCTTTTCTGGGTCATGTAGTGTCGGACAAAGCCATCACAGTGGATGGCCAAAAGCTCGAGGAGGTAATGAATTGGTTGAGGCCCATAACTCCTATGGAGGTACATAGTTTCTTGGGCTTGGAAGGTTATAATCGAAGGTTTGTAGATAATTTCTCTTCTATTGCCACTTCATTGACATAGTTGACGCATAAGGCAACCAAGTTTCAGTGGTTAGAGGCTTGCAAA
Source organism: Anisodus acutangulus (assembly GCA_029783415.1). NCBI lineage: Eukaryota > Viridiplantae > Streptophyta > Magnoliopsida > Solanales > Solanaceae > Anisodus > Anisodus acutangulus. The sequence goes on from CM056489.1 coordinate 23,370,594, forward strand.
AAGGGTTTTCAGGAGTTGAAAAACATATTAACATCAACACCTATATTAACACTACCAGAGGGATCAAACGGCTATGTGGTGTACTGCGATGCCTTTAGAGTAGGGTTGGGTTGTGTTCTGATGTAGCATGGTAAAGTTATTGCATATGCTTCGAGCCAATTAAGGAAATATGAGTAGAACTACCCAACTCACAATTTTGAATTGGCGGCTGGTATATTTGCTTTGAAGATATGGTGTCATTAATTGTATGGAGTTCATATTGATATATTTACAGACCATAAGAACTTGCAGTATATATCCAAGCAGAAGGAGTTGAACTTGAGGCATCAAAGATGGCTTGAACAACTAAAGGACTACGATGGGGATATTTTATACCATCCCAACATGGAAAACGTAGTAGCCGACGCATTAAGCTATAAGTCGATGGGAAGCTTATAACATATGAAATGTGACAAGCTAGAGATGACCATGGATCTATACGTTTAAATATGCAGTTGTTAGATGCATTGGATGGACGTGCTATAGTTCAAGACGCCACCGAGTCTTCTTTATTGGCTGAAGTAAAGGCATGACAATTTGATGATCCAACCCTGTTAAGGATTAAAGAAGGTGTTCCCCTCCAAAAGAAGTGGTTGTTTGAGTTACTAGAAGATGGAGTTCTTAAGTACAAGGGCAGATTGTGTGTACTCGACATAGAAGGGCTTTGATGTTATATCATGGAAGAGACTCATTAGTCCAGGTATTCTATTAATATGTATCATGACCTTTAGCAACTATATTGGTGGAACGATATGAAGAAGAATATCGCAGAATTTGTTGCAAAGTGCCCATATTATCAATATGTTAAGATTGAACATCAGAAGCCTGGAGGATTGTTTAAGAATATAGAGATCCCAATATGGAAATGGGAGGCGATTAATAAGGATTTCATTACAGGACTGTCTAGTTCTCGATGGAAGTTTGATTCTATATGGGTTATCATGGATAGACTCATGAAGACAATTCATTTTCTACTGATTCGAACAACTTACTCGGCTAAGGATTACGCCAAGCTTTATATTGAAGAGATAGTTTGACTCCATGGAGTTCCGGTGTCTATTATATCTAGCAGAGGTTTGCAGTTTACAACTAATTTTGGTAGGTCTTTTCAGAAGGGCTTGGTTACTCAGATTTGTCTTAGCACCACTTTTCATCCTCAGACAAATGGGCAAGCCGAATGTACTATTCAAACGCTCGAAGATATGTTACGAGCTTATGTTTCGGACTTTAAGGAAAGCTGGGAAGACTATCTGTCACTTATTGAATTTACCTATAACAACAACTACCATTCCAGTATTCAGATGGCACCATATGAGGTGCTATATGGGCAGAAATGCAGGTCTTCTATTAGTTTGTTCGACGTTGGGGAGAAAAAACTACTTGGACCTGACCTGGTACAGTAAGATGTAAAAAAGGTGAAGCTAATTCAGTAACGATTGTTAACAGCTCAGAGTCAACAAAAGTCTTATTCAGATAATCGGCATCGCGATTTAGAATTATTATGGGAGATTGGGTGTTTCTAAAGGTATCATCTATGAAGTGCGTAATGAGATTCGGTAAGAAGGGCAATCTTAGCTCCAGATACGTTAGGCCATAAAATATTTGTCAAATAACTAGCCAGGTCACTTATAAGCTCGAGTTACCCCCATATTTGGAAGAAGTTCACCCGGTATTCCACATATCGATGCTTTGCAAATTCTTAAGCGACCCTTCTCGCATAACCCTTATTTAGGATGCTCAGGTCACGAAGGACCTGTTATACGAAGAAGTTCCCATCACTATATTGGATCGCCAAATCTGTAAACTATGGACGAAGGAAGTTGCTTGAGTTAAGGTGCTTTGGAGAAATAACAATGTAGAAGAAATGACTTGGTAGACTAAAGAAGTTATGGAGTCCTGATATCCTTATTTGTTTCAGACCCCAGGTTTATATCAATACTCGTGCGATATGATCCTTTTGTTCCTATTCAATCCATCAATCTTAACTCATATACTTTTTGTTATGTCTAATGTTAAGGTGAATATGGCAGGTGTAGCTCAAAGTACGGCGAATGATAGATAAGGTGAGTTATCCGTTTGAGTTGGTTATCCATTTGAGTTGGTTGGCAGGTTTCAGGTAGCCATGTTTACATAGGAAACTCTGCCAACATTTTCTAAAACCTTAAACGATATAGCAATATTCAACATTTGAGGACGAATGTTCTTAAGGAAGGAAGGATGTTTTACTCCTAGTCGTACCATCAACTGAATACCGACATTTCTGAAAAGAGATGTGATCTTATGAAGGGGTAACAAAGGTCCATAGCTTATTTATAGAAGTATCAAGAGGTGTAAAGGTTATGCCAAACCAAAGGAAATAAATTTGTCGTGATTTGGAGAATTTCTATATTTTACGATGAGAATTACGGCCAAAATTATGTTTTACGGTTCATGAAAATCTGGGACCTCTACCGGTAAAACTTAGCAGAAAGTTGGTGGAGGCAAAGGTGTTTTATGGTGGCCTTTCACTGCCCGTAAAATATTTTACGGTGGGAAGAGCCACCGTAAAACCCACAGTAAAAACGGGTCAATGATAATCCCTTTTTAAGTCGAGGAGGGTTCCATTGACGTCATTTACTCATATAAAATACCCCTTAAGCTCCCAAAAGATCCCTAGGGTTTGATACTTGTCTAAAAGCAATCCGGAAGGAGGAACCACATGAAACTTTCACAAGAAGTTCGCGATACCAGTTCAATCCCTACTAGATTATCTCGACTTTGGTGGAGGAATTACCCAAGTGTTAATATTAGGGTTTAAGGTGAAACCTTGGTGATTGAGGTAAGGATTCACTCTTTCTTTACATACCTAAGTTGTGCAAGTTGTCAAGATTTTATTTTACTAAAGGACCAAGAAAGGAGAAGTGGGAATTCTTGAAGTTGTTATGTTGTTGATGGTGATAAATCTATGAGCTTCCTCTATGAACATAAATGATGAAATTGGAAAATTAGGAATGGAATTATGATGTTATGTTTAGAGTTGAGCTATAAAAAATCTTCCTTATAAGACATGAACACGGTATTGATACAAATCCCTCGCTTAATATAGACAATCATTCATACCACATGCAAGGCTCCTCGGAACATATTCAGTTTCATCGACAAGGCATGTAGGGCTTACTTACTCCCTTTTTTGGCATGATTTATATAAATGAGAAATAAACGCAACACTACTCTGTAATAATTCCACTCTTAATATCTAGGGGTCCTTATGTTGATTTACAATCATACAAAATTGCTTCCAGAAATGTTTATTCATGATTGGTTAGTTCTAGGGAGTCATGTGATAATAATGATGTTAGCCTCATAATGTTGATCTGCGGTGTAACGACCTTACATCACTCTGTTCGGGGTTGGTAAGCATGATATATCCTTCAGTTGGTCATCATATATATATATATATATATATATATATATTATGCATTTATACTGCCCTCAGTGGCCTATGCCATTATATACGCAGCTCATACATACATGACATTGATGATATTATCTTAAGAGCCCTATGACTTTAAATACACAGTTAATCCATACATGACATTGATGATTTTTCCCTCAGAGGCCTACGGTGTTATACACGAGATTATTATACACATCTGTATAGTTAATGCATTGTGGCATTGTGAGTTCGAGGTGGTATTTTCTCCACTTCCTTGATTAGAGTTTGTTTATTTACAGTTGATTATGCCCTACATATTCAGTACATCTTTCATACTGATGTCCCTTTCTGGGGCATTGTGTTCATGTCCGCAGGTACATATATATAGAACAACACTCTTCCTTAGTAGGTGACCTGCTCAACTGTGATTATCGCACTCTCTTCCCTCAGAACTGCAGTACATGAATTTTTAGGTGCTACTATATACGTTACTAGTGTTTTGGGTATGGCGGGGCCCTGTCCCAACCTGTTGATTGTATATGTCACTCTTAGAGGCTTGTAGACTTGTTGTAGTGGGTGTATATATGTCGTGTCCTTGTCGGCCTTGACTATCTATATATATATATCCTGCTGGGACTCTTCTGTGTGCAAGTTATCATTCATTCTTGTCTTCTATGGTTATTGTGAGGCCTTGTCGGTCCAAGTTTCATATCACATGTTTCGAATACTATAGTTGTATGCTCGGGCCTTCGGGCACTGGATGCTGGCCACCCACCCAAGGTTGGGGTGTGACAGGATGATGCCTCTATTGAACTTTCACCGATGCAAGCTCCTTTGCCCTAAACTTTTGAATCGTTCTATCCAAAATGGCTACTGACTCTTCCTCCAATTAAATGTCAAATTTTAATAAATTTGCATCGAATCCCACTAAATCACGTGAGAACCATCGGACAAATCAGGAGGTAAAGAAATTTCAGAGGCTACCTCACCAACATTCTGAACAATCTCAAAAGGACCAATAAACCTCAGGCTTAGCTTGCCCTTCTTCCCGAACCTCATCACTCCATTAATGGGCGAAACCTTCAGCAAAATCCGCTCTCCAATCCTAAACTTCAAATCACAAACCTTTCGATCCACATAAATCTTTTGCCTACTCTGAGTCGTGAGTAGTCTATCCTGAATCAACTTTACCTTATCCATCGACTCTCTCAAAAAATCCGTTCCCCAACGCCTAACCTCAAATGTATCAAATCAACTAACTGGAGAACGACATCTCCTACCAAATTGGGCTTCAAATAGAGAAATCTCAATGCTCGAATGGTAACTGTTGTTGTATGCAAACTCCGCCAAAAGAAAGAATTGGTCCCAATGACCACCAAGTCGATCACACAGGCTCGCAACATATCCTCAAAGACCTGAATAGTCCGCTCAAACTGACCATACGTCTAATGGTGGAAAGTTGTGCTAAGATCTACCCCAATACCTAACTCTTTTTACATCGACCTCTAAAATGAGATGTACACTATGTGCCCCCATTTGTAATGATAGGAATGGGTATCCTATGCTAATGAACTATCTCTCCATTGTAGATTCTGAACAACTTCTCTGAATTATAAGTAGTTTGAACTAGAATGTAATTGGCAGACTTGGTCAAAGCATCCACAATGATCTAAATAACGTCAAACTTAGACAAAGTCTATGGTAATCCTACCACAAAGTCTATTGCAATCCTCTCCCACTTCCACTCGGATATAGGCATCATCTGAAACACACCACCAGACTTCTGGTGCTCATACTTCACTTGTTGAGAATTCAAACACCGAGTTGCAAACTCCACATTGTCCCTCTTCATTCGACACCACTAATAGTATTTCTTCAAATCATGATACATCTTGGTAGCCCCTAAATGAATAGAATATCATGAACTATGAGCCTTCTCTATGATTAAATGAGTCAAGTCACCTATCCAAGGTACACAAATACAATCCTTAATCCTCAAAACATCTTCATTGTCTAGAATCACCTCCCTGGCTTCTCCCAGCAACTTTTTCTCCCGAATCTTACATAATTTCTAATCATTAAACTGTTGATCCCGAATCTGCTCCAATAAGGATGATCCCACCTCTACAAGCTAGAAGCCTTCCTGACAATTGAAATTCATAGCTAAAGAAAGGTGATGCAAGAAAGGCCCCAAACTTAGCTTCTCCACTCAAGTGGTTAAATGAAGAACTGAAGGTGTCAATGGTTGATCATCGACCCACGGCTAAGGGCCGAGAATGGCATGGGATTTGGAGCGAATTAGGAAACATCACTTGATTTTCTTAAGGAGACAACCTTTATTCGGCCTTTGTGTTGGTCTTGGCCGAGACCATGCTTTAATTTATTGTCTTTAAATTCCTTGATTACTTACTAGTATTCGTAGGACAATTCAAACTATGTAATAACGCCTAGTTTTTCTTAGGACACAATCAATGTTTTGTAAGGGGTGAATAGGCCAGGAAGGGTGACTTGGCCGAGAGTGACAAGATGGCAAGGACAATTGATGACTTGGCTGACAAGGTGGCAAAGACAAGAGACTTCCAAGAAGACAATTCATGAACCAACTTGTTCACGGATTTGGTTGCCTAGAAGATGACAAGGTCGGCCTAGGGGAGAAGATGAGTTGGCCGAAACAACTCACATGTGCTAGGAATGGAAGCTCCAACCACATCCCAAGAAGATGAGATTTTTGGAGAACCAAATTCATGCACTCTTCTACTTGGAAGCCACAAAGGGGTGTGAAAGAGGTTGAGTTCATCCTTTCTTCCAAGAAAAGCCAAGACTTTTACCATTGTTCTCACAATGGCCGAGAACCTCCTTAGCCAACAAGAAAACCCGAACCCTTCCCCATTTGTTCCCATTCGACCGAGAGGTTGTGTATTTTGTGTCTTTTAGTTTGTCTTCTAGAAAGGTCCATATACTACTATAAATAGGACCCTTAGGATATTGTAAAAAGAAAAGTTGTGATTGAAATATAAGCTTGAGTTTTACTCAAAAACTAGGGTATTCAACTTGTGTGTTGTATACATTAGTTGGTCCTTGTATGGGCCTTAGTTCTTGTGTGAACCACCCTCCCTTTGGTGTAAGCTTGGTTAAGACTTATGTGACTTATCTAAGACCAAACTTGAGGAACCCCCTCAGTGCAAGTTGATGTTGGAGCTTGTGTGATCCAACCAAACCCAAACCAAGGATCTATCTTAAGGTTACCAGCCACCCTCACTTGGTTCATATTCGGGCTTGTACTTAGCAACCCCGATCAAGTCTTTGTCCAATTGGCCACCCTCATCTTGGTGTCGACTCAAGCATTAAAAACTTCGTGTCTCTATCCTTATTATATCGGTCGTACCTCACTTAAACCATATCGACCGAACCAACACTTAACCAATTCAACCATCTTTCACCCAACCCACTATATACTGATCACCCATAATACCTCACAAACATCAACTACATGAGCCACCAACTGAAACCACACGTACACAACCATGCCCCGAACCACTTACCCATTTACACCTCTCCTTACTTACACCAAAAGGTCTTCCACCTATAACAAAGAAAGACTACCCATGCTCACCGCCTTTTGATTCAAGGCATCCACCACCATATTGTCCTTGTCAGGTGATAAAAGATAGTCATGTCATAATCTTTGAGAAACTCTAACCATCTCCATTGCCTCAAATTGAGATCTATCTAATTGAATATTTACTGAAGATTGCGATGATTCATGAACACCTCACAATGCACCTTGTAAAGATAATTCCACTAAATCATCAAGGCAAACGCCATAGCCATCAAATCCAAATCATGATTTGGGTAGTTCTTTTCATGCACCTTCAATTTCCTCAAAGCATAAACTATCACCTTGCATTTTTGCATCAATACACACCTGAGGCCAATCCGAGAAACATCACAATATACTGTAAAGTCCACTTCATCCACCGGTAAGGCCATAATAGGATCGGTGGTCAACAAAGTTATGAGCTTTTGAAAGTTTTCCTCACGCTTATCAGACCATTGAAATGCCACTTTCTTCTAATTCAATCTAGTCAATGGAGATGCAATGAATGAAAAAACCTCCACAAACATCGATGGAACTACCATGCCAATAAAACTCTGAATTTTGATAATCAAAGCAGATCTAACTCAATCTTGAACAACCGCAATCTTCTTACGATCCACTATAATCCCCACCCTGGATACCACATGTCCCAAGAATTCCACTGAACAAAGACAAAACTTATATTTTTGAAAACTTGGCATGAAGTTGCTTCTCCTTTAGAATTCTAAGGACAATCCTCTAATGCTTACAATTAGAATATATCAAGATGTTGTCGAGGAATACAATAACCAAGGAGTCTAAATACGATTTGAACACTTCATTCATCAAGTCCATGATAGATGTTGGGGCATTGGACAACCCACAGGAAATCTCCTAACACTCAAATAGTCATAATGCATCTGAAAACCTATCTTAAGGATATCCTCCGCCCTAATCTCCAACTGATGATACCTTGATTTTAAATTGATCTTAGAGAAAACTGAAGCACCCTAAAGCTGATCAAACACATTATCAATATGAGGTATCAGGTACTTGTTCCTAATTGTCACCTTATTCAATTGTTAATAATCGATACACATAATAAGAAGAAGGTAGCAGGTACTCTCGATATGGCTAACATGACTTTCTTGGATTGTTCTCGGAATAACAATCCAAGATCACATAATAAGAAGATAAGTAATCCATACCTAAAATATCATCAAAATCTACCATGCCTAAAACCTTCAAATCCTCCTGAGTATCATATCTTATCAAGGTAACTACGCAAGACTGATAGATCCTATCTACCACTAAGGAATCCTTAATATGAGTAAAAACGTGAATTAGAAAATCAAGCAACTCGTATTGCATATCCTGGCTCAAAGAGGTATGCACACACATAAGAATAAGTAGAGCCTAGGTCAAATAATACCATAATTGACCCGTGAAAACCACAATAGTACTTGTGATGATGGCATTTGAAGCCTCTGCCTCTAACTTTCCTAGAAAAAACAATATAATAGGCATGACTACTCTATGTCTGAGTACCCCTACGACAACCACCTTGGCTGATTTGGGCACCACCCTTACTAGAATGTGAACCACCTCTGCTACTATGAGTGCCTCCTCTACCTAATGCTGATATAGGTGTAAAACTTTGAGAACCCTGGAATGGTCCACTATATCTAAGTCTAGAGTACTCCCCCTTAGAATATTAGGGGTCGCCACATTCATAACATCCCCTATGGACCATGGGTTGCTGGGAAGAACCCAAATAGCTAGACTATCCTCCACAATGGGAAAGCCTAAAATATAAACCCTGGGAGCTCTATCCTAAATTGGTCATACCATGCTCTGAATATATCCTATAAAGCTGGCATACCTACATAAACAAGCCTGCTAAATTAGGGATGGTGATAGTCCATTCTTAAATGATCTCAGCTCTCTGGCAGAGCACCATTATAGCCACCAACATAACAAGACCTCTTTCCCTCACGCTTCTTAAAGCATTATTGCCGAATAATCTTTATATCATTGCCGACATCCACTACATCCTGAAATGACACTCCTGTAGCTGTAATTTGAAAAACACCCAAACGAATCAAAATAAACAACTTTCTGATAAACCTCATCATCATCTCAATCTTGGTGGGAATTATCAACATCGCATGTTGAGCCAAGTCATGAAACCTCATCTCATACTCAGTAACTGATATGCCATCATATCTTAAACCCTCAAACTGATACCTTCTGAGTTCTTTGACACTGCGTGGGACATACTTATCTAGAAACCTATGAGAAAACTGAGCATAAGTGAGTGGAGGTGACTTGATCGGCCTACTGCTAATAAAATCTCTCCATCACAACTTTGTATTATGGACCATCTAAAATGTTGCGTATTCAACTCAATGAGACTCAACCAATTATATATTATACAACCTCTCATGACAATTGATCAAAAACTCGTAGGCATCCTCACTCGGCTTCTTATAGAACTTGGAAGGCTCCATCATTTTAAACATATCAAACATCTTTTTCTCTTCAAGAGACATAGGTGGCATGTTGACTGAGTGGTGAGAAATCAAGGCAAATCCACATCATCAATATGAGGAGCCACAACAATAACATGTTCGGTTAGTAGGAAGACTAGAATCTGAAACCCTAGTACAAGCATCTAGTCTGAAGTCTGACCCTCAACTCTAGTCTGTGAGCCATCAAAAGTTATAGGTAAAATGCCCGTCTAAACGATACCCTCAAAGAACCCTAACATCTGAACTAGGGTGTCCTATAACACTAGTGTAGCAATAAATCCAGGTGGTGCCTATGTTGGTTTATACTCCTCAGCAACTCATCCTCAATAATCACATCTGGGTCAGAAAACATTGCCTATCACAATCCTGAGCAACTGCTAATACTTGTCCTAAATCTGTTGCTTCCACACGGACTCTGCCCCTAGCACATCCCTTGCCACCTCCTTGTGCAATAACCTTAGCAGTAGGTATAGGTGTAGGAGTAGGCTTCTGATCTCCAACCATAGAAGAACGAGTCCTAACCATCTATGAGTAAATAAAACAATAAAGTTTAGAGTACAACCAAAGTGAGGTACGTATGATAAAGAATGAAAGAATAGAAGTTTCCTAGATATCCTATAGCCTTTCGAAGATAATTACGGAGATCTTCTTACCGATCTGCAAGACAACTAGACATTGCTCTTGTACTTATGATAGTGATGAAGCTAGGGATTAGATACCAATTATTCACTACCAAATATTAATACCCGTATAAACTTCTATTATAGACAGTTAATTACCCTCGTATACATATACATAGTTAGTATGGATAATTATTCTCCAATTACCTCAATTACATAGGAAAATCTTACAAATGATTTCATTATTTAAATAATACTCCCAACTCATGAATAATACAATTATAGAACCCCAATTACTTTTGGACATCAAGTAAGGTGTTACACAATCAAATGAGGACCTAGTAGGCATGAACGATATCAACTAAACAAGTTGTACGATTATCAAATATACAAATAGAATTCTTTAGATGACTGGCTTCTCAAAAGCTCTTTCTTTACAAAGAAACACAAGTGCTATGAATGGAAATGTTTAGAACAACATATGGTCGTCAACCTCCCAAAGGATATATAAGTGTTATTCAAGCTAAGTACTTCCCAATAATCGACATTAACTTCAGATAATGGAACAAGAGACTACATATATAATATAAGACTTGACCGAACAACGTATAACGAATGTCAGTCCTCTAGAAATATCAACTATTATGAACGGAATGGATATGATGAAAATTCTTTTTGAGTTTCTTTGAATAATAAAATGTGGTTATGATTCATGCCAAAAAGGCAAATAAATATCTGTTACATACAGTTATCACATACGAGAGTTCAACTAACCTTGACGACCATAAGGAGTACTAGAAAACTAATGAAGACTCAATATTATATGTTAGATGCCTCATAAGACTATCACATCTAACATAGTTCAAATTACCCTTTTAAACATATAACAAGGATTTCATGATACAAATGGAGTATTTCCCTATGAGGTATTGCGATTACAACACTTACAATACGAGTTCTTATGAGGGATCAAATGAACATCAAGAGACACAATATATGCCATAATGTACGCTATATGAATCAAAAGAACCTCAATACTCCTATGCACAATACAATATGACACAGTAAACGAACATCAGATACATGAATATAACATTTTCAATAATTCCCTTCTTTAGGCTTCTTTGAAGAAATCGTATTCTAAGGATTTACGCCAAATGAAGAAGAAGATAACCATAACATACCTTGGATGTATACTATTTGATGACAATGATGAAACCAACCTTCTTTTCAAGTTAATCTACAAGAAACAAAGATAGCGCTAACATCAACTAAGAGGGAATATAACAACTAATTGATGAGCGGCAAGCTCGCTAAACAACCAACTACACGGTGTTTCTTACCGCCCTCTTTCCTTCCAAACTCAATAGAAATAACAACACATATATACAAATATAGCAACAACTACAGAACTTTACCCTAATAAGAATAGTCCCAAAACACAATACAATATCTCAACAATCCATTTATGACTTCCGATAGTCATCCCATATGTTCCTTACAAAAACATGTCTAAAGCTTACATATATTACGATCAATATGCGACCAACTTTGTGGGGCAGATCAATATTTGCGGCGCAAAATGGATTACATGCATCTTACGTAGTCAATATTTATCCAAAAGTGTTTCCTTCAATTCTCTTAACCTCTAATCCTCCCAACACATATGTAACACTATTTTAAATACCAATTACCTTAAGAATGGCCTTTTCCCTCCAAGCTTATATCATCTAACTTACAACACATCTTATCATAGAAGTATGGGGTGTTACATTATGTGATGAAAGAAAGGGTCTGGGCATATATCAAGGGATATTGGAACTAAGTTATGAAACTTTAATCGTTGAATATGATTTGCCCCTATAAGGGATGGCTTAAACGTGATTTCAAAACCTTAATCTTTAATGTGTCTTGCTCTATGAACGGGTTCGTTGAATTGAAATTAATTAATGATTTGAACTTGGTTTTCTAAATCAATTAATGACATTGGTATACCCCTACTAATGGGATGATGAACATAATCCATAGTGGGTGATTCAACTTGCATGGAATGATTGTGATCCAGCTATTAATCCATGAGTTCTATTATTTATGTTTGGCCTAGCTACTAGGGAGGAAGGGTAATCCCTCTAGATCCTAGTTGGGTTTGCCTACCCATTAAGAAAGAAGAGTGTCCATCGAGAGTCAATAGAATTGATATGGTTGATTCCTAGCCATTCGATAGGAAGAGTGGTCATCGAGGGTTGGTAGCCGTGGTATGTTTTTTCCTAGCTATTCGGATGAAAAGGTAGCCATTGTAACACCTCGTACCTTTAGGCTAAGGTTTGAACCATATGCTGGGAACATAATGAAATCAAGATGAGGAGTGTTGGAAGTATTTTGAAAATTAATCAAGTCATAAGAAGAGTCTTACGAAAAATTAGAGTCGGAAGCTATGGTACAAAGCTCATTTTCAAGTGAGTTTGCACAATACCTCAGTTTATGCGAGCATAACCAACTTATAAATTGTGAATTTGGACAAACTCAAAACATGACTGTTGTAGACCTTTGAAATACCTTCCAATCTATATAAGTATCGGGCGAAACGGATCTTTATGTAAAATGTTACGCCCATTTTACTGGACATTATGTAGTCTGCGTGATCAACGTGCAAGCTGCGTGGTAGCGCATGGAAGGCAGTGTCACTTCCTTTGCTATGTGATCAGAATTTCATTTGTGTGATAGAGCATAAAAAAAGTCATTTTAAAATCCCTAGGTCGTTCCCCATACCCAAAATATGAAAACTTACTTTAAAAAAGGAGCTCTCAAGAACCCAACTTCCTCCAAGGTCCCTCCATCATCCAAGGTAAGCTTTAATTATGATCTCAAGTTTATTCCACTTTCCCAACACCTTATTAACATTATTAAACCCTTGCAATCCATAGGTTCCCGATTGAGTCTTCGTCTTGGACAAAGAACCCTAGAATTCGAATTCAAGAGACTTGAACGTTAAAAGGAAAGACCTTCCTAATTCAATTGATTATAGATTTGAATTAGTGATTATATATTATAAGTTCATGAATATAATTTGATGGGTATCAAAGAAGAAAAGCATGAAGATTGTATATTTTGATTGTTGACTTAGGGTTGTTGTTATCTTATGGGAGATGAAGAATAATGGTAATTGTATCAAAATGAGATTGTAGAATCATATAATAGCACGTGAATGGGTTGTTAGGAAAATAAAAACCATCAATGAAGAGCTTCATTCCCACTAGGTGTTTGATAAAATGCTTAGATGACTAAACTATGAGTATTCTTACTAAAATTGATTCCCTTTGACATATATTGCTATAGATTAAAGCCGAAAGGGCTGACGAACCTTGTAGTATTCTTAAAGGCCAAAATTTAGGTATGTAGGGATTCTATCTACGTGTGAGAGTGTCATTGTTCTTCCCTACGCCACGGTTCTTCTATGTTTTTTCAAAAATTGTCCTATTTCATGAAATTACTAAACCATGTGGTGACTAGATTATGATTTCATTTTTTGTATTCATGTTATATCATCTTGAATACCATGAATCTTGTATGTAGTCCATGTATACTCATATTTCGATTCCCGTGAATACATTATGTAAATTATGAACTATGTTATGAACCCTCATGATCCTATGTTTCATACAAGTATATTACATATTGACATTTATGTTAAATTATATGTTCAAACCATTTTTACAAGTAATGTTATACAAGTCATGGGCTTCTCAGGAAACCATGTTCATACTCATATTTATTGGAGTTGTACAGATTACTGAGAAAGTTAATACCTAAAACTATGTATGCCAGCGTATTATAAGGATCACTCCACCTAGTTAGGAATATTCCTTAATGATACCCATTGTAGGTTATTCTATGGATCCATCATGTCATGTTCATGTATTGTACCCCTACTAGGTATGACATAGCTTAACACATTAGGTAGAGATCAGGTGCCACATGCTCACGTGGTGGTTATATGCAGTTATACTAAAGCTCTCCCTCTTAAAAAAATTTCTCATGTTATTATGTATACTCATGTCAAGTTATTCTTATGTTCATGTCACGCCCCGAATTTACCCAAGTCTTCCCTTAGGGCATTATGGCACCTGGGCAACTATCTCTTCCCAGGAGAAATATTAACTTCTTTTCTTCCTAAATTAAACATGTATCTAGGTGCGGAAATAATATATATAATAAGAAATTCGATGTTTAAAAGGAAATAATCTCATGTGGGGCATTCCCCAAGATAAAGAAACTTGGTTCTTTGACCTACTTAATCAAAAGTGACCAATCTGAAGCAATGAATTTAGTGGAATAATGAGGCTGCGGGACGATCGCCAGCCCTGTTGCAGAGATTTCGCTCTATCATGCTTTCCTGAAAAATGTTAAATAAAAGAGACAGCCCTACCATCTGGGGCTGAGTGAGAACCTCGTCTTACAATTCAAAGTAACCTCGCAATGTTCTAAGTAAAATCTTACTATAAACATAATAAACACGTTATGAAGCCATATTACAACACTTTCCATGTACAAGTCAATAGTAATTGTTCACACACAAAATCTCCTCCTAACTCACCCTAGGGAAAATACTTAGTTTAACCAGTACACCTTTACGAAAGAAATTGTGGAGCGCGCAACTTATTATATATTTATTGCGGTACGCGCAACCCGATCCAATATTTTATATATATATGTTGCGGAATGTGCAACCCGATCCAATATTTTATATATATGTATTTGTTGCGGTACGCGCAACCCTATTCAATATTTTATATATAAATATATATATTGCGGAACGTGCAACCTGATCCAATATTTTATCGATATATGTGTTTATTGAGGCAAGCACAACCCGATTCAATATTTTTTATATATGTTACGGAACGTGCAACCCGATCCAATATTTTATAGATATATGTCTTGGCGCAACCCGATTTAATATTTTATATATATGTTGCAGAACGTGCAACCCGATCTAATATATTTATATGTATATATATTGCCTTGAGTGATACTAAGATCACTTATGAATCTATCGGGGTGACGTAAGGTCGTTGTACCTCCGATTAACCTTACTGGAAAGAAGCTTTTAATGTCAATGGCTATCACATCATACATGATTACCATACTGGGAACATAATATCATGGAGTCATGTATATCATACTAATAGACTTCCATACTTAGTCATATTTCCAGAAGGTTCAAATAATAATTCTTTCTTTTAACTTTTCGCCCTTCTCACTTGTAACAATTATAACTCTCAACCCGTAACCCAAAATAAGGTGCTTCTTACACTTGAATCGAAGGTAAAATGGGGACCTATCACTATATCAAGTTTCCTCTATAAATACTTAGTGTAACTAGTACAAAGTCACGAAAAAAACATCTTTATGAAAACTGTCACGCCAGATTTTTGTAAAAACAGGACACAATCTTATAATAGTCATACCTCTTTATCCGTAAGTCAGATCGATCTCTGTAAAGTCTCAAACTGTCAAGAACATAGAGAAATACAACTTTTATTCAGCACAAACTTTCAAATTCATTACCAATTCGTACTATGTTTCGTTATACGTTCTGCCCCTTCCGGATTTCAATCGATCCAAGGCAGAAACTTTAAACAATGATAACTCTCAAACTGTATGTCGGTTTTAGCCCCGTTTGGACTCAATTTTACCGCGAAATAGATATGTAGAACCTTGTGAAATTTCGTCCAATTCCAAAAAGGATAACCCAGAAAAACAGTCCGTAATCACATGACCCAAACTAGTTACAAGATAATATTATATCAATAATTCATCTCAAGTTATACTACCTCCCTGTTCTTCTTCTTTTCATGATCTTTCTTTCAGCATCCATATTATTTTCTAACATATATTGTAACTCAAAACAAAGGATTATACTAAGAAATTATGCGTGAGAGAACTCACATTTCTTGCTTCGTAACCGCGAATGAAAATCTCAAACTTTGACTACACCTTCACGGAACTCCTCAATTCCTAAAGGTAATTTTTTGTTCTCTGTATTTTCTGGTTTCTTTCTATGTTATAGAAAAATATAGGATATGAGAATATATATTGTGGATTGTGTGTGTAACTTGCACGAAAGTGGAAGGAGAAGGGGTTGAGGGAGAACAAGGGGTTTAGGGGGGGGAACGTGCAGGTAATGGGTGGATTTTAGTTATTATTATTTTTTTTTTTTGTAACAAACAAATCGGGACTTTACATTCTCCCCTCCTTAAACAACATTCATCCTCGAATGTGAATAAGGTCGTAACACAAGCACATAGACATGCACACTGCATACACATAAACACAACTTAATACATTTTATTACCTTACTCAAACAGGAATGGATATTTGACTTTCATCGCGTCTTCGGCTTCCCAGGTTCTTCTTTTGTGGAGTGATTTCTCCATATGACTTTCACGGAAGCAATATCTTTATTCCTAAGGGGCTTGATTTGTCTATCCAGTATTTCTATCGAAATTTCTTCATATTGAAGCTCTTCATTCAGAACTATCTCTTGGGGTCGGATGACATGGCTTGGATCGTGCAAGTATTTTCGTAACATTGACACATGGAATACCGGATGCACCGCTTCTAATTCTTGTGGATGTTCTAGTTCATATGCCACATTCCCCACTCTTCGTAAGATATCATATGGTCCAATAAACCCTGGACTCAACTTCTCTTTCTTTCCAAATCATATCACCCCTTTCATTGGAGACACTTTTAAAAACACTTTCTCCCCTTCCTGAAATTCGAGATCTCTTTTGTGATGATCCGCATAAGACTTATGGCAGCTATGAGCTATCTTGATCCGCTCCTGAATTATTTGCACTTTGTCATTTGTTTCTTGAATGACATCGGGTCTGAACAGTAGTGTTTCGCTCACCTCGAACCACCCAAGAAGAGATCTACATTTTCGCCCATACAATGCTTCGAATGGAGCCATCTGTATACTAGAGTGGAAACTGTTGTTATATGCGAACTCAATTATACATATATGGTCCAACCAGTTGCCCCGAAAGTCCAACACACACGACCGCAACATGTCCTTTAAGGGTTGAATTGTTCGTTCAGCCTGTCCATCTGTTTGAGGATGGAAGGACAAGCTTAACTTAACCTTTGTCCAGAGGCCCTACTGAAAACTTTTCCAAAAGTGTGAGGTGAGCTGGGAGACCCTATCTGAAATAATTTGTAATAGAATCTCGTGTAACCTCACTATCTCTTTCAAATAAATTTATGCATACTGCAGCGCCCGATACGTAGTCTTGACTGGTAGAAAATGGGTTACATTTGTAAGCCGATCTACAATCACCCGGATAGAATCATAACCTTCTCGAGTTTTTAGTAAACGAGTCACAAAATCCATATGAATCGCCTCCTATTTCCATATGGGGACACCAATGTCATAAAGTAGTCCATCGGGTTTTTGATGTTCGACTTTTACCTGCTGACACGTAAGACACCTTCCGACAAACTCTGCAACATCTCTCTTCATTCAATCCCACCAGTAATTTGCCTTGAGGTCCTGATACATTATTGTTGATCCTGGATGAATGGAATACCAGGTGTTGTGACCCTCATTCAAGATCTTCTTTCTTAGTTCCCTTACCTTAGGAACACATAACCTACCCTTATACCAAAGGGTACCGTCATTTTCCCCTAATGTAAACTGTGAAGGTTTTTCTCGTTGAATCTTCTCCCGAAACCCAACAAATTCCATATCCTCAAACTGACTTTCTTTTATTTCCAAAGCTAAGGCAGACTGAAAAGTATCATGCACCATCACCCTGTCTTCGCCGACCTTAGTTAAACTAACCTCGAGGTTTTCCTAATTTTTGTACCTCATGAACAAGACCTCTCTTTTGTATTGCCAAGTGGGCCAAGCTGCCCATTGATCTCCTACTAAGTGTGTCAGCCACCACATTAGCTTTTCTAGGATGGTAAAGAATGCTAAGGTCATAATCCTTAAGCCACTCTAAACATCTTCTTTGTCGGAGATTCAAATCCTTTTGCGTGGTTATGTACTGTAAACTCTTGTAATCTGTAAATATATCTACATGCTATACAAATAGTGTCTCCATATTCATAAGGCAAACATTACCGCGGTTAATTCTGAGTCATGAGTTGGATAATTCTTCTCATGTATCTTCAACTGTCGAAATGCATATGCAATAACTTTTCCAAACTGCATCAAGACACATCCTAACCCAACCTTAGAGGCATCATAATACACTGTGAATCCTTCATGTCCTGATAATATTATATCAATAATTCATCTCAAGTTATACTACCTCCATGTTCTTCTTTTTTTCATCATCTTTCTTTCAGCATCCATATTATGTTCTAACAATTTATTGTAACTCAAAACAAAGGATTATACTAAGAAATTATGCGTGAGATAAATCACCTTTCTTGCTTCGTAACCGCGAATGAAAATCTCAAACTTTGACTACACCTTTTCGGAACTCCTCAATTGCTAAAGGTAATTTTTTGTTCTCTGTATTTTTTGGTTTCTTTCTATGTTATGGAAAAATATAGGATATGAGAATATATATCGTGCATTGTGTGTGTAACTTGTAGGAAGGTGGAAGGAGAAGGGGTTGAGGGAGAACATGGGTTTTGGGGGGGAACGTGCAGGTAATGGGTGGGTTTTAATTATTATTATTTTATTTTTTTATAACAAACAAATCGGGACTATACAATTCAATTCCAGTTACTATTTTATTTTCAGTTCCTATTATTTCATGTGCCTTGTTTATTTATTCAGTTGCTTTAAATACAAGTACAATTCCAGTGTACTTATGTCACTTTTTTTCGAGGCCTGCATTTCATGATGAAGGTACTGAATTGCAGGACGACAGATCGATTCATTAGGACATTCTTATATCAGCCATTTGTGAGCCCCACTTTATTCGGGGTTTTATCTTTATTTCATGTTTATGTCATGATTTGTAGTAGAGGTATGTCGGGGGCCTTGTCTTGGTGTCTAGTGTCATATTGTTGTTGGTTTCGTACTTATTATGTTTTCAGACTATTTCTGCATTTATAATTTTAGACAGTATTTTCAGTATTCAGATTATCATATTTTAAATCATATTTCATAATATTTTATGTCCTTATTGATTCAGCAAGCCATGTGGTTTGCATGATCACACGCAATCATGCATCGAGTGTCGTGTCATATCCAGGCCATGATTCGGGGCGTGACAGCCACCATGGGTTTATAGCCCCGTTGTGGTACTTCTATGTAGTTAAGGGAACCTTAATTGGCTATCCCGTCATTATATTGATTTGGGACTTTATTGGCATGTGTTACACTTTGATTGCATAAGAGTGGCTTGTTGATGATTTTGAGTTTATGAGTGTGAAGACTTTACGTGATAAATGGTACAATAAGTTGAAATTGATATATTCCTGTGTTATTGGCTTTTATTGGTGATTTTATTAAGGTTATTGACTTACTCTATCTTTGGAATTTCAAACTATTTTTTAAAAAACTTAAGGTAACGAGAATGACTTAAGGATTCAAATTGATTATTTCTTCATCATTGACTTATACTGGATGTTCATGAGGACTTATCATTTGTTTTGTACTATTTCTTAAAACTGTTTTCAATTACACTTATTACTTATAAATTTTGCTATTAACTAATGTCCTGGAGACACTCACCAAGTACCCAGTACTCAGGCATGCCATTGTTGTTTTTAATGGTATGTTAGGTAATGAAGAAGAGCAGGTTCGTAATATGTGTACGGAGTAGGAGAACTTGTTGCTTTCCAAACTTATTGGTGAGCCCACACCTTTTTTCATGGGACACCCCCATATATCTAGCTTTATCATTTTAGTTTCCGGGATACATCACGATGTGTTAGACTGTATTTATGTTCTTAGAAGCTTCATAGTTAGATGTTGTGTTATGGGTAGAGTGTTGAACTACGCTTTATGACATCTTAGTAATATTAAACTTCTGCTAATTTTTATTAGTATGAGTATGCTTTCAGTTAGCCATAAATGACTATTTTAAGTAAATATTGAAATATTATCAAAAGTGATTAGACGTTTATTAATTTTATAAGTTTTTTCGGTGTTGTTCCTAGCATCGGATGCCTGTTACGTCCATGGTGAGTTTAGGGGCGTGGCAATCTTGGTATCAGAGCCTAGGTCTAGATGTGTCATGGATGTGTCTGTGTATAGTGGAGTATTCCTTGTGCAACATGATCACATGCATGATCGAAAGACTACCAGGATATTTCTAGGTGTTTCTCATTCTTCTTATTTTAGATTGTGCTATAGAGCTTGAACTTCCTTTAGGATCATTTCGACGTGTTCGTTACTCGTGCCTTGCTGAAATGGTTTCAACTCGTATTGTATTTTCTAACCTAATGAATAATGGTGCTAAAAGTGCACATTAGTTGTGATATATAATTTGATACATGGTACAAAGTTGCTTGGAATTTATTAGTAGGTGTTTGGTGATGATTGTAAGGTATGGTCGCTGATGTTTTGAGATAGGTATTCTAACTATTTTCTCTTTTGATGTGTATTCATTGATCGATCTAGGTTTGAATCTCTCTTAAGTGACATCATATTTTGCTCTTGATTTTAGGGTAGAGCCGAACAATCGTTAGAGCCCTTTTTTATGGATACCCCTACTGATGTCCCCATTATTGCTTCTAGAGTCTATAGAGACTGTAGTTGTAGTTAAGGGCCGTAAGAGTACTGCTGATTTGTTTGAATTTGAAATGGTGAATTTTTTTATGTGTGATATTGTTAAACCCTAAGGTAGACTTATTTTGTATCTTAAGACTCACATGATGAACTCAAAGTGGTGTAGTTACCATCTAGTTACCGTTAATGACACTCAGGCTGTAATACCTTCACTTATTCTCTATTCCAGGTATGTGTTGAATCTTTTGGTTATCAAATTCTTGTGATAGTATAGAAAAAAAGGTAGGAATCACATATTTCATGCTTAGACTTGATTAGTGTAGTGGGGATCCTTGTGAGGACTATGTGACTATTTTTAGGGTGTTAGTAGAGTGTAATTATGTGATAGTTTTGAATACAATAGAACTCCAGCAAAAAATATGAAAACTTGAGGTTTAGTGAAAATCTTAGGCCATAACTCTCATTCGAGGATGAATGATCCTGAGAGGGAGATAATGTAAAACTCAATAACTCCGGATTAGGACTGAATGTGTTAACTGAGTATGAAGGTGACATTTTAGATATATAAAGTCCTATCAAGATGATTTTTGGTGGAAATAGTCGATCTAAGATCAAGACGAGTAGTGAAGTGCATAAGATTCGATAGAATCGATTAAGTTTACGGTAGGTATGACTTCAAGCTTGTATACGTGCAAATACATTGGGAATTTGAGAAAACTTAAAACATGAAAGTTGTATCCCTTTGAAATACCCTTTCAACGATATATAGACTAGCTCAATCGGAGCTTTGTTCTAGGAGTTATGCCCATTTTACCATTTATGCAGGATTACTGCGTGTTTGGGCCTTCTAGATGCGCTAACGCACATGGGGGTGGTGTTTTAAAAGCCCTAGGTTGTACTTCAAACCCCAAATAAAAACATTTCTCTATAAAGCGAAGTTTTCAAGAAGCTTGTTACATCCCATATTTTTTTAATACGTTGAGTTGCGATGTAAGTTAGCCGACGTAAGCTCGGAGAGTGAGAATACGTTTCATCAATGTAATATCCCATACTTTTAGTCTATGGTTTGAACCGCTCGATGTATGTAAATAGACTTGAGCCATGGGGAATTTTAGTCATATTTAATTGTGCATAAAGAGCATGGTGTATAAAAGGACGAAGTCCCGAAATGATTTTAGACTTAAAAGTGTGACGACGATGGTTGGGAATAATATTTAGTGTATTCCAAAAGGGGGATATGAACTAGTGCTACATCACATAATTGTGATAATGAGTATATAAAGTGTGTTAAAATTATTATTATTTAAGTCAATTGAGATCAAGAAATTAATTATATGGGAAATTGATAAAATGTTTGAATAAAGTGGGAGATTAATTAATTAATTATAGTACTTATTATGATTAAATGGATAAATTATTTTCATGGGCTACCACATGGCATTAGCTAAGTCAAAGGTGTCACTAAAGTGGAATGGATGAGTCATAAGCATTTGAAGTGCATGATTGGCATGTGTAAATTGGGAACAAGCTAACTTTTAACCTTTCCCAAAAAGGAAACATATGTAGCAAACATTCAGAAATATTGAGCTTATTTCCATTTTTAGATCTTCAGTGCAACAAAAGTATTTTAAGATAATAACGTGAATTCACTTGGCAAGCAACAACGTTTTGTTCTATTTTAAGCGGATCAGAGATTTCTTCGTAGTAAAGTAAGGTGACAGGAAGATCTAAAAAAGACATAGTTCTTGACATTTAAGGTAATATTCTCCTTCTTCTCATATGTACAATGTTAGATCGAGCTCTAGACGTGTTTGGTTGGTAACAACTTACCAGATGGCGATAAAAAATAGTAAATTAGTTGTTGGGTGTTGTTGTGTTGCATTTTTGGGCTTGTTCTTGGTATGATAAGGTGTTGGAGATGTGAATTGATAAGGTATATATATTCTTGTCATTTTTATGAGTTTTAGAAGGAGAAGGATGGGGAAGACACCGTTTAGCAAATCGTATAATGAACTTGCCGCTTAATATGTTGTGATTGTGTTTTCCCATAGTTGAAGTTACTATTATCATCTTTTCTTGAAGATTAAGATATCGAGGGTGCTGGTTCTGATATCGTTAGTAGATATTTGACATCAAGGTATGTAAAGGCTATTCCCTTTCTTTTGTTGACATGAGTCTAGTTCGGAAAGTATTAGTACAAGCTTATCGGAAGTAGAGTCATAGTCTCTTTATTCCAGCTTTAGTATATCATTGATAGAATATCATTGTGTGTCCCCTATCGGGTGTATATTTCAGTAGATATATATAAATTATTGTGAATAGCTGTTCAGATAGAAGTATATATAGGTTAGTACAGTTGCCTTCGGGGCTATGCATTTACTTGCCTTTGGGGCTATGATACTTGTCTTCGGGGCTACGCATTCACTTGCCTTTGGGGCTATTATACTTACCTTCAGAGCTATGATACTTGCCTTCGGGGCTATGAGACTTGCCTTCGAGACTATATAAATGCGCGCTTGCCTTCGGGGCTATACTTATATAATTTCCTTCAGGGATATACATACACAGAATAGCTTCGAGACTATGCACTTGCCTTCGGCCTATACATATACAGTTGCTTTCGAGGTTATACATATATAGTTTCCATCAGGGATATATATACACAGACTACCTTCGGGGCTATGCACTTGCCTTTGGGCTATTACACATGTTTAGATGTCGTATAGTAGGCTATATAGTTTGTAATGCATTGTACATATATTATGAGGCATAGACATGTAAGTAAATCTTTAGTTTGCCATTGATTCCAAAGTTTATACTTAGCATATCTTATATTTTAGTTCAACTTCAGTTTCAGTTATTTAAACTGCCTTCCATACTCGGTACATTATTTTGTACTGACGTCATTTTGCCGGGGGCGCTGCATTTCATGCCAGCAGGTCCTGACAAATACCCAGAGAGATCTCTATAGCAGATATTGCTGAGTATCATCTTGAGTGGTACGCTCTATGTTTTTCGAAGATACCAGGTCTAGAGTTTGTTATACATGCAGATAATGGGTAGGTCGGGGCCCTATCCCCACCACAGTACAATTAATCTTCTTATAGGATTGTAGACATGTCATGTACATGTTGTATATCAGTACAGTGGCCATGTCAGCCCTTCTGTATCTCTTGTTTTGGGATTTGTTATTTGCAAATATTCATGGCGGCCTTGTCGACCCATATAGATGTACTAATCTTTTGGGATGATCCCATGTCATTTAAGCTAGTTATCACTTACGGATTCTTCAAAGTATGATTTTGGTAGCCTTAGATTATGTTGATTGATTTACAGATCATCCAAGTTGGCCAAATTATTCGTAATATAACCTAGAGTAAGCCAGTTACAGCTTGGTTTTCTCAGGCATAGTGCGGCACCGGGTGCCGACCATGCCTCCCTAGGTTGGACGTGACAAACTGAGTATCAGAATAGGTCTGTCCTAGGGAGTCTACAAGTCGTGTCTAGTAGAGTCTTATTTATAAATATATATATATATATATATATATATATAATCAAATCCATGCAACATGTAGCTGCTAGAATTTTATTCATAAAATCAGGTTATTCACACAAGGAATTCAAAGTAAAAACAAAATAGGAAAATAAACTAACCTACTAACTAAGAACCAGAAATACTAGAAGAAAATTACAAAACTTGTTGCAGGAATACAAGAAAATCATAGCAAACTGATGAAATTGCAAAGAAATCTACTTCTTTGGATTGATATCACCATCAATCACCTCAAGCCCTCACCAAGTGTTATGATATCAAATCCATGATGAACTAAGTCAAGAAACAAACTGGCAAACTCTTCATCTGTCTTCTTTTCTCATTCTGCATTATATTGTTGATGTTGTACCACTAGAACAACCAAAGTTATGTAGTTGTTATACCTATTAGCTATCGAAATCCTTCTAGCAGAATGAACTGAAGATCTGTTAATACCACACACTAGATAGAATGACCTTAGCTTATTGTACAATGAGCCTACTCAACTCAGTTTGTTATTCCCATGTACTACTTCCTCAGTCTGCTCTATTTATTGAATGTTGCATATCTGAGATAAGGAGTTCTGCTCTTGTCACTATTTAATATATTTCTTACCTTTGAAGGTAACTCTTGAAAACTATGTATCTGTATTGTACATACAAAATCAAAAACCATGTTGCTAAAAAATTAGCCAAGGCATTGCCTTCACTGAGATTATGAACCAACTTCACATGTATTTTGCTTCTCCAGTGCTGAATTTGTTTGACTTCAACACTTATATTCCAAGGAACCTCCCATTGACCCTCTAAAATATTGATAATAATTAAAGAATCATACTCAATAATCACATGAACAAACTGATTATTGATACAGTGCTCAATTCCATCCTGAATAGCAGCAACTTCTGCACAAATATTTGTTGTGTCTTGTATTCTTCTAGCACTAGTAAAAACCAAATCTCCCATATGATTCCTAACACAAAAACTTGCAGAACTTTGGCATGGATTTCTCCTAGAAGCACCATCAGTATTGCATTTAAACCACCCTACTTGAGGACTTCTCTAAAAACTAGCTTGGTTTTAACATATGGCCTATATCCTTCCATAAATTGCACTAGTTGAGGCCAGTTATGAGGAATGTCTTGCAACAATCGATATAGAGTAGTAGTCAACTTATATAGGTTGAATTTTATCTCATATATAACCTTAGACTTGCTCATATATCTATCATGCATAGTATCATTTCTTATTTTCTATAACTGCCAACATATGAATGCAGGAGTTGCTTGATAGATAGGATTTAGCTTGGAACCACATTGACAATCTCACAATTTCACTACTGCTTGATAAACCTAAACTAAACTCCCTATCATCCTAGCAGCTGCAGTATAGTAAGACTAAATATCAGCAGCAAATGCACTTGTGAGGAATAGGTTTCGCACAGTTTGTTCATGATGAGTACTTTCACATCATCTGCATTTAGCTACAATGGACATATGCATTGTCTTTAGAACATCATCAACAAGAATCTTGTACTTCCATACTCTCTATAGAAAAAAACTATTTTGGAAGGTACTCATTTGCTCTAAATTTTCTAAAAATAAACAGCAGCATGATCCTGCTGTCTCAAGTTATACCATGCACTCTTTATTGAAATTTTGTCATTACTATTCAATGTCCACCAAGGCTTATCCTTATATGTACTCAACTCCCCAGTACCCAAAATTGATCTGATGTGATCCTCAATATAAGGTGGAAAACATTCTTGTAATCTCTGAGAATTCCATCCTTTAGTAGACATGAAATAACACAGTCCACTTCTTGGCTCCCACCAAATATACTGATCAACTTGATCCCTGGCTTCTAACATTCTCTTCCAGATCTGTGAACCGTCCTTCCACAACACTTCAGTTGACCTATGCTTCTCGCAATATTTATTCCAAATAAAAGTAGTCCACATAGAATTTTTAGTCCTGAATTTCCACCAGAATTTAGCAAAAAGTACTTTGGATACATCATTTAATGATCTGAATCCCAAACCATCCACATCTAGTGGTAAACATAATTTCTCCCATGCCACCCAATGCTTACTTCTTCCTTTGTGCCTATTACACCAGAAGTACCTAGCAAAGATCTTGTGCAGTTCATTAATAGTGTACTTAGTAGGCACAACAACAGACAACAAATAGATAGGAACACTTTGTAGTACATTTCTGATCAACACTGCTTATAATACACATTTTCCCTTCTATCATGAAATATGGAACAACCTAGATATTTTAAAGGGAAATCATCCCGTGAAAATCCAGTTATCTGTTCCACTTGCTGCACCAAAACCCTGTCTACCTTCTTACACATATAGAAAGCACTCTTCTCCTTTTATTAATTAACCGGAACACTTCTCATATTCTTGTAAAACCTTCATCACCTTAAGTAATGAGTCTTTGTCAGCAGAAATGAAGATAATGGTATCATCAGCATATGAAAAATGGTTTATGTTATGACTCCATTTTGGCAGTCCATAACCTTTATAACTATAATCTTCAAATAAATCATTAAGAACTTTAGATAAAACTTCTGATGATAAAATTAATAAAGTAGGAGATAGTGGATCTCCCTTCTTAACACATCTTTTGGAATGAAAGAAACCACTAGATTGCCCATTGAAAAGGATGGAATATCAATTATTAGCCAACAACCTCTATATCTGGTCAACAAATTGAGAGAAATATCCCATCTTATTCAACATTTTATCTAAGAAACTCCAAGACACCCTATCATATGGTTTTTCCATGTTTAATTTGATTACAACATTGGCAGGTTCATCCCTTTTTCTATTATCGGTGACTCTCCTGAGCCAGTAGCACATTCTCAATAATAGTCCTCCATTTGACAAAACTAGACTGATTATTGAAAATAAGGCTAGGTAATACATTCTCCAATCTATCATGTACTACTCTAGACAAGACTTTGTTGATGAAGTTACTTAAACTGATAGGTGTAAGATCAGATAAAGATTCAACAATGTCTTTCTTTGTGAGCAATACCAGATTTGTATGTGTAATGGACCTTGGAAGTGTTTGTCCATTAAAGGAAGCCACCACCAATTCGTATACATCAGAACCTATTATATCCCAACAAATTTGATAAAACTTCTCAGAGAAACCTTCAGGACCACTAGCACTAGTGCCATTTAGATTGAATAATGCCTACTTGAACTCCTTCATGCTTGGCATGAAACATAATATCTAATTTTGAGCCTGGTTTATCATCTGTGGGACATGAGATGATAAATCAGTGGAAGAGTGGTCTATTTCCTGTGATAATTGTTTATGATAGAAACTGATTGCCTCTTCAGTCATTTGAGCCTCATTTTTAATCCATTCTCCATCAACACCCTAAATTCTTTTTATAATCAATTTCTTCCTTCTTCCATTTACTAAATTATGGAAGAATCTTGTGTTTCTATACCCTTTAGAGAACCAATCTAAACCAGCTTTTTGCCTCCAATACTCCTCCTCATAATGTAAATATTTTTTTATATTCAGTCTCAGAGCATTGAAGAACACTTCTGTTTTGAAAGCTAGGATCTTCCTCAAATAATTTCATCTTGTCTCTGACTATCTCTTCTCTTATGATTAGCTATTTGAAAATATCTGCATAAACATCTCTACTCCATTTGGAAAAAATACCTTTAAGCTTTTTCAAATTGTATTTAAAGCTTATAAAAGGATTTAATTCACTATGAGACTCCCAACACTGATGAACAGTATCCTGAAAAGAGGCATGATCAGTCCAAAAGTTATGAAATTTAAAAGGTTTGACACAATTGCAGTTGCTTCACCATAACAACAAAGTAGTGGTGCATGGTTAGAACTAATTTTGGTCAAGTGCTCAACTTCTATGTGACCTAACCAGTTTGTGAATTGAGAATTGACAAGCATTCTATCCAATCTCTCAAAAATAAAATCATCAGCAACCCTTCCATTTCACTAAGTAAATGGACTTCCCTTGAAATACACTTCTTCTAATTTACAAGAATCCACCCAATAAGCAAAATCATCAAAATCATTTTGATTAATTGGCAGACCCCCTATATTTTCTTCTTCATTTAGTACCACATTAAAGTCTCCACCAACCATCCAAGGAATTGTCACAGTTGCTGTAAGATGATAAATGTTATCCCACAACTCTAGTCTCTCAGCATCATCATATTTAGCATAAACTAGAGTTGAGTTACTATGTTGATTAAACTCCTGCAAGAACAACTTCAAGGTGACTTGTTGAGAAGTATCCAGGATAACTTCCACATCAATATTTTCAGCTACAGAGTACCAAATCTTCCCACTACAATTAGAACTAGCTGAATTCATGCCCAATCTCATTTTATAATGATGACCTTGTCTAGCCTGTTGAAAAGGTTCCATTAGTGCAATAAGAAAGAATTTATCATGTCTATTAAGTATTTGTAGCCTATGAAAGGCCTTATGAGTCCTCACAAATATGATATTCCATATCACGGACTTGAGCATCATTTAAAATTGGATTTAGTAGCACTCATCCTTGGTAACACCCTTGTTGGCTGTTGTTTTTCCACATTTGGTATTCTACCACCTTTCTTCTACCCTTTTGACACTTATTTTGGTGAGAAACCCCCTTGATTATATATATTCTCCATGTTCTGCAAAACATTCTCTGATTTATGTTCTTCTCCCATACTATTTTTCTCCTGCACATTTTCATTCCCCACTTCCTCTAAATTTAACATGTTATGAGATACTAGATCATACAGTCTCTTATTTGGTGACACTTTTTTTTGGAAATGCCACATTCAAATGAGAGATATTTTCTCAGATCATCATTGATTTCTCATTGCTAATGACAATCTCTTCATTTTTTTTAGTACTAGAAGTGTCATTCAATATCCTCTTATCTGCCTCATCTGGTGTAGTTGTAGGTACATTTTCAATATGTACATGTTGCATACAAGTTGCATCTACACTTCCTGATTCTCTTGATGCTTCCATATCTCCAGAATCTTCCACCATGTCACCCCATGTAACTTTTGAAATCTTCTCCTCTATTCCCTCTATAGCCTAGTGGCAGATTTTTGTGTCCCCTTAAAAATACTTTCCACCCAAGTCTTTGTATAATATTCAAGTAGTTGTTGTGACTGATCCACTGTAGACATTATATCACCTTTGTTCTCACATAAAGACTCCTCAATTTGAGGAACTTCCTCATGTACTACCTGAACTTCTTTATGAATCAGTTGTATTTGAGGTACATGGTTATTCTGATCAATTTCCCCATCCTCCAAAACAACTTCTTCTTTGCTATAATTAACAATACTCTCCTACTAACCTCCACTTTCTTCATTAGACACAATTTCTACCCCTGATTCCTCCCTTGTAGACACTACCAGAGTCACTACTTCTTCATTATTCTCTATACCAATATCATTCATATTCTTATCAACCTTGTCCAATCCTAAAAACTTGTTTTGAGTTATAACTTTGTTTTTATCCACCACTTGTTGTGTCTTTCCATCCTTTTGAGCTACCATTTTCCCTGTAGGACTTTGCTTCTTAGAACTGTTATCACCATTAATTTTAATCCTATTAGAACTAGTTTTAGGTTTGAAATATTGTGGTGGATAGGCTCGACCATGAAATGTAGTATGTGCCATCCTATTATTATGTTGCTCGTGCACATTATTCTCCTTTAATTCAAAAGTAGGACTAGACACCACCTCCTTATGTGATTTCTTCAACTCAGGATGTACAATACGATAATCATTAGTAGAATGTCCTTGCACCATACACTCAGTACAATATTTTTGCAACACATCATATTGGATTTTCACCTTTCCAATCGAATCTCCTTGGTAATTTCATCCTCAATCTCCATTGTAACAAATCATGGGAAATATGATAGTAAATCCATTCGTACCTTAACCCTTGTACAACTTGGCATAGTTTTATTGATTGTAGCCAAATTAAGTTGCATAGGTTTCCCAACTGCTGACAACAGAGAATACAAAGATTCTTTAATAAAAAAAAGGTGTGTAACAAGTTTGGGAATGATATCCAAGCCATTGCCTTCATCGTCTCCTTATCAATCTTAAACTTGGAATCATAAATCAAAGGTTTCATGTGGTACGTAAATTCATCATTCGACTTTAAATAATGGCCATTTTGACAAGACACATTAATGAAATCTTCTTAAATATTCAACCTAATCAAAACATGTCGATTATGAAATAGACCTATTGTGCACATTCCCTTTACTCCACATTGTTGCAGTATGATAGTTCTCAATTCTTCAAGTTCTAAGCATCCATTAGAGAACTTACCAATGATAGCACATTGATGAATCTCAATAATCTCTATACGCTTTACCTATACTATTGTCCATTTCACCATGGGAATTCCATCGACGTAAATAAGAGGTTTTAGGGGGATTGGTTCACATAATTGAGTTTGCATGGCACCCGTATTGTAAACCACTGTTTGTACATAATTGCTAGCCATGTTTTTAGTGTAGGTTTATGGTTTGCATGAAAATAGGAGAGATAAATGAGCGTTTGTAAGCCACTTAGACTCTAGTCGTGTTTCGATCGCACCACATTATATAAATAGGAAGCTACAGGGCATTTAGGACTCTGTTACCCTTCTTTCAAATCCAAATTGTGCTATAGAGCTTATTCAGAAGAGTTTTGAGTCACGACTTATAATTTGGTAATGATACAGAGATGCTTGAAATTAGGAAGATTACAATCAGCTAGAGGACTAATATAGTAGCATGTAAGGGCACCAGTAGAAAGAGTTCGTGATGATGTGGCCTAGTTTGCGGCCCTATCAAATCGTGTATACTGGATGTGCAAATTTACTTATTAAGACCCTAAGATGGGAATATCTAACATACCCCATGAATAGAAGGCTATGAGAGTATCAGGGGGTAAAATATAAGTTTCAACAGGTAAAAGAGGCAAGGTGAAAAGGGTACGAGGTACCCAGTCAATGATGGTTATAAGTATTTATAATTCAGACAGGGAAATATAAGTATTGTGAGTCCACTTCTAGCAGTA
The DNA here is from genome assembly GCA_029783415.1 of Anisodus acutangulus. Classification (NCBI taxonomy): domain Eukaryota; kingdom Viridiplantae; phylum Streptophyta; class Magnoliopsida; order Solanales; family Solanaceae; genus Anisodus; species Anisodus acutangulus. The sequence continues at coordinate 23,402,096 of CM056489.1, forward strand.
ATAGAGGTACGTACAATTAGTTGCACCCATTTTAGTTATGCTTTATCAGAACTAGAAGATATAGCGTAAGAGAAAGATGGGATTTGAGGATGTAGTTGGGGTTAGAGTAACCCAGAACTGTGGACAGATTGTTAGCACTAGATGGCATTCTCAAATAATATTGTGAGCGTGATAATAGTTCCCTTTATGAGACACCAAGGTGGTGCACTTGATAACAATATAGTCAACTATGATTACTAGAATGTATAGAAAGGTTAGAAGGTAGGCATTTAAATCCTAGAAGTGATAAGTATTAATCTTAGCATGATTCCCGTCCGTAGTAAAGGAAGAATACTAGGTGATAGAGTTGAAAGTGAAAGATCTCTTTGTTGAAATTTTTCAGAATAGGCCAAGAGATGAAAATGTTATCAAAAGAATAAGTGAAGCATTATGAATGATGTGATGTTAAGTCAGAATTAAGTACTTCATGTAAATATAGAATGATGAAGAAAGAATGTGATGAAAAGGCAAAAACGAATGAGATCATATTTATTCAGACCCTACAGATAAGTCACGACGATCGGTAAGAATGGCATGTGTAACCTGAGATAGGTAGAGACTTACATGTTCATTCAGTAGATAAGCCGAGTAGCTTACGAGCTAGTTGATTCCAGAGCTAGAATCAATCCATCCTGGTTTCCATGTATCCATGTTACGAAAGTGAATTGGAGACCCTTCTCGCATTGTACCTATAGATGACATTCAAATTACATAGGATCTATCTTATGAGAAGGTCTTCAGTGGCTATTTTAGAGTAACAGGTCTAAGGACCAAAAAGGTAGCCTCCGTGAAAGTATTGTGGAGAAATAAAGACATTGAAGAAAGGACGTGGGAGGCTGAAGAGGAGATGAAATATAAATACCCCTACCTATTTCAGACTGAAGATATGGCTCGAGATGAGATATTATAGCACATGCCAATGCAAATCAGTAGATCGTGAGGTGAGCTCTTATTATTAACTTGCATTACTTCTGCTAGACGAACGTGTAAGGCCAAGTATTACAATTCAAAAATATTCGCCCTGTGTGGCATATATAGTATGTTTTCTGGATTCGTGCAACTTGGGTTTTAGTTCAGTTTACAAAGGAGACTTGGGAAAATGTTTGCAAGTCTCTAAGAGGTAACATTCGAGGACGAATGTTCTAAAGAGGGGAATCTTCTGGCCTTGTCTCTGGGACTTTTCTGCGTGTAGGTTGAGATCTATTTCTATCGTATACAATATTATGGAGGCCTTATCGGCCCAAGTCATGTATTATAGGTTCCCGATACTATAACGGTTCGCTTAGGACTTCAGGTGTTGGGTGCCGACCATACCCCCTAAGGTTCGGGTGTGATAGATTTAGTATCAGAGCTGGTCTATCCTAGGAAGTCTGTAAGTCATATCTAGTAGAGTCTTATTTATGGGTGTGTTATCCACCATACTTATAAGCAGGAGCCTACATGATATTTAGGATGGTTACTTCTTTTTCTGATCTAGATCGTGGGATTGTGCTAAATTATAACTGTCTACTATAATCCTCATCTTGTTTATGTTCTCAGCTATGCCTGCTACAACTAGACGACATGAGGCTCTGCGAAGGTTAGACAAGAAGGTGAGTTAGTCACACATAGAATCTCAGATGTGGAAGTTTTATGGAGATTTATTTGGCGTTTAGTTGATTGTAGGAGAGGGTGCCAGTCAGATACCACCCACTGACCCCGGGAGATAAGAGCACCAGGACAAGGCTGTATCTACAGCCTATAGGACTCCACCCCCACCACCACCTCCAGAAAGGCATAGTGGAGCCAATGTACCTCCAGTTTCTCTTCCAGTTGCCCTTAATCAAGATCTAGATATATGGAATGCAGTGCAACTATTGACTCGACTTGTGACCTCTGAGGCCCAACATCAGGCTCTCGGTGTTGCTGCTAGGGTTGTGAGTACGAGAGTTCAAGACTTCATTAATTTGGACCCTCCAGTATTTATTGGGACAGATCCTAATGTAGACCTACATAATTTTCTAGATCGAATGCAGCAGACCTTATGAGTTATGCATACTACAAATATTGAGACAGTAGAGTTGGCTTCCTATAGAAACGGGATGTGGCCGCGACCTGGTTTGAGACTTGGGAACATACTCGAGGACCCCAGGCCCCACCTATGGGATAGAGGGAGTTCTCTGAGGCATTTTTATAGTAGTATTTTCCAGTTACGCTTCGATGAGATAGATTCTTACACTTGGATCAGGGTAATATGAGAGTTCGAGAGTTTAGCTTGCAGTTTAACTATTTGGCTAGGTACACTTCTACAATTATTGTTGATATTAGAGATCAGGTAAATCAGTTCGTTAATGTTTTAGGGCCACACTTGGTGAATGAGTGCATTACAGTTTCTCTGAACTCGAATATGGATATCTCCCGCATCTAGGCCTATGCACAGAATCTAGAGGACCGTAAGAGGAAGCAACGGGCCAATCGAAAGCATGATAGAGGCCAACATAAGAGGGCCCGGTTTGTAAGAGATACAGGGGAGTTTTGAGGTGGATTTAGACCTCATTTTCGTAAGCATCCATCTTACCCAATGACTAGTGCACCACCACAGTTTCAGGGGCAACGTCGTGACCCGACCACTTATTCTGGTCAGCGTCAGAGTTCATAGGCACTAAGCTCCTAATATCAAGGAGAGTCAAGTCAGGGAGGTCACCGATGTCGTATTGTGGTCGATTGGATAGAACTTATTTTGGGCAATGCTGTCAGGGTTAAAATGCATATTATTCATGTAGGCAGCCCGACCATATTATGCAGTTTTGTCCGACGAGAGACGACGGTGGTATGGCGCAGCCGACAAGGTTTGTAGCAACTTCTTATTCATCGGTATGCCCTCCCAGGCAAGGTACATAGAAATCAGCTGGTATAGGTAGAGGTAGAGGCATATCATCTAGCTTAGGAAGTCCTCAGAATCGCATATATGCTTTGTCAGGCCGTTAGGACCTAGAGTCATCTCCAGATGTGGTTACACGTATATTATTAGTTTCTTCTCTTAACGTATATTCTTTGATTGATCCGGGTTCTACTTTGTCATATATTACACCTTTTGTTGCTGGTAAGTGTGGAAAAGAATTTGAATTGTTACGTAAATCATTTGAGGTGTCTACGCACGTGGGTGTTCCTGTAGTTTTTAGGAGGGTGTATAGGAATTGTGATGTAAAGATCTTTAATTTCCATACAGTAGCCGACTTGAATAAGCTGGAAATGGTGGAATTTGATGTTATTATGGGCATGGATTAGTTGTCTTCCTGTTCTGCTAATGTTGATTGTTAGACGAAAGTCATTTGCTTTAATTTTCCAGAGGAGCCCGTTATCGAATAGAAGGGCACCCGCTATCAGGAAAAGAATTGCAATAGCTAAATGGTGATGGGAGATATCAGTTAGCAGGCTCAAAACATCATCTCTAAAGGATATATCTACCACCTCGTACGAATCTAGGACACGGAGGCAAAGCCTCCAGCCCTTCAGTCAGTTCCTGTCATTAACTAATTTCTTGATATATTTCCTGACAAACTTCTTGGTATTCCTCCCAAAAGGGAAATTGATTTTGCTATCAGTGTACTTCCAAATACCTAGCCTATATATATTCCGTCATATCGAATGGATTTTGTTGAGCTGAAAGAATTGAAAGCTCAACTGAAAGATCTTCTAGAGAAGGGATTTATTAGGACCAACACTTCCCCGTAGGGTACACCAATGTTATTCATTCATAAGAAGAATGGTTTGTTGAGAATGTGTATCGATTACCGTCAACTGAACAATGTAACTATTATGAATAAATGCAAGCTTCCCAAGATCGATGATTTCTTTGACCAATTGCAAGGCGCTAAGTATTTATAAAATATAGATCTTCGATCTGGATATCATCAGTTGCGGGTTAAGAAAAAAGATATTCCAAAGACATCCTTCCTAACTAGATATGGCCACTATGAATTTCTGGTTATGTCCTTCGATTTGACTAACACACCAGCGACTTTTATGGATTTGATGAATTAGGTGTTTAAGTCATTTCTAGAAATCTTTGTTATAGTATTTATTGATGACATGTTGGTATATTCTCGCTCATAATTAGACCACACTGATCACTTGCGAGCGGTATTACAGATGCTCCGAGATCGCAAGTTGTATGCTAAATTCTGTAAATATGAGTTCTTATTGATCTAATTGGATTTTCTAGGACATATAGTATTGGATAAGGCATTAAGGTCGATAGTCAGAAGATTGAAGACGTAAAGAATTATCTGAGGCCCACAACTCCTATAGAGGTGTGTAGATTCTTGGGCTTGACAGGTTATTATCGGAGATTTGTAGAAAACTTCTTTTATATTGTCGCTTCACTGACAAAGTTGACGTATAAGGCAACAAAGTTCAAATGGTCAGATGATTGCAATAAGAGTTTCCAGGAGTTGAAGGGCATGTTAATATCAGCACCTTTTCTAGCACTTTTTGAGGGCTTAGAGGGCTATGTGGTGTACTATGACACTCCCCAAGTAGGGTTGAGCTTTGTTCTAATGCAACATGGTAAGTTCATTGCATACGTTTTAAGGCAATTAAGGAAACATAAGAAGAATTACCCGACTCGTGATATTGAGTTGGCGGTTGTTATATTTGCTCCAAAGATATGGCGTCACTATATTTACGGGGTTCAAATTGATATATTTGCATATAATAAGAGCTTGCAATATATATTCAGGCAGAAGGAGTTGAATTTGAGGCAGCAAAGATGGCTTGAGCTGCTAAAAGACTATGATGTGGATATTCTATACCATTCGGGCAAGACAAATATCATAGCTGATGCTTTAAGTCGGAAGTCTATGGGCAGCCTAAAACATATGGGAGTTGATAAGTTAGATATGGTAAAGGATTTGTATCAGTTGGCTAGTTTGATCATTCGATTGTTTGATTCAGGCAACGGGGGTGCCATAGTTCAGAATACCGTTGAATCCTCCTTAGTAGCAGAAGTGAAAGCACGATAATTTGATGATCTATCCTTGCTAAGGATTAAGGAAGGCATTCCCTATCAAAAGAAAAGGTTATTTGAATTGTCTCAAGATGGAGTTCTTAAGTATAAGGGTCTATTATGTGTACCCGACATTACGGGACTTCTAGGGAAGATTATAGTAGAGATTCACCAGTCCAGGTACTCCATTCACCCTGGTTCCACTAAGATGTACCATGACCTTTTGGCAGCTCTATTAGTGGAATGATATGAAGAAGAATATCACAGAATTTGTTGATCAATTTCCAAATTATCAACAATTTAAGGGTGAGCATCAGAAACCTGGGGAATTTTTACAGAATATAGAAATTCTGACATGGAAATGGGAAGCAATCAATATGGAATTACCTAATTCTAGTCAGAAGTTTGACTCTATACGGGTTATTATGGTTAGATTGACAAAGTCGGCTCATTTTCTACCCATTAGGACTACTTATTCAGTCGAAGATTATGCTCGATTGTATATCAAGGAGATAGTCTGACTTCATGGGGTTCTTGTGTCTATTATATCTGACAAAGGTGCCCAATTTACAGCTAACTTCTGGAGGTCCTTTTAGAAAGTTTTGGGTATTCAAATTAGCCTTAGTTAAGCTTTTCATCCCCAAACCGATGGGCAAGCCTAGCACAACATTCAGATACTCAAATATATATTACAAGCTTATATTTTAGACTTCAGAGGTAGTTGAGAAGATCACTTACTTCTTATTTGGTTTGCTTACTATAACAACTATCATTCTAGCATTCAGATGGCTCGGTATGACGCTCTGTATGGGTGGAAATATAGGTCCCCCAATGGGTGGCTTGATATTGGAGAGACAAATTTGTTTGTACCAGACTTGGTACAACAAGTCATGAAGAAAGTAAAAATGATTCAAGAGCAATTGTTGATAGCTTAGAGTCGAGAAAAGTCCTATTCAGATAACCGACATTGAGATTTAGAGTTTGTTGTGGGAGAATGGGTGTTCTTAAAGGTATCTCCTATGACATATGTGATGAGGTTCGGCAAAAAAGGAAAGCTTAGCCCTAGGTATGTCAAACCATATCAGATTATTCAGAGAATAGTCCAAGTCGCCTATAAGCTTGAGTTTCCCCCGGATTTAGAAGTTGTTCACCCCGTGTTTCATATATCTATGCTTCATAAATTTCTAGGCGATCCCTCCCACATCACTCCTATTGAATATGTTCAAGTGACGGAGGACCTATCCTATGAGGAATATCCCATTGCTATCCTAGATCGTCAAGTCCGTAAGTTACGAACCAAAGGAGTTTCTTCAGTTAAGGTACTTTGGAGAAATAACAACGTAGAAGAGATGACTTGAGAAGCCGAAGAATATATGAAGTTCCGATATCTTTTTTTGTTCTAGACCTCAGGTTCATATCAATTTTTGTGTAATACGATTCTTTTATTCCTGTTCTATCCATTATAATAATTTATATACCTTGTTTAGCTGTTAATATTGAGGAAGGTATGCCAGGTGCAACTCAAAGTATAACATATTATAGTTAAGGTGAGTTATGGCTAACCCTCTTTGATTCTTGAGTATATAGACAGTCGTGTGAGGCCAATGGATGTTGATTATGCTATTATGTAGCCCTGTATGGCATTTCTTATCTGTTTGGGTTGGTTGGAAGGTTTCGGATAGCCCTATTTAAGGGAAACTATGCTGAAATTTTTCTGAAATCCTAGGTATAGGACGATATCCAACATTCGAGGACAAATGCTCTTAAGGAGGGAAGGATGTTACGCCCTGTAGTTTCATATTCGAATGAGAGTATAGTGAGCCGACTTGGGTTGTGAGAACTCGAAATAATTTATAAGGGTTAGTATGACCTATAAGGATTTTAAGCAATGATTTTGGAAGGTTGGATGTTAATAAGATCAAAGGAAGTGCAACTCTACGAAGATTAACGAAGTTTCAACGTTACGCCATGTATTTTGTGTTATAGATGCCATTTTGCCTCGTGGATTCGGTTGCAGAACTAAGGCCACATTTTCTTACCTCACTTCAACCATATGCGGTGTCATATGCAGAAGAATTTGCCCATATGCGCCTCATATGAGTCCACATATGAGAGGAAGTGGGTTAGCCTATTTAAGCCCCACGGTCGGCCTACTTTATTCCTTAACTCAATTTCGACCCTTAATCTCACGCAACCGTCTCAAACACTTTCTAATACAATTCCTACAATTAAAGAGCAATCTTAAAAGTATCCAATGTAATTTCACCATTTAAGGACTAATAAACACCTCAGAATCTTTGTTAGCTAGCTCGGCAAGTCACGGGGTACATTGAGATTGAGTTGAAGATTGTTGTAGACAGCTTCTTGGCAGTTAAGGTAATGTCTCATTCCCTTATTATGTGTCCTTTAGCTATATTACTTGGCTTGATTGATTTGGTGGAGATAACCTATGAATTACGGGAGTATAGTAGGTATGATCTTGAAGAACACCTCTTGTGGTATGAAGTTATTTTAAGATTGTTGTTTGGTAGTGTTGGATGATATTAAGAGTAGATATTGATATTGAATCATGTTGATAAGGTTGTAAAGTTGAGGAAGTGAATTAACGATGATGATGGTGTTAAATTGATTGAGGATCCATGGTAGGGTAACCTTAGAACTTCATGTATGCAAGTTGTTCGATGAAATTCCTAAATGAAATCTCTTGTTCGGTATGAGTTGGATATTAAAACAAATCCCCCATTTAATTTAGATGATCATTCACACCACGTGGGAGGCTCCTCAAAACATAGTCAGCTTCATCGACGACGTATGTAGGGCAACTTTCCTTCTTGGCATGACTTGACGTAACATTTTTTTGAATAACATCCCATCATGTGAAATCAAATAATGATAATCCCACCTTGACAAATTGATTCTAATCCATGGGTGATTCTAGTCCCTAGCATCTCTTGGATTCTATATGTTTCAAATTAGTCGTATTTAGGTCTATGAATGTAGATCCAATAATAATAGTCGGAAGATAATGACGATAGGTCACTCCGACTCTGTTTATGATATACTTTGGAGTCTGTCTTGCATTGAACTTATATATATGTAGCTATTTTCTTACTGAGCCGCACTATAGTCGGCTAGGTACAACACCTACTTGTGCACACTATTGTAGTTTGTTTAGGTATTATCGAGTCCCACATCTAGGTCAGGTACGATTGAGTCCTCATTGAGGTAGGTATGATATATATTATGATATGAACTACCCCACAGAATGGCTTGATTTACAGACATACATATATATTCATACTTGTGACAGGGTATGACCTTAGAGGCTTCTTATGAGTTTCAGGTTGACTTATGTATTCATATCCCTTACGTTATATTCTTCTGTTTACATTTGTTATCTGCCTTACATATTCAGTACATCTTTCATACTGATGCCCTTTTTTGGGGCACTATGTTTATGCCTGCATGTACAGATAGACAGAAAGACACTCCTTCTCAGTAGGTGGATTGGTCAGTCATGGTTATCGCACTCCTCTCTCTTGAAGTTGTTATACAGGAGTATTTAGGTACTGTTGTATATATATCACTAGCACTTTGGGTATGGCTGGGCCCTGTCCTGATCTGTTGATGTATTGTATCACTTATAGAAGCTTGCAGACTCATGTATAGTGGGTTTGTGTATGTCGTGGCCTTGTCGGCCCCTTTTTGTTAGTCGTGTACTAATCTTATGGCCTTATCGGTCTTGGTTATCTGTATATATAACATGATGAGAATTTTTTATGTGCAGGTTGCCATCTATTTCTATCTTATACAGTATTATGGAGGCCTTGTAGGCCTAAGTCTTGTATTATAGGTTCCCGATACTACAACCGTTCGCTCAGGCCTTCGGGTGCTGAGTGTTGGCCATATCCCCCAAAGTTGGGGTGTGACAAAATGATTACTATTTAAGTGAATTGAGATCAAGAAATCAATTATATGGGAAATTGGTTAAATGTTTGAATAAAGTGGGAGATTAAGGTACTTATTATGATTAAATGGATAAATGATTTTCATGGGCTGTCACATGGCATTATCTAAGTCAAAGGTGAATGGATGAGCCATAAGCCCCTGAAGTGCATGATTGAGATGTGTAAAGTGGGAACATGCTAACTTTGAACCTTTCCAAAAAAGGAAACATATGTTGCAAACATTCAACAATATTGAGCTTATTTCCATTTTTAGATCTTCAATGCAACAAAAGTATTTTAAGACAACAACATGAATTCACTTGGCAAACAACAATGTTTTATTCTATTTAAGCGGATTAGAGATTTCTTCGTAATGAAGTAAGGTAACGGGAAGATCTAGAGAAGGTATAGTTCTTGACATCTAAGGTAATGTTCTCCATGTTCTCATATGTACAATGTTAGATCGAGCTCTAGACGTGTTTGGTTGGTAAGATCTTATGAGATGGTGATTAAAATTTTAAAATTAGTTGTTGGGTGTTGTTGTTTTGCATTTTTTGGGCTTGTTCTTGGTATGATAAGGTGCTGGATATGTAAATTTGATGAGGTATATGTACTTCTATCGTTTTTATGTGTTTTAGAAGGAGGAGGATAGGGGAAGACACTGTTTAGTTAATCGTATAACGAACTTGCTGCTTAATATGTTGTGGTTGTGTTTTCCTATAGTTGACGTTACTATTATCATCATTTCTTGTCAATTAAGACATCGAGGGTGGTGGTTATGATATAGTTAGTATAGATTCATCATCAAGGTATATAAAGGTTATTCCCTTACTTTTCTTGACATGAGTCTAGTTCGTAAAGGATCAGTACAAACTTATCGGAAGTAGAGTCCTGGTCTTTTTATTCCATCTTTAGTATATCATTGATAGCATATCATTATGTGTCCCCTGTCGGGAGTATATTTCAGTATATATATATATATATATATATATATATATATATATTATTGTGAATAGCTTTTGAGATAGAAGTATATACAGGTTAGTATAGTTTCCTTCGGGGCTATGTTTTCACTTGACTTTGGGTCTATGATACTTGCCTTCGAGGCTATGACACTTTCCTTCAAGCTATATAAATGCGTGCTTGCCTTAGGGGCTATATATATACAGTTTCCCTTGGAGCTATACATACACAAAATGGCTTTAGGGCTATATAAATGTGTGTTTGCCTTCAAGGCTATATATATACAGTTGCCTTCGGGGTTATACATACACAGTTTACTTCGGTGCTATACATACACAGAGTGACTTTGGGGCTATGCACTTGCCTTCGGGGCTATCTACACATGTTTAAATGTCACATATTAGGCTATCTAGTTTGCTATTGCATTGTATAGATATTAGGAGTTATAGACATGTAAGTATATCTCTAATTTGCCATTGATTCTTTAGTTTATACTTAGCATATCTTATATTTCAGTTCAGCTTCAGTTTCAGTTATTTCAACCGCCTTAAATACTTTGTACATTATTTTGTACTAACGTCCTTTCGCCGGGGGCACTGTAATGCATGCCTGCAGTTCCTAACAGATAGCTAGAGTGACCTCTATAGCAGATGTTGCCAAGTATCATCTTGAGTGGTATGCTCTATGTTTTCTGAAGATACCAGGTCTAGAGTTTGTTATGCATGCAGATGATGGGTAGGTCGAGGCCCTATCCAAACCATAGTACAATTGATCCATTTAAAGGCTTGTAAATGTGTCCTGTACAGTCATTATATCAGTACAGTAGCCTTGTTAGCCCTTGTGTATATCTTGTTTTGGGTTTTGTTGTTTGCAGGTTTTCATGGCGTCCTTGTCGACCCGTATATATGTACTAATCTTTTGGGATGATCCCATGTTATTTAAGCTTGTTATCACTTACATATTATTTGGAGTACGGTTTTATTAGCCTCACATTATGTTGATTGATATACATATCGGCCTAGTCAGCCAGATTGTTCGTAACATACCCTAGAGTAAGCCAGTTACATCTTGGTTCACTCGGTCTTAGTGTGGCACTGGGGGCCAGCCACGCCTCCCTAGGTTGAGGTATGATTAACTTGGTATCAGAGCAATTCTATCCTAAGGAGTCTACAAGGCGTGTCTAGTAGAGTATTATTTACAAGTTTGTTGTGCACCACACTATACAAATAGAAAGATACAGGGTATTTAGGAGTTTGCTACCATTCTTTCAAATCTAAATTGTGCTATAGAGCTGAGTTATAAGAGTTTGTGTCACGACTTATGTTTTGCTAATAATACAGAGATGCTTGCAATTAGAAAGATTACAATTATCCAGTGGAAAAATACAGCAGCAGGTAAGGGCACTAGTAGAGAGAGTTTTTTATGACGTGGCCCAATTTGAGGCCCTATTAGATCATGTATACTGGATGTGCAAAGTTCCTACTTAAGACCATATTAGATCGTGCATACTGGATGTGCAAATTTCCTACTTGAGACCCTATCTAACATACCTCGTGAATAGAAGGCTATGAGAGTATTAGGAGGTAAAAGTATAAGTTTCAGCAGGCAATAGAGCAAGGTGAAAAGGGTATAAAGTACCTTGTAAATGAAGGTTATAAGTATTTACAATTTAGACAAGGAAATAGAAGCATTGTGAGTCCCCTTCTAGCCGTATAGAGGTACGTACAATCAGCTGTACGCATTTTCGTTATGCTTTATTAGAACTAACAGATATAGCGTAAGAGGAAGATGGGATTTTAGGAAGTAGTTAGGGTTAGAGTAACCCAGAACTGTGGACAGATTGTTAGCAATAGATGATATTCTCGAATAATATTGTGAACGTGATAATAGTTCCCCTTATGAGACACCAAGGTGGTGCACTCAAGAACAATACAGTCAGATATTATTACTAGAATGTCTAGAAAGGTCAGAAGATAGGCATTTGAATCCTAGAAGGGATAAGTATTAATCTTAGCATGATTCTCGTCCCAAGTAAAGGAAGAATATTAGGTGATGGAGCTGAAAGCAAAAGAGCTCTTTGTTGAAATTTTTTAGAATAGGCTAATATACGGAAATGTTAGCTAAAGAATAAGTGAAGCGTTATGAATGATGTGATATGATATTAAGTCAGAATTAAGTACTTTATGTAAATATAAAATGGTGAAGGAAGAATGCAACAAAAAGGAAAATTGAATGAGATCATATTTATTCAGACCATATAAATAATTCATGAGGATCGGTATGAAGCGCATGATTAACCGGAGATAGGTAGAGCCGTATAGGATCATTCAGTAGATAAGCCGATAGCTTACAAGCTAGAGTTGCTTCTAGAGCTAGAATCAGTCCATTCGGCTTTCCATGTATCCATGTTACGGAAGGGCATTGGAAACCCTTCTCGCATTGTCCCTGTATATGAAATTCAAATTACATAGGATTTATCCTATGAGGAGGTATCTAATGTCTATTGTAGATCAATAGGTCTAAGGACCAAAGAAGTAACCTCCATGAAAGTATTTTGGAGAAATAAAAATGTCAAAGAAATTACATGGGAGGCTAAAGATGAGATGAAATCTAAATAACCCCACCTATTTTAGACTAAAGATATGGCTCGAGATGAGATATTATAGCACAGGCCAATGCAAACCAGTAGATCCTGACGTGAGCTGTTATTTTTGACTTGCAGTACTTCTGCTTGACGGACGTGTAAGGCCAAGTGTTACTATTCATAGATATTAGCCTTGTGTGGCATGTATAGTATATTTTTTGGCTGTGTGCAAGTTAGGTTGTAGTTCAATTTACAAAGGATACTCTGGCAATATTTATGCAAGTCTATAAGAGTTAACATTCGAGGACGAATGTTCTAAAGGGAGAAAGGATGTTACATCCTGTATTTTTTTATTACACTGAGTTGTGATGTAAGTTAGTCAATGTAATATCGGAGAGTGAGAATAAATTTTGTTAATGTAATAGCTCATACTTTTATCGGAGTGTGTATAAAAGGACAAAGTCCCAAAATAATAGTCGATGTAATATCGGAGAGTGTATAAAAGGACGAAGTCCCAAAATAATTTTAGACTTAAACGTGTGACGACGATGGTTGGGAATAATATTTAGTGTATGCTAAAAGGGGGCTATGGACTAGTGCTACATCACATAATTGTGATAATGAGTATAGAAAGTGTGTTAAAATGATTACTATTTAAGTGAATGGAGCTCAAAAAATCAATTATATGAGAAATTGGTTAAATGTTTAAATAAAGTGGGAGATTAACGAATTAATTATGGTACTTATTATGATTAAATGGATAAGTGCTTTTCATGGGCTGCAACATGGTATTAGCTAAGTCAACGGTGTCACTAAAGGTGAATGGATGAGTCATAAGCACTTGAAGTGCATGATTGACATGTGTATAGTGGGAACATGGTAACTTTGAACCTTTCCCAAAAAGGAAACATATGTAGAAAACATTCAGCAATATTGAGCTTATTTCCATTTTTAGATCTTCAATGCAACAAAAGTATTTTAAGACAACAACATGAATTCACTTGGCAAGCAGCAAGATTTTATTCTATTTTAAGCGGATCGGAGATTTCTTCGTATTGAAGTAAGGTGACGGAAATATCTAAAGAAGACATAGTTCTTCACATCTAAGGTAATATTTGGTATGATAAGGTGCTGGAGATGTGAATCGATAAGGTATATGTATTATTGTCATTTTTATGAGCTTTAGAAGGTGAAGGATGGGGGAACACACCTTCTAGTCAATCGTATAATGAACTTGCCACTAAATATGTTGTGGCTATGTTATCCCATAGTTCACGTTACTATTATCGTCATTTCTTGTAGATTAATACATCGAGGGTGCTGGTTCTGATATCGTTAGTAGATATTTGACATGAAGGTATGTAAAGGCTATTCCCTTTCTTTTCTTGACATGAGTCTAGTTCGGAAAGGATCAGTACAAGCTTATTGGAAGTAGAGTCTTAGTCTCTTTATTCCAACTTTAGTATATCATTGATAGCATATCATTGTGTGTCCCCTGTCTGGAGTATATTTCAGTAAATATATATATATATAAATATATATATATATATATATATATAAATTATTGTGAATAACTTTTCAGATAGAAGTATATAGAGGTTAGTACAGTTGTCTTCGAGTCTATGCATTTACTTGCCTTTGGGGCTATGATACTTGCCTTCGGGTCTATGAAACTTTCCTTTGGGGCTATATAAATGTGTGCTTGCCTTCGGGACTATACATACACAGTTGCCTTCGGGGCTATACATACACATAGTACCTTAGAGGCTATGCACTTGCCTTTGGGGCTATACATAGACAGTTGCCTTCGGAGCTATACATAAATAGTTGCATTCGGGGCTATACATACACAAAGTGCTTCGGGGCTATGCACTTGCTTTCGGGGCTATTTCCACATGTTTAGATATCGTATATGAGGTTAGCTAGTTTGATATTGCATTGTACAAATAGTAGGACTCAGAGACAGGTAAGTATATCTCTAGTTTTCCATTAATTCCTCTGGTTATACTTAGCATATCTTATATTTCAGTTCAACTTCAGTTATTTCAACGGCCTTACATACTTTGTACATTATTTTGTACTGACGTCCTTTTGCCGAGGGCGCTGCATTTTATGCCCGCAGGTCCTGACAGATAACTAGAGGGACCTCTATAGTAGATGTTGCCGAGTATCATCTTGAGTTGTACGCTCTATATTTTCCAGAGATATCTGTCCTAGAGTTTGTTATGCATACAAATGATGGGTAGGCCGGGGCCCTATCCAGACTATAGTATAGTTGTTCTTAGATGCTTGTAGACGTGTGTTGTACAATCAGTATATCAGTACAGTGGCCTTATCGGTCCTTGTGTTATCTTGTTTTGGGTTTTGTTGTTTGCAGATATTCAAGGCGGCTTTGTCGACCCGTATAGATGTACTAATCTTTTGGGATGCAGATACTCAAATTATCCATAGAGTAATCTTTTGGCGGTTTTGTTGTTTGCAGATACTCAGATTATGTTGATTGATTTACAGTTCATCCTAGTCGGCTATATTGTTCATAATATACCATAGAGTAAGATACTTACAGCTTGATTTTCTCGGGCCTAATGCGGAATTGGGTGCCGGTCACGCCTCCCCATGTTGTGACATGAAAAACCTAACCTTTTCCAAGGTTCCTTTCTCAGCTAAGGTGAGTTCTTACTCAAACCCTGTCATTACTACATCAAATTAACAAGGACTAATAATAGTTTATACTTTGAACCATAGATGCTTGAAAACTCAAGAAAGATAAGAAGAAGAACGAGCGTTTGGATTCCTTCAAAAAGGTATGATTCTATATTTTTTTGATGTTATTGAAAGGGTTTAGACTAGTGTAGGATATCCTATGAGATTAGAATCCATGAATAATTCACAAAGTGTTCAAGAACACTTTTTGGACACGAAAAAACACTAGTTTGTCGATAAGGGTGGGAACTCTTAGAAATTGGTTAAATTCTGAACTTTATCATTAATAATCATTGTAGAGCAATTGTTGAACTTGGAGGAATACGTTTTCTAGCCTTTAGCAGGAGTTAAGGTATGTCTCTTTTCAAAATATGTTTCAACCTTAAAAATGGTTTCTTTGGAAATGGTTCGTGTGCATGAGAGACAAGCCCGCATTGAACCTTACATGTATTATAATATCCGTATTTATGCATGATTTTCCTATTAAGGGATGATTGGAACTAAGTTATGAAACTTTAATCGTTGAATATTCTTTGCCCCTATAAGGATGGCTTGAACTTGATTTCAAAAGCTTAATCGTTAATTTGTTTTACTCTATGAAATAATTACATCTCTTAGCCGGTTTAAATGTGTGACTTGTGGATACAAATGACGGAGGAGCGGTGGGGCAGAATACTGCAGAATTGTCTTTAATAGTTGAGGTAAAGGCAAGAGAGATTGAGGACCCTAAGTTGGTCTGAATGAAGGAAGGAATTCCTCTACAGAAGAAGTCGATATAGTCCTTAGATATCAAGGTTGACTATATGTACCAAATGTTGGAGGACTTTGAGGGAAGATCATGGTAGAAATCCACCTGTCCAGATATTTCATTTATCTGGGATCAACAAAGATGTATTATAACCTTCGACAGGTTTATTGGTTGAATTATATGAAGAAAGACATTGTAGAATTTGTATCTCAATGCCCAAATTGTCAGCAAGTTAAGATCGAGTATCAGAAGCCTGGAGTTTTGTTACAGAACATTGAAATCCCTACTTTGAAATGGGAAATGATTAATATGGATTTCATTACCGGTTTAACCCATTCTTATAGGAAGTCTGATTCCATTTGGGTTATCGTTGACAGACTTACGAAGTCAGCACATTTTCTACCAGTTCATACTACTTTCTCAGTAGAGGATTACGCCAAACTATATATTAAAGAAATAGTTTGATTGCATGGTGTTCCATTCTCTATCATATCTAACATGGGTGCTTAGTTTATGGCTCACTTTTGGAGGTCGTTTCAAAAAGGTCTAGGCACCCAAGTGAACCTTAGTACAACTTTTCATCCACAGATTGACAGTCAAGCTGAGAGCACAATCCAGAAGCTCGAGGACATGCTACGGGCATATGTATTGGATTTCAAAGGTAGTTGGGATGATCATTTTTCCCTCATAGAGTTCTCTTACAATAATAACTATCATTCCAGCATCAACATGGCTCCGTATGAAGCATTGTATGGGCGGAAGTGTAGGTCCGCAATTGGTTGTTTTGATATGGGAGAAGCTGAGTTAATAGGCCCTGACTTAGTTAAGCAGGCAGTAGAGAAGGTAAAGCTGATTCAAGAATGCTTATTGACTGCCCAGAGTCGATAGAAATCATATTCAGATGTTAGATGCTGCGATTTAGAATTCGCAGTTGGCGATTGGGTATTTTTAAAGATCTCTCCTATGAAAGGGTTATGAGGTTTGGCAAGAAAGGAAAACTTAGCCCCAGATATGTCGGACCATACAAGATCATCCACATTATAGGTTGAGTGGCTTATAAGCTTGAATTACCCTTATCGTTAGAAGCAGTTCACTCGGTGATCCATATATCGATGTTGCTTAAGTGCGTAGGAGATCCCTCGTGTACTACGCCCATAGGGGATGTACAGATAATCGAGAATCTTGCCTATGATGAAACTCCGGTAGCTATCCTATATTTCCATGTTGGAAAGATAAGGACTAAAGAAGTTGCATCCGTTAATATGTTATGGAGGAATGACAATACTGAAGAGATGGCTTTGGAGGCCGTAGAAGATATGAAGTCATAATATCCCTACTTATTTCTGTCTTCAGGTATGAATGTTGAGGCAGATGTGACAGATACAGCTCAGAATATGATAGAGGACAATTAAGGTGAGCTATGAATAACCCTCTTGATTCTAACGTATATAGATG